>CM050453.2:75110017-76310017 GCA_027563935.2 Costus lasius | reverse complement strand
AATCAATAGAATCAGAGTCAACCACAAAAGACTTATCACTAATTTCAATAATATCACCAAAATCAAAGTGAGGCTCATCAATGTCTGTAATTTTCAAACCTTTATCAAGCTCATCCGATTTAACCACAAATGATATATCATCAAAAGAATCAATTTCATCAAAAGAGGGTTTTTCAAAATCAATTTTCTCAAACTTTTCTACAAACAAGTTATTAGAAGAATCAATTTTACAATCATCAAAATCAGAGTGAGATTCATTAATATTCACATAAAGCTCAATCTCAAAACAGTCATAATCAGAGGGGGATTTTTCTAAATCAAGTTTTTCAGTTTCCAAATCAAATTCAAATAAACATGCTTTTTGTTGTGCTATCCGGTTTTCTAGCATTTCAGTATCAGCACTCATATTATCCCTCCTAGAATTAATTTGTTTAAAGGTCTCATGTGACTCCTCACTATGTTTCATGAACTTTTCAAACTTTATCTCTAAGCTAGATTTTTCATTATCCTCAAAGTGTGGTTCAGAAACATGATTTGAGCAATCATTAGAAAAAGATGTTTGATGATTTTCCTATCTAGAATACAATTATTAAGATTCTTTCCATGATAAATTGGGATTTAAAAATTGACAATGAGAGGTATAATGATCAAAACATCCACAAATATCACATCTACTAGAAGAAAGAGAGTGCATATAAGAGTTAAACGTATCTTGGAGTGTGCTCATTGAATTATTTTCATACTTACCTTGTGGCATGTATACCTCACCTCTTTGAGTTGCCCATGAGTTATAATTAAAAGACATCTTCAAATCTATCAAGAACAGAAAGATTATCCAACACCAATCAATCAAATTATTTTTTTTTCAGAATATATAAAAAAAATAGAAAATCTAAAACACAAGCAAATTCATAAATTTTAGAAATCACAGTTCTGTCACAACTGTGAAAATCCAAAACATGCAAAAAGACAAAAAAAAAACAAAGTTAAATCTAAAACAAATAAAACCTAGTTTAGCAATACTAATAACTATTTTGATATTAACAAAACTAAGGTCCCCGGCAACGGCACCAAAAACTTGTTGTATCCCAAGTTGTTTAGCGTGTACCTTGGACTAATCCCCGGCAACAGCGCCAAAAACTTGTATTGTCCTCAAGTGAACGGATACTCAAAGTAATAAAGAAAGATATCGAACCACAGAGACCTTATTGTTAAGTACCAAATAGTTATATTCTTACTAGCTAAGCAACCAAATAATAGCAAAGCAATGATAGAAAACAAACGAAATCAGATAATCAGAGAGAAACATTGGGACTAGGGTTTCATCCTCCTTAATTCTAATGACTAGATTTAAATAAAAGGTCGTCAGACTAATCTTATCATGATAAAGACTTAATTTACTTCATAAAGGGATCATCTCACTTTCGTGCAGACAATCATGCAGGGACTAATCATCGCTTTCGCGCAAGATCTATCCCAACGCTAAAGATAAGTAAATCATCAATCAAAGAACTCGAGATCACTTTCGTTCATCCGAATTCTAAGTTAATTGTCTCAAGTGGAATCTCAAGGATCACTTTCGTGCATCCGAGACTCAACACAAGTTCTACTTATGGTTCTCCAACGTTTCGATCCTCACTTTCGTGCAAGATCTCCACGTTTGACAACTCGACTCTACCAAAGATTCAAATTATCATCATGGCAATAAGATCACTAAAATCAAATAATTAAGAACTAACCTAAGAGAGTTCATAACATGTAATTCTAGGGTTCCAAGTTCTCAAGCAAGTCACCTTTCGGTCCTTATTGCGAGAACTCTAAAACATGAATAATAACATCAATCTATGGAGAATCAAAGACAAACAATCACATAAGTAGAATCATCATAATAAAACTATTCTGATGAAAATAAGAGTTATCTAATCATTAAGAAATCAAAGTGAATTACACCCATGTCCCAAAATATGATTAAGCTAGCATGGAAAGAGAAATACAATAAGCCATAGTTTCAGAAGATCAAAAATCAAAGGAAAAGAAGGGTTAAGAAAATACAGCACGGTTGTGAAATATTTCACAGCCGTATTTTGCAAGGAGGCGTCGATGAACAGTGGCGGCGCTTCCCTTTTCTTTGATTTCTTCTCCAATTGAAATCTTTTTTTTCTGAAACTTCTGGGGTATCGTCTCCTCCTCCAGGCAAAGCTTTTGCATGAAAATCATGGCCTTAGGTGGCCTCCACGCCTCTCGGCACAAAGCCTAACCCTAAGCACCTTTCTGTCGATTGCTCTCTCAATACTGGATTAAAATTCCCAGTTTCACTTTGTATGTCTTTTCCTCTTAAAGACGACTCCACATCATCTTTCGGATCTCAATTTGGAGGTCTAGATCAAAAGATATGGTCTGTGCAAGTTTCGGGCTCGTAAAAATCGCTTTTTTGAATGGAAATTATGGCCGTAAACTATTTCACGGCAGTGCCGTATTTTAGTTCTATGAACCCTACGTCAAAATTATGGCCCGTGAAAGTTATTGTGGTAGTGCCGTAAAATCTGACGAGTTCTCTAGTCTAAAATCTCTGATAAATACGGCACCGTGAAATGGTTTACGGCCGTGCCGTAAAATCAGCAAAAGTCTCTAGTTTGAAACACTCTAAAATACGGCCAGTGTAATTCTTTACGGTGGTGCCGTAAAATCAGAAAAATATCCTGGTCTGAAATCTCCCCAAATTATGGCAGTGCTCTGATTTTACGGTATCATACGGAAATACGATACCATAAAATAGAATACGGCACTACTGTATTTTGGTTTGTTGCTTCGTTTTGCGTAAAATTTGTCATGTGACCTCCTCTTGATGATGATAACTCTTCCATGTATTTGATTTTGCTTGAAAACGCCTTAAAATAGTGCCTTTTTACCTGAAAATCATCAAAAACCAAAATAGAAGTAGATTTTGCAATATTTGATAATTTTGGCATAAAAATAAGCAAAAGATCTTCAATTGAGCATGAAAAGATATATAAAATGATACAAAATATATTATATATTTTGGTGCCATCTGCTCCGCACGTGGTCTCTCTCGCGTGCCGAACCAGGCGACACTGTAACGCCTACGCATGCCGCCGCAGTCGCCGGGGCCGGACGGGAAATGGGCCTACAACAGGGGAAGGGCCGGTCGCGCCCTGCGTCCTTCGCCCTCTGCCTCACTCGTCTATGCCCCTCTTGATGCCGGAAAACACATCGGAATGCATGAATGGAGGGGAAAGCTTCGCCGGTTTATTCCTCCAAAATCCGGTTAAAAAACCCCTCCTCTCCTCTCTATACAACTCTATGTACATCCCTCTCTGTCTGATCTCGCCGGTGCCGGAGTGCTCACCAGACACACCTCCAGAGAACTCCGTCTGAGGGAGAGGAGCGCAGCATCCTCTCGCCGCTGCTCATGGAGGAGGCCATCGCCTTCGTCCCCCCACTCGTTCGCCAAGAGCCCTCTTTTCTACCGCTGCGCCTGCCGTCAACGAGCCTCTGCCCGGATGTGACGTGCCGCCCATGCCGGGTACCAGCTACTGCGTCCCCTGCAGCATGCCAGTGACATATCACCATCAGCCGCCGTCACGTCTAGCTAATTCGAATCCCGCCTGCTCTGAAGCCTGCATCCATCTCCAAGCTCCTGGATTGTGGGCCTCGCTAGGCCCACTTGCTGTGGTCAGCCCAAGACCCATCTACTCTTCGGGCGTCACAATTATACTGACCACATAATACACCTCACATAAGCATCGCCCATGCCTATGTTGCCTCAAAGCCACAATTATTGTTGGGGTATGCCCTTAAGGCTAATGTTTGAGGCCTTGGGATTATATCAGTATCATGTATAAACTCAATGTTTATAAAGGCAATGGTTGTTATTCAGGTTGTTGCATTATCTGCTGCCATATGTATACTTCTGAATAATGTCTCAATGCTGTTCAGCTTGGCTGACATGCAGTATTGTCCTTAGTCGAGATATCTTGGTGAACATGACACAGCCTTGATATGATTGAGACTAATATGTGTTCTAATCTTATAGGATGCTTCGAGCATGGAATAAGATGTAGACTCATAGGTACATTGGATGTACTGGACTGACCCTACTTAGGATATTCAATTGCTTGTCACAATATGAATAATCCTTATATGCAAACAAGTGGCATATTTCCTCTGACTTGAGATCACTTGTGTTTCTAAATGAGGATTGGCATTGTCTTGAGGTAGTTCAATATCATTTGAAATATAATGGTTATAGACTATCTTGGATAATGAGCATGAGTCATGTTAGGGCACTAGTGATAGATATAGGATTGCCTTCTCCTTGTTTGGAGTGTGATGTTCTAAAGGGGCCCCCTGGATGAGATGATTGAGAAAGTGTATGGCCATACCCAGATGACTATGTTCATCTGATCTAATCATTCTCATCATGTTGGAGTTACAGGCTTGACACGCTTGTCCAACGAGAACATCCAGTGGCAAAGGAAACATGTATGCCTAGTGAATTGAATTCACACTTGTGCTATGGTTTGGGTGTAGTCTTGGAAGACTCTTTCCTTTATATCGGGAGACAGTGATGTGTTGCTAGATACCCCTCTCTGTTCGTGATAACGTAAGTTATCGTTACCGACATTAAAGGAAACCCTTAGGGTCGCACAATTTGATGATATGGCTTACTTATGTCAGATCGTGTGGACTGAATTGTTTTGGTTCAGTTTAAAGGGATTTAAACTCTGATTGTAAGTGAGATCTGGTCTGATCATGTTTGATTGATTAGGGCTTGAGATCAGTAAGCTTCGATCGAGAGAACTGATGCTAGATCGATGAGATCAAGAGCATCAAGAGATGAATGGTTAGATCTTGAGCCTTTTTGGTTTTATATGATCTAGATCAAGTCTTGGTTTGATTTGGTCTTTGTACTAAATTCAATTGAACCGATTCACTTAGAGTGAGCGCATGGTTCAAAGGGAGAATGAGTTGCGATCGTTCATATTGGGGTGAACGCATGAACGTATGAGGGCTTACTATATTTGGAAATTGGTTTTCCAATTCGAGAGTAACGCCTCCACGTTCGAGAATAACGCCTCACTCTCGCCCATCTTCTCCTCTTGACGCTCCTCTTTCGGTGTGGTGATTTTTTCACGCAAACGACAGGGAGTTCGACGAGCACCAAGACATCTCTCAATCTCCTTCATGCGATTAGCACACTTGGAGAGCTTTGCTAGCACAAGGATCGACAAGGAGTAGGCGATCAATCATCTTGTGTGCGCACGCTTTGGAGGAGAGCCACTTGGTTCTCTGCTTCCAAATCGCCATCCACTCATGGCTATGGTATGATTATGTTTTGATCTATACAATCTTCAAGTTGATCATATATTCATGCATGCGATCCTAGGAAACCCTAGATTCCGCCCATGCAAATGTTTATATGCGCATGCCTTAGGGTTTCCCCCCTTTCAATTATCATTTAGGAGTATTAAAAAAAAAATCATTGAACCAATAATTAATTGGCCAAATCAAACCATAAATGCAATTAACGGAATCTAATGTTTTTTTAATAATCGACTTTTTAAAAGTTGATCACTTTTCAATTTAGGACTAATTAAAGAGTTGGCTTAATTGACGAAATCAATTATATATTAAAAATTTATAAAATTAATTTTAGAGTGGGTTACTTTTTATCAGTGGCTATTTGTCTCCACCACCAGCCACCTATCACCTACCATTGGCTACCCATCCCTACCATTGCCCTCGGCGTCTGGCTCTCCTCGGCCTCCATCGAGTCCAAAACTTCGACGCCTGCCGGTGTCCCACACAAGCTTCTTGTCGCCGCTGCTTGGGGCGGTAGATTGCGTGGAGGTCGGAGGTGAGGTGAACGCCATGTTCGGCGTCCGGTTCTGCATGGCCTCCGCCATGACCGGACTTTCCCGTCCCCACTGGGCTCTACCGAGGGGAAAAGCCACCACTTCATTCCCCTTTCATTGATCCTCCGTCACCTCCGTGCCGTCGTCGTTGATCTCCTGGAGGAGTCGAGCCCGTCTCGTCTCACTGGTCACTCATAGGGGAAAGACGAGCTTTCCCTAGTCTTCACCATCGTCGTTGATCTCCTGGAGAGAGGCACTCTCGCCTCTTGCCGTCGACCTCCTCGTCGCTGGAGTCATCGTTAAGGAAGGCAGGGGGAAAGCCTCTACTCTCCCCATCGTCTATGTCGCCTTCGACTCGTGGAGGCGGTATCGCTGGTTGAAGGGAGGCGTCCGCCTCAGTGGACGTGGAAGGACGGAGCAGCCTCACCTGCTGCTGCTCATTGCCGGGGGAACTCACCGGTTGAAGTTGCCGTGGGGAAGAACCTCCACCTTCTTCGCTACTCTCGGCCTCGATTCTTCCAACCTGGCTCCCCCATCATCAACTAGGTCCATGTCGGAGGAGTCACCGTTGGAGCGCCGCCTGCGCTCTCCGTTCAACTCGTCCCATCTGTGAGGGTGGCTGGTGGAAGTTGTCTTCCGCCCCATCCTTCTTCCTCTTTGCCGTTCACGCCTGAACGGAGCGATGCTCCTCGTCACTGGCTCGAACCTCTCTTCATCGTCGGTGAAGAAGCTCCCTTCTTCACGAAAATCCCTCGCAGCTTCTCTTTGCTATCTCCGTCACTGGCAGGAGGGAGGCGTCCGCCTCAACGGACGCAAAAGGAGGGAGCAGCTTCACCTGTTGCTACTCGTCGACCGGGATTCACCCAACCCAGCCCTGCCACTCCTTCTTCCACGTCAAAACGGGACCGTGCGACGCTACCTCACACACCCCAACTCCAACCTTCCCTCCTCTTCGTCTGACATCGCGCTGCCGGGGAAGACGCACTCTCGTCATCGCTGCCGCTGGTCTCCGCCTGGGGAAGGAGAAGGAACGCCGGGGCTCTCCTGGCACCGCTCACAGTCGTCGGAGTACTCGCCGAGACTACTCGCTTGGAAGAGGATGCTTACATGGGGAGCTCGCGTCCGCAGCTCTCACCTCTTCCTCTTCGTCTGATCCCGCGTCGCCGGAATACTCACCGGGGACGTCGCCAAGATCACCGCCTGGGGACGGGCGGAGGCGGTGGACCTCTGTCCGCGACTCGTGTGGGAGAGGGGAGCGGCCTCCGCCGCTGCCGTCATTCGCATAGGAAGGCAGCCTCCTCTACTGTCGTGCCTTCCTCGTCGACATCACCGAGGAGGAAGGACCTCCGTCTTCCTCACGGATCCTCAACTTCGCTTCGTCCAACCCAACCTTCCTCATCATCAACCTTCCTCTCTGTTCGTGATAACGTAAGTTATCGTTACCGACATTAAAGGAAACCCTTAGGGTCGCACAATTTGATGATATGGATTACTTATGTCAGATCGTGTGGACTGAATTGTTTTGGTTCAGTTTAAAGGGATTTAAACTCTGATTGTAAGTGAGATCTGGTCTGATCATGTTTGATTGATTAGGGCTTGAGATCAGTAAGCTTCGATCGAGAGAACTGATGCTAGATCGATGAGATCAAGAGCATCAAGAGATGAATGGTTAGATCTTGATCCTTTTTGGTTTTATATGATCTAGATCAAGTCTTGGTTTGATTTGGTCTTTGTACTAAATTCAATTGAACCGGTTCACTTAGAGTGAGCGCATGGTTCAAAGGGAGAATGAGTTGCGATCGTTCATATTGGGGTGAACGCATGAACGTATGAGGGCTTACTATATTTGGAAATTGGTTTTCCAATTCGAGAGTAACGCCTCCACGTTCGAGAATAACGCCTCACTCTCGCCCATCTTCTCCTCTTGACGCTCCTCTTTCGGTGTGGTGATTTTTTCACGCAAACGACAAGGAGTTCGACGAGCACCAAGACATCTCTCAATCTCCTTCACGCGATTAGCACACTTGGAGAGCTTTGCTAGCACAAGGATCGACAAGGAGTAGGCGATCAATCATCTTGTGTGCGCACGCTTTGGAGGAGAGCCACTTGGTTCTCTGCTTTCAAATCGCCATCCACTCATGGCTATGGTATGATTATGTTTTGATCTATACAATCTTCAAGTTGATCATATATTCATGCATGCGATCCTAGGAAACCCTAGATTCCGCCCATGCAAATGTTTATATGTGCATGCCTTAGGGTTTCCCCCCTTTCAATTGGTATCAGAGCCAGGTTTCTGTATGAATCATATGATTGCTTTGTGTGATCCATGTTTGCGATAAGTAGATCTAAAATAATGATCATGCCGAAAACTACATGTTTGTATGCTTTTACTTTTGGTGGCGCATGATTCATGTTGGCGCTTGTTGAAGTTGTTTTTACCAAAACTTAACATATTGCGCGCATCCACTTAGATCTATAAGCACCTACTTGAAAAACTTAGACGGGTTATTAGGGTTGAAGTCATCAGTCTAGACTAGACCCAACAGTCTGATCAGACCATCTGACAGCCTAGATGGGTTGACCAGATAGCACCTATGCGCAAGCATGAGGTGGCTATAGGTCGACTGCAGAAAGGCGTGTAGCGATGTCTGATCGAGGCGACCAATGAACGATCATGATTAAGGCCCGGGGTCACACCCGCTTGCCAGAAATCATGAGGGACGTTCAGCCCTTAAGGCATGCATAGTTGACCACTAGGTCGACTCAAGTCGGTTATGACTTGGTGCATGCAAGGGCAGTGGGTCTGACTAGGTCTGATGAGTGGATCCCTATTAATGGACCGTTGTAAGGTAGTAGGGCACATAAGGAAATAAAATTGATGCCAATGGGATTTTCGAAAATTTTATTTTCTTGATTGGATCACATGATGTTTGTATAACATGATTGAATGTCTATTTCATCTTATTTGGGCTGCCTATTTTTAATGTGTGCTGTGCTGGGGCCTGCGTGCCTGAATCAATATTGTAAATTATTTATTGTGATCTGCGCATCACATTTTAATTAATTGATAATGTGTAATTGACCTGCGAGTCAAATCATGTCTAGATAGATTAAAATGTAATTTAATTAGACATGAGCTCAGAGCACACATGGCAGAGGCGCATGCAGCAAGTGGCTTCACCAGTGGGAGGTCTTAAGTTAATTTAAGGTCTAACTTAGGCTTAATGAGCTTTTACCACATAAGATCATCATGCTTTCTATTTACTGTTTAAGTAAATTTAATATCTGCATGATTTATTCTTCTGCTATCACCATAGGATTTGCATGATAGTTAAGAAGATAAAAGGACCGTTAAAATCCAACGATGAATATCAAGCACGTAAGCCTTCTGACGCGAAACCTCACTGTTCTGACTATCGTTGGGGCCGTGTTGTACCCACTCAGTGGGCACGCCCATCTATCTTCAGACGGTGTGTGATTACACCTGCGTGTTACAGAGAAGGGATTTATCGCTTCTCGTTGCTCAGCATAACACGTGGTGGTCCAGGGAGTAGGTCAGGTCAGCTTGACCATGTATGCTACATATTGAGCATATGGTAGCCATATGGAGGCAGCCATCTGTGGGATCAGAGACTGTGTTGTACCAACTCAGTTGGCACAGTCTGCTGGATTGCCCAGATGAAGGGGAATCGCACGGGTTGGCGATTGGCAGGGATTGCCTACCAGAGATTAGTGCTTGTACTCTCTGTGCATCTTATCTCGCCTGAGCGGGACGCGGAGACCAAGTATGAAATCTGGATCCCATCTCACTAAAAGAGTTTTACTCTTTCGGACTGTTTTACTGGATTTTTCAGTCAGATAAAATAGTGAGAAAAGAATCATTCTTAAGTCCTGGATTGATTCTAACATTGATACTGACCTTGTTGTTCTTGCAATGTTGTAGATTACTGCAGCAACGAACACCACAGCGTTCAATGTGCGATCCTTACTAGAAAGGGAGAAGTTTGCTGGGCCAAACTTCTCAGACTGGTATGGACACCTTAAGATTGTCCTTAAGGCTAAGAGGAAACTGTATGTCCTTGAGACGGCAATACCGCCTCAACCCGCTGCGAACGCCGTAAGGGCGGTTCGGGATGCTTATGAGAAGCATGTCAATGATAGCATTGATGTCGCTTGCCTTATGCTTGCGTCTATGACGCCAGAGCTTCAGCGTCAGCATGAGGATTTATCTGCTATTGAAATTATAGCAAATCTCAAGATGCTGTATGCTGCACAGGCAAGGACTGAACGCTATAACTTGACAAAACTTTTCTTTCAGAGAAAACTGACTGAAGGGAGTCTAGTGGGAGCTCACGTACTCAAGATGATTGGGTACAAGGAGGCTCTAGAGAAACTGGGACACACCATCAATCAGGAGCTTGTTGTAGACATTATCCTGCAGTCTCTCCCGGCCTCTTTCGATCCTTTCATCATTAATTTTAATATGAACAAGATCGACTGTACCCCGGCAGAGTTACTGAACATGCTCTATACTACAGAGCAGACTCTTGAAAAGGGAAAGCCTTCATCCTCTGTCTTGATGATTCCTTCCAGGAACAAGAAGAAGGGGAAGAAGGGCAAAGCCCATGTCAAGAGCTACAACAAGGCTCTGAAACAAAAGATCAAGCGGTCGAAGGAATACAGATGTTTCCATTGTGGCCAGCTGGGTCACTGGAAGAAGGACTGTAAAGCGCTCCAAGGAGACAAGAAGGGAAGCAAGCCTTTCGCTTCTGGCTCAGGTATTTTCGTGACTGAAGTCATGGTATCTTCTTCTTCTATTTCATGGGTGTTGGACACTGCATGTGGAGTTCACATTTGTTCAAATGTACAGGAACTCAAGAGAAGAAGACAGGTGGGACAGCATGAGGTGGAACTACGAGTAGGAAACGGGGCACGGGTTGCTGCTGTTGCTGTAGGAGAATATCACATCTCTTTACCATCTGGTCTTGTATTAGAACTGGACAATTGTTATTTTGTACCAAGCATAACTAAGAATATTATCTCTATTCCTGCTCTTGTCAGGAAAGGGTTTTCCTTTGAATGCAAAACTTCAAAGTGTTATATTTCTTTTGATAATATTGTTTATGCTACTGGGTCGATTAACAATGGGTTATTCATGTTGGACATGGAATGTTCTGTACAACAAATTGATAATAAGAAAGCCAAGTATGCTGATGACAGCACCTTGCTATGGCATAGTCGTTTAGGCCACATTAACAAGAAGCGCATTAAGCGGTTGCATAAACATGGACTGCTGGGATCATTCTCCTATGAGGAGCTTGATACATGCAAAGCTTGTTTAATGGGTAAAATGACGAAGTCACCTTTTTCTAATAAAGGTCAAAGGGCTTCAGGTTTACTTGACCTCATTCACAGTGATGTGTGTGGGCCTTTTAGTAAACATGCCAGAGGTGGCTATTCATACTTCATTACCTTTACTGATGATTTCAGTAGGTATGGTTATGTCTATCTAATGAGACATAAGAGTGAATCTTTTGACAAGTTCAAAGAGTTCAAAAATGAAGTACAAAATCAGCTAGGCCGAAATATCAAGGCACTTCGTTCAGATCGAGGTGGAGAATACTTGAGTCGAGAGTTTACTGACTATCTGAAGGAGTGTGGGATTATCTCACAGCTCACTCCGCCAGGAACACCGCAATGGAATGGTGTGTCCGAGAGGAGAAATAGAACCTTACTGGATATGGTTCGTTCAATGATGAGTCAGGCTACTCTACCTTACTCCTTTTGGGGATTTGCACTGGAAACAGCTGCAAAGGTACTAAACCGAGTGCCATCCAAGGCTGTTTCAAAGACTCCATATGAGTTATGGTATGGGAAACAGCCGAGCTTGACATTTATTAAAATCTGGGGTTGCGAGGCTTATGTCAAAAAGTTTGCCTCTGGGAAACTGGAGAGCAGATCTGATAAATGTATCTTTGTCGGTTACCCTAAAGAAACTAAGGGTTATTATTTCTACGATCCCAAAGAGAACAAAGTATTTGTTGCTCGTACGGCTATTTTTCTTGAGAAGGACTTTCTTCTGCAAGAGGCCAGTGGGAGAGAAATAAAGCTGGATGAGAATCCAGAAGAAGGACAAAGAAGTCAAACTCAGTTGGATGAGCCTGAGCCAATAGAACAGGTTACTGAGCAACCTGAGGCTCAGATATCACGGGAACCGTGAAGATCGGGAAGGATCCGTCGACAGCCTGAGCACTATGACGGAGTCTACATCATTGATGATGAACCCCTCACTTATGCGGATGCGGTCAGTGGACCAGAATCAGCAAGATGGCTTGAAGCTATGCGAGCCGAGATGGACTCCATGTCAGATAACCAAGTCTGGGATTTGGTTGATCCGCCTCCGGGAGTAATCCCTATAGGCTGTAAGTGGATCTTCAAGAAGAAGATTGACATGGATGGTAACGTGGTTACCTATAAAGGCAGGCTAGTTGCGAAAGGTTTCAAACAAATCTACGGGATAGATTATGATGAAACTTTCTCTCCTGTAGCCATGTTCAAGTCTATTCGGATTATTCTCGCGATAGCGGCATATTATGATTATGAGATCTGGCAGATGGATGTGAAGACCGCTTTCCTTAATGGAAAATTAGAAGAGGATGTGTATATGACACAACCTGAAGGTTTCATCAATCCATCAGATCGTCATAAAATATGCAAATTAAACAAGTCCATTTATGGACTTAAACAAGCATCGAGAAGCTGGAATATTCGTTTTGATGAATCAATCTGTAAGTTTGGTTTCATCAAGAATGAAGATGACCCGTGTGTATATAAGAGGTTTAGTGGGAGCGTGATTACTTTCCTAGTCCTCTACGTCGATGATATCTTAATCATTGGAAACGATATTCCTGAACTGCATGCCGTCAAGGCATGGTTAAGAAAATGTTTCCAGATGAAAGATTTAGGAGAAGCAGCCTATGTATTAGGTGTGAAGATCTACAGAGATAGATCTAAGAGGCTTCTCGGGCTGTGCCAGAGTACTTACATCGATAAAGTCCTGGAGAGATTCCATTTAGAAAATTCTAAAAGAGGATATCTTCCAGTCAGACATGGTCTGAATCTTTCAAAGAGTCAGTGTCCACAAACACAGACTGAGAAAGATGAAATGGATAATACGCCTTATGCTTCGGCTATTGGGTCCATTATGTATGCGATGTTGTGTACTCGCCCAGACGTCGCTTACGGGTTAAGTGTGACCAGTCGATTCCAAAGTAATCCAGGTAAGGCACACTGGATTGCGGTCAAGAACATTTTGAAATATCTTCGGAGGACCAAAGATATGTTCTTGATATATGGAGGTCAGGAAGAACTCAGTATTGAAGGATATACTGACGCTTCGTTCCAATCTGACCAGGATGATTTCCGATCGCAATCAGGCTATGTTTTTAGCTTGAATGGAGGAGCGGTGGTGTGGAAAAGTTTCAAACAATCAATTGTTGCTGATTCCACAATAGAAGCCGAGTATGTTGCAGCCTCGGAAGCATCCAAGGAGGCAGTGTGGATTCGTAAGTTCGTTCAAGAACTTGGTGTTGTTCCTTCGAGTGCAGATCCATTGGTTATCTTCTGTGATAACACTGGAGCAATAGCACAAGCAAAGGAACCACGGTCGCACCAGAAGTCCAAGCACATACAGAGAAGGTTTCACTTGATCCGGGAGATCATTGATCGAGGAGAGATCAAGATCTGCAAGGTTCATACAGATGACAATCTAGCTGACCCGCTTACAAAGCCTCTGGCGCAGCAGAAGCATGAGAAGCATTGTAATAATATGGGTTTGAGATTTCTCAACCATTAGATTAAGTGCAAGTGGGAGATTGTTGGGGTATGCCCTTAAGGCTAATGTTTGAGGCCTTGGGATTATATCAGTATTATGTATAAACTCAATGTTTATAAGGGCAATGGTTGTTATTCAGGTTGTTGCATTATCTGCTGCCATATGTATACTTCTGAATAATGTCTCAATGCTGTTCAGCTTGGCTGACATGCAGTATTGTCCTTAGTCGAGATATCTTGGTGAACATGAGACAGCCTTGATATGATTGAGACTAATATGTGTTCTAATCTTATAGGATGCTTCGAGCATGGAATAAGATGTAGACTCATAGGTACATTGGATGTACTGGACTGACCCTACTTAGGATATTCAATTGCTTGTCACAATATGAATAATCCTTATATGCAAACAAGTGGCATATTTCCTCTGACTTGAGATCACTTGTGTTTCTAAATGAGGATTGGCATTGTCTTGAGGTAGTTCAATATCATTTGAAATATAATGGTTATAGACTATCTTGGATAATGAGCATGAGTCATGTTAGGGCACTAGTGATAGATATAGGATTGCCTTCTCCTTGTTTGGAGTGTGATGTTCTAAAGGGGCCCCCTAGATGAGATGATTGAGAAAGTGTATGGCCATACCCAGATGACTATGTTCATCTGATCTAATCATTCTCATCATGTTGGAGTTACAGGCTTGACACGCTTGTCCAACGAGAACATCCAGTGGCAAAGGAAACATGTATGCCTAGTGAATTGAATTCACACTTGTGCTATGGTTTGGGTGTAGTCTTGGAAGACTCTTTCCTTTATATCGGGAGACAGTGATGTGTTGCTAGATACCCCTCTCTGTTCGTGATAACGTAAGTTATCGTTACCGACATTAAAGGAAACCCTTAGGGTCGCACAATTTGATGATATGGCTTACTTATGTCAGATCGTGTGGACTGAATTGTTTTGGTTCAATTTAAAGGGATTTAAACTCTGATTGTAAGTGAGATCTGGTCTGATCATGTTTGATTGATTAGGGCTTGAGATCAGTAAGCTTCGATCGAGAGAACTGATGCTAGATCGATGAGATCAAGAGCATCAAGAGATGAATGGTTAGATCTTGAGCCTTTTTGGTTTTATATGATCTAGATCAAGTCTTGGTTTGATTTGATCTTTGTACTAAATTCAATTGAACCGATTCACTTAGAGTGAGCGCATGGTTCAAAGGGAGAATGAGTTGCGATCGTTCATATTGGGGTGAACGCATGAACGTATGAGGGCTTACTATATTTGGAAATTGGTTTTCCAATTCGAGAGTAACGCCTCCACGTTCGAGAATAACGCCTCACTCTCGCCCATCTTCTCCTCTTGACGCTCCTCTTTCGGTGTGGTGATTTTTTCACGCAAACGACAGGGAGTTCGACGAGCACCAAGACATCTCTCAATCTCCTTCACGCGATTAGCACACTTGGAGAGCTTTGCTAGCACAAGGATCGACAAGGAGTAGGCGATCAATCATCTTGTGTGCGCACGCTTTGGAGGAGAGCCACTTGGTTCTCTGCTTCCAAATCGCCATCCACTCATGGCTATGGTATGATTATGTTTTGTTCTATACAATCTTCAAGTTGATCATATATTCATGCATGCGATCCTAGGAAACCCTAGATTCCGCCCATGCAAATGTTTATATGCGCATGCCTTAGGGTTTCCCCCCTTTCAATTATCATTTAGGAGTATTAAAAAAAAAAATCATTGAACCAATAATTAATTGGCCAAATCAAACCATAAATGCAATTAACGGAATCTAATGTTTTTTTAATAATCGACTTTTTAAAAGTTGATCACTTTTCAATTTAGGACTAATTAAAGAGTTGGCTTAATTGACGAAATCAATTATATATTAAAAATTTATAAAATTAATTTTAGAGTGGGTAACTTTTTATCAGTGGCTATTTGTCTCCACCACCAGCCACCTATCACCTACCATTGGCTACCCATCCCTACCATTGCCCTCGGCGTCTGGCTCTCCTCGGCCTCCATCGAGTCCAAAACTTCGACGCCTGCCGGTGTCCCACACAAGCTTCTTGTCGCCGCTACTTGGGGCGGTAGATTGCGTGGAGGTCGGAGGTGAGGTGAACGCCACGTTCGGCGTCCGGTTCTGCATGGCCTCCGCCATGACCGGACTTTCCCGTCCCCACTGGGCTCTACCGAGGGGAAAAGCCACCACTTCATTCCCCTTTCATTGATCCTCCGTCACCTCCGTGCCGTCGTCGTTGATCTCCTGGAGGAGTCGAGCCCGTCTCGTCTCACTGGTCACTCGTAGGGGAAAGACGAGCTTTCCCTAGTCTTCACCATCGTCGTTGATCTCCTGGAGAGAGGCACTCTCGCCTCTTGCCGTCGACCTCCTCGTCGCTGGAGTCATCGTTAAGGAAGGCAGGGGAAAGCCTCTACTCTCCCCATCGTCTATGTCGCCTTCGACTCGTGGAGGCGGTATCGCTGGTTGAAGGGAGGCGTCCGCCTCAGTGGACGTGGAAGGACGGAGCAGCCTCACCTGCTGCTGCTCATTGCCGGGGGAACTCACCGGTTGAAGTTGCCGTGGGGAAGAACCTCCACCTTCTTCGCTACTCTCGGCCTCGATTCTTCCAACCTGGCTCCCCCATCATCAACTAGGTCCATGTCGGAGGAGTCACCGTTGGAGCGCCGCCTGCGCTCTCCGTTCAACTCGTCCCATCTGTGAGGGTGGCTGGTGGAAGTTGTCTTCCGCCCCATCCTTCTTCCTCTTTGCCGTTCACGCCTGAACGGAGCGATGCTCATCGTCACTGTCTCGAACCTCTCTTCATCGTCGGTGAAGAAGCTCCCTTCTTCACGAAAATCCCTCGCAGCTTCTCTTTGCTATCTCCGTCACTGGCAGGAGGGAGGCGTCCGCCTCAACGGACGCAAAAGGAGGGAGCAGCTTCACCTGTTGCTACTCGTCGACCGGGATTCACCCAACCCAGCCCTGCCACTCCTTCTTCCACGTCAAAACGGGACCGTGTGACGCTACCTCACACACCCCAACTCCAACCTTCCCTCCTCTTCGTCTGACATCGCGCTGCCGGGGAAGACGCACTCTCGTCATCGCTGCCGCTGGTCTCCGCCTGGGGAAGGAGAAGGAACGCCGGGGCTCTCCTGGCACCGCTCACAGTCGTCGGAGTACTCGCCGAGACTACTCGCTTGGAAGAGGATGCTTACATGGGGAACTCGCGTCCGCAGCTCTCACCTCTTCCTCTTCGTCTGATCCCGCGTCGCCAAGATCACCGCCTGGGGACGAGAGTCCGCCTGGGGACAAGATCACCACCACGGACCAAGAAAAAATGGCCTAGCCTGGGTACCCAGGTGATAATTTCTCGCCTGGGTACTCTAATCGCTCCTCCACGTATCTCAAATGCGAGATGACATCGCACGTAACCCGAAGCCCGAGCAGCCATTTCAGCACTGTGCAATCGACCGTTTTCGTCGCCGTCTCTCCTCCCGTAACAAATACTAAGCCCATGGACCTCGTGCCCTTTCATCTTCATGCCCTAGCTCTGGCGATTATGTGTCTCCGTACGGCCAAGTCTCCTCGTTCGTGTCCCATTCTCACCGGCGTGTCCTCCGCGAATCTCTCTCAACACTCGTCCGACCTCCAAGGCTTTCGTCTTTTGATTATTAGTAAAGTTTATGTTGGGAAACCCCGGAGATATTTTACAATTTTCAAAGATAGAGATTACAAAATACATTGCACAGCGGAAGCAATATCCCCGAAACAGGCCGGTCCCAAAAACCCAGTGAAGATCGCAAGCAAGAGAGTCGACATGATGAGTTAGGAAATACCTTAAGAGTGATTTGGAGTGATGCCGATGCAGGCGCCCAAGTGTGCGCCCTCTGCAGTTTCACACACACGGATGCCTCGAGTCCTCTTCTTCCACGCCCGGTGCTAGCCTCGGGAAGAAGATCCAAGCCTTAGTTATCTTCTTGAATGCTTGTGCCACCTCCAAGGTAGAAGCGCCAATTGATGAAGAAGAGAGGAGAAGGGAGAATGCCGCCAAGCCTTTACTTCTCTTGCGCCAAAGGAGGAAGAAAGGAAGAAGCTTGCGGCTAGGGTTTGATGGAAGAAGATGGTTGCGCCAATACCCCTTAGTCTTGCCCTCTTGATGTGTTCACACCTCCAAGGAAGAACTCTTGTAAGAGGGGGCGGCTAGGGTCACATATATAGGGCAAGAGGCGGTTAGGGCAAGGGTTAGGATCATGACAAGTGTAGGGCTAGGATGAGGAGGTTTGATGCAAGGAAAGTCTCCAAGACTTTACCATAAACTTCATTCAACCTATCCATAATTGCCCAAGCACCATATCAGCCCAAGACATGCCATAGAGGCATGCATTCCATCCAAGGAAGAGAGGGGAGGCGCCCTTTACTTCCATAATGAAGCAAAGGTGCCAACATGACCCCATTATGCCCCTAGGCGCTTAATGGTTCATGTTTCTCCCCATTATACCCTTTTAGCCTCTCATCTCTTCATGAGAACTTGTTATTGGGCCTCATTGGATAATGAGCTAGCCCAAACTTCATCACATGGGTTGATTAAGCATTTGGATCCAATCCAATGCAACCCTAATCCAAATGTGACCAACCATGATCAAATACGGGTCAACCTGCCAAAAATGAAGTTTGGCTCCAATAACATTCTTCCATCTCATCAGGCCTATTGGCGCTGATGAAATCTCCCAATTAGATTCGAGTTATCCAATAACTCGATCATAAGACTTCCCGATCAATACGAGAACTCAAGTATCAAGGTGTGCGATCCTGTAGGTTCCTTTGACGCTGGCAGTGCTGACCATAGGTCACCACAAGCAGTGAGTGGCACCTAGCAGTGCATCACTGCTACCCAGGTCATTGGAATGGATATCGACATCGACATCCCCATCATCGCAACTAGGTACAGATGCATTACAGTCTCTTTGCCGAACTGATATCCGATTGGACAAGTGTGTCACCACTTGTTTTCACCCAATCACATGGCTATGACTAAAACGGGTTCTCACCTAGGTATGGCCATACATTCTCAGTCATAGAACCATAGAGGAGCTCCATGGATATCATACTTCCCTAAGGAAGGGGCAAATCTTTTGTCTGTCCATTGACCTTCTCATATGGGTCGTGACATGCTCAATGACAACCGTTATGACCTCCCAACTACGGCGAGGTGTTAGGTTGTATCAAAGCAAGTCCCTAACCATATAGAATGATCAATGACCTCAAGTCAAGGGATCAATGCATCTCCTGTCACTTGTGAGGATAACTCATGACACCAAGTCATAGCCTCACAGCGGGTCTATCCAGTATATCCTCCAATGATATACCCATGTGTCTGCGTCCTAACCAGCCCACATACCAGTCTCACAAGTACCATAGCTATCCCATATCCACTAATGTACATCGACTGGGGAGTATAGTTCGAGCACAGATCCAATCTGTCTCTAGGGACATTATCATGTTAGTACATATGCGCAGATGTAAACAAACATAGATAACGACAATGCCAGAATGATATATAAATATCAAAGTCAAGTAGTATATAAGTGGACCAAAACTAGGTCCTAGGGCATATACACTAACAGTTTATTCATCATTTCTTCATCTCTCCCTATTCTATATACCGTCGTGTATTGATGACACCAAAATATATAGTATATTTTGTATCATTTTATATATCTTTTCATGCTCAATTGAAGATCTTTTGCTTATTTTTATGCCAAAATTATCAAATATTGTAAAATCTACTTCTATTTTGGTTTTTCATGATTTTCAGGTAAAAAGGCACTATTTTAAGGCACTTTCAAGCAAAATCAAATACATAGAAGAGTTACCATCATCAAGAGGAGATCACATGACAAATTTCACGCAAAATAGAGCAACAAACCAAAATACGACAGTGTCGTACTCTATTTTAAGGTACCGTATTTCCGTACGATACCGTAAAATCAGAGCACTGCCGTAATTTGGGGAGTTTTCAGACCAGAAGATTTTCTGGATTTTACGGCACCACCGTAAAGAATTACATAGGCTGTATTTTGGAGCGTTTAAAACTAGAGACTTTTGCTGATTTTACGGCACGGCCGTGAACCATTTCACGGTGCCGTATTTATTAGAGATTTCATACCAGAGAACTCGTCAGATTTTACGGCACTGCCACAATAACTTTTACGGGCCTCAATTTTGACACAGGGTTCACAGAACCAAAATATGGCACTGCCAAAATCTTTATTATGATGATTTTACTTATGTGATTGTCTGTCTTTGATTCTCTATAGATTGATGTTATTATTCATGTTTTAGAGTTTTCGCAATAAGGACCGAATGGTGACTTGCTTGAGAACTTGGAACCCTAGAATTACATATTAGGAACTCTCTTAGGTTAGTTCTTTATTATTTCATTTTAGTGATCTTATTGCCATGATGATAATTTAAATCTAGGGTAGAGTCGAGTTGTCAAACGTGGAGATCTTGCACGAAAGTGAGGATCGGAACGTTGGAGAACCATAAGTAGAACTTGTGTTGAGTCTTGGATGCACGAAAGTGATCTTTGAGATTTCACTTGAGACAATCAACTTAGAATTCGGATGCACGAAAGTGATCTCGAGTTCTTTGATTGAAGATTTACTTATATTTAGCGTTGGGATAGATCTTGCGCGAAAGCAAGGATTAGTCCCTACATGATTGTCTGCACGAAAGTGAGATGATCCCTTTATAAAGTAAATTAAGTCTTTATCATGATAAGATTAGTCTGACAACCTTTTATTTAAATCTAGTCATTAGAATTAAGGAGGATGAAACCCTAGTCCCAATGTTTCTCTCTGATTATCTCTACGCTCTTTTTATTGTTCACTTGCATTATAATCGATCTCTTAGCTAGTAAGAATACAACTATTTGGTACTTAACAATAAGGTCTCTGTGGTTCGATATCTTTCTTTATTACTTCGAGTATCCGTGCACTTGTGGACTACAATAAGTTTTTCGTGCCGTTATCGGAGACCTTAGTTTTGTTAATATCAAAATAGTTGTTAGTATTGCTAGACTATATTTTATTTGTTTTAGATTTAACTTTGTTTTCTGTTTTTGCAGGTTTTGGATTTTCACAAGTTGTGACAGAATTGTGATTTCTAAAATTTGTGAATTTGCTTGTGTTTTATCTTTTTCTATTTTTTATATATTCTGAAAAAAAAATAATGTGATTGATTGGTGTTAGATTATCCTTCTGTTCTTGATAGACTTGAAAATATGTCTTTTTATCACAATTCATGGGCATCTGAAAGAGGCACGGTATACATGCCACAAGGTGAGCATAAAGATTATTCACGATGCACTCTTGCAGATATATTGAAATTTCACTCTATTCCTTCTATTAGATGCAATATTTGTAAATCTAATGATCATTATGCTTCTGAATGTCAATTTAGAAATCATGCAAATCACAATTCATCATGGTATCAAGATGATCAACATGATTCTAGATCTTTTTATCATGATTGCTCTGATCATGTTTCTAAACCATGCTTTGAGGACACTGGAAATTCTAGCTTAGAGTCGATGCTTGAGAAATTGAAGATCATAACAAATAGAAGTAAGGAAATTGAAAATCTTAAGTGGATGATTAGTCAACTTGCTTCTCAAGTAGAATCTTTAATTGCTAATTCTAAAATTTTGGAAACCTAGAGAGCACAACAAGATTGTTTATTTGAGTTTGATTTGGAAGCTGAAAAACTTGATTTAGAAAAATCCCCCTCTGATTATGAGTGTTTTGAGATTGAGCCTTATGTGAATATTCATGAATCTCACTCTAATTTTGATAATTGTGAAATTGATTCTTTTGCTTATTTATTTGTAGAAAATTTTGAGGAAATTGAAATTGAAAACCCCTCTTTTGAGGAAGTGGATTCTTTTGATGATGCATCATTTGTGGTTAATTCTGATGAAGGACACGCGGGGGTTGATTTAGAAAACTCTTATTCTAGTTTTGTTGGTAATTTTGAAATTGATAAATTATTTGATTGTGAGCATCAGGAAATTGATAAAAATTTGAATGTTACAAACACTGATGAATCTCACTCTGATGTTTTGCTCATATCTTTTGTTGAATCTTTTGATGTATCTGAAAATTTGAGCTTTATTGAAGAATCTAATGAAAGACATAAAACTTATTTTGATGATCCAATGATTATATCTTGTGATCAAAGTCCTATTGCAATTGAAGACATGAATTTGAAGAAAGGACTTATGATTTTGCTTACTGACAAATTTAGGAAGATTATTGAATATCCTTTTAGTAGAGTTGAAAATTTTGAATATCTTGATTTCTGCATATTTAAGAAAGCCACTTTGATTGTGATTTATTTGCAATTCTGGATTTTTGGATTAGTGGCTAAACTTTTTGGACAAAGAAAATGCAGAAAATTATTTGCTCTTTACTTTGGAACTGATTCACCTGCTTCACCATGAGATTTGATTTTTGGTCAAGCTATGGACCAAAAAATTAGCGCTTCTTGGGAGGCAACCCAAGCACTCTTGTTTAACTTTGTTTCTTTTATTTTAGTTTATTTTTAGAACTAATTTTTAATCTCTTTTTGTAGGTGAAAACAAGTTTTGGCGCATAATACTGCACCGCCGGAATTAGTTTTGCGGTACCCTATTTTCAGTCCGTTTTCGACAGAAAGTTTTATGATTTTTACGGCAGGGCCGTAACATCTTTCACGTGCCATAATTTTGAGTGATTTCTTCCCTGAGAGTCTTTTGAAAAATATGGCAGTACCGTAAGGGATAATACGGTGCCGTAATTTGAAACCTGCTTTTTTGCATTCTGCTTACTTGACTGGGTGTTTTCTCACTGAGATTTTAAGAAACTGGTTTGGAAAAATTTTTGATCTTTGGCACCATCACGAAGTACTCATCTTTGTCTATCATCTGGATATTTTTGCTGAATTTTAAAGTCCATGGATCATTCTAAAACATATAGTATATTTTTGATTCTGATGAATTTCTGCAGTAGTTTTTTCTGACTAATTTGATTAGCACTTTTGCAGCAAGTTTTTAAGATGCTTAAATAACTTGAAACCCAGATTTTTCGCATGGTATATGAAGAACATGTGTCATTCTATCCTGTGGATTAATTGTTTTCATGATTTTATTTTCTGATCATTTTAGGACACATGGCAACTTTTTGAATCTGATTAACTTTTGTGCAGTTTTGTAATCTGATTAGCCTTCTTTCTACTGATATCCTAAATTCCTGACAGATTTTAATCCTTTGATTTTTATACATTTGGAAAGAACACGTTTTATTCTACCACATGGTTCTGTCCATTTTCTTTTTGGATCATTAAATCTTATTATTGGGTATAGCTACTTTTCTTAAAAAAATTCACTGGTTGCATTGTTTGCTTTCTGTTTATTATTCCTTATTTTGCCTCCAGATCCAGAAATCTTCAAGAGCAACTGTCTTCCACCTTTAGCCACCACTACATCTGCCTCTGACATCACTGTTTCCAACCGTCGACACTGGATTATACCATATGCAGATTCTTACTTCTTCTACTGCCTCTACTTCCATTGATTTGATTTATTTATGCAGCAGACTCTTCATTAGTGACTGATTTTTTTATCTATGCAGCATTATTTCTGGCACCCACCAGCCAACAATCTCACCTCCAGGACTGTGATCTCTAGCAGGCCACTAGAGATTACTCACTCTACTGTCGGCACCATCATCATCATTGCTAGCAGCTCTTCAGCTAGCCTCTGTTCCACCTCTGCTTCTCAGCTGCATCAGCTCTTTCCACCAGCACTTTTCTGGATCATCGATGATTTCTTTGATTCTTTCTTGAGAAAATTATTTTTTATCATTATTATTTTTAGAGACTATTTTTAGACTGAGCCTTATGTATCTTAAATTGTGCAGGTACAAATTTCAAAAGGCACATCTTTGGACCTTGCAGCATCTACCCCGACACTATTTTTGATATGAGCCTTATGTATTTTCAGTCAGAGCTTGCTATATAGTTATGTGAGTATTGTTTGCACTTTCCTGTGATTATTTGATTTCATATGATTATCTACACTTTTCTTCTCTTAGATCTATCACTTTACATCTCATGATTGTTGAGTTTGATGCTTCTACACCTCTGTGACCACATGCTTATTTTTCTCTTCGATGTGGTTGTATTATGATTATGATACTGATTTCTACTATTTCAATGGGCTTGTATTATGATATTTTGATATTCTGATGAGCTATCTTCGATATGGTTGTAGTATACATGATTATATATTTAGTGTTTACGATGATATTTTGTGATGATGATGAGTATATTCTTGTTTTATATTGTTGATGACTTGATTGATTGATGATGAATGGATTCAAATTCATGATTAGAGAAAAACCCTATCATGTTAGATTTATTTATTCAATGCATATCTATCTTTGAAATTTGACAGTGGTTGATGCATGAAATTTTGGGTAGATATATTATTTGAGGAATAAGATCTAAGGTGAACCTATTCTTTTGAATAAAATGAGTATATGAGTATGATTTGAGAATTGAGATCAATTGATCAACCTAGTAGATGTTTAGTCTATTTTGCTATTTGTTGGGAAATAAGAATCCAAGATCTATAAAAATAGTGAGAGACTCCCCTACTTGGCACTATGTAAAATTGATAGTGGTACCTAAGACATGGGTTGAAGTCTATGCATGAAAAATAATGAGAGATAAAAAGAATAAGACTCCTCTACTTGGCACTATGCAAAATTGAATGTAGTACCGAAGATAAGAGTTGAAGTCAAAAATAAAAAGTGTGTATCTAAGTGGGTACATGTCATCTTTACAAAAACAAACAAAATGGATAAAAAAAAGGGAAACAAATTATGTGTGGAAAAAGATCTTAGAAACCTAATTCCTATAAACAAAAGCATGATAGATTTGAACTGAAAACTGGGTGAAATCATGAGATTGAAAATTCTATTTATTATACAAGTTGCAAAGTTTTATTTGATTGAGTTGTGGATCTAGAGGATTGAATTCTAAGAATGATATATTTGCTTGAAGTTTTATAAAGCAATTGATGAAATTTTTCATTGATGATTGTATTTTAGAAATTTATTGAGCATGAAAAAGGTTTATCTTTTAATCAATTTTTGATTTTTTCTTGAGAACAAGCAAAGTTTGAGCCTTATGTATTTGATGACACCAAAATATATAGTATATTTTGTATCATTTTATATATCTTTTCATGCTCAATTGAAGATCTTTTGCTTATTTTTATGCCAAAATTATCAAATATTGCAAAATCTACTTCTATTTTGGTTTTTCATGATTTTCAGGTAAAAAGGCACTATTTTAAGGCATTTTCAAGAAAAATCAAATACATAGAAGAGTTACCATCATCAAGAGGAGATCACATGACAAATTTCACGCAAAACGGAGCAACAAACCAAAATACGGCAGTGCCGTATTCTATTTTACGGTATCGTATTTTCGTACGATACCATAAAATCAGAGCACTGCCGTAATTTGGGGAGTTTTCAGACCAGAAGATTTTCCTGATTTTACGACACCACCGTAAAGAATTACACGGGCCGTATTTTGGAGCGTTTCAAACTAGAGACTTTTGCTGATTTCACGGCACGGCCGTAAACCATTTCACGGTGCCGTATTTATTAGAGATTTCATACCAGAGAACTCGTCAGTTTTTACGGCACTGCCACAATAACTTTTACGGGCCGTAATTTTGACACAGGGTTCACAGAACCAAAATACTGCACTGCCGTAAAATATTTTACGACCGTAATTTCCATTCAAAAACGTGATTTTTACGGGCCCGAAACTTGCGCCGAGAGGCGTAGAGGGCACCTCAGGCCGTGATTTTCACGCAGAAGCTTCACCTGGAGGAGAAGACAACACCCAAAAGTTTCGGAGGAAAAGGAGTTCAATCGGAGAAGAAATCAAAGAAAAGGGAAGCGACCGACGCCTCCTTGCAAAATACGGCTGTGAAATATTTCACAGCCGTGCTGTATTTTCTTAACTCTTCTTTTTATTTGATTTTTGATCTTCTGAAACTATGGCTTATTGTATTTCTCTTTCCATGCTAGCTTAATCATATTTTGGGACATGGGTGTAATTCACTTTGATTTTTAATGATTAGATAATCTTTTCTTTCGTTAGAATAATCTTTATTATAATGATTCTACTTATGTGATTGTCTGTCGTTGATTCCCCATAGATTGATGTTATTATTCATGTTTTAGAGTTCTCGCAATAAGGACCGAAAGGTGACTTGCTTGAGAACTTGAAGCCCTAGAATTACATATTAGGAACTCTCTTAGGTTAGTTCTTTATTATTTCATTTTAGTGATCTTATTGCCATGATGATAATTTAAATCTAGGGTAGAGTCGAGTTGTCAAACGTGGAGATCTTGCACGAAAGTGAAGATCGGAATGTTGGAGAACCATAAGTCGAACTTGTGTTGAGTCTCGGATGCACGAAAGTGATCCTTGAGATTCCACTTGAGACAATCAACTTAGAATTCGGATGCACGAAATTGATCTTGAGTTCTTTGATTGATGATTTACTTATCTTTAGCGTTGTGATAGATCTTGCGCGAAAGTGAGGATTAGTCCCTGCATGATTGTCTGCACGAAAGTGAGATGATCCCTTTATAAAGTAAATTAAGTCTTTATCATGATAAGATTAGTCTGACAACCTTTTATTTAAATCTAGTCATTAGAATTAAGGAGCATGAAACCCTAGTCCCAATGTTTTTCTCTGATTATCTCTACGCTCTTTTTATTGTTCACTTGCATTATAATCGATCACTTAGCTAGTAAGAATACAACTATTTGGTACTTAACAATAAGGTCTCTGTGGTTCGATATCTTTCTTTATTACTTCGAGTATCCGTGTACTTGCGGACACAACATGTATACCCTTTACAGTCATGTCTCTGAAGCTCGCCTCATTTCTTCCTCGTCCCCTACCTCTGGCGATTATTTGTTCTGATAATTTCTGCAGCATAAGGTATAATCTTATTCATCTGTGAGTGACAGACAGTATATATGTTGATATCAACATACTACGGTTGATATCAATCGTAAAAACCCTATATCGACTGTTAAGGTCCTCGGGTTACCATAGATATGGTTGATATCAACACAATATGGTTGATATCTACTGTAAATAAACGACTGTAAAACATCTTTGATATCAACCATATCATCGTTGATATCAACTATATTCATTAGTCCAGCAGATTTTATAGTTGACTGACGATACATCATAGTTGTTATACCCTCTGATAGTTGACATACCATCCTAAAAATATTGTTAGACAAACCTTCGTGTATAGATGATAGATGTAATTTTTCAGTGACAGATTAATGGCGTCAGAAGATGCAGCAAATACGGTCTCACATGATGCTGATCATGACATTGAAGAGTTGGTAAGGATTTTGTAGTTATTTTTGGTGTATATTTTCCAACAAGTTAATTTGCAGTATATTACTTTTGCAAGAATGATGATAAGTTAGAAGATTATGTTGTTGGGGAAACTAGTTTTGGTCGCCTAGTCGTGCCAATTATTGGTATGGTGTTCAATGGTGAAGTTGCAGCATACAATTTTTATAATCAGTATGCCAAACGACTGGGTTTTATGTTGTGATCCGAAAGGACACACTTATAAATACAAGTAGGTAGACTTATTTCAGGTGTCACGGCCAAAACCTAAGTGTTGGCGTACAGGGCTATTGTCACTCCCTGACACGGCTCCAAAAACTTGTTGTCCCTAAACTTGTAGTGTCCGCAAGTGCACGGATACTCGAAGTAATAAAGAAGAGTATCGATCCCACAGAGACCTATGTTGTCAAGTACCGAATAATTGATTTCTTATTATCTACACAATCAAATAAAAGAAAAGTAAAGATCGAAAACACACGGGAAAATACTATCAGAGAGAAGCTGGGACTAGGGTTTCATTCACTTTAATTTTCATGACTAGATATATAAGGATATTCATCAATCAAATTCCATTATGATAAAGGCATAATTTACTTTTTAAAAGGGATTATCTCACTTTCGTGCAGATAACCATGCAGGGACCAATCCTCGTTTTCGCGCAGGATTTATCCCAAGCTAATGATAAGTAAATCATCAAACAAAGAACTCGAGGATCACTTTCGTGCATCCGAGTTCTAAGTTGATCGCCTCGAGTGGAAACTCAAGGATCACTTTCGTGCATCCGAGTCTCAACACAAGTTCTACCTATGGTTCTCCAACATTCCGATCCTCACTTTCGTGCAAGATCTCCACGTTTGACACAATAACTCAATCCTAGGTTCATAATTATCATCATGACAATTTAAACTACTAAAATAAAGAAAAAAGAACTTAACCTAATTTCTCACAATGAGTTCCTATTAATCAATTTTAGGGTTCCAAGTTCTTAAGCAAATCACCTTTCGGCCCTTATTGCAAAAACTCTAAATCATGATGACAAAAAGAAAACTAAGGAGAATCTTAGAGCAATAATCGCATAGGTATAATTATCAAAGTAGAATAATCATGATGAAAGCAAAAAGTATCTAGTCATTAAGAAAATCAAAGGGAATTACTCCCCCATGTCCCAAAGAGTGTTTAAGTTAGCATGGTGAAGAAAATATAATATTCCATGGTTTCAGAAGATCAAAAATCAAAGGAAAAGAAGTTTTAGGAAAATACACCATGGCTGTGAAATTAAACACAGCCGTAATTTGCAAAGGAGGGCGATGAACAGTAGCGGCGCCTCCTTTTTCTTTGATTTCTCCTCCAATTGATCTCCTTTCATTCTGAAACTTCTGGTACGTTGTCTCCTCCTCCAGGCAAAGCTTCAGTATGAATTTCATGGCCAGAGATGCTCTAGATTTGTCACGGCGGTAGAACTCTAGACGGCGGCGTGTAACCCGATTTCTCCCTATACAGTTGATGAAAATTGGGGCTTTTGGTGTCTCTGTGATTCTCTCGTCAAAAGCTCCCCTTCTTCTTCTTACGGCATCCAATTTAAATTTCTGGATCGTCCGTAATCTTCCCCACAAAAATCGGGCTTCAAAATTGACTGTGGAGTCGCGTTCAAAAATGAAAATACGGGAGTGTAATATTTCACGGCAATGCCATAAAATCGCTCACGTTCTCTAATCTAAATTGTCTGGAAAATACGGCACCGTATAATGGTTCACGGCACTGCCGTAAAATCGGCTGAACTCTCTGGTCGAAATCGTCTAGAAAATACGGCCCGTGTCAAATTTTACGGTAGTGCCGTAAAATCAGGAATTATCTCTATTCTGAATGCGCTTCAAAATACGGCAGTGTCAACTTTTACGGCAGTGCCGTATTTTTCATTAAACCTTCTGGTCGGAAATTCCACCAATTTACGGCAGTGCTATGATATTTCGGTATCGTTCGGAAATACGGTACCGTAATATAGAATACGACACTGTCGTATTTTGGTTGGTTGCTTCGATTTGCGTGAAATTTGTCAAGTGATTTCCTCTTGATGATGGTAACTTTTCTATGTCTTTGATTTTTCTCGAAAATGCCTCAAAGTAATGCCTTTTTACCTGAAAATAATGAAAAACCAAAATAGAAGTAGATTTTGCAATATTTGATAAATTTACTATAAAAATAAGCAAAAGATCTTCAATTTAGCATGAAAAGATATATAAAATGATACAAAATATATTATATATTTTGGTGTCATCAAAATACATAAGGCTCAAACTTTGCTTGTCCTCAAGCAAAAATCAAAAATTAATTTTCATGCTCAATAAATTTCTAAAATACAATCATTATTGAAAAATTCCATCAATTGTTTCACAAAACTTCAAATAAACATATCATCCTTAGAACTCAACCCTCTAGATCCACAATTCAATCATATAAAACTTTACAACTCGTATGATAATTAGAATTTTCAATCTCAAGACTTCACCCAATTTCAGTTCAAATCTATCATGCTTTTGTTTACAGGAATTAGGTTTCCATGATCTTTTTCCACACATAATTTTTTTTTGTATTTGATTATTTTTGCAAAGATGGCATGTACCCACTTAGATACACACTTTTTTTTTATTTTGACTTCAACTCTTATCTTCGGTACCACTATCAATTTTGCATAAGGACAAGTAGAGGAATCTTATTCTTTTTCTCTCTCATTATCTTTTAGTCATAAACTTGAACCCATGTCTTAGGTACCACTATCAATTTTACATAGTGCCAAGTAGGGGAGTCTCTCACTATTTTTATGGATCTTGGATTCTTATTTCCCAACAAATAGCAAAAATAGATTAAACATTTACTAGGTTGATCAATTGATCTCAATTCTCAAATCATACTCATATCCTCATTTTATTCAAAAGAATAGTTTCACTTTAAGATTTTATCCCTCAAATAATACATCTACCCAAAATTTCATGCATCAACCAATGTCAAATTTCAAAAATAGATATGCATTGAAGAAATAAATCTAACATGATAGGGTTTGTCTCTAATCATGAATTTGAATTTATTCATTAGCAATCAATCAAGTCATCACAATATCATATCATCAAAAAATATAAAAATATATCATGATGTATACTATAACCATATCAAAGATAAATCATCAGAATATCAAAATATCATAATACAACCCCATCGAAATAGCAGAAATCAGTATCATCATAATCATCATACAACCACATCGAAAAGAAATATAAGCATGTGAAACAAAATAGCAGTGTCGGTGGTCATAGGGGTGTAGAAGCATCATCCTTCCCTTCATCACATGAAACATCAATAAGTTATAGAAAATAAAGTACAGCAAAGAAGTAAGGGAAGATGATACTCACAAAACATCTACTCATCATCATCAGGGTGTGTAGCCTCAGCATCATAATGTGGTTGCCCTCCTTGATCACCGTAGTAGCCATATCTCCTCTGGTCTTCATATCCAAAGCGGTCATAGAAGAAATTCCCCATGTCCTCCATATGGTCGCTCAATATCTCTACATCTTGATGGAGGTGCCCAAGAGACTCAATCACCTTCCCTAAGGAGTCAATCACTCTCTCCATGCGGCGCTCCTGATTATACATTTGTGCTGATAGTGCCTGAAATCCTGGATCATGGTGGCTAGCAAACCCTCCTCTAGGTGTGTGTGAAGAATCACCAGTAGGGAGTGAAGAATCATGATGGGGTGACTCCATACCAAACGGGTCACCTCTTCCACCCCATGTGGGTGGCGGTGGAACAGTGTCAAGTGGTGGTGTGAAAGCTGCTTCGGTGGCACTTGGAGATAACTTCCAATTTGCTCTATCCCTGACTGTGGTCTTTTCAGGATGGGGTAAAGGTAGAGTAGGGACATTTGGTCCAAGGACCAAACAAAAGATATCCCCCTCTCTCACATAAGGTAGAGTAGGATGGGGTAAAGGTAGAGTAGGGCCTTATTTCACATAAGGCACAATCTCAAAATAATTATAATCAGAGGGGGATTTTTCTAAATCAAGTTTTTCAGCTTCCAAATCAAACTCAAATAAACAATCATGTTGTGCTTTCTAGGTTTCCAAAAGTTTATAATTAGCAGTTAAAGATTCTACTTGAGAAGCAAGTTGACTAATCATCCCCTTAAGATTTTCAATTTCCTTACTTCTATTTGTTATGATCTTCAATTTCTCAAGCATCGACTCTAAGCTAGAATTTCCAGTGTCCTCAAAGCATGATTTCGAAACATGATCATAACAATCTTCATAAAAAGATCTAGAATCATGTTGATCATCTTGATACCATGATGAATTGTGATTTGCATGATTTCTAAATTGACATTCAGAAGCATAATGATCATTAGATTTACAAATATTGCATTTAACAGAAGGAATAGAGTGAAATTTCAATATATCTGCAAGAGTGCATCGTGAATAATCTTTATGCTCACCTTATGGCATGTATACCTTGCCTCTTTCAGATGCCCATGAATTGTGATAAAAAGACATATTTTCAAGTCTATCAAGAACAGAAGGATAATCCAACACCAATCAATCAAATTGTTTTTTTTTCAGAATATATAAAAAAATAGAAAAAGATAAAACACAAGCAAATTCACAAATTTCAGAAATCACAGTTCTATCACAACTTGTGAAAATCCAAAACCTGCAAAAACAGAAAACAAAGTTAAATCTAAAACAAATAAAACCTAGTCTAGCAATACTAACAACTATTTTGATATTAACAAAAGTAAGGTCCCCGGCAACGGCGCCAAAAACTTGTTGTGTCCGCAAGTGCACGGATGCTCGAAGTAATAAAGAAAGATATCGAACCACAGAGACCTTATTGTTAAGTACCAAATAGTTATATTCTTACTAGATAAGCAACCGAATAATAGCAAAGCAATGATGGAAAACAGACGAAATAAGATAATCAGAGAGAAACATTGTGACTAGGGTTTCATCCTTCTTAATTCTAATGACTAGATTTAAATAAAAGGTCGTCAGACTAATCTTATCATGATAAAGACTTAATTTACTTCATAAAGGGATCATCTCACTTTCGTGCAGACAATCATGCAGGGACTAATCATCGCTTTCACGTAAGATCTATCCCAACGCTAAAGATAAGTAAATCATCAGTCAAAGAACTCGAGATCACTTTTGTGCATCCGAATTCTAAGTTGATTGTCTCAAGTGGAATCTCAAGGATCACTTTCGCGCATCCGAGACACAACACAAGTTCTACTTATGGTTCTCCAATGTTCCGATCCTCACTTTCGTGCAAGATCTCCACGTTTGACAACTCGACTCTACCTTAGATTTAAATTATCATCATGGCAATAAGATTACTAAAATCAAATAATTAAGAACTAACCTAAGAGAGTTCCTAATATGTAATTCTAGAGTTCCAAGTTCTCAAGCAAGTCACCTTTCAGTCCTTATTGCGAGAAGTCTAAAACATGAATAATAACATCAATCTATGGAGAATCAAAGACAAACAATCACATAAGTAGAATCATCATAATAAAACTATTCTGACGAAAATAAGAGTTATCTAATCATTAAGAAATGAAAGTGAATTACACCCATGTCCCAAAATATGAATAAGCTAGCATGGAAAGAGAAATACAATAAGCCATAGTTTCAGAAGATCAAAAATCAAAGGAAAAGAAGAGTTAAGAAAATACAGCACGACTGTGAAATATTTGATAATTTTGGCATAAAAATAAAATCAACAGTGGCAGCACTTCCCTTTTCTTTGATGTCTTCTCCAATTGAACTCCTTTTCCTCTGAAACTTCTGGGGTATCATCTCCCCCTCCAGGCGAAGCTTCTGCGTGAAAATCACGGCCTGAGGTGCCCTTTACGCCTCTCGGCGTGAGGCCAAACCCTGACCGCCTCTCTGTCGATTGCTCCCTCAATACTGGATAAAAATTGGTGTTTTCACTTTGTGTATTCTCCTATTAAAGGCAAATCGTCAGCAACTTTCAGATTTCAATTTGGAGGTCTGGATCAAAAGTTATGGTCCGCGCAAATTTCAGCCTGAAAAACTCACGCGTCCACGTATAAAATACGGTACCGTATTTTCTTTGCATTTTTCTGGTAAAAAATTACCCAAAATATGGTACCATAAAATATTTTACGATTGTGCCATAATTTTAGCAATTTATTCTGTACTGAATCGCTCCAAACTACGACAGTGTAATATTTCACGACAGTGTCGTAATTTCGGGAAAATTCTCTGGTCTCAAGTTGTCTTGGAAATACAGCACCGTAAAATGCTTCACGGCACTACCGTAAAATCATAAAAAGTCTCTGATCTGAAATCCACCAAATTACGGCAGGTGCTATGATATTACGGTATCATACGGAAATACGGTACCGTAATATAAAATACGGCACTACCGTATTTTGGTCAGTTGCTCTGATTTGCGTGAAATTTGTCGGGTGATCTCCTCTTGACGATGGTAACTCTTCTATGTTTTTGATTTTACTTGAAAACGCCTCAAAATAGTGCCTTTTTACCTTAAAATCATGAAAAAAACAAAAATAGAAGTAGATTTTGCAATATTTGATAATTTTGGCATAAAAATAAGCAAAAAATCTTCAATTGAGCATGAAAAGATATATAAAATGATACAAAATATACCATATATTTTTGTGTCATCACATTACACGGCCGTATTTGGAATTCTAGCACGCGAGTCCTGTGCCGTTTTTAGGGTTATCACGGGCCATTTTTAGGGTTTTTCCACTCGTTCTCGCACCGTTCTCACGTCTCTGACCTTCTCCGACCACCAGTGGACGCCAGCGATTCTTCTCGTCTAGTTATTGCCGTCGATTGGGTACTCTTTTGCCCGATTTTACCGTTTTAGCGAGTTTACATGCAAGTTTCGCCCTTTTTACTTGTTCTTTCTCGTATCTTAACCGTTTGAAGAGATTTTTGTTCGTAAATACTTCTTAGAGGATAGGTAACAATTTCTAGTTCAACTCTTGAGTTTTTAAAACCAATTTGGAGAGTGTATTGAGCGAGATTGAGCTTATACGCAAGTTTTCCACTTTGTTTTCTACCTAGTTTTCCTCTGTTTTGATTCTAAAATGAATTTTCAAGAGTGATAGCTATGATTAAACTGATGTTATCTGTGACCCTTGCTTAGAATGAAAAATCATGTCATTATATTGCTATATTTGCATTAAACATGTAGTTTGCAGCTTGATAGTTTGAAATGGCACCAAGAACAAAGGCCATCTTTCCAAGGAGGATGAGGAAAGCCCAAGTTGAACCTTCTCAACCTGAATATCCACATGAGATAATTTTTAGAAATGAAATGCAGGAGACTAGATATAATCAGATTTTGGAGAGGAAGGTGATCAACACAAAATATGCTGACAAAAGGACTTTGGAATCCTTAGGACTGTATGAGGATGTGTTGTGGATGTTTGATAGGATAAAGGCCAAGAGATTTTTTCAGATGCATCCACCCACATATTTACCATTGGTTTTGGAATTTCTGAGTAGTTTGATCATTGACTTGAAACAATACTCAAATGGCCCTGCTGAAGGGGAGATCACATTTAGATTAGCCAATGAAGAAAGGAAACTGACACTGTAGGAGATTAAAGATATTTTTGAGTTGAGCATGGGGGGATACACTCAGATGCCCCTAGGATTTATGGAGGGAATTTTCTGGAATCAAATCACTGATGAAAGTCACTTTTATTCTGTTTCTGCTAGAGCTTCAAAGATCATGAACTCATGTAACAAGTATGCACATAGAGTGCTAGCACACACGGTGTTTGGTAGAGGAGATAGCGACGGTATGGTCCGTCAACATGATGAAGCACATGGACAAGGTTGCTAGGGCAAAGACAGGAGCTGTTGTGATAGGAGGATTGATAACTCCTATAGCCCAATATTTAGGAGTTGAGCCCTATGGAGTAGAATTGGCAAAGGGGAATGCAAGGCTTGATATTGAGTCTTGCATGGCTATGAAAATGATTGTTAGAGAGGGGGATGCTTTTTGTTTGGTCCTTGGACCAAATGTCCCTACTCTACCTTTACCCCATCCTGAAAAGACCACAGTCAGGGATAGAGCAAATTGGAAGTTATCTCCAAGTGCCACATAAGCAGCTTTCACACCGCCACTTAGCACCGTTCCTCCACCACCCACATGGGGTGGAAGAGGTGACCCCTTTGGCATGGAGTCACCCCATCATGATTCTTCACACCCTGCTGGTGATTCTTCACACACACCTAGAGGAGGGTTTGCTAGCCACCATGATCCAGGATTTCAGGCACTATCAGCATAAATGTACAATCAAGAGCGCCGCATAGACAGAGTGATTGACTCCTTGGGGAGGGTGACCGAGTCTATTGGACACCTCCACCAAGATGTGGAGAGACTGTGCGACCACATGGAAGACATGGGAAACTTCCTCTACGATCGATTCGGATATGAAGACCAGAGGTATTATGATTACTACGGTGATCAAGCTGCGAGGGACACTGAGGCAAGATGACCTGATGATGAGGAGTAGATGTTTTGTGAATATCATCTTCCCTTAATTCTTTGCTATACTTTATTTTCTATATATTATTGATGTTTCATGTGATGAAGGGAAGGATGATGCTTCTACACCTCTATGACCACCGACACTGCTATTTTGTTTCACATGCTTATCTTTCTTTTCGATGTGGTTGTATGATGATTATGATGATACTGATTTCTACTATTTCGATGGGGTTGTATTATGATATTTTGATATTTTGATGATTTATCTTCGATATGGTTGTAGTATACATGATGATATATTTTTATATTTTTTGATGATATGATATTGTGATATTTGATGATGATGATGAGTATACTCTTGATTAATATTGTTGATGGCTTGATTGATTGATGATGAATAAATTCAAATTCATGATTAGAAAGAAAGTCATCATGTTAGATTTATTTCTTCAATGCATATCTATTTTTGAAATTTGACATTGGTTGATGCATGAAATTTTGGGTAGATATATTATTTGAGGGATAAAATCTAAAAGTGAAACTATTCTTTTGAATAAAATGAGTATATGAGTATGATTTGAGAATTGAGATCAATTGATCAACCTAGTAGATGTTTAGTCTATTTTTGCTATTTGTTGAGAAATAAGAATCCAATATCCATAAGAATAGTGAGAGACTCCTCTACTTGGCACTATGTAAAATTAATAGTGGTACCTAAGACATGGGTTGAGGTCTATGCCCAAAAGATAATGAGAGAGAAAAGGAATAAGACACCTCTACTTGGCAGTATGCAAAATTGATAGTGGTACCAAAGATAAGAGTTGAAGTCAAAATAAAAAAGTGTGTATCTAAGTGGGTACATGCCATATGTGCAAAAACAACAAAATATATGAAAAAAAGAAAAAAAAAACAAATTTATGTGTGGAAAAAGATCTTGGAAACCTAATTCCTGTAAACAAAAGCATGATAGATTTGAATTGAAATTGGGTGAAGTCTTGAGATTGAAAATTCTAATTATTATCAGAGTTGCAAAATTTTATTTGATTGAATTGTGGATCTAGAAGGTTGAGTTCCAAGGATGATATATTTATTTGAAGTTTTGTGAAACAATTGATGGAATTTTTCATTGATCATTGTATTTTAGAAATTTATTGAGCTTGAAAAGGTTATTCTTTTAATAATTTTTTGATTTTTGCTTGAGGACAAGAAAAGTTTGAGCCTTATGTATTTTGCTGACACCAAAATATATAGTATATTTTGTATCTTTTTATATATCTTTTCATGCTAAATTGGAGATCTTTTGCTTATTTATATACAAAATTTATCAAATATTGCAAAATCTGCTTCTATTTTGTTTTTTCATCATTTTCAGGTAAAAAGGCACGATTTTGAGGCCTTTTTGAGAAAAATCAAAGACATGGAGAAGTTACCATCATCAAGAGGAGATCACTTGACAAATTTCATGCAAATCGAAGCAACCAACCAAAATACGGTAGTGTCGTATTCTATATTACGGTACCGTATTTCCGTACGATACCGTAATATTAGAGCACTGCCATAAATTAGTGGAATTTCCGACCAGAACGTTTAATGAAAAATACGGCAAATACCTTTTTATTGCATATTTTAAAGTGTCTATTTGACGAGAGATAAAATCTAACTTATCTTGAAGAGTGCATGATGAATCATCTTTATATGGCATATATACCTCATCTATTTCAGTTGCCCACGAGTTGAAATTAAAAGACATATCTTCAAATATATCAAGAACCGAAAGATAATCCAAAACCAATCAATCAAATAAAACCTTTTTATTTTCAAAATATAAAAAAAATAAAGAAAATATAAAACACAAGCAAATTCACAAATTTTAGAAAATCTCAGTTCTGTCACAACTTCTGAAAATCCAAAACCTGCAAAAATAAAAAAACAAAGTTAAATCTAAAACAAATAAAACCTAGTCTAGTAATACTAACAACTATTTTGATATTAACAAAACTAAGGTCCCCGGCAACGGCGCCAAAAACTTGTTGTATCCCAACAAGTAGGTAAACAAAACTTATTTCTGAAGTCGCAGCCAAAACTTATTGTATGGCGCACAGGGACTTGTCACCCCCTGATACGGCTCCAAAAACTTGTTGAGTTACCTGTTAGTGTTTATGCCCTAGGATCTCAGGATGGTCCATGGGATATGTGCATCACATCTAGTTGATAGATGAGTTATCCTAGCATTGTCGTTGTTATGCAGATTTGTACATCTGCGCATATGTACATTTGCATATACAATGTCCCTAAGAGATAGATTTTATCTAGTCTCTATGTTTATCCCTGGTCGAGAATCATGGTGGATATGTGATGCAGGAGCATACAGCATGAAAGAAGGGGAAAATCTGGCCCCGATGGTGCCCCAAAAATTTTTCACAGAAAGTTCCTCGGGATACCCAGCGATGGAAGCCACGCCCAATGAGTCCTGCGGACAACTACCCGATTCGGGGGCGGCTTCACATGTTGCACAAGTCCGATTTTCCACAGAAAGTTCCTCGGGCTACCCTGCGACGAAGACCACACCCCGTGAGTCCTGCAGACAACTACCGAGTGCACAAGTTTGATTTTCCACAGAAAGTTCCTCGGGGTACCCAGTGACGAAAAACACGCCCCGTGGGTCCTGCGGACAACTACCGGGTGCACAAGTCCGATTTGCCATAGAAAGTTCCTCGGGGTACCCAGTGACGAAAACCTCGCCCCATGGGTCCTGCGAATAGCTTCCCAAAGAAATCTTGGAATCGGAGTCGGAGCCACATACACAAGTCGGAACTCCCACAGAATGTTCTTCAGGTCATCCAGTGACGAAAGTCACACCCCGTGACTTCTGCAAACAGCTACCCGAAGTCGCAGAACTGCCCCGACGACCCCATTTCGACGTATACAACCCACCCTACCATGTTGCTCCACCTCATGAAGACCCAAAGGAGCCCAACAAGGTGGTTATTCAGCGATCTCAACGCCCATCTCACCCACCGGATCACTTCGTGGGTGTTATCAGCCTGCTCTCCATCCACACCGAAGTGACCGAGCCCAAGGACACTATGAGCCAACCCTCGAATAGCCCAAGTCCAGATGGGCCTCACAACCACATCAGCAACACGGCCCAAGAGAAGGCCGTGACGATCGTTACACAGCCCAATACTTTGAAATTCTGCTGCTTTGTCGCGGTTTTCTCCGAGCGCGTCTGATCGCCTAACCGCCTCTGTACGAAGACCAGAAGACCATGCGACCAGCTTCAAGAATATTAGGTGGAAGTTTGTTTCTCTTTTGTCTTGTAGCTGCAGCTTAAATACTTTATGGGCTGCAAGAGTAGGTAGTTGTTAATGTAGCTTGTCTTTTCCTGCTTTGTCTTGTTCCCTCCACTCTTGTTCTATAAAAGAGGAGGCTGGGGTATTGTGTTCCTTAGTTCTCTTGGTGGTAGAGTACTCCTAGTGAGTTGAGAGCCTCCAGCGCTTGTAGAAGTCGAAGTCGGCGCTTCGCCTTCAAAGTTTGCAAGAGTCATGGTCGGTGCATCGACTCTGAAGTGTTTCCTTCCTAGTTTTTGAAGCAGTAAAGTAAATCCCATCACCTCCGGTGGGTCAGGTTTGCCTGTCTTTTCATTTCATCGTGTTCATTTCCGTTACGATTTCTGATCTCCCACGGGTATCCATTCGCCGGAGACGTGGATGTCCCGTTGTTCTTTGGTTTGTTCCAGGCACATAGACGTGCGAGCTGTGCCCTGCGAATCCGTTACTTCCCATTGCGACGTGCCGAGCTTAAAATTTGCTGCGTGTGGTGCTAAATTGCTACGAGGTTAGTGTGATACATTATGTAGTTGCATGCTGTTGTGTTCTTTCGTATTCGTGTTGCCTCGATCGAACTCGACGCTGATTTCATCGTGTTTTCTGCTGCATTTCCGAAGCGATTTTCACTTCCCTCGTCTAAAGACCCTCTCCCGTTTTCACGTGCATTGTGTAAATCCTTAGAGTACGGCTTTAAGGACCATCCCTCCTACAGTAGCTTCATCAATTCTGGTATCAGAGGGCGTTGCGTGTTCGATTCTTATCGTTCCACGGTCCAACTCCGTTGCATCGCATATTTCTGCATTGATTTTGCGTTTTCAGCATCCGGCACTTAGTCATCTTCAGCCTTGAATGTGCATGGTGACCACAAGGTCGCAACTCATGTCTTCCCAATTCCCTGACACTATCCCGGAAACCCAAGAGTCGGTCCAACCTTCGGAAGGGACTAGCACCCCTTTAGACTCCGTAGCCGCACTTACTGCGCGAGTGGACGCATTGACTATGCAGCTCGCTGCGTATAAGCAGTCCACGGATACCGCCATGCAGCAACTCAAGCTGTCGTCGGAGACTATGTTCCAGCAACTTTTGGCTGGCTTCCAAGACCTTACTGAGGCCGTTAACGCGTCGGGGCAAAGGCGCCCCAACCTGAGTCAACCCCCTTAGTCCGCTCGGACTACTCCGACTAGGGAGTTACCGCCAGTAGTTCCGTCCGTTCGGTGCCAACCCCTTGTGGATGGATTTGGCCGCCATGGGCCCTATGTGGCTCATGTAGGCCCAGGTTATGAGGATGAGTCATACGATGAAGACGATGTTTGTGCCGCACAAAGGCCCCCAACCCAGTCTTGGTTTGAGCGACAACGAGCTGATGTCGATGTCCATCGTTTTATCCGTGAGACCCCCCCACACTGCAAGGTTGGTCTTGACCCTACTAAGTTCCTAGATTGGGTCACCTCGGTGGATACCTACTTTGACTTGAGTGACACTCCTCAATACACGCGAGTTCGCATAGTCCGCACCTTGCTAGATGGTCTCGCGCGCCTACATTGGCAGAATGTTGAGCGCCAAAATGAACAGAATGCTCTCCCTCCCATTACCCGATGGGAGGAGATGAAGTATCGCTTTCGCAAGTGATACGTCCCACCCTCCTATAGGCAGCGTCTCCTTGACCAGTATAGCAGCCTTCAGCAAGGATCTGGCTCTGTTGCGGAGTACCGTTTGACCTTCGACACGTTGCAACTCCGTTGCAATTTGCAAGAGGATCCTGAACTAGTTTTGTCTAAATTTAAGAATGGGATTCGGTCGTATATCCGACGAGCTTTACCTGCATATGGGTCCGAGTCCCTTGACCAAACCTACCACCATGCGTTGGACATCGAGCAGGACCTCCGCGCAGCGACCCGTCACAGCGAGTTTGTCCCTCCTCTGCGTCCGCACAACGGTGGACCACCGCATTCCCACCATAGGACTGAACGCGGTGAACCGTGTCCGGACCCTCGTCCTGCGCCTAGATCTCAAGGGTCCCCTTGGCACCCAGCCCAGGCGATTGCACCTTCTCGCCCCACATGGGAGGAGAAGGGCAAGGCCCCAACTGTTGGGTCGGCTGAGCACCATTGCTACAATTGTTTGCAGCCAGGCCACTATTCTAGGGATTGCCCAAAGAAGTCCACCACCGTGGACAAGACCCGTGTAGCCACTATTACCCGCGAGCGCGAGGAGCGTGAGGTGAAGCTGAGTGTTACACAAGTGGAGAGGAGTCGGGTCATCCCACACTTGCGGTTGTGAGGTGCACCCTTGTCCACACCCCACCCTCCAAGGACTAGAGGCGCACGAGCATCTTTACAACTTACATTAAGTGCAACGGGCACTCATGTAAGATTGTCATTGATGGGGGTAGTAGTTTGAACGTGGTCTCCTGGACCGCGATCACTCGCTTCGGCCTTCCCTTAGAGCCCCACCCCAAGCCCTACTCGATCGCGTGGGTTGACGCATCGAACCTCCCGGTTACCCATCGTTGTCAAGTTCCCATCGCATTTGGGGACTATCGTGAGAAGGTGTGGTGTGAAGTGGCAGCGATGGATGTTGCCCACGTCCTTTTAGGGCGTCCTTGGCTCTATGATCGAGATGTGGTGCACTATGGCCGGTCAAACACCTATGTGTTTGACCACGGTGACCAGAAGATTTGTTTGATCCCAGCTCCACCCAAGGAACTGTGCGCGTCCACCTCCAAAGGTGTAGTTGTCCCTCCTGTGGCTGCCCCGCCGGCACCCGCTCTTGTGTCCCTCATGCGCGAGGCCACAGAATCTAAGGTTGTTTATGCCTTGATGTTGCGCAAGTCCCCGTGTCCTCCCCTGCAGTAGATACGACACCACCCCCGGAGGTCTCAACCCTTTTAACTGAGTTTGCTGACATTAGTCCGAAGGACTTGCCCCACGATCTCCCTCTGGCTAGGGAGATTCAGCACGCCATTGATCTTATCCCGGGAGCTCCCCTCCCAAATCTGCCCCATCATCGTTTGAACCCAACTGAACACGCTGAACTGCGGCGTCAAGTGGATGACCTCCTCACTAAGGGGTACATCCGTGAGAGCCTAAGTCCATGCGCAGTCCCTGCATTGCTCACACCCAAGAAGGACGGGTCGTGGCAGATGTGCCTCGACAGTCGCGCCATCAACCGGATCACCATCAAGTATAGGTTCCCTATACCTCAACTTGATGATATGCTGGACTTAGTCCGCACCCTCCTCTGCATTATGAGGACACGCATCAACACCTTCGACTATGTTAAGGAGGAGTACGCCACTTGCCCTGACTTCGGCACCGTGCATGCCGCCTTGACCCTCACCCCTGATCCTGAGTCTCCCTACCAGCTCTGTGAGGGCTATCTCTTTTTGGGGAGTCGCCTGTGTATCTCCCTCACATTGCTTTTAGATCATCTGTTGCTCAAGCTGCACGCGGGTGGCATCGCCGGTCACCATGGCCGCGACAAAACTCTGGACATGGCGGAGGAGCGCTTTTTCTGGCCCTCCCTTCGCAAGGAAGTGGAGCGCATCGTGCGCCACTGTGGCACTTGCCAACTGGCCAAGCCACGTCCCCCGAACACTGGTCACTATACCCCGTTACCTCTCGCTGATGGCCCTTGGCGCCACCTCAGCATGGATTTCGTCCTAGGACTGCCCCGCACTGCGTCCCGCTTCGACTCCGTCTACGTGGTTGTAGATCGGTTTTCGAAGATGGCACATTTCATACCCTGTTCCCGCACCGCGGATGCGACCCATGTCGCCCACCTTTTCTTTCGGGAGATTGTCCGTCTCTATGGTTTCCCCCCACACCATCATGTCCGATCGTGACACGCGCTTCGTGAGCCACTTCTGGCGCCCACTCTAGGCCCTCTTGGGCACCACCCTGAAATTTTCCACTACTTATCACCCCCAAACTGATGGACAAACTGAGGTGGTTAATCGTAGTTTGGGTAACTTGCTCCGGTGCCTTATCGGTGATCACCCAAGGTCTTGGGATTCCATGCTCCCCATGGCGGAATGGTCCATGGGATATGTGCATGACATCTAGTTGATAGATAAGTTATCCTGGCATTGTCGTTGTTATGCAGATTTGTACATCTGCGTATATGTACATTTGCATATACAATGTCCCTAAGAGATAGATTTTATCTAGTCTTTGTGTTTATCCCAGGTCGAGAATCATGGTGGATATGGGACAGCTATGATTCGCTTAGGACTAGTATATGCGCTGGTTGAGCACGGGTTGCTAACGCAGGCATATGAGAATATCAAGGGAGATATACTGGATCGACCCGCCGTGAGGATTCATCTCAGTGTCACGAGATGAATATCACATTGATAGAGTTGCGCTTGTCCTAGACTTGAGGGCATTGGTATCTCTATATAGTGATTGATGTACTTTGATGCAACCTAACGCTTCGCCATAAAAGGGAAGTCATAACGGTGTTGGGAAACCCCGGGGACATTTTACAATTTTTTAGAGTTATAGACATACATACATTCATTGCACAGCGGAAGAATGTCCCCGAAACAGGCCGGTCCCAAAAACCCAGTGAAGATCGCAAGCAAGAGAGTCGACACGATGAGTTAAGAAATACCTTAAGAGCGATTTGGAGTGATGCCGATGTAGGCGCCCAAGTGTGCGCCCACTGTAGTCTCACACACACGAATCTCTTGAGTTCTCTTCTTCCACGCCCGGTGCTAGCCTCGGGAAGAAGATCAAAGCCTTAGGGAGATGCTCCACTTCACTTGCGCCACCAAGAGAAAGGATGCGCCAAGAGAAGAAGGAAACAACCCAAGCCGCCAAGCACCAAAGCTCCTTGCACCAAGAGGAAAGGAGGGATAGGCTTGCGGCTATGGAAGAAGGAAGATGCGCCCTTGCTTCAAGCACTCGCCCCTCTTCTTGTGTTCACGCCTTAAGCATTAATCACTCATAAGAGGGGTCGGTTAGGTGCTCTTTTATAGGGCGAGGCGGTTTATGAAATGCTAGGATCAAGACAAGTGGGCGGCTAGGATGAGAAGGTTTGAGACAAGGAAAGTCTCCAAGACATTTCCATAATTCTCATTCAACCATTCCTTTTGTGCCCATGTCTTTCTTTGTGCGCCAAGGCCTTGCCTTGCGCCCCAAGCAATGCCATATAGGCATTCATACCATAAGGGATAAAGGGGGAGGCGCCAATTGCTTCCTTGTGAAGCAAATTGTGCCACTTCTCCCCATTATGCCCATAGGCGCCTAGGGGAGAAGATTTGTCCCCATTATACCCTTCTAGCCCTTCTTCTCTTCATGACAACTTATTATTAGGCCTCATTGGATAATGAGCTAGCCCAAACTCCATTACATGGGTTGATTAAGCACTTGGATCCAATCCAATGCAACCCTAATCCAAATCTGACCAACCATGGTCAAATACGGGTCAACCTACCAAAAATGAAGTTTGGCTCCAATAATATTCTTCCATCTCATCAGGCCCATTGGCGCTGATGAAATCTCTCAATTAGATCCGAGTTATCCAATAACTCGATCATAAGGCTTCCCGATCAATACGAGAACTCAAGTATCAAGGTGTGCGACCCTGTAGGTCCCTCTAACGTTGGCAGTGCTGACCAAATGTCACCACAAGCAGTGAGTGGCACCTAGCAGTGCATCGCTGCTACCCAAGTCATCGGAATGGATATCGACATAGACATCCCCATCATCGCAACTAGGTACAGATGCATTACAGTCTCTTTGCCGAACTGATATCCAATTGGACAAGTGTGTCACCACTTGTTTTCATCCAATCACATGGCTATGACTAAAACAGGTTCTTACCTGGGTATGGCCATACACTCTCAGTCATAGAACCATAGAGGAGCTCCATGGATATCATACTTCCCTAAGGAAGGGGCAAATCCTATGTCTGTCCATTGACCTTCTCATATGGGTCATGACATACTCAATGACAACCGTTATGACCTCCCAACTACGGCGAGGTGTTAAGTTGTATCAAAGCAAGTCCCTAACCATATAGAATGGTCAATGACCTCAAGTCAAGGGATCAATGCATCTCCTGTCACTTGTGAGGATAACTCATGACACCAAGTCATAGCCTCACAGCAGGTCTATCCAGTATATCCTCCAATGATATACCCATGTGTCTGCGTCCTAATCAGCCCACATACCAGTCTCACAAGTACCATAGCTGTCCCATATCCACTAAGGTACATCGACTGGGGATTATAGTTCGAGCACAGATCCAATCTGTCTCCAGGGACATTATCATGTTAGTACATATGTGCAGATGTAAACAAACATAGATAATGACAATGCCAGAATGATATATAAATATCAAAGTCAAGTAGTACATAAGTTGACCAAAACTAGGTCCTAGGGCATATACACCAACAATCTCCCACTTGCACTAAGACCTAGAAGTTGAGGAATCTCAACCTCATATCTCTAGCGTGACCATCATGCTTCTACTGCGCCAAAGCCTTAGTCAATGGGTCTACCAGATTGTTCTCTGTGTCTACTCTGCTAATCTTGACATGACCTCTGTCAATGATCTCTCTGATCAGGTGAAATCTTCTGAGTATGTGTTTGGATCTTTGATGAGACCGTGGTTCCTTGGCTTGTGCAATTGCTCCATTGTTGTCACAGTAGAGTTCAATGGGATCCATTGCACTAGGTACCACCTGAAGATCACATAAGAACTTCCTTATCCAAACGGCTTCCTTGGCTACCTCAGAAGCAGCCACATACTCAGCCTCGGTTGTAGAATCTGCTATGGTGGATTGCTTGAAGCTCTTCCAACATACAGCGCCTCTATTTATCTTGAACACATAGCCGGCCTGCGATCTAAAGTCATCAGGGTCAGACTGGAACGATGCATCAGTATAGCCCTACATACTGAGCTCTTCCTGTCCCCCATAGACCAAGAACAGATCCTTAGTTCTTCTCAGATACTTTAGGATGTTCTTTACAGCCACCCAGTGCTGCAGACCTGGATTGGATTGGTATCGGCTGGTTATGCTCACAGCATATGCCACATCTGGTCGGGTACACAACATTGCATACATGATCAATCCTACTGCCGAAGCATAAGAAATTCGACTCATGTCGTCCCTCTCAGCCTGTGTTGTAGGACACTAGCTCTTTGAGAGAGTAAGGCCATATCTCACTGGAAGGTATCCTTTCTTGGATTGCTCCATGTTGAACCTCTCCAGTACCTTATCAATGTAGGTACTCTGACTAAGGGCCAGAAGCCTCTTGGATCTATCCCGGTAGATCCTTACGCCTAGAATATAGGCGGCCTCCCCTAAGTCTTTCATCTCGAAACACTTCCCCAACCATGTCTTCACAGCTTGAAGACTAGGGATGTCGTTTCCGATGAGCAGTATGTCATCAACATACAAGACCAGAAAAATCACCAAGCTCCCACTAAATTTTCTGTATACACAGGCGTCATCTTCGCTTTTGATAAAGCCATAATCTCTCACGGTTTCATCAAATCGAAGATTCCAACTTCGAGATGCTTGTTTTAATCCATAAATGGATCTATTCAGCCTGAAGACCTTATTAGCCTCTGCAGGATGGATGAAGCCATCAGGTTGTGACATATACACATCCTCAGTCAGCTTCCCGTTAAGGAACGCTGTCTTCACATCCATCTGCCATATCTCATAGTCATGATATGCAGCTATAGCAAGCAGAATTCGAATGGATTTAATCATGGCAATTGGCGAGAAGGTTTCATCATAGTCCACCCCGTGGACTTGTTTAAATCCTTTAGCCACTAGTCTACCCTTATAGGTAACTATATTGCCATCCATGTTTGTCTTCCTCTTGAAGACCCACTTACACCCTATGGGTTTTACCCCATCAGGCAGCTCAACCAAATCCCAGACTTGGTTAGCCGACATGGAATCCATCTCGGATCGCATGGCATCAAGCCATCTCTCGGAGTCCGGTCCACTGACCGCCTCATCATAGGTTCTGGGTTCATCCTCAATGATGAAGATCCCATCGTGTTGGGTCAGCAGCAACCCATACCTTTCAGGTGCACGACGAATTCTCCCAGACCTACGCGGGACCTGTGTCTGAGCTTCAGGTTGGCTAGCAACCGATGCAGGTGGCTCAGATTCCATCTCTTTGTCTTGTGCTTGCACTTGGACCTCATCCAAGTCAAACTTCCTCCCACTAACTTCTTTCATAAGAAATTCTTTCTCTAGAAAGACAGCACCCTGAGCAACAAAAAGTTTGTTCTCGGTTGGGACATAGAAGTAGTATCCTTTAGTTTCCTTAGGATACCCCACAAACACACATTTATCAGATCTAGGTTCTAGCTTGCTAGAATCCTGACGTTTGACATAAGCCTCACATCCCCAGATCTTGATAAAAGTGAGATTAGGGCGTCTCCCACTCCACATCTCGTATGGCATTTTGGAGACACTCTTAGATGGAACATTATTCAGTATTAGAGAAGTTGTTTCTAGTGCATGCCCTCAGAATGATGAAGGTAGAGTTGTTTGACTCATCATAGATCGAACCATATCCAATAAAGTTCAATTTCTCCTTTCAGACACACCATTCCATTGAGGTGTTCCAGGAGGAGTGAGTTAGGATATGATCCCACACTCTCTCAGATAGTCAAAGAACTCATCGCTCAGGTACTCTCCACCTCGATCTGATCGAAGAGCTTTAATGGATCTTCCAAGCTGGTTCTCTACTTCATTATTGAACTCCTTGAATTTCTCAAAGGACTCAGATTTATGTCTCATTAAGTAGACATAGCCATACCTACTGAGGTCATCAGTGAAGGTAATGAAGTAGTTGTACCCTCCTCTGGCTTGTTTATTGAAGGGCCCACACACATCAGTATGTATGAGATCTAATAAACCTTCTGCCCTTTCACCAATCTTGGTGAAGGGTGCCTTTGTCATTTTCCCTAATAAACAAGGTTCACAAGTATCAAATTCCTCCAAGGAACTTGAATCTAACAATCCATTTGCATGGAGTTGTTGGATGCGATTCTTGTTTATATGGGCTAATCGACAGTGCCATAGGAAAGCACCAACTGAACCACTCAGTTTGGTCCTTTTATTACTTATGTTACAAATAGAACTTTCCATATCCAAGATATATAGACCATTGCACAAAGTACCCTTCCCATAGAACATATTTGCAAATGAAAAAGAACAAGAGTTCTTATTTATTTCAAATTTAAATCCTTTCTTTGCTAAGCAAGGAATGGATACAATGTTCTTAGTAAGTGATGGTACACAAAAGCAATTATCTAGTTCTAATTGAAGTCCAGAAGGCAAGGAGAGAGTCAAAACGCCTACAGCAACAGCAGCAACCTGTGCCCCGTTTCCAACGCGTAGGTCAATCTCTCCAAGCCGTACCGATCTACTTTTCTTGAGCCCCTGCATATTTGTACAAATATGAGCTCCACATGCGGTATCCAATACCCATGACATAGAAGTAGAAAGATTGACTTCTGTAACATAGATACCTGAGTATGAAGACGAAGCCTTGCCTCTCTTCTTCTCATTCTGAAGTCGTACTATGTCCTTTATCATGTGAGGTGGTCCTCCACATGAGTAGCACTTATTATTCCTGACTCTTTCCATCTTTGTCTTCAATGTATTAGTTAAGCCTTTGGGCTGAACACACTGAATGTCTACTTTAGGAGGGTTGAGCTCAACCAATGCATCAAAGAGCTGCCTTAGATTAGAAATAATTTCAGAGGCACTCTTAGATTCATATTGCCCTCTAAGCTCGGGCGACATGTTGGTTAGCATCAATTGTGCAACCTCCAAAGTGTCAGCTTGATGCTTATCATAAGCATCCTTCTCAGCCACTGAGGCCAAGCATGGAAGTGGCTTAGGAATTGGCTTCTCAAGGACATATAGCTTCCTCTCGAGCTTGAGCACAATTCTCAAGTTCATATACCAATCCTTTAAGTTGGATTCAACCAACTTATCCCTTTCCAGGGTAGATCGCAGTGACCATCTGCCATTGTTCACAGCCATTGTTCTACAACAATCAAGAAACAACAGATTAGTACTACTCCTAATCATTTAAACTGGACTTATTTTAAATGATTACTGTTCCCACTATTCGAATTGACAACCCACAAAGTCAATCGAGAAGTTTAAGACTTCCTAGTGAGATGGGATCCTTATTTCACATGAGGCTTCGCGTCCCACGAGGGTGGGATGAGATGCACAAAGTAACCCATGTTTCCTAAGGTGGGCGCGCCGGCCGGTTGCTCCAAGCAACTCCCCTTGTTGAGACAGTCTGGGCATTTCATGTCCAGCGAGGGCTGGATACAACATGAAACCTTTACCTCTCAACGATGCCTCTAGACTTTCACCATGTGCCCAGCACATGTGAACTTCTAGTCAAGTCCATTCCTAACCGTTATGCCCAGGGCCAACGAGTTTCCTTGCGAAGGCACGCCCAGGTTAAAACTGGACTGGGGAAACCATTGCCACCACGCACTTTCTAAAGATAAGTGGGTGTGTCCCACGAGGGTGGAAAATAATTCACAACTCCACTGATCGATAGCTTAGTGAGGGCTACGCATTAGAAGGCTACCAGACTGGATATTTTAATTAAGGGTTTTGTTTAAGGTCTCATCATCTCAGTTTTATCTTATGTCTATCATTACAGGCATGCAATCCTATGATGATAACATAACGATAAAACATTACAGGCATGCTTCTGCAGATAATAAAAGCAGTAAAGAATGATGTGATCATATCCTATTCAAGACATTGAACCAATCCATGCCATGAAAGAGGTTCAACTCTTGTCCTAGAACTCAAGCCCCAAAAACTAGACCTAGCCTAGCCGACCTCTAGCTTGAACTTCAAGGTTGGCTCCAAGGTCCTTCTCTCATGGTTTAGCTCTCAAACCCTAGAGGTACATTTTAAAAGTTCCCCATAGGTTCGGCCAATGTCATGGTCTTCCTCCAATGAGGATGCGCCACAATGCAAGAAGCCAAATTAGCTAGCTCTCAAACCCAAGGGTTCGGCCATGCCTAACTTGCGCCACTAAGCAGGGTATGCATGCGCCAAGTTCCAAGTACATGCGCCACCCTAATCTTTTTCTTAGTTAAAAGCAAAAAGAAAAGCGGCACGCAGGCCTCACGAGGATACATCACAGGCATGCAAAAGGGGGGCTTAACAAATGATCACAACATCATGCACAATCAAGGTATTTACTCATGCAATTCTACATGCTCATGAAAAACATAAAATCTGAAATTTTACTTTTTCATAAAACTAGTCTCTTTTTTCTCATCTTCTTCTCACAAATCTTTTGGTCAATTGCGATTTATTTTTCATGATGATTTCAGAGATCCTTTCGGCTGGCAATTTTGTCAAATCAAGAGACTTGGCCAGTCCGAAGACACAATGCCCGTCCTACTTGACAAAATTACGTGCGCCTTTGATCTTTAAATCAAACAAGAAAAATAGTCCAAAAATCCAAAAGAGATTGAGAGGATGATAGAAACAAGAAACCCTAATTTTTCCTACTTTAGAAAAATCATTTGCCATGCATCATGCTATTTACGAAAATAGAGATATGGCATGTGAGCATGAAAGAGAAGCATAAAAACATCGTTCGAGTCTTGCAAGCCGCTCTGATACCACTGTTGGGAAACCCCGGGGACATTTTACAATTTTTCAGAGTTATAGACATACATACATTCATTGCATAGCGGAAGAATGTCCCCGAGACAGGCCGGTCCCAAAAACCCAGTGAAGATCGCAAGCAAGAGAGTCGAGACGATGAGTTAAGAAATACCTTAAGAGCGATTTGGAGTGATACTGATGTAGGCACCCAAGTGTGCGCCCTCTGCAGTCTCACACACACGGATCTCTTGAGTTCTCTTCTTCCACGCCCGGTGCTAGCCTCGGGAAGAAGATCAAAGCCTTAGGGAGATACTCCACTTCACTTGCGCCACCAAGAGAAAGGATGCGCCAAGAGAAGAAGGAAACAACCCAAGCCGCCAAGCACCAAAGCTCCTTGCACCAAGAGGAAAGGAGGGATAGGCTTGCGGCTATGGAAGAAGGAAGATGCGCCCTTGCTTCTAGCACTCGCCCCTCTTCTTGTGTTCACGCCTTCAAGCATTAATCACTCATAAGAGGGGTCGGTTAGGTGCTCTTTTATAGGGCAAGAGGCGGTTTATGAAATGCTAGGATCAAGACAAGTGGGCGGCTAGGATGAGAAGGTTTGAGACAAGGAAAGTCTCCAAGACATTTCCATAATTCTCATTCAACCATTCCTTTTGTGCCCATGTCTTTCTTTGTGCGCCAAGGCCTTGCCTTGCGCCCCAAGCAATGCCATATAGGCATTCATACCATAAGGGATAAAGGGGGAGGCGCCAATTGCTTCCTTGTGAAGCAAATTGTGCCACTTCTCCCCATTATGCCCATAGGCGCCTAGGGGAGAAGATTTGTCCCCATTATACCCTTCTAGCCCTTCTTCTCTTCATGACAACTTATTATTGAGCCTCATTGGATAATGAGCTAGCCCAAACTCCATTACATGGGTTGATTAAGCACTTGGATCCAATCCAATGCAACCCTAATCCAAATCTGACCAACCATGGTCAAATACGGGTCAACCTACCAAAAATGAAGTTTGGCTCCAATAATATTCTTCCATCTCATCAGGCCTATTGGCGCTGATGAAATCTCTCAATTAGATCCGAGTTATCCAATAACTCGATCATAAGGCTTCCCGATCAATACGAGAACTCAAGTATCAAGGTGTGCGACCCTGTAGGTCCCTCTGACGTTGGCAGTGCTGACCAAATGTCACCACAAGCAGTGAGTGGCACCTAGCAGTGCATCGCTGCTACCCAAGTCATCGGAATGGATATCGACATAGACATCCCCATCATCGCAACTAGGTACAGATGCATTATAGTCTCTTTGCCAAACTGATATCCAATTGGACAAGTGTGTCACCACTTGTTTTCATCCAATCACATGGCTATGACTAAAACAGGTTCTTACCTGGGTATGGCCATACACTCTCAGTCATAGAACCATAGAGGAGCTCCATGGATATCATACTTCCCTAAGGAAGGGGCAAATCCTATGTCTGTCCATTGACCTTCTCATATGGGTCATGACATACTCAATGACAACCGTTATGACCTCTCAACTACGGTGAGGTGTTAAGTTGTATCAAAGCAAGTCCCTAACCATATAGAATGGTCAATGACCTCAAGTCAAGGGATCAATGCATCTCCTGTCACTTGTGAGGATAACTCATGACACCAAGTCATAGCCACACAGCGGGTCTATCCAGTATATCCTCCAATGATATACCCATGTGTCTGCGTCCTAACCAGCCCACATACCAGTCTCACAAGTACCATAGCTATCCCATATCCACTAAGGTACATCGACTAGGGATTATAGTTCGAGCACAGATCCAATCTGTCTCCAGGGACATTATCATGTTAGTACATATGCGCAGATGTATACAAACATAGATAATGACAATACCAGAATGATATATAAATACCAAAGTCAAGTAGTACATAAGTTGACCAAAACTAGGTCCTACGGCATATACACCAACAAACGGTTGTCATTGGGTATGTCATAAGCCGTATGAGAGATTCAATGTGTCAATAGAGGATTTGCCCCTTCCTTACGAGGAAGATTGATTGACCATGGCGCCCCTATATGGATGACTGAAAGTGTATGGCCATACCCAGGTAAGAACCTGATTTAGTCATGCCATATTATTGGGATTAACAAGTGTGACACACTTGCCCAATCTGGACATCAGTTGGCAAAAGGACAAAGCTGCACTTGTACTTTGTCATAGTTTTAGGGGATGTCGATGATGACACTATTCTGATGACTTAGGTAGCAATGATGTACTGCTAAGTGCCACTCATTGCTTGTGATGATTTAGTCATCACTGCCAATGTATGAAGAATCTACAGAGTCGCACACCTTGACACTCGAGTTCTCATACTGATCGTTTAGCCTCTGATCGAATCATTGTGTGATTCAGATCTTTTTGGGGAACTGATGCTTTGAGACTTTTATAGAGGAGATGATATTTTATTTTAGTTCATTGTTGACCACTAGTTGACTCTAGTGGACAACGTTTGACCTCTGTTGACCTGTGTTGTCAAAATGAGTCAAACAAGGGTCTAGGTGCAAGTTTGGGCTTGACACTTTAGTTACATGAATAAAATAAAATTATTAATTGGCAAGAGAATTTTTTTTCTTAGCTAATTAATAAGCTTGGGTGCAATTTACAAATAATTGTGTCAGCGGGGATTCGAACCCATGACACTTAATTGTGAATAGGTGCCTATGCTCATTATCCCACATGGGAAAGATCTCCAGTGTGCGTCTGGCTCTACTATTATAAATAGAGAGGCCCACCTAGTAGATTGTTTTGTACTAGACTCTTCTCTTGTCTCTAGTTGTCGCCTCCCCTCTACTCGTTGGCGTGAGGGTATAGGAGGTGACGACAATAAAAGTTTTTTCTGTTAGGGTATGCCCTTAAGGCTAATGTTTGAGGCCTTGGGATTATATCAGTATCATGTATAAACTCTTTGTTTATAAAGGCAATGGTTGTTATTCAGGTTGTTACATCATCTGCTGCAATATGTATACTTCTGAATAATATCTCAATGATGTTCAGCCTGGCTGACATGCAGTATAGTCCTTAGTCGAGATATCTTGGTGAACTTGAGACAGCCTTGATATGATTGAGACTAATATGTGTTCTAATCTTATAGGATTCTTCGAGCATGGAATAAGATGTAGACTCATGGGTACATTGGATGTACTGGACAGACCCTACTAGGATATTCAATTGCTTGTCACAATGTGAATAATCCTTGTATGCAACAAGTGGCATATGTCCTCTGACTTGAGATCACTTGTGTTTCTAAATGATGATTGTCATTGTTTTGAGGTAGTTCGATATCATTTGAAACATAATGGTTATAGACTATCTTGGATAATGATCATGAGTCAGGTTAGGACACTAGTGATAGATATAGGATTGTCGTCTCCTTGATAGGAGTGTGATGTTCTAATGGAGCCCCCCCGGATGAGATGATTGAGAAAGTGTATGGCCATACCCAGATGACTATGTTCATCTGATCTAATCATTCTCATCATATTGGAGTTACAGGCTTGACACGCTTGTCCAATAAGAACATCCAGTGGCAAAGGAATCAAGTATGCCTAGTGAAGTGGATTCACACTTGTGCTGTGGTTTGGGTGTAGTCTTGGAAGACTCTTTCCTTTATATTGGGAGACAGTGATGTGTTGCTAGATACCCCTCGCTGATCGTGATAACGTAAGTTATCGTTACCGACATTTAAAGGAAACCCTTAGGGTCGCACAATTTGATGATATGGCTTACTTAAGTCAGATCGTGTGGACTGAATTGTTTTGGTTCAGTTTAAAGGAGTTTAAACTCTGATTGTAAGTGAGATCTGGTCTGATCATGTTTGATTGATTAGGGCTTGAGATCGGTAAGCTTCGATCGAGAGTATTGATGCTAGATCGGTGAGATCAAGAGCATCAAGAGATGAACGGTTAGAACTTGAACCATTTGGTTCAAAGAGATCTAGACCGTGGTTTAGGCTGATTTGGTTCGATCTTTGAACCAAATGCATTGGACCGAATTGGATTGAACCGGTTCACACATGTGTGATCGCATGGTTCAATATGAAAGCGTTTTGGGCGGTTTGCATTGAGTGGGCGCATGGCTTCATGACTTTCCATATTTGGAAGTCATGTAACGCCACATCTCTACACAACGCCTCAACGCATCTTCGGTTCTGGTCTTGTCGCCTTTCCACTCTTGCGTTGTCTTGTCTTCATGAAAAGGAGGAAGAAGAGCTTCATCGCCCTAGCCGCAAGAGTCTCATCTCCTCCACACAAAGGACTCCTTGAAGCTTTGCTAGCACAAAGACGCCAAGGGAGTAGCCATCTCTCATCTTGTGTGCGCGACTTTGGAAGAGAGCCAATTCGCCCTCTTGCTTCCAAGGCACCATCCAAGCGATGGCTATGGTATGATCCATTGTTGTTCTACACAAGTTCATGAAAGTTAATCATATGACATGCATTCGATCTTAGAAACCCTAATATCCGCTTGCAAAATCATGATATGCGCCCCCTTAGGGTTTCGCCCCCCCTTGCTTAGGGGACTTACAATTGGTATCAGAGCATGGTTGTTTATGTATGTTCATATGCTTGCTTTGTGATCCTTTGTTGCGCTCGTTTGCATAGATCTAAATTACATGCGAGTTTCCATGATAGTTTTTCATGCCGAAAACAACATGTTGAATGTTTTTATGTTGGCGCATGTATGTTGGCGCATGCATGTTAAAGCATGTTGAATGTTTTGATCAAAACTTACATCTTGCGCGCTCCATTAGATCTAAGCAGCGCCTGCTATAAGTCCTTAGACGGGTTGATAGGGTTGAAATCATCGTCTAGTCTAGATCCAACCAGTCTGATCAGACCATCTGACAGCCTAGATGGGTCGACCAGATGGCACCTGTGCGCAAGCACGAGGTGGCTATAGGTCGACTGCATCAAGAGCGTGTAGCGAGGTCTGGTTGAGACAACCAGTGAACGCGCATGAGTTAGGCCCGGGGTCACACCCGCTTGCTAGAACTCATGAGGGTCGTTCAGCCCAAGGCATGCATGGTTGACCATTAGGTCAACTCAAGTCAGTTAGGACTTGGTGCATGCAAGGGCAGTGGATCTGACTAGACATGATGAGTGGATCCCTATTAATGGACCGTTGTAAGGTAGTAGGGCACATAAGAAAAGTAAAATTGATGCCAATGGGTTTTCAAAAATTTTATTTTCTTATTAATGGATCACATGTTGATTGGATGCCATGATGCTTGTTTATTTAATCTTATGTGGGCTGCCTAATTTAATGTGTGCTGTGCTGGGGCCTGCGAGCCTGGAATTAAATTGTAAATTAATTTTATTGTGATCTGCGCATCACATGTTATTTAATTTATAAAGTGTAATTGACCTGCGAGTCAATCTTGTCTAGATAGATTAAATTGTAATTTAATCAGACAAGAGCACAGAGCACACTTGGCAGAGGCGCATGCAGCAGTGGCTTGACCAGGTGGGAGGTCCAGGGTTCGACTCTGGGACAGGCGAATTTACCTGGTGGGCGCACCTGAGCTGCAGTGGGCGCTTGGGCCCTGGGTTGGGCTAGATGAGATGCAAAAGACCCATGAAGAGCTCAAGTGAAGACTTAAGTTAAATTAAGGTCTTACTTAGGTTTAATGGGCTTTTACCACATAAGATCAGCATGCTTTCTACTTATTGTTTATATAATTAGAACTGCATGATTTAATCTTCTGCTATCGCCATAGGTTATGCATGATAGTTAAGAAGATAAAAGACCGTTAAAATCCAACGTTAAAATATCAAGCACGATAGCCTTTTGACGCGAAACCTCACTGTTCTGACTATCGTTGGGGCCGTGTTGTACCCACTCAGTGGGCACGCCCATCTATCTTCAGACGGTGTGTGATTACACCTGCGTGTTACAGAGAAGGGATTTATCGCTTCTCGTTGCTCAGCATAGCACGTGGTGGTCCAGGGAGTAGGTCGGGTCAGCTTGACCATGTAGGCTACATATGTGGCGCATATGGTAGCTATATGGAGGTAGCCATCTGCGGGATCAGAGACTGTGTTGTACCAACTCAGTTGGCACAGTCTGCTGGATTGCCCAGATGAAGGGGAATCGCACGGGTTGGCGATTGGCAGGGATTGCCTACCAGAGATTAGTGCTTGTGCTCTCTGTGCATCTTATCTCGCCTGAGCGGGACGCGGAGACCAAGTATGAAATCTGGATCCCATCTCACTAAAAGAGTTTTACTCTTTCGGACTGTTTTACTGGATTTTTCAGTCAGATAAAATAGTGAGAAAAGAATCTTTTTTAAGTCCTGGATTGATTCTAAACATTGATACTGACCTTGCTATTCTTGCATTGTTGTAGATTACTGCAGCAACGAACACCACGAATTTCAATGTGCGATCCCTACTGGAAAGGGAGAAGTTTGCTGGGCCAAACTTCTCAGACTGGTACGGACACCTTAAGATTGTTCTTAAGGCAGAGAGGAAACTGTATGTCCTCGAGACGGCTATACCGCCTCAACCCGCTGCGAACGCCGCAAGGGCGGTTCGGGATGCCTATGAAAAGTATGTCAATGATAGCATTGATGTCGCTTGCCTGATGCTTGCGTCTATGACGCCAGAGCTGCAGCGTCAGCATGAGGATCTGTCTGCTATACAGATTATAGCAAACCTCAAGATGCTGTATGCTGCACAGGCTAGGACTGAACGCTACAATTTGACTAAGCTTTTCTTTTAGAGCAAACTGGCTGAAGGGAGTCCAGTGGGAGCTCACGTACTCAAGATGATTGGGTACAAGGAGGCTCTAGAGAAACTGGGACATACCATCAATCAGGAGCTTGCTGTAGACATCATTCTTCAGTCTCTCCCGGCCTCTTTCGATCCGTTCATTATTAATTTTAATATGAACAAGATCGACTGTACCCCGGCAGAGTTACTGAATATGCTCTTGACTACAGAGCTGACTCTTAAGGGAAAGCCTTCATCCTCTGTCTTGATGGTTCCTTCCAGGAACAAGAAGAAGGGGAAGAAGGGCAAAGCCCCTGTCAAGAGCTACAGCAAGGCTCTGAAACAAAAGGTTAAGCGGTTGAAGGAATACAAATGTTTCCACTGTGGCCAGCTGGGTCACTGGAAAAAGGACTGTAAAGCGCTCCAAGGAGACAAGAAGGGAAGCATCGCTTCTGGCTCAGGTATTTTTGTGACTGAGGTCATGATATCTTCTTCTTCTATTTCATGGGTGTTGGACACTGCATGTGGAGTTCACATTTGTTTAAATGTACAGGAACTCAAGAGAAGAAGACAGGTGGGACAGCATGAGGTGGACCTACGAGTTGGAAACGGGGCACGGGTTGCTACTGTAGGAGAATATCACATCTCATTACCATCTGGACTTGTATTAGAATTGGACAGTTGTTATTTTGTACCTAGCATAACGAAAAATATTATCTCTATTCCTGCTCTTGTCAGGAAAGGGTTTTCCTTTGAATGCAATATTTCAAAGTGTGTTATTTCTTATGATAATATTGTTTATGCTACTGGATCAATTAATAATGGGTTATTCATGTTGGACATGAAATATTCTATACAAACTATTGATAATAAGAAAGCCATGTATGCTGATGACAGCACCTTGCTATGGCATAGTCGTTTAGGCCATATTAACGAGAAACGCATTAAGCGGTTGCATGATCATGGACTGCTGGGATCATTCTCCTATGAGGAGCTTGATACATGCAAAGCTTGTTTAATGGGTAAAATGACGAAGGCTCCTTTTCCTAACAAAGGTCAAAGGGCTTCAGGTTTACTTGACCTTATACACAGTGATGTGTGTGGGCCATTTAGTAAACATGCCAGAGGTGGCTATTCATACTTCATTACCTTTACTGATGATTTCAGTAGACACGGGTATGTCTATCTAATGAGACATAAGAGTGAATCTTTTGACAAGTTCAAAGAGTTCAAAAATGAAGTGCAAAATCAGCTAGGCCGAAATATCAAGGCACTTCGCTCAGATCGAGGTGGAGAATACCTAAGTCGAGAGTTTACTGACTATCTGAAGTAGTGTGGGATTGTCTCACAGCTTACTCCGCCAGGAACACCGCAATGGAATGGTGTGTCCGAGAGGAGGAACAGAACCTTATTGGATATGGTTCGTTCAATGATGAGTCAGGCTACTCTACCTTACTCCTTTTGGGGATTTGCACTGGAAACAGCTGCAAAGGTACTAAACAGAGTGCCATCCAAGGCAGTTTCAAAGACTCCATATGAGTTATGGTATGGGAAACAGCCGAGCTTGACATTTATTAAGATCTGGGGTTGCGAGGCTTATGTCAAAAAGCTCGCCTCTGGGAAACTAGAGAGCCGATCTGAGAAATGTATCTTTGTCGGTTACCCTAAGGAAACTAAGGGTTATTATTTCTACGATCCCAAAGAGAACAAGGTATTTGTTGCTCGGACGGCCATTTTTCTTGAGAAGGAATTTCTTCTGCAAGAGGCCAGTGGGAGAGAAATAAAGCTGGATGAGAATCCAGAGGAAGGACAAAGTAGTCAAGTACAGTTGGATGAGCATGAGCCAGTAGAACAGGTTATTGAACAACCTGAGGCTCAGATATCACGGGAACCGCGAAGATCGGGAAGGATCCGTCGACAGCTTGAGCATATTATGATTAGGATCATTCTCGCAATAGCAGCATATTATGATTATGAGATCTGGCAGATGGATCTGAAGACCGCTTTCCTTAATGGAAATCTGGATCAGGATGTGTATATGACACAACCTGAAGGTTTCACTAATCCATCAGATCGTCATAAAATATGCAAGTTAAAGAAGTCCATTTATGGACTTAAGCAAGCATCAAGAAGCTGGAATATTCGTTTTGATGAATCAATCTGTGAATTTGGTTTCATCAAGAATGAAGATGACCCGTGTGTATATAAGAGGTTTAGTGAGAGCGTAATTACATTCCTAGTCCTCTACGTCGATGATATCTTGATCATTGGAAACGATATTCCTGAAATGCATGCGGTTAAGGCATGGTTAAGGAAATGTTTCCAGATGAAAGATTTGGGAGAAGCAGCCTATGTCTTAGGTGTGAAGATCTACAGGGATAGATCTAAGAGGCTTCTCGGGCTGTGCCAGAGTACTTACATCGATAAAGTCCTGGAAAGATTTCATTTAGAGAATTCTAAAAGAGGATATCTTCCAGTCAGACATGGTCTGAATCTTTCAAAGAGTCAGTGTCCACAAACACAGACTGAGAAAGATGAAATGGACAATACGCCTTATGCTTCGGCTATTGGGTCCATTATGTATGCGATGTTGTGTACTCGCCCAGACGTCGCTTACGGGTTAAGCGTGACCAGTCGGTTCCAAAGTAATCCAGGTCAGGCACACTGGATTGCAGTCAAGAACATTTTAAAATATCTGTGGGGGACCAAAGATATGTTCTTGGTGTATGGTGGTCAGGAAGAACTCAGTATTGAAGGATATACTGACGCTTCGTTCCAGTCTGACCAGGATGATTTCCGATCGCAATCAGGCTATGTTTTTAGCTTGAATGGAGGAGCAGTGGTGTGGAAAAGTTTCAAACAATCTATTGTTGCTGATTCCACAACAGAAGCCGAGTATGTTGCAGCCTCAGAAGCATCTAAGGAGGCAGTGTGGATTCGTAAGTTCATTCAGGAACTTGGTGTTGTTCCTTCCAGTGCTGATCCATTGGTTATCTTCTGTGATAACACTGGAGCAATTGCACAAGCAAAGGAACCACGGTCGCACCAGAAGTCCAAGCACATACAGAGACAGTTTCACTTGATCCGGGAGATCATTGATCGTGGCGAGATCAAAGTCTGCAAGGTTCATACAGATGACAATCTAGCTGACCCGCTTACTAAGCCTCTGGCGCAGCAGAAGCATGAGAAGCACTGTAATAATATGGGTTTGAGATTTCTCAACCATTAGATTAAGTGCAAGTGGGAGATTGTTGGGGTATGCCCTTAAGGCTAATGTTTGAGGCCTTGGGATTATATCAGTATCATGTATAAACTCTTTGTTTATAAAGGCAATGGTTGTTATTCAGGTTGTTACATCATCTGCTGCAATATGTATACTTCTGAATATTGTCTCAATGATGTTCAGCCTGGCTGACATGCAGTATAGTCCTTAGTCGAGATATTTTGGTGAACTTGAGACAGACTTGATATGATTGAGACTAATATGTGTTCTAATCTTATAGGATTCTTCGAGCATGGAATAAGATGTAGACTCATGGGTACATTGGATGTACTGGACAGACCCTACTAGGATATTCAATTGCTTGTCACAATGTGAATAATCTTTGTATGCAACAAGTGGCATATGTCCTCTGACTTGAGATCACTTGTGTTTCTAAATGATGATTGTCATTGTTTTGAGGTAGTTCGATATCATTTGAAACATAATGGTTATAGACTATCTTGGATAATGATCATGAGTCAGGTTAGGACACTAGTGATAGATATAGGATTGCCGTCTCCTTGATAGGAGTGTGATGTTCTAATGGGGCCCCCCTGGATGAGATGATTGAGAAAGTGTATGGCCATACCCAGATGACTATGTTCATCTGATCTAATCATTCTCATCATATTGGAGTTACAGGCTTGACACGCTTGTCCAATAAGAACATCCAGTGGCAAAGGAATCAAGTATGCCTAGTGAAGTGGATTCACACTTGTGCTGTGGTTTGGGTGTAGTCTTGGAAGACTCTTTCCTTTATATTGGGAGACAGTGATGTGTTGCTAGATACCCCTCGCTGATCGTGATAACGTAAGTTATCGTTACCGACATTTAAAGGAAACCCTTAGGGTCGCACAATTTAATGATATGGCTTACTTAAGTCAGATCGTGTGGACTGAATTGTTTTGGTTCAGTTTAAAGGAGTTTAAACTCTGATTGTAAGTGAGATCTGGTCTGATCATGTTTGATTGATTAGGGCTTGAGATCGGTAAGCTTCGATCGAGAGTATTGATGCTAGATCGGTGAGATCAAGAGCATCAAGAGATGAACGGTTAGAACTTGAACCATTTGGTTCAAAGAGATCTAGACCGTGGTTTAGGCTGATTTGGTTCGATCTTTGAACCAAATGCATTGGACCGAATTGGATTGAACCGGTTCACACATGTGTGATCGCATGGTTCAATATGAAAGCGTTTTGGGCGGTTTGCATTGAGTGGGCGCATGGCTTCATGACTTTCCATATTTGGAAGTCATGTAACGCCACATCTCTACACAACGCCTCAACGCATCTTCGGTTCTGGTCTTGTCGCCTTTCCACTCTTGCGTTGTCTTGTCTTCTCGAAAAGGAGGAAGAAGAGCTTCATCGCCCTAGCCGCAAGAGATCTCATCTCCTCCACACAAAGGACTCCTTGAAGCTTTGCTAGCACAAAGACGCCAAGGGAGTAGCCATCTCTCATCTTGTGTGCGCGACTTTGGAGGAGAGCCAATTCGCCCTCTTGCTTCCAAGGCACCATCCAAGCGATGGCTATGGTATGATCCATTGTTGTTCTACACAAGTTCATGAAAGTTAATCATATGACATGCATTCGATCTTAGAAACCCTAATATCCGCTTGCAAAATCATGATATGCGCCCCCTTAGGGTTTCGCCCCCCCTTGCTTAGGGGACTTACATTTTCGGCATCAAAGGTTGGGACAAGTGGCAGTGCTACCCACTCCTTGTCACCAACACCCCTTCTTCTCCTTGGCGTTGGCGCAAGTTGAGAAGGCTAGAGGCGTGGATCTCATCTTCCGGGGCTAGCACCTAGCACGGAGATTGGAGAGGACTCGAGGAGTCCGTGTGTGTGCAATTGCAGAGGACGGCCGTTGCGCGTCTTCATCATCGGCCGCTCCTAAAAGTTGTTTGATAAGGAACTGCCCTCTTCACATCCTTTGTATTCTTCGTAAGACGGTCCTTATTGTGGAATTAGGAATCTTGTTTTGGGCTCGCTTCTGCTGTTTTCGTTTTCATTTAGCCCGGGGATTCCCAACATTACCACACTTGTTGTTATCTCTGCAAGTGCATGGATACTCGAAGTAATAATGAAACATATCGAACCCACAGGGACCTATGTGTTAAGTACCAAATAGTTGTATTCTTACTAGCCAAGTAAATCGAATATGATGCAAGTAAATAATAGAAAGAACACGAAATCAGAGAGAAACTGGGACATGGGTTTCATCCACCTTAATTTCAATGACTAGACATAAATAAAAGTTTGTCAGGCTAATCTTATCATGATAAAGACTTAATTTACTTCATAAAGGGATCATCTCACTTTCGTACAGACAATCATGCAGGGATCAATCCTCACTTTTGCGCAAAATCTATCCCAACGCTAAAGATAAGTAAATCATCAATCAAAGAACTCATAGATCACTTTCGTGCATCCGAATTCTAAGTTGATTGTCTCGAGTGGAATCTCAAGGATCACTTTCGTGCATCCGAGACTCAACACAAGTTCTACTTATGGTTTTCCTAGGACTCGATCCTCACTTTCGTGCAAGATCAAATCAAGTCTAACACAATAACTCAACCCTAGATTCAAATTATCTATCATGGCAATAAGATCACTAAAATCAAAGTTCCTAACATGCAATTCTAGGGTTCCAAGTTCTCAAGCAAGTCACCTTTCGGTCCTTATTGCGAGAATTCTAGAACATGAATAATAACATCAATCTATGGAGAATCAAAGGCAATTCATCACAAAAACAGAATTATCATAATAAGGATTATTCTGACGAAATAAGAGTTATCTTAAACATTAAAAATCAAGGGGATTACACCCCATATCCCAAATAGTGTTTAAGCAAGCATGGAAGATGAAATACAATAAACCATAGTTTCAAAGCATTAGAAATCAAAATGAAAGAGAGAAATAACATTACAACACGGCTGTAATAGAAATTACAGCCGTAAATTGCCTCCAAAACACGTAGTGAACAGTGCCACGCCCCTTGTTTTGTTGATTTCTCCTCCAATTGAACTCCTTTTACTCTGAAACTTCTGGGGTATTGTCTCCTCCTCCAGGCAAAGCTTCAATGTGAATTCTACGGCCAGAGGTGGCCTCCACGCCTCTCGACGCTAGGACGGACCCTAAAAGCCTCTCTATCGATTGCTCCCTCGATTCTAGATAAAAATTGGGGCTTTCACTTCGTGTATCTTTTCCTCTTTAAGATGAGTCTGTAGTATCTTTCGGATCTCAATTTGGACATCTGGATCAAAAGATATGGTCCGCGCAATAATTGGGCCCGAAAATGTCACGCGTCTAGGTAGAAAATACGGTCGTGTTTTACTTACGGCAGTGCCGTATTTTAGTTTTGTAAAACCTGAGTCAAAATTACGGCCCGTGAAACATATTATGGTGGTGCCATAATTTCAGTCGAGTTCTCTGGTCCAGAATCTTTGGCAAATACGGCCCGTAAAATGGTTTACGGCACTACCATAATTTCAGCAATTAACTCTGTTCTAAATGCGCTCCAAAATACGGCAGTGTTAAGTTTTATGGTAGTGCGGTATTTTACACAAAATCTTCTGTTCAGAAAATCTACCAAATTACGGCAATGCTCTGATATTACAGTAGCGTACGGAAATACGATACCGTAATATAGAATACAGCCCTACCGCACTTTGGTCAGTTACTCCAATTTGCATGAAATTTGTCAGGTGATTTCTTCTTGATGATGGTAACTCTTCCATGTATTCGATTTTGCTTGAAATGCCTCAAAATAGTACCTTTTTACCTGAAAATGATGAAAAACTAAAATAGAATTAGATTTTGCAATATTCGATAAATTTAGCATAAAAATAAACAAAAAATCTTCAATTTAGTATGAAAAGATATATAAAATGATATAAAATATACTATATATTTTGGTGTCATTAAAATACATAAGGCTTAAACTTTGCTTGTCCTCAAGCAAAAATCAAAAATTGATTAAAAAAATAACCTTTTCATGCTCAATAAATTTCTAAAATGCAATCATCAATGAAAAATTCTATCAATTGTGTCACAAAACTTCAAATAAATATATCATCCTTAGAACTCAACCCTCTAAATCCACAATTCAATCAAATAAAACTTTGCAACTCGGATAATAATTAGAATTTTCAATCTCAAGACTTCACCCAATTTCAGTTCAAATCTATCATGTTTTTGTTTATAGGAATTAGGTTTCCAAGATCTTTTTCCACACATACTTTTTTTTATTCATTCTTTTTTCTTTTTCATGTATTTTGTTATTTTTGCATAGATGGCATGTACCCACATAGATACATACTTTTTATTTTTGACTTCAACTCTTTTCTTCGGTACCACTATCAATTTTGCATAGTGCCAAGTAGAGGAGTCTTATTCTTTCTCTCTCTCATTATCTTTTAGGCATAGACTTCAACCCATGTCTTAGGTACCACTATCAATTTTACATAATGCCAAGTAGGGGAGTCTCTCACTATTTTTATGGATCTTGGATTCCTCCTTCCCAACAAATAGCAGGATAGAACATCTACTAGGTTGATCAATTGATCTCAATTCTCAAATCATACTCATATACTCATTTCATTCAAAAGGATAGTTTCACTTTTAGATTTTATCCCTCAAATAATATATCTACCCAAAATTTCATACATCAACCAATGTCAAATTTCAAAAGATAGATATGCATTGAAGAAATAAATCTAACATGACAGGTTTCTTTCTAATCATGAATACAGGTTTATTCATAATCAAGGAAGATATTTATCAATGAAAATCTTTTTTAAAAAAAATAGAATCACACCACAAGGTAGTAGAAAATGAACTATGAACAATCATATCATCATATAACCATATCGAAGAAATATCAGTAAATGATACATCTAAAGCAAATCAAAGATGCAACCATATGAAATAATCATAAATACAAGAGAGTGCAAACAATACTCACAAGACTATATAGCAAGCTCTGACCAAAAATACATAAGGCTCAGACCAAAAATAGTGTCGGGGTAGATGCTGCTAGGTCCAAAGATGTGCCTTTTGAAAATTTTTCCTGCACAATTTAAGGTATATAAGGCTCAGTCTAAAAATAGTCTCTAAAAAATAATAATGATAAAAATAATTTTCTCAAGGGAGAATTAGAGATGTCGCAGGAGGTCTGAAGAGGATGCCGGTGGAAAGGGTCGAGCAGGCAAGAAGCAGAGGTGGAACATATGCTATCTAAAAAGCTACTAGCAAGAATGGTGGTGGTGCCGGCAGTAGAGTGAGTAATCTCTAGTGGCCTGCTATAAACTACACTCCTAGAGGTGAGATCGTCGGCCGGTGGGTGCCAGAAATAATGTTGCATAGATAAAAAATTCAGTCACTAATGAAGAGTCTGCCGCATAAATAAATAAAATCAATAGAATAAGAGGCAGTAGAAGAAGTAAGAGTCTGCAGATAGTATAATCCAGTGTCGATGGCTGGAAATAATGATGTCAGAGGCAGATGCAGTGGTGGCTAGAGGTGGAAGACAGTTGCTCTTGACGATTTCTGGATCTGGAGGCAAAAGAAGCAATAACAGAGCAGAAAGCAAAGAGAGCAGCAATTAAATTTTTTATGAAAAGTAGCCATACCCAAGAATAAGATTTAATGATCCAAAAAGAAAATGGACAAAACCATGTAATAGAATAAAACTCGTTCTTTTCAGATGTATAAAAATTGAAGGATCAAAATATGTCAGGAATTTAGGGCATCAGCAGAAAGAAGGCTAATCAGATTACAAAACTGTAAAAACTGCACAAAAGTTAATCAGATTCAAAAAGTTGCCATGTGTCCTAGAATGATCAGAAAATATTTTTATGAAATCAACTAATCCACGAGATAGAACGACACATGTTCTTCAGATTCCATGCGAAAAATCAAGGTTTCAACTCATCGAAGCATCTCAAATACTTGCAACAAAAACGCTAATCAGATTAGTCAAAAGAAAACTGTTGTAGAAATTAATCAGAATCGAAAAGTTGTTATGTGTTTCAGAATGATCCATGGACTTTAAAATTCAGAAAAAATACCCAGATGATATTCAAAGATGAGTACTTCGTGATGGTGCCAAAGATCAAAGTTTTTCCCAACCCAGTTTCTTAAAATTGCAGCAAGAAAACACCTACTCAAATAAACAGAATGTAGTTTTGAAATTACGGGCATGAAATGCCTTACGACAGTGTCATATTTTTCAAAGAACTCTCCGGTCAAAAAAACTCAAAATTATGGTACAATAAAAAATCATACGGTACTGCCGTAAAACTCCAAAAACTCTTGGGTTAGAAAATGTCCTAAAATACGGTACTATAAAAACTAATACGGTACCGTCGTAATATGCTAAAATCTCTCTGATGAAATCGGATCAAGATTACAACACCGTAAAGAAGATTACAGCAGTACCGTATTTTGTGCAAAATTTTATTTCTCCGTGCAAAAAGAAAAGAAAAATTAATTCTAAAAATAAACTAAAATAAAAGAAACTAAGCTAAGTGATAATGCTTGGGTTGCCTCCCAAGAAGCGCTAATTTTAGGTCCATAGCTTGACCAAAAATCAAATCTCATGGTGAAGCAGGTGAATGAGTACCAAAATAAATAGCATATAATTTTTTCTTTTCCATTGTCCAAAAAGTTTAGCCACTAATTCAAATATCCAAAATTTCAAATAAATCACAATACATTTGGCTTTCTTAAATATGCGGAAATCAAAATCAAAATTATCAATTTCACATAAAGGATATTCAATGATCTTCCTAAATTTATCAGAGAGCAAAATCATAAGTCCTTTCTTCAAATTTAAATCTTCAATTGCCATAGGACTTTGATCAAAAGATATAAGCATTGGATCATCAAAATAATTTTTCTTTCTCACATAAGATTCCTCAATAAAACATAAATTTTCAGTGAAATCAGAAGATTCAATAGTAGATATGGGCAAAACATCAGAGTGAGATTCATCAATGTTTATAATTTTCAAATCTTTTTCAACTTCCTTATGCTCACAATCAAATAATTTATCAATTTCAAAGTTATCAACAAAATCAGAGTAAGATTTTTCTAAATTAGTCCCCTCATATCCTTCATCAGAATTAACCATAAACAATATCTTATCAAAAGAATCACTTTCAATAAAAGAGAATATTTCAATTTCAATTTCTTCAAACTTTTCCACAAATAAATTATGAAAAGAATCAATTTTACAATTATCAAAATCAGAGTGAGATTCATTAATGTTCACATAAGGCTCAATATCAGAACAATCATAATCAGAGGGGGATTTTTCTAAATCAAGTTCTTTAGTTTCAAACTCAAATAAACAAGCTTGTTGTGCTAACTGGGTTTCCAAAAATTCAGAATTAGCAGTTAAAGATTCTACATTAGAAGCAAGCTGACCAATTATCTCTTTAAGATCTTCAATTTCCTTATTTTGAATTGTCAAGAATTGGTTTTGATTTGACATGAATTTATCAAGCATGGATTCTAACCTAGATTTTTCAGTATCTTTAAAGTATGGTTCAGAAACATGATTTGAGCAATCATCATAAAAAGAATATTGATCATCTTCATAACATGATAAATTGGAATTTGGAGAAATTAAAATTTGGAAATTAGAACTATAATGACCAAAACATCCACAAATATCACAACTAATGAAAGAATAATATGTCTTAACAGGATGCATATTTAAAGTGTCTATTTGACGAGAGATAAAATCTAACTTATCTTGAAGAGTACATGATGATTCATCTTTATATGACACATATACCTCATCTCTTTCAGTTGCCCACGAGTTGAAATTAAAAGACATATCTTCAAATCTATCAAGAACAGAAAGATAATTTAACACCAATCAATCAAATAAAACCTTTTTTTCAAAATATAAAAAAAACAAAGAAAATATAAAACACAAGCAAATTCACAAATTTTAGAAAATCTCAGTTCTGTCACAACTTCTGAAAATCCAAAACCTGCAAAAAACAAAAAACAAAGTTAAATCTAAAAGAAATAAAACCTAGTCTGGTAATACTAACAACTATTTTGATATTAACAAAACTAAGGTCCCCGGCAACGGCGCCAAAAACTTGTTGTAATCCTCAAGTGGGTAAACAAAACTTATTTTTAAAGTCGCAGCCAAAACTTATTGTATGGCGCACAGGGACTTGTCACCCCCTGATATGGCTCCAAAAATTTGTTGAGTTACCACACTTGTTGTTATCTCCGCAAGTGCACGGATACTCGAAGTAATAAAGAAAGATATCGAACCCACAGGGACCTATGTGTTAAGTACCAAATAGTTGTATTCTTACTAGCTAAGCAAATCGAATATGATGCAAGTAAATAATAGAAAGAACACGAAATCAGAGAGAAACTGGGACTAGGGTTTCATCCACCTTAATTTCAATGACTAGACATAAATAAAAGGTCATCAGACTAATCTTATCATGATAAAGACTTAATTTACCTCATAAAGGGATCATCTCACTTTCGTGCAGACAATCATGCAGGGATCAATCCTCGCTTTCGCGCAAGATCTATCCCAACGCTAAAGATAAGTAAATCATCAATCAAAGAATTCTAAGTTGATTGTCTCGAGTGGAATCTCAAGGATCACTTTCGTGCATCCGAGACTCAACACAAGTTCTACTTATGGTTTTTCGACGACTCGATCCTCACTTTCGTGCAAAATCAAATCAAGTCTAACACAATAACTCAACCCTAGATTCAAATTATCTATCATGGCAATAAGATCACTAAAATCAAATAATTAAGAACTAACCTAATTTCCTACGGAAAGTTCCTAACATGCAATTTTAGGGTTCCAAGTTCTCAAGCAAGTCACCTTTCGGTCGCGAGAATTCTAAAATATGAATAATAACATCAATCTATGGAGAATCAAAGGCAATTTATCACAAAAGCAGAATTATCATAACGAGGATTATCATGACGAAAATAATAGTTATCGATTCATTAAAAATCAAGAGGATTACACCCCATGTCCCATAATATGTCTAAGCAAGCATGGATGAAGAATTACAATAATCCATAGTTTAGAACGATCAGAAATCAAAGAAAAGGGAGAAATAACGTTACAACACGGCTGTAATAGAAATTACAACCGTAATTCCGCTTGTGAACAGTCCTACGACCCTTCTTTCGTTGATTCCTCTTCCAATAGAACTCCTTTTGCTCTAAAACTTCTGGGGTATCCTCCTCTCCTCCAGGCGAAGCTTTTGTGTAAAAATCACGACCTGAGGTGGCCTCCACGCCTCTCGGCATGAAGATGAACCCTAAGCGTCTCTCTGTTGATTGCTCTCTCTATTCCTCATAAAAATTGGGGCTTTCAGTCCCTTTATCGTCTCCTCTTTAAGACGAGTCCACAGCATCTTTCGGATCTCAATTTTGGACATCTGGATCAAAAGATATGCTCCGCGCAAGAATCGGGCACGAAAATGTCGCGCGTCTAGGTAGAAAATACGGCCGTGTTTTATTTTATGGCAGTGGCGTATTTTAGTTCTGTAAACCCCGAGTCAAAATTACAGCCCGTGAAACATATTACGGCGGTGCCGTAATTTCAGTCGAGTTCTCTGGTCCAAAATCTCTGGCAAATACGGCCCGTAAAATGGTTTACGACAGTGCCGTAATTTCAGCAATTAACTCTGTTCTGAATGCGCTCCAAAATACGGTAGTGTTAAGTTTTACGGTAGTGCTGTATTTTACACAAAATCTTCTGTTCAAAAAATCCACCAAATTATGGCAGTGCTCTGATATTACGGTAGCGTACGGAAATATGGTACTGTAATATAGAATACGGCCCTACCGTATTTTGGTTAGTTACTCCGATTTGCGTGAAATTTGTCAGGTGATCTCTTCTTGATGATGGTAACTCTTCCATGTATTCGATTTTGCTTGAAAATGCCTCAAAATAGTGCCTTTTACCTGAAAATCTTGAAAACCAAAATAGAAGTAGATTTTACAATATTCGATAAATTTAGCATAAAAATAAACAAAAGATCTTCAATTTAGCATGAAAAGATATATAAAATGATATAAAATATACTATATATTTTGGTGTCATCAGATGACATGCCTACAAATTCACGGGTTTGTGTCCGATGCACCCCTATAAATATCAAACTTAAGCACTGACATGCCTACAAATTCACGCGGATGGAATTGACCAGACGATCATCTAGACAGCTCATTTTTTGTGCAATAATTCACTAGTAAGCAGACTATATAGTTGATATCACCATAATGATTTGATGCATCACTATAAAATCCCGACTCCATATGTTTCTCATTTGTATCTTACACTCGGTGAAGTTCCGAGATGAGAGACTCAATTCAATCCACGGTGAGGTGCCTGTTCCAAGTTTGTCAATGGCCATGTACTATGGCAAGCTTTTAATTGAGGGTGGAAGGACAGCATGGAAAGCCTGATATCAACAATCACTAGGCAAACCTCTACCACCCTTCACGCGTCTGACGTGCCAAAATCGGCCCCATCAACTAAGGGATGTGCTATGACAAGCTTATAAAATTAGCACACTCTTTTAGAGGGGTTTGGATTCGATATTCTCCTTCTCCTTCTATGGACAGGCTTAGTTTTTTGAGGAGATGGACAGGCTAAAGGGTGAATGATGAAATGAGACTGATGTACAAGTTGCCATAGGTGTTAAATATTAATGTTTTGAACTTCGCTGTTGAACAATGAACTTGAATGATAATATGTGAACCTCCGATGTCTTATCCATATTTTGTTAAATATCAAACTAGACAGCTCATTTTTTGTGGCAATCATATAGTTTTCCTCAGTGATACTATGGTTGATATCAACCATATTATAATTGATATCAACTATAGTATAGTTGATAGCAACCATATTATACTTTCATGTCCCCTTTAAGCTCACGGGTGGGATGTAACTGACTAGACGATCACCTATGCCACGCGGCTGACAAGCCTACAAATTCGTCTGGCATTAGAGGCCTCCTGGCATTGTATGAGATAAAGTCGATCTTATCCTAATGGCATAACTATGTCTCGTGTACGCTCACAAGTTGGGATGAAATTTGACCAGATGACCATCTATCAAGATTCACGGGTTAGGCAACTATACAGCATGTAAGATCAGCAATACTATGGTAGATATCAACGGGAATATGGTTGATATCAACCTCTTACAACATGTGGCCAAAACATATAAATCCATGTCTCCTGTATGCTCACGGAGTGGGATGGTGATATAAACCAGACGACCACCTATACTACGCGGCTGACATGCCTAAAAAAATCATCTATACCAGAGAAGTTCACGCGTCTGACGTGCCTAAAGCTGGAGATTTTATAGTGAAGCATCGCTATAAAATCCCAACAACATAATCTTCTCATTCGTAGTGAAGTGAGTGGAGTTCCGAGAGAATCTCCAATGCTCTATCTTCGACGAAGCTCCGCCCTTGAAGAGATCTTAGTGAAGTGTCGATACTATGGCAAGCTCCTCCCTTATCAACATTTGACCAGACACAGTTGCCATGGGTGGGTTATACTTGGATGTGCAATGGCAAGTTTATAAATTATCTTGAAGGGTTACTTTGGTAAGTTTCTGATGTGATGCCTGTTGCAGAACTTGGGACGTGCAATTGGTTCGAGGCTGACACCGCATTCCGGCTCTCTCGAAGTCCATGGCCATTGCCTTATCCCAGTCAAGGTTTGGGCCCGATTTGTCCTTCTGGAAGGAGTTTGGGCAAGCCAGACGGGTTGACAAAATGGTAAAACCCATACCAGAGTCAGTCCTGTGGGCAAAAAGGGATGTGCTATGGCAAGCTTATAAGCATCGAGAGCATGCCTGATGAGAAAGTTGGAGGGCAGGATGCAATAGTCTCTTGTGATGCGTGTATGCCGACATCCTGGAGTGCAGTCTCACGGTATAGTTTTTTGCGGAAATGGACGGACTATGGTAAGTTTATGATCTAAATATTGCCTGATCGCATTGAGATATGACAATATTTTGATTATAAGCTTGCCATAGTGCGTCCTTTTTCTCAAAAAACTAAACAGGAGACCTCCCTCTGGTTTATAATATTGTGCTTGTGGCTACACGCAGCCTACATGGAAGGAGTTTGGCCATTGCCTTATAGCTTATGATGAACTGGTTGACAAAACAAGTTGCCATAGGTGTTACATGTAATTTTTTGAACTTCGCTATTGAACATTGAAGATAAATGTTATGATGTGAACCTCTGATGTCTAATCCATATTTTGTTAAATATCAAACTAGAACCACCTAATTTTTTTCCGCTCACAATCATATAATTTTGCCTCAGCGATACTATGGTTGATATCAACGTTACTATGGTGGATATCAACCATACTATAGTTGATATCAACAACTCCACTTCTATACCTGTGTCTATACCTGCATGCAATGGAAGTCAGTCTTATCGTTACATTAACTCCTGTACGTTCACGAGAGTATGATCACGGGTTTGGATGGAATTGACAAGACAACCACCTATACCATGCCGCTGACATACGAATAAAGGGTTCACTGGTTTGTGTCCGATGCTGCGTGCTATAAAATTCTACCCCGTATGCTTCTCATCCGGCCGTTGAAGTGCCACACTATGGTAAGTTTGTGCACGGCCACATACTATGGCAATCATCATGCTGAGGGTAGAAGGACAGCATGGAAAAGCTTTGAATCAAAAGGGGTGATACGCGCAATCATCAGGCAAAACTCTACCACCTTGAGAAATGCTCGTGCTAAAGCTTTGAATCAAAGCGACACGCTATGGCAAGCTTATAAAATTAGCTCAGTCTTTTAGTGGGTTATACTTGGATCAAGGGCTACGTCCAATTGGGGTGGGAAATGAGACTGACTCGCATCCTGGAGTTTTAGTCCTTCATGTTCATATCAACCATTCGCAGCTATATGGTGTAAACCTCTTATGTCTTATCCATATTTTCCTAAATCAACAAATAGGAAAGAGTGGTTTGGCAATTATATAGTTGATATCAGTGAAACTATTGTTGATATCAACCATTTGCAGCTGTATGGTGTAAACCTCCGATGTCTCATCCATATTTTCCTAACTCAAAAAAAAAAAGGAAGAGTCATTTGGCAATTATATAGTTGATATCAGCGAAACTATGGTTGATATCAACCATATTATAGTTCATATCAACCATCATATAGTTGATAGCTCACTTACGCCTTTACCGTCGGCTGAAGTCATCGGAGTGTATGCATGTCAACAAATTCACGGGTTGATATCAACCACATTATGTTCGATATCAACCATAATATGGTCAGCCGACCCTTTCTATGCATCACTATATTTAAAATTGATATCAACTATACTATGGTTGATATCAGTGATACTATGGTTGATATCATATTAATTTTAATATCAATCATAATATCGTTGATATCAACCTTTGAAATATATAACGCCTTTTTAAGTGTTGGCTGACGACTGTATGGTTGATATCAACCATCATATAGTTGATATCAACCTTAAAAATCCATATCACACATTTGGAATTGGCTATATTTTTTCTAAACTAAAGGGTTCAATACAAATGTCAATGCTATATTCATCCATCCATCATGCATCAACCATAAATTGTACATATGTCAATGCATTACTCTAATGAAATTAGCGTCTATCAACTGTACATTACCACTTACAATTTCATAACATCAAGTTTAATCACTCGATTTCTAACTCAGCTGAAAATAATTCAAGACTAATGATAGCCCAGTAATATGGCATATCTTCTTGACTAAAAGCCATTGGCTTATTACAACTTAAACAATACATAAATTTCATTACAAAAACGCCACAATCAATCCCTGGTTCCTGGGTCGGGCGGTCTGTAGCAACAATTGTTGTATATTTGGATAAATCCCATGAAGTAAATTTATTCGCACTTTTTAATTGGTTGCATAAATGAGAATTCAATAAATCAATCTGCATCAACATTTAGTGGATATCAATAAAAAGACACAATATATAAGTATAAACCATGATATGCAACTACTTACCACACGTTTCGCTTCGCTCTTGTCAATTTGCCTTGGGTTAAGTGAATTATACATGGTTATAGTCTTTTTTTCCCCTTTCTATATACAGCAACCACCAATGGTCGTTCTTGTTAACTGGGATCATCATTTTGTACGCTGTCACCAGAGTATCCTTAACAACATGTTCCATGTATTTATAGGCAACCGCAAAATGACCCATGAAATAAAGACTAAAAAATGAGGAGGAAATGTAAAGGAGGCCGCGATTACTATTGCTTTCCTTATTATATCTATCTATGAGAAGAGTGCCATAAGCATCGAGAGCCTGCAAAAGAGCATAAGTATACTAGGATAGTATAAGATATAAAGTATTAAGAATTGCAACCTAGGTAACACTTACATCATCTCCGACTCGCTCACCGAACAATATTGAACATACTTGTGATTTCATAATTTGAAAGGGGGTGTTCGGATGGAAATCTTGTATTGGGACATCCAAAAAGGCCCTTATTATGTTGCGTTTGGGTTCGCTTATTGTATCATATCCACTGAAATCAATTCTGCCCATATACTACAACAAACAAATCATTATTAATGAAATAGCTAACAAACACATGAGAATAATAGTGGTGTCGAGTAATACCTTATCTACATAGGGTTCATCTATCTTACTTTCATCAATTACAATAGCCTCTGAGGGCTGTAATTTCTTCTTCCTTTTGATATCTCGGGCATAAGGTGAAGCTTGTGCCCTGGACACAAATTGTCGCCTCTTCCCTTTCTCTTTGGACTCAACTTTGGGGGGTTCTGCTTGTTGGGAAACCCCGGGGACATTTTACAATTTTCAGAGCCATGGACATACATTTTACGCAGCGGAAGAATGTCCCCGAAACAGGCTAGTCCCAAAAACCCAGTGAAGATCTCTTGCGAGGGGGTCGACACGATGTGATAGTAAGTACCTTTAAGCAATTAGAAGCCGATGTCAATGAAGGCGCCCAAGTGTTCGCCCTCTGCAGTCTCGCACACACGGATTCCTCAAGTTTTCTTCTTCCTCGCCCGGTGCTAGCGTCGGGAAGAAGATCCATGCCTTAGGAGAGTCCTCCAAGCAACTTGCGCCACCACCAAGATGTGATGCGCCAAGGAGATGGAAGGAGAAGAGAACGCCGCAAGCCTTCTTGTTCCTTTGCGCCAAGGAAAGGAAAAGGAGAAGCATGCTTGCGCCCTTGATGGAAGAAGAAGAGCTCTAAGCTCTCCAAGCCGTCGCCCTCTAATGCTTCACGCCTCCAAGGAATTAGCATCATGAAGAGAGGGGGCGGCAAGGGCTTATTTATAGGAGCAAGAGGCGGTTAGGGGAGAATGGCAAGTGTTGACAATTAGGGCATGATTCTAGGAGATTATCCAATCAAATATATTGATTAAATCTCCACTCCCATATGCGCCTAAGACTTGCCAAAGCAAGCATCAGCCATATGCGCCCATATCATGCCATATGAGGCATTAATCCCATCCATGCGCCTAGACCTAGTCAAGGCAATATGATGGATTGCCTAATGTGGCTTGGGCGCAAGTCCTAATCCAATTAGGACTCTAATTATGTTAATAATCAGCCCACAATTGTCAAACACAATCCAATCAATTATCTTGTGTAATTTAATCAAATCCAATTTGATTTAATCACCTAGGAGATACCAAACAAGGCATAGGTGCAAATTCTAGTCCAACTAGAATCCCATATGCGCCTATCCCATTAATTCATCCCCATTATACCCTTCAAGCCTCATAGCCCTTCAATACAACTTATTAGCAAGCCCAACTAAGCAATGGGCCAAGCCCAAAGTCCATTATGCATGTTAACCAAGCTATTGGATCCAATCCAATTTAACCCATGGCTAAATGAGGCTAACCATGGTTAATTTGATCGATATGCCAAAAACGGAAGTTGGCCCCAATAAGTTTCTTCCATCTCATCAGGCCCATTGGCGCTGATGAAATCTCCCAAATAGATTCGAGTTATCCAATAACTCGATCTAAAGGCTACCCGATCAATATGAAAACTCGAGTATCAAGGTGTGCGACCCTGTAAGTTCCTCTAACGCTGGCAGTGCTAACCAAAGGTCATCACAAGCAGTGAGTGGCACCTAGCAGTGCATCGCTGCTACCCAGGTTATTGTAATGGATATCGACATCGACATCTCCATCATTGCAACTAGGTACAGATGCATTACAGTCTCTTTGCCGTACTGATATCCGATTGGACAAGTGTGTCACCACTTGTTTTCATCCAATCACATGGCTATGACTAAAACAGGTTCTCACCTGGGTATGGCCATACACTCTCAGTCATAGAACCATAAGGGAGCTCCATGGATATCATACTTCCCAAAGGAAGGGGCAAATCCTATGTCTGTCCATTGACCTTCTTATATGGGTCGTGACATGCTCAATGACAACCGTTATGACCTCCCAACTATGGCAAGGTGTTAGGTTGCATCAAAGCAAGTCCCTAACCATATAGAATGGTCAATGACCTCAAGTCAAGGGATCAATGCATCTCCTGTCACTTGTGAGGATAACTCATGACACCAAGTCATAGCCTCACAGCGGGTCTGTCCAGTATATCCTCCAATGATATACCCATGTGTCTGCGTTAGCACCACGTGCCTAACCAGCCCACATACCAGTCTCTCAAGTACCAGAGTTGTCCCATATCCACTCAGGTACATCGACTGGGGACTATAGTTCGAGCACAGATCCAATCTGTCTCCAGGGACATTATCATGTAAGTACACAATCGCAGGTGTAGACAAACAATGATAACGACAATGCCAGAAAGATATATATTAATATCAGAGTCAAGTAGTACAAAGATGGACCAAAACTAGGTCCTATGGCATATACACCAACACTGCTCCTTCAGCATCATCATCAGACCAAGATATCACTTCTTCAAGTGGATTAACCGATGAAACTTTATCGTCTTTGTTTTTCAGACTATCATATGAAGCTCTAAGATCCTGCAACTTCTCTTCATATTCAGATCTCATATTTTGAATCTTATTTTCATACTCTTGGCATTGGTCTTGTGAGCCGAGAATGAGCGATTGCTTCTCATCATTGAGGCACTTTATTGTAGACTCATATTGAGAACACTGAGCTTCAAATGCTATTTGCGCATCCTTCTTCTCTTCAACAAGCATATTTATTTTCCCTTTGGATTCATCTAGAGCATCTTTAAGCTGCTCTATCTCTTTAGTCAAATCAAAATTAAAGCATCTGCCGAGACCCTCATCTCTCTCACAGTTACCATGGCTAAATCATGTTTCAGCTGATCGTTTTCTACACATGTACGTAGGTATTCTAGAGTATAGCCAGTTGGTGTATCCACAGTTGTTCCAACTGGCTGTGTATCTACATTTGCTACAACTAGCTGTTTATCTACATTTGCTTCAACTAGCTGTTTATCTACATTTGCTTCATCCATGTATTTATCTACATTTGCTTCAACTAGCTGTTTATCTACATTTGCTTCATCCATGTATTTATCTACATTTGGAATATCTTCTTCACTGGATAACAACTTATTGTCTGAAGATTCTTGCAAATTAGCTTCTGCATCAATCTCATAAATAATCTGCACAAATGATATCATTTGCCCTAGGATTAGACTTATCAATACAAGTGTCAGCGAGAGCCACAATAAAATAAATAGGGTACATACCATTTGCTTATTGACATCTTTCAATAAATTAAAAAATGTGTTTCTTCTTCTAAACTTTACATTGGCCCACCAAAATAGATGAGGATGAGCACCTTCAACCTTCATATTGGTAAATAATTGGCAATGCTCATATAACCATGCCTACAAAAAAAATAAGTTATCAGCTACATAGATATTATAACATTCATTACACATAGTAGGTTGAAAGAGATACTTACATTAAGCAGGATGCCACAACCTGCAAATTGCACAGACTTTGTCTTCTTCAGGCTTCTTGATAAATCCTCTATAAGGTATCTATGTACAGCCTCAGCCCAGTTGTATGTGTGGAGCTTGGTCAAGTCTTCCACATAATTAACAAATAAAGGATTCGGGGTGTAGGTAACACCACCGAATAAGAATGTGAAAAATATATACAAAATACTATGTATCAACATCTTCTCTTCATCCATCATTTCACCATTCTGCCCTCTCAAGCCCTTGAGCTTCAATTCAAGTGCTTTCCTTGTTATTAATAAGCCCTTGAATTCCTCGTTGTAGAATGTTGTACCAGGCATATCAGCATCAAATTTAACAAGCTCTCCAGAATTGCATAGCCCTAGGATGACTGCCACATCCTTAACAGAGAATTCTACGAATATTCTATTAATGAGAAATTATTTCCTTTGCTCATCCCAATTATTTCTCAAATAATCAATGCCAAACATATCTAGAGTTATGCTCAGGCCTTGTAAGAAATGACCAAAGGGGGGTCCGAGCCAACATCTCAATCAAATTATTGCCCACCGATATTTCTTTTATGTATTTTTGGAGCCTTGATATGGAGCACCTATTAAAGCTTGGCCGCTTGCTTTTCTGCTCCTTCTTCCCTTCTCTTCGGTTATGCGACACCAACATAAATTTATCCTTATTGGCTGAACTAGAGTCTGAACAGGAGGTTGAACTAGAGCACCTGATTTTTCCCATCCTTCAATGATGACAGGTCTGTCAACACATAGGAGAATATGACAACAAACTATGCTAAATCATCGATAATATTATGGTTGATATTAGCCATACCTATGGTATGGTTGATATCATCCATATTATGGTTGATATCAACCATATTATGTTGATATCAACCATATGTATGGTTACCGAACGACCTTTAACTGTCAGAGTTGACGTTGCGATAATATGGTTGATATCAATCTGTTTATGGTTGATATCAACCATATCATAGTTACCCGACACCTCTTGAAGAAGATATAGTTACCCAACTAGCCTTGTACAATCGATATAGGCTTATTATGGTTGATATCAACGATCATATGGTTGATATCAACCATATCATAGTTACCCGACACCTCTTGAAGATATAGTTACCCAACTAGCCTTGTACAATCGATATAGGCTTGTTATGGTTGATATCAACCATCATATGGTTGATATCAACCATATCATAGTTACCCAAAACGCCATTTCCAAACGATATAGGATTAATATGGTTGATATCAGCCATACTATTTTTTTTACAATAGATATCAACCATATTATGTTGATATCAACCATATCTATAGTAACCCGAGGACCTTTAACAGTCGATATAGGGTTTTTACGGTTGATATCAACCGTAGTATGTTGATATCAACATATAGACTGTCTCTCACTCACAGATGAATAAGAATATACTTTATGCTGCAGAAATAATCGGAACAAAGAATCGCCAGAGGTAAGGGACGAGGACGAAACGAGGCGAGCTTCGAAGACACGACTATAAAGGGTATACACGATGGTACAAAGAATAGGGATAGATGAAGAAATGATGAATAAACTTTACCTAATAAACACAAGACGAAACTTTACCTAATAATCAGAAGACGAAAGCCTTGGAGGTCGGACGAGTGTTGAGAGAGGTTCGCAGAGGGCACGCCAGTGAGGCCTGGGCTAGTTTACAAGTTTTCGCTGTCGACATTACAGGTTTTCGCTCCTCCCTTAGCCTCGTTCGTCACCGGAAGCACCGCCTGCGCTGCTGTTGCCGAAGGTGACTGGAAATAGGGGACTCTCGCCGGATAGCAGGAAAAGGCTCGTCGAAGCCGGAGAAGAAGGAAAGGAAGACACACAGTGGAAGGGAAAAATTCCTTTTGTTAAATTTGTAAACAAAACACCTAAAACCCCTCCCTCACTATTCTGCTGATGTCGCCTCACATTAGCCGCTGAATTTCCCCCGCTACGACTCCAAATTGTGATCATGATTTTGACCAAGTCAAAATCGCCTTCGCTGCCTCGAGACGAACGCCTCGCGCATTCATGAACTCGTCTTCTTCACAAGAACGACGCCGCCTGCATTCGTTCTTGCCGCCGGCCCTCGATGCCGAAGAAGAAGGGCGTGGCGTGCGACCTTGGGCATGATGGCAGGGAGAGGCCTCTCCACCTCCTCCCTCAGCCTCATTCGTCGCCGAAAGCACCGCCTATGCTGTTGTTGCCGAAGGTGACTAGAAACAGGGGACTCTTGTCGGACAGCAAGAAAAGGCTCGTCGGAGCTGGAGAAGAAGGAGAGGAAGACACACAGTGGAAGGGGAAAATTCCTTTTGTTAAACTCGTAAACAAAACACCTAAAACCCCTCCCTCACTATGAATCCGCTCGTCGGATTCTTTCTCTCAGCGGTGGCGACTCTCACCGCCGTTTACAAGGCTCTCGACTCTCAAAGCTCGTTGAGTCTCTCTTCTCGTGTTCACAGGGTCCTCCTCTCTGGATCTCGCCTCCAGGTCTCTGCTCACGGGCTCTCTCTCTCCTTGCCTTGTTCGCTTATCGGACTTTATAGAGGAGAGGGATCGCACACGAGGATGCCGCCTCTTCCAAATTAGGCATGCTTGCCCCGAGTCCTCCGCTGAAGACGACGCCGAGGCCGAGTTTTCTGCGTCCGCGTCAACTGCTCCCTCTTTGCTCAATCCTCTGCCACCTTCAAAGAACTGCGCTCGCCGTCTACTTCTTCTGCTGGAAACACGGACGTCGACGCCGCACGCAACTGTATTCGCGGCTTCCGATTTCCCCGCTGGAGTCAGACGCTTGCCCTCTACTCGACGTTGTTCGTGCCAACTGCGTCCGACGGAATCGTCACTTGCGATTTCCATGTCCGCCCCTGAAGGAGATGAAGCCGCTGATGCCACCGGGTCAAAATCTAATTTTGACCAAGTGTTCTCCTCAAATTGGGCTCCACCATGGGTTTTTTGGCGTGGGCTTGGGCCATTGCCCAGCCCAGTTGCTTTTAGCCCAGGCCTGCAGACATCGGGTCTAACACTTGGGGTGGAAGAGGTGGAAGAGCAAAATACTATCTTATACAGGGAGGGTTGAACTGATCAAGTCTATGTGTTATGGCAACATGATGTATTAGTATAATACTTTCAAACCTCCCGTTGGAATTATCTCAAGATTGAATTCTATGCTATCCAATTTCTTATGGTCTTCTGGTACTAACAAGAGTGTACCAAAAGTGTCATGGAAGAAGGTGACTACTCCTTTATGCTATGGTCAATTGGGATTAAGAGATATTAACTCATTAAATTTTGTGTTTATCACGAGACATCTGTGGCACATAGCAATAGGGAAGATCTCTCTTTGAACTAAATGGATCCATGGAAACTATTTAAAACACAAATCTATCTAGTCCCTTTGTAATTCCCAAGGATGCTCATGGTGCTTTCATAGTTTATTGTACACTAGAGAAGTTGGTAAAAAGATGATAGGCTACTACATCACGAATGATAAATCTATTAAAATTTGGTTAGGCCCATAGCTCCAACCAGATCTCTAGTGTAACTCTCTTTGTGGACAATTTTAAATTTGTGTATCCACCCAAGTGAGAGGTGCTTTTGAGTTCTCTAATAATTAATGTTGAATGGAACTTGCACATCCTCTATCTTTAGCCCTTATTGAGATATATGTATCCTTTTCATCCATTCAATTGATTATTCTCTTAGTGCGGATCAATTATATCGAATGCCCTAACCTTTAGGTAAATTCTTTATCAGATATGCTTATGAAGGTCTAATTCAGTTGAATCTAGTATCAAATTGTATAGTTTCATGGGAGAATTCTTAGATTTTCTTTTATTACCTAGCTTGTTTGCCTATAGAGACTTAGCACCTTTGATAAGTTGCAAAAATAGGAGCTTGTAGTGACGAAGCAAGTTACGGGTGGAGAAACTTCCTAAATTGACTCTAGATTTTAGGTGACTAATGCTTGATAATAGCAATCGTACAGGGTCTTGAGATGAGGGGAGTTAAACACGTACTCGATTGGAATGCCCGTGAGAAAACATGTAGAAATCACGATCAAGATACATATGTGAGTATTTCTCATTAAAATGCGAAACCATGACACACAACTATGAAATTTTGCTCAACTAAAAACTACTAATCTCATGGACAAGCCAACCTTCAAATTAGCGCAACATTAAGGAGAACACAAGAAAGCGAAAGGGTGAACACCATAATAGGTCCTGAAATTAACACCAACAGCAAACAATGTCACTAAACTATAGTAGACATCTTCAATTCAATAACCAAATATAAGTAGAGCTACAAATCTTATGTAAACTCGTCGACTACACTTCTCATCTGAGCTAATCCCAAGCTCTTGAGCTACAAGCCTCCTTTCAACGACCACTTATAGGTTGCTACTTGTAAGCTACCACAAACTATGTTCTAGCTCCCTTTTATAGGCCAAGAGAGGGTAAAATCACACTACACATATGAGTGGTGATGACAACTTGTTGTGTCGGCAAATGCACAGATACTCGAAGTAATAAAAAGATATCGAACCACAGAGACCTCGTTTGCTAAGTACTGATAATTAATTTCTTACTAGCTAGGCAATCGGAAATATGAAAGTAAACTATCGAAGGCTACACGAAGATATCAGAAAGAGAAACTGGGACTAGGGTTTCATTCACTTTGATTTCCATGACTAGATATGAATAGAAGTTTGTCAGTCTAATTTCATTATGATAAAGATATAATTCACTTAATAAAGAAATCATCTCGCTTTCACGCAGACAATTTACAAGAACCAATCCTCACTTTTGTGCAGGATCTATTCGATTGTTAAATACAAGTGAATCATCAACAAATAATTCAAGGATCACTTTCATGCATCCGAATTTTAAGTTAATAATCTCAAGTGGAAACTCAAGGATCACTTTCGTGCATTCGAATCTCAACACAGGTTCTGCTTAAGGTTCTCCAATAATCTAATATTCAATTTCTTGCAATATCGTCATGCTTGTTTCATTAACTCAATCCTAAATCAGATTATCAATCATGGCATTAAACTACTAAAATTAAGAAATAAGAATAAACCTAATTTCTTACAGTGAGTTCCTAACATTCAATTTTAGGGTTCCAAGTTCTCAAGCAAATCACCTTTCGGTCCTTATTGCGAAAACTCTAAAACATGCTTGATAATATGAATCTATGGAGAATTAAAGAGAAATCATCACAGAAACAGAATTATCATACTAAAATTGTACTTGACAAAATAATGAAAGATTCATCTAGTCATTAAGAAATCAAAGGGAATTACTTCCCCATGTCTCAAAAGAAGTTTAAGCTAGCATGGTAGAAAGATTACAATAATCCATGGTTCAGAGGGATCAAAAATCGAACAGAAGGAAGAAATTACTAAACACAGCACATTACAGCCGTAATTTCTGCGTGAACAGTGGTCGACAGCGTGCTTTTGTTGATTTATCCTCAGATTGGCCTCCTTTCACTCTGAAACTTCTGGGGTATCTTCTCCTCCTCTATGCGTAGCTTCCCTTCAAATTTCACAGTTGGAGATGCACTATATGCTTCCCGGCGGTGAAACCTAGGGCGGCGGTGAGAATCACGATTTCTCTCTCAACAGTGGATGAAAATTAGGGCTTTTGGTCTGTCTCGCCTCCTCTCGATCCGAACTCGCTTTCTCCTTCTTACAGATCTCAATTTCGTGGTCTGGATCGCTCGCAATCGATCGCGCAAAAATTAGGCTTCAAACCATCCGGAAGAATCACGTGTGGGAAGAATCAGTAGCTGGGTGAGTAGAATCAGCAGGCCGGTGAGATGGCGACTCCATACTAAAAGGATCATCTCTTCCACCCCAAGTGGGTGGTGGTGGAACTATACTCAATGGTGGTGTAAAAGCGGCCTCGGCGGTGCTCGATGAAAGTTTCCAATTTGCTCTTTCCTTCACAGTGGTCTTCTCTACGTTGAGTAATGGTAAGGTAGGGGGCATTTGGTCCTAGGACCAAGCAAAAGTCATCCCCCTCTCTAACTATCATCTTCATATCCATTTAAGACTCAAGATCAAGCCTTTCATTCCCCTTTGCCACTTCTACCCCATATGGCTCAACATTTAGATGTAGGGCTATAGGGGCAATCAGCCCCCCTATTACAATGGCGCCCTTCTTTGCTCTTACACTTTATCCATGTGCTTCATTAAAAAGAAAGCAACATCCACTACTAATACATTAAGCATCCCCCATAGAAAGTAGAGCTCAGACTGTCATACCATACCATCACTATCTCCTCTGCCAAAAACTGTGTGGGCAAGAACTCTATGAAAATACTTTATACATGGATTCATAATCCTTGAAGCTCTAGCAGAAACAGCAGAAAAATGGATCTCATGGGTAATCTGATTCGAAAACACATTTTCTATAATCCCAATTGGTATTTGGGTATACCCTCCAGAACCCAAATGAAAGATAGATCTGATTTCTCTCAAAGTTAACTTCCTCTCAACATTAGCTAGTATGAATGTGACTCTCCTTCAGCAGGTCCATTGGTAAACTCTCGTAGGTCCACATTCAAGCTACTCAAAAATTCCAAAACAAGTGGCAAATAGGTATATGGTGTCATCTGAAAAAAAAACTTTTAGCTTTGATTTGCTCAAACATCCAAAACACATCCTCATATAATCCAAGTGCCTCTAAGGTTCTTCTATCAGCATACTTTGTATTTACCACCCTTCTCTCCACCAACTTGTTGTATCTTTCTTCTTGAATTTCATCCCTAAAGATAATATCATAGGGATTTGGTGTTGTGGAGGATGTAACTGGTCCTTTTCCCCTTCTCTTTGATTCTACTTGTTTAGTCTTAGGGGCCATTCTTCACTGCAAGGATGAACTAGAGCTGCAACTTAGATGATAGCAAAATATAGCAAGAGTGTAGCATTCTAATCACACTTTCAACTTCCTAAATATGAACATCATTATTTAATAAACATCATAGAAGCAAAAATCAGTTAAATCCAAGCATAAAATCAAAATTTCAGCTAAAGAACATGGGTGAACAGTAAATCTGAAAAACTTCAGCAAATCTAGCTCGTTTAACCTCAAATCACTTTACAAAAACTGGTCAAAAACCTCTGAAAACACACAAGGAAAGTTCGCCGATCGTCTAAGGAACAAATGGAACTAAAGATTTCAGAAATCGACTGAGAATCAAGGAAAAACGAAGAAAGGGGCGAAAATACTCGTGAAACTCGCTAAATCAGAGAAATCGGGCGTGAGAGTACTAGATCGGCGACGAAAATCAGACGGGAAGAGTCGCCGGTATGCTCTGACGATCGGAGAAGGTCGGAGGCCAAAGGTCGGTGCAAGAACGAGCGAAAACGAGTGAGAAAACCCTAAAACACGGCCTAGAAACAAGAGGTCCTGATCTAAGATTCCTGCGCATGCAAAGTAGATAGATAAAATGATTTCAAGAAAATAGAAAAATAGAAAATAAACAATAAACAAAACCTAGTATAGCAATACTTTCAATATCTTCAATATTGACAAAAACCAAGGTCCCCGGCAACGGCGCCAAAAACTTGTTGTGTCCGTAAGTGCACGGATATTCGAATTAATAAAAAGATATCGAACCACAAAGACCTCGTTTGCCAAGTACTGAATAATTAATTTCTTACTAGCTAGGCAATCGGAAATATGAAAGTAAACTATCGAAGGCTACACGAAGATATCAAAAAGAGAAACTGGGACTAGAGTTTCATTCACTTTGATTTCTATGACTAGATATGAATAGAAGTTTGTGAGTCTAATTTCATTATGATAAAAATATAATTCACTTAATAAAGAAATCATCTCGCTTTCGTGCAGACAATTTACAAGAACCAATCCTCAATTTCGTGCAGGATCTATTCGATTGTTAAATAAAAGTGAATCATCAACAAAGAACTCAAGGATCACTTTCATGCATCTGAATTCTAAGTTAATAATCTCAAGTGGAAACTCAAGGATCACTTTCGTGCATCCGAATCTCAACACAGGTTCTGCTTAAGGTTCTCCAACAATCTAATATTCAATTTCTTGCAATATCGTCATGTTTGTTTCATTAACTCAATCCTAGATCAGATTATCAATCATGGCATTAAACTACTAAAATTAAGAAATAAGAACAAACCTAATTTCTTACGGTGAGTTCCTAATATTCAATTTTAGGGTTTCAAGTTCTCAAACAAATCACCTTTCGGTCCTTATTGCGAAAACTCTAAAACATGCTTGATAATATAAATTTATGGAGAATTAAAGAGCAATCATCACAGAAGCAGAATTATCATACTAAAATTATACTTGACAAAATAATGAAAGATTCATCTAGTCATTAAGAAATCAAAGGGAATTACTTCCCCATGTCCCAAAAGAAGTTTAAGCTAGCATGGTAGAAAGATTACAATAATCCATGGTTCAAAGGGATCAAAAATCGAACAGAATGAAGAAATTACTAAACACAGCACGGCTGTAATGGAAATTACAGCCGTAATTTTTGCGTGAATAGTGGTCGGCGGCGTGCTTTTGTTGATTTCTCCTCATATAGGCCTCCTTTCACTCTGAAACTTCTGGGGTATCTTCTTCTCCTCTATACGCAGCTTCCCTTAAAATTTAACGGTCGGAGATACGTTGTATCCTTCCTGGCGGCGAAACCTATGGTGGCGGTGAGAATCACAATTTCTCTCTCAACAGTAGATGAAAATTAGGGCTTTTGGTCTGTCTCGCCTCCTCTCGATCTGAACTCTCTTTCTCCTTCTTACAGATCTCAATTTAGTGGTCTGGATCGCTCGGAATCGATCGTGCAAAAATCGGGCTTCAAACTGTTCGGAAGAATCGCGTGCCAGGAATAGATTTACGGCTGTAATAATCATTATGGCAGTGCCGTAATTTCAGCAAAGTTCTCGGTATAGAAATCATCCGGAATTACGGTACCGTGAAATCCATTACGGCAGTGCTGTATTTCTTCCGAAACTTTCTGTTCAAAATCGTCCCAAAATACGGCAGAACTCGAAAATTACAGCAGTACCGTGGTTTCTTCTATAAGTGAAGTGAAACCATGGTACCGTAATTTAGATTACGGTAGTGCCGTAATTTGCTATGAAACTCCAATTTGTGTGAAATTTGACATGTAATCTTCTTTTGATGGTAGGAATTCATTCATGCATCTAGAATTACTTGAAAATGCCTGAAAATCGTGTCTTTTTACCTGAAAGTCATCAAAAACCAAAAAGAGTATAGATTCCACAGTACTTGATAAAAAAAGGCATAAGAATAAGTAAAGTGTCTAAATATAACACAAAAAATTCTATCAAATGGCACAAAATTTACTATAAATTTTAGTGTCATCACAACTAATATGCTAATAACCTTGACTACATAAAGCCAGAAAGATTCTACAACTTTAACTAAACATATGCTAACAACTAAGTGTACATAGTAAGCTTTGGGCTATAATAATATGAACCATCCATTTGAATATGATGATATCTTTTGATCCTAATCTCTAATATGAAATCTGAATATGTAGATGGAAAGATCTACTCTAACTTAGTGGGAATCTATATCTGGATCATCTCAAAATTCGTCCAATCGGGGGCAGATTTGAAAGAAACAATATCAACCATTGATTACTTTTAAGTGAACCGGGAATACCCGTATTTTTGGACTGTCAGATTTATGGGTGAATGCACCTGGATCACTCGATCTGGTTCAATCTAGACCATCGCATTCTAGTTAGATTGCAGTCATCATATTAGGGTGCATGAGATCCTGATCATTAGTTGAACATACAGATTTAGCGATTGAAGATAGTTTGTGAACTAGCAGTCATTGGATTGATGAATACTATTCATCTCCTTCATTCGTGCGAGTCAATGATGACTAGGGTTCGCTAGAAATTGTCTGGCACTTAGTCGTCGAAGCTGCTTCAGCTAAAGGCTCGTGAGGTGAAGGTGGGTAGATGGCTAGCTTCTGGCACCGAATGGTGGTGAACTACTGGGGAACAAGGCAGGATGGTAGAGGATTAGTGTGGCTAGAAGAGGCTTTCGATCCAAGAGATCCTGCTGTTGGATGGGCTGATCCTCTCATCTATTAGTTCGTAGCGACAAGGAGATGTTATGGCTGAAATTTAGAGTTGATCGGCCATGGATCGGGCAGAATAGAGGATACCGACGCAAAGTAGGGCGATAGGAGAATCATTCGATTCTGGTGATCCGGCCGTCTGATGGCCCGATCCTTCCTATGTTTAGTTTGAATGGAGGAGGAGATATTGTCACCGAAGTTTGGAGTTAATTACAGTCATAGATGAGAAGAACTGTGGTGGTTAGATAGGAGCAGTGCAACACCACTATTTATGCCAAGACTTTCATAGTAGGTCATGATTATGGTCATAATCATAATTTTTTTTTTGATTAGCATAGAAAGGATCATGGTTAGGCTATGATTTCATCATAGCCATAATCTGACATCATGGTTAAGCTGTGATTTTTGTCATGCCTGTGATTTCTTCAATTATTGCTGCATTGGTGAATTCTCACTATAGTCAATCAAACATGCACTTTTGTCAAGTCCAAGATGAAATGATGCAACATGTTTTTTTTCTCCTACTTAGTGGTGGGATGATGCTTGGCAAGTCATTAGAGGATTATGTGATCTTTCACCTATGATTAATTTATGGCCTAGATGTTTTGACATATGTGTGCATAGGGTGGATACAAATGCAATGCTCATTATTACAAAAAAAAAAAATAAAAAAAAAATCTGATTTTCTTGAGTTTCACCAGCCTTGTTTTGATGGACTAAAACAATAGGGCACTCCACACAAAAGAAGCATGAGTTATCTGTGATTACTGATGGATATATTATGTGATGTCCAATCTAAAATCACATATTCAATAGCATCTACTTAAATAGATCCTAACATATTCGACGATTTGATCTTTTGCACATGGTTAAAAAGATAGGTTCCAGATCTCCAGATTTCCAAAATCAACTGCACAAGGTATGTCAACTGTACTGAGACGATAGTCATGTGCAATTAGATGATTTAATTTTGATGCTCACAGACACTACAAAGTCTTTAAGCTTGATTGTTGTGCTCCTTTAAGTGGAATCATATGGAAGGAAGCATTTTAATAGTAAACAATGTTCATTGCCTTGAAGCTAGCAAAGTGAATCAACTTTATTTTTGGCCAAACTCACTGCGCATTTATGTGTGTAAAGCTCATCCTCTCGTAGCAAAATTGGTATGATTTTCAATTGGTCTAGCTAATTAAATTGTAAAATTATTTGTAAAAGAATTGTCAAAACAAATACCCACAATTTGATGCTTAATGAATAGCGAAAATTGCAAAATTAATTGACATGGGAGGTAACAAAAGGATCTAGACAAGAACTATGATGCACCTACTTTGCTTCCTAAACTTGAAGATCTAATATGATGTAATCTCAACATGTAATTATCATGGAATATGCAAACTTCAAGGTTACTAATCATATATCTAAATATCAAGAGCATAATAATCATGGAGCTCAATATGAGCTCCATTTAGCTTGCCAAGTTTAACTAAACATTGAGTAGATTCTTGAAGCTTTGATTGATATAGGATGGGTTTCATGGGATTCTTGTTTCCCTTGGAACCATTGAGAAGTTTTTGTTTGATGAATTCTTGAAAGGTTTGGTTCCTCCAACATAATGGCAACCCCTTTGGGAACCACTGCTTGGTCCAAAATAGGAAAGTCTTCTAGTGCCTTGTGAAACCTTATGAAGAGCTTAAAAAAATGTTGAAGCCTTTGAGGAGTATTGAGGCTTGAATGTCGAATTTTATGGGGCTTGTTTTGCCCTGGTAGGCACCAAAATGGGAAATGCTTCTTTTAGCATTTTCCCCTCTTTTTTTGCCTCACAAAGGAAAATGCCTCCTTAATATAGACTCAATTGTTAATTGCATGTTCGACCATAAAGAAGTGAGGTAGCACCATCCTTGGCATGCAGTAATGAAACTCATGGATGACATGATAAGTATGATGTGATAATGCAACATGTTACAAAATTCAAGAAAATAGTGTCACTTCATGAATTAGAAAATAATATGAAATTACTAATAAATTGCATGATACTTTAATTTTGTAAACTAGGGCTACGTAGTCAAAAATTGTGTTAACTTTGATTGAGTCAAAATTATAGCCTATGTGATGATCATCATTTTATGCTCTACATCAAGCACTCAAACACCTTTTGTCCTATCTCGAACGCAATATAATTTATGATTTCTCATAAGTAAGAAAAAGATTAGATAGGATGATTTTATAAAATGCCCTTCTATAGTTGGATAAGTAACTTATGCAAACAATCCACTTGTTGGGACATTCAAGTTTCAAGATAATATCCAATGAAAAAATATTCATGTAATAGCATGTAATATATAAATATGCTTTAGAAACTTATGCATAAATGAGTTGCATCATTTACTATTTAATATGCTTCCCTACTTGAGATGTCAATATCCTTAACAATGCTTGGGATTTTAATAACATTTTTAGTTCATATCAAATAGTTATGATCTTAATTACATTATGAGAAGTGATTTTGAACTAGTGAGATTGCTCTTGTTGATGTCTAGTTGTGATCAGCAAATTTTTCTACTATGAGAACAATAGGTTTTATCCTTATAAAAGTTATAAAAAAAAATAGAATAAAATAATGATGGGAAAGGAAATGGAGTGAAATACTATACATGTGATTTTTGTTTTTCTTTCTTCTTTCATGAAATTGGGCCTGTCTATTGTTAACCCTCCATTGCCTCCGAGCGTCAATATCCTATCATTGCTGCTAATCTTCACTGCCACCACCATCCTTCGATATCCTCACATTACTACTGCCACCAATCACTTAGGTCCCCTCAACCTCTATTGCTACTCGAATGATAAATTATTAAACAAACACCTCATATAGTTGAAGGGCAAATAATTTAGACCGGGACCTTAGGTACGCTCGAGATCTTAATGCGTGTTCTTCGAATGCTGCGAAGATCCGAGTTCCCCTCCAGAAAAGAACATGCATGGTCTTCAAGTAAAATTGCCCTTTCGGTTCTTGCAAAAGACTGATTCGATCCTTCCAAACGAAGCGATCACGTTTCTCTGGGCTGTAACCTTTTGTTTTCACTGAAGAAGATACTCGATAGCCTGCTGGATTTGTCCATTTCATGAATCAAATTCAATGCAATCTCATGCAGCAGTTTGTGAATCTATTTTCATGTGCATGTAGGTTGTTCAACTACTGTTCTTCCAACGTTCACCCAGCGGGAAGGTCAACTTGTTGCGTAGCCGATGCAACAAGTCTAAATATGACAAAAATAAATAAATAAATCTCCCTGCCAAGAGCTTGCAGAGACTTAACGTGGATTTGCTACCATTGATGGTCAAAGTTTTGATCAATCATCTCAAAAAACGGAAGTCTGACCTCATTATTATCTGATAGAAGATCAGATCCTGTCTTTGCCACGTTGACTTGTTTTGTTCAGTCTACGAGGGCAATTAAGCCATAGCCAACTCAGAATTTAGGTATGGAAACAACAGTGAGATCACGCAGATCTAGTCGATCCGGACTAGTCAATGACTCGAGACTTGTAAATCCTCAACTTTTGGCATCATCAAGAATATAAGTAGAAATTGGGACCACATCACCATCTACCTATTCTTAGAAAGAGATGACTGAAGTGCAGTCGGTGACAATATATCAATGAAAGAGAAGAAGAGGATATTGACATAAATTTATTGCCCCCGTCACAAGAAACACGTCTTAATTTGTCGTCCCCCCAGTATCTAATGTTTCCCAAGTGCTATTGCTGAAGATCATCAACCTAAACTGCAAACATAGACGATCATGTACAGTGCATCTCAATGTCTAGATCTTCAGACCAGCTCAGAAAACTGTAATTGCATAGGCATTGAACAATGTAGTAGCTACTCTATAACTCTACTCCTGACGAGTATAGGTATTACCTGTTGGTGTTCTCTGTCTAGGACACCTTCTTGTTGTCCTCCCCCATGTCATTATGTTCTTCCCGGCATCCTCCAATTCGGCTTGAATAGGATGAATTTGAGCGGCTTTATCACAAACATCTGAACTGGTGATGCTCAAACTTGTCGGCCGTCTCCTCCTCCTTGATAGCGCACTAGGCTTCCTAGTTTGATGGGCCTTACCTATTCTTGTAATGCCACCAAGAACCTGAAGATCCTCAGCCACTTCATGTCTCGATAGTGAAGCAAGTCCTGGTAGAACATCTTCTTGGAAATCTCTCTTTTGCCTTCTTCTTGCCTGACCCCTGCAAGGTCTCGAAAGCAATGAGGCCATCGACTTCACGTTGTTTGCTCTCTCATGCTGACATGGATTGCAGCAGTATTCATCTGTCCGGACTTCTTCAAGTTCCAATGTCATCAACTCAAAGGCATCAAATTGATCATCTGAAAGAAGAGCTTCACAGGATTCGGCATTGGAGGTAATAACCTCGGCCAACAAATGCAAGTAATCGCAGGGAAACGGACGAAAGGGAAGATTTGATACTTTAGTTAAGCGGTTACGTGAATCCACTGACATTGAGACAATAGCTTCTGCAGCTAAGCGTGTACAGATGTACTGGGAGTATGTTTTCTCTTCTGATATCTTAACAGTTGCCGTTGGATGATTGAAGTTCACAAATTGAATCTGAGAAGTTGTATTGTCTTCTTCCAGTTCATCAGCTGGTATTTCCAAATCAATTCTGCTTGTTGGTTTGCCAACATCCCTTACCAAAGAAACTAATGGAATCTCTCTCTTACATTCTAACAAACTGTTGTCAGTGATCACAGGCTCAGAGTTCAGATTAATGTCATTTCTAAAACTTGGGCTGAAATTTCTGAATTGGCTTTCTTTTTCACTGCCCTTTGCATGATCATGTAAAGGTTGACCATTATATGACACAGAATTTGAGAAGTTGATTTTCCTCCAGGAGTGATCAGCTAGGCTAAAAACTCCTTCAGATGCTATGCTGCCGGGCATCAGATGTTTTTGAATTCTGGTTTCCTTAGCATCAAAAGTCAAATCAGAACGCCTCAAGGAACAAATATCATGATCCATTACTTCTTCCCCTTGATATTCAGTGAAATTTAGCTGAGATTTGTCCTTATCGAATCTCAAATCTAATTGACTTTCACATTCTTCTGTGTTGCTAGAAGCATTGCAAAATGATCTTTCTTTAAGCCAAACTAAGCCCTCTGATGATTCATCATGGTTCTTAACTGATTTCTTTTGGTTAGTGATGCTGTCTTGAATAGCACATGGGAATGCCTTGTTCAAACTCAAATTCTCCACCGACCTGACATCTATAAAACCGAAGCCATTTAAGTGCTGCTGGGGTTCATGGTGACCAGGGTTTCCATGGCGTGAAGTACCATTTCTGTTACTAAGGTATGACTCCCCAGGGTTTCTCTGTAAAAGGTGTATTCTAGTCAAAGAAGTGGATTTCTTTTGGGTACCATGGCAAAGACCATTTGTGTGGGCCGAGGATTTATAATCATGTCTCATCTGTGGATGCTGATAACCATTACATTGTGGTTTGTCACCGGCATCAGTGTTGCTTTGACTAAATTCAAAACTGATGGATGATGTGTTGGAAGATGCAAATGCTTGAACTGAAACTGGAATGTGTTCTCTATTCTTGATTGGCTTTCCCCAAGAAGAAACTGATGAAGGTATAGCAGCAGCATTGGAAAGAGGAGATGCATCCGTCAACGAGGCCACTTGAAAAGCTTTAAATCCTGGCTTCTTTGAATTAATTCCACAGTTTCCACTTGATTGCGCAGATTTCTCTTGAATCAATGTGTTTGTAAGCTTTCGATAAGGCATGTGACGTTCTTCAGTGTTATCAAATTTTAACCTCACTAACTCGGATGGTATTGGATGTTTATCAGTGAGGAGGCCAGAATCAAAGGAATTGACAACCATTTTAGTTTGACCTGTGAAAAGCCAGCAAAATGATATTTAGGAGTAACAACATCTAACTCTAAGCAGGGATAGGAAACTTAACATTACGTAAGAAGAAAAAGAGTATGACAAGTGCGAAAAAATGATTTAAAGGATTTGATGATTGGTACAGTGATGTATCATAATAGTAACTAGTCTGAAGTGTGAACATTGTAAAAAGATATGCCATCAAGATACAGACCAAACATGTTCCTAGCAAGTTAAAACAACGACAATTTGCATGTCCGAGATATGCAACTATCTGCAGATATGGATTTCAATCTTTTTAAACAGGTAATGGTAGGAAAGTTAAGCAGCTAAGTGATTGATCTTACCTGAACAACTATAAAATTGTTGCTTTCCTTGTCCCATTTCAACTTTGATATCAAGGCTTGAGTTATCATCATTGAAAAGATTCATACGCAGAGAACTCGTTTTTGATTCCGTAGGTGTCCAAGGCTGTTGATGCACTTCTGGGAGACCAAGTTTACTAGTACATGAACTCACAGCTCTATTGTCGATCGAATCTTCAACAGGTTCATTCAGATCAGCTAACCTGTTGGCAGATAAACCATTTCTGGGATGGAGGTTTAATTTAAGTGTATCTCTCCCAGACCCAGCAACCTGAAAACTGCCTAGACTCAATTTAATTTCATTGTTGGTCTCATTTCCGTGAACCATATGCAAAGTCTCAGTAGTCATAAAACACGGATGGGCAACATCTTCTCTTTCTGTTTTTTCTGTATCCTCCTTTTCAATGAAAGCTTCAGCAGGAAGATGAAGGTCCAGACTTTTAGCAAATTTCATGAGCTTAGAAGTGGCTTTCTTATCATCACCATCTACAACATTTGCTGAACTCCAACAAGTACTCACCAAAGATGGATGAGGCAGATGCCATATCTTTCCATCAAATGCAGAATTCAAATGAGATGTATACATACTCGATTGACAAGTCTCCGATGGTCCAGGTAGTCTGTTCAGTTGTTTTAACTTAAGTTCATACATCAGGTTCTTTTGTGTTCTGTAAATGCGATGGAGCTCATAAAGCTGGATAAAAGAATGAAAGGCAGGTGTTAAAAATGTTGAAATCAACTTTTACGGATAAACTAGGCAAATGCATTTGATAAATATTGATTTTTCTTGTTCTGAAAACCAACCTATGACCAATTTAGCTATTTAACTAAATGCATTTCAGTAGAATGAGACAATGAGTGAACTTATCATGCAGTCCTAAACTTTATTTGCTGAAAAGGTAGTACTTTGGTTTTAGGCTTTTAGCATTAGTTTATAAGTGTACTTTGTTTAGATTGAACTAACCTGTTTCTGGAATATAGCTTCATGCTCCAATATTGTTCGTTTCAACATTTCTTTGTCAAACTCCGGCAAGTTACTCACTTCCTTTGGATTGAAGTTGTTGTACAATTGCCTGATGAATGTTTTGTCTTGGCAGAAGGGTGAGCAACTAAAGTTTGCACCGTCATTGAGATCCCTTGTTGGATAACCTGGAAGGTAGGTTTTGCAATGAATTTTTGTTCCCATTCCTATGGAAATTCCAAGTAAAAGTGTCAACAGCGATTGAAAGGATGCATGCACTAATTTGGTTCTACTAGTTTTAAGATGCGAAGTCACTCCAATTATAGGGATAAAGATCATCAGAGAAATTTTCCTCCATTTGTGAAAAAAAAAAGATTAACATTAGCTCATTGAGCATCCAAGAGCTCTTCATGTTGGAATTTGGAGAGAAGACAACATCATTCATCTCTACAGCAAAAGTCAAGAAAACTAAAAGATACAGTGCTGAGAACAATGTGATGATAATCGGTTCATGATATTTGATATCTTATTCAGCAAGCAAAATATAGTGTAGCTTGATCACCAAGAAAGATACACAGATCCCATTTATAAGATTAGAACATTAAATCACATGAGAAGCATCCTTTAACTCAAATCCTCTTTGTTGAAATGAGCTGAATTAAAGAATTGGAACTCTTTGTTGGTCCTTGATACTGGAAAATGTGAGGCATTCAATCTGCTATGAGATGCTACATCCTATTGAACAGGTTACGAAAAGAATGCTGTTTCTTCAATATTGTCAAAGCAACAGCAAGCCAAACGAATAAAAAGATTAATATGAAGTATTATAACGGAAACTCACAGAAGCATAACTAGCCCGCTGTCAGATGTAAGATTCAGGAGAAAAAACGAAACACGTGCACTTGAGTTTCTTGAGTGAGAAGAAAGACGAATAAACAAAAGGCAAATCAAAATTAAAATCTCAACAATAGACATGAAAGCTTTCCATTTACGCCAAAAAAAAGTGTCTCAAAAGTAATGCAAAATCCGGAAAGGGCACATCTATGCCAAAGAATGCCGAAATAATCAGAGATGAACCAAAAGAAGAAACAGTCCCAAGCTTTATCTTTTCATCAAGCCTCGCTTTCAAACAGTAATTCGACTGGAAAAACTAGAAACAAGCGAACAACACAAAAATCCATATGGTTGGGAAGATGCTCAGAGCCAAGAGATGCAAATTTACCTCTGATCAGCAAAATAGTGTGGTGATTGACTTGAAACAGGCACAAGTCACAGAAAGAGAAAAGAGAATATTTTAAGGCGTAAAGGAAGAACATTGGAAGAAGAAAAGTTTATAGATCTTCTTCATCTTGATTGGGAGGCACAACCAGGTCACACACACAAAGAGAAAGGGGTAGAGAGAGAGAAGAAAAGGTTGAGCTTCGGGATGAGAGGGAGATCCGAGATAAGAAAATCTGCACAAGAACAAACGACGACCTTCCAGGAACAGTGACAGGAAACTTGTCAACCTCTGCTCTTATTATTCTCTCTCTCCCCTTCACTCTCTCTCATGCTTGCCTTCTTTGAATTTTCTCACGTACAATATTCTTTTCTTGGACATCCACAATATCTTTGTAATAAATGAGTTAGGAGTTCGCGATTCTCTCACTCATCTGCCATGCTGCTGAAAACAGCGAGAAAAAGAAGAAAAAAAAAAAGAAATAAAGCAAGAAACATGTTTGTTCTTTTTGTTTTGGGTCTTGAATTAAAAAAAAAGGACAACAACAAAGCTAAAATCTAAAAGAGCAACTATTCTTTTTATTTTCTTATTGCTGCATATTTTATTGCACTGTTAGCAACCCTGATGAGCATCTAGATTTGAACAGATTGGAGCTGTGGCCAAGCATAATAACAATAATAATAACAACAATTAGGGTTCATAATTTCATGACTACTTCGTGTGCGTCGGATTAAACAAAAGCTGTGCGGCAATGCCACTGATGTTGAAGGTTATTACCAGATTGGGAGTGGTTGGATGTCTCCTCTAGGAGTGAGTATAATTCGGTAAAAATCGAATTTATTAATTTATCGATTGGTAAATCGGTAAATCGATTCGGTAAATGAGATTTTGATTTTCGGTTCGGTAAGAATATTTAGGTAATTCGATTTTCGGTTTTCGGTTCGGTAATTAAGTTATCGGTTCGGTAATTTACCGATTTACCGATATATATATTATTATATAAAAAATAAAATTTTATTTATTAATTTTTAATTGCTTATCGGTAATTTACCAATCGATTTTTACCGATCAATAATATTTTAATTGGGTAATATTTTAATATTTTAATAAATTAATTATATAATATTTTAATATTTTTTAATCGGTAAATCAGTAACGGTAATTCGGTAATTTACCAATCGGTAAATACCAAGTTCGGTATCGGTTTCGGTAATAGATTTTTCGATTTCGGTAAATCAGTTTTCGATAATTCGTTTTTCGATTTTTACTGAATGCTCCGCCCTAATCTCCTCTGCCCCATAAATAAATGGATCAGAAAGATTTTGAGGGAATCTCATAGAAAGCCTATACCGCAAGTACTTGATCTCAGATTGGTGAAAGGTCTCTTAAAATCCAAGTCAAAGAGATGGAAAAAAGAAAAAGAAGTTGTTGTCGTTAATTATGAAATCAATGGGGTGATGTTGACAAAATGGTCAACTTAATTTGTCACCTCGGATTCAACCAATAGACCCTATCATCTATGGGCCAGATTGGAAGCCCACATTGACTAACAAAAAGCCCTGATAAATTCAAGAAAAGAAGATAAAAGTACACAAATATGTTTTCTACTGAAACAGAAAAAAAAAATCATATAGTTCCAATGAAAAGAAGATAAAAGTACACAAATATGTTTTCTACTGAAACAGAAAAAAAAAATCATATAGTTCCAATGAACTTGTTAGGGATGAAGCCGCAACGATGCAGAATCTGGTTATTCCAAAGGACGAAATTATACTTGCAAGTCAAACCTTTCTGTGCTCTATTTACTTTATTTTCATACATAATAAAAAAAAATATGTTTTTTCAAGGAAAGATGGCCAGAGAAAAAAATTAAACCTTTCCGCCTCCGGTCGGCCCCTCCACCATCGGAAAAAACCCCCGGACCTGTCCTCCCTGCTGACTCTCCCATCAACGCTGCTGCTGCTCCCTCGGCTGCGATTTTTGGCAAGTCCTCAACTGAAGCTAGCGAAACTAGATTTCCGAGTACGGCAACAACACCGGGAGGAAATGTTGCTGCTTTCACCACCCCACGCAAAGTAGCCGTGGAATACTCTCTTCAGAAGCACCAGCTCCAGTCGATTCGAGGCCATCCTCAAAGCTGTCTGTGACAAATACCCAAACCGCATTGTTTTCGAAGACCACGGCCTCGCCGCCTGGAGGGAACAATGGAGGGCCTGCCTGATTGAGAAATTTCTTACGTAAGCCCCACCGGCCCACATACTCCGACAAGCTGTCTCCCGCGCCTGGCATCCCATTTCTCTCAGCACGACAATTGACCTTGAGAACGGCTTCTACCTCTTCCGATTTCCATCGCAGGAGGATGCTTTGGAGGATCTCGCCGGTTGCCCGTGGACTATAATGGCCGAAGCGCTAAACCTAACGCTTCGGTCGCCGAACTTTCTACCCCTTTTACACAAAATTAAATCCGCCCCAATCTGGGCCGGAACTGCCTCTTGTATATAGGAATCAGGACTCAGAACGAGCAATGGCCGTCAAAATTGGAAAACCCCTCAAAGTAGACAACAAAGCATCAAAGTTTATCTGAGTCTGTGTCGAAGTCGATTTGGCAAAACCGATCAGAGAAGGGGTTTGGATTGGATCGACCCCATAGACAATGATTTCTCCCATGTTTTCTCGTACGAATGCTTACTTGCATTTTCCACAGATTACGGATGTATCAGACACAAACGATAAGACTGATTGAATGAGAAAGAAAGTTTGGGAGCTTGCTTGACCCAAGGAAAGCCCCCACACCTTTCCTCTGCCCAGTCTACCCCGGCGGCTGTACAATCGTCGGAGACACTCGGATTAAGGTGGATACTAGCAGGCGATCGAGGGGGTAGGGACAGACCCCTGCTTCCACATTGGATTCGGGTACGCAAGGCGTTAGAACCGAACCCCAACTACTCTTCCAACGCCGACAAGCATATGGATTATGAAAAAGAGCTCAACCCGCCATCCGCAGCTCAACGCTCTACTCGCTCATCTGGGATTGCACGATGTAGACGGATCGTCGTTCCCAGGAGCTCGAGACAATCAAAGCAGGATTCTCTGCGGGCTTGATAGAGTCCCAACCAACTGCAATTGGTTCAGTACCTTTGTTGTTTCACCTACTTCGTATAGTCTGATCATACCCTGCTGCTGTTGATCAATAATCAATATTAATGTTGGCGCCAAGACTATTTTTTTTTTTTGGGTACCATTCAAAAAATTAAGATTGGAGATCCGAGTGCAAAATACAAGCAAAGTCGTCTGGCCAATCAGCGAGCCAGAGTTTACTACATTTAGCCGATCGAGCAAGGGGGGCTAGCCAGTTGGCAGCACAATTTGCTGATCTAGGATAGTAAGATAACGAACATTTTTGAATACGACTCAACAAAAAGCGGGCTTCACATAGAGGTGGGGGAATAGCACTATTGAAAATATCTTTCTTCTGATTGATAAGGTGGACAACATGGGCGCAGTCAGAAGCAATAATCCAATCAGTCTCCTCCGGGTGGGAATAGATGTATTGGAGGGTGGATCAAATGGCTAGAACTTCTGCCTCTAACGCCGAGGAGGCCGCAATAGTCACCGACGCAGCGAGACGACAAGAGCCAGATGAGTCCCGGATTAGGAATCCGATACCACCTAGTGGGTCCCCAGCACACCAAGAGGCATCCACATTAAATATAAGAGAGCCTGGGGGAGGTTTGCACCAACCTGAGCAGTATTGAACGTTGCTAAAACTGGAGCTGGGGGAACTCATAGAAACAGAGGAAGCAAGCATAAAATTAAAATCGAGAAGGGCTGCTCTAACAACAGAATGACTAGAAACATAAGTGGAATTGAAAAACAGAGAATTACGTGCTTTCCAGAGATGCCAGGAAATTGTTAAAATCAAAGAGGCATAAGGAATGGACATAAAAATCCAAGAACCATCAGCCCAGTTCGTTGAGGGCGAGATACAAAAACTAGAGATAGAATTCAACAAAGAGTAAACCTGAAGCGAGAACGAGCACAAAAAAAATAAGTGAGATAAAGAGTCAGATGCCTCATTGCAGAGAAAACAATCACCAAAGAGTTTAATCCTTGGGGAAACCACCAAAGACCAAAGACGCTTCCATCCCCCCCCCCCCCCACCCCATGGGTCATCGAGGCTTTGGGTCTCCCTAATAAGAAACAATAGGCAGCCTTATTAAGGGAGCATCCAAGATAATCCTCTCGCCAGATCCATTTATCCTCAGCGGGCACAAAAGGAAGGGGAATTCCGATGATAGCAGAAGTAGTGGAGGATCCACAAAACTCACCCAGCTTAGAAGCATTCCATGAGCTATCTTGCAAGACGTCAGAAACCTGCAAAGACAAAGAAGCCACAGACACATCCACAAAGGAGGGCTTAAAAGATAACGGGAGATCAAAGCACCAAGCATGATTAAAAAAGCTATTAGATAAGCCATTACCGATTTTCTTCTAAAAGCCACTTCTAAGCAAAATTAAAACTTGCATGAGACCTTTCCAATTCCAAGAGGAAGATTTAGATAAGGTAAGATTCCAAGGGTCAAGAGATCCATATTTGGCAAGGACAAGATTAACCCAAGTGCAGTTTTTGTGGTTAAGGATGTCCAGCAGATGAGAACAGTGAATGGAAGACCGCAGGAAGGAGAAATCTTTAACACCCAACCCCCCATCATTCTTAAGGGAAGTGACAATATTTCAAGGTAAAAGGTGTAAGCCACTAGCCGGGGGACGATTTGACCAGAGAAACTGACGCGTTATCTTGTTAAATTTTTCAGAGTGAGCCTTAGGAATCCAAGAGGCAGAAAGGGCATGAATAGGGGTGGATAAAATAGTGGAATTGATTAAAGTCACCCCACCCACTTGAGAGAGAAGCCTGGATTTCCAACCAGACAACTGAGAGTTCAATTTGGCGATAATATCGTTGGAAGTCTCTTTAGAGGGAGGAGAGGGGGAGATATAGGCCCCAAGGTATTTAAAGGGAAAACGACCCTCTCTAAAGTTGAAGGAGCGAAGGACAAGTCTTTTAGAGACATGAGAGCATCACTTAGGGAAGAAAATAGAAGACTTGGAAAAATTCACTTTAAGGCCAGTTAGCAAGTAAAATTGATGTAAGCAATTGAGAACATGACGACAAGATTTCGGGTTGGCCCTAAAACACAATAAAAGATCATCAGCAAAAAGGAGATGAGATAAGGAGAAGGACTTACGAAAGGAGAAGGGGGTGACGAGCTTCTTATCCACCAGGTCATGTAACATAACACTGAGAATATTAGTAACAATCACAAAGAGGTAAGGGGAAAGCAGGTCACCTTGCCTTAGACCTTTAGAGCTCCGGAAATAAGAAGAGGGTTTGCCATGGATCACACAAGTAAAGGAGAGGGATTCCACACAAGCACGAATCCAATTAATATAAAGCCGGGGGAAATTGAGAGCTTCCATAGCCATATAGATCACATTCCAATTAACGGAATCAAAGGCCTTCTCAAGATCAATCTTGAGAATAATTTTGGGAAACTTACCTTTAGAATTGAACATAGAATGCACCAGCTCTTGGGCAGACAGGATATTTTCATGTAGGTTTCTACTCGAAATGAAAGCAGCCTGCTCAGGGCTGATTAAGGAGGGGAGCACATGTTTGAGATGGTTGGCGATGACTTTAGCAAGGATGCGATAAGACACATTGCAAAGAGAGATAGGCCTATAATCCCTAACCGAGGAAGGGGAATGGTTTTTAGGGATAAAGATTAAGTGAGTCTGGCCCCAGGACGAAGGAATGAAGGGATTGGAGTGAAAATTATGCATAAAGCTAAGAAAATCCATTTTGATCGTGGGCCAGAAATGAGAGAAGAACTCTCCCGTAAAGCCATCAGGCCCCGAGCTTTTCCCCCGACCTAGTTTATTAATAACAAAGTCGAGCTCCTCGATCAAAAAAGGCTTATAGAGAAGATCTTGATCCTTGACAGTTAGCTTAAGAAAGGACGGGGAGGCAAATATAGAATTGGCCAAATTTGAATGAAACAACTGCGAGGGGGCAAGCCACAGCGAAGAATAAAATCGTTGGAAACAAGCTAAAATTTGACTTTCGTTAGAAGTGTACGAGCCATCTGTTAGTGTTTATGCCCTAGGACCTCAGGATGGTCCATGGGATATGTGCATCACATCTAGTTGATAGATGAGTTATCCTGGCATTGTCGTTGTTATGTAGAGTTGTACATCTGTGCATATGTACATTTGCATATACAATGTCCTTAAGAGATAGATTTTATCTAGTCTCTATGTTTATCCCTGGTCGAGAATCATGGTGGATATGAGACAGCTATGATTCGCTTGAGACTAGTATATGCGCTGGTTGAGCACGGGTTGCTAACACAGGCATATGGGTATATCAAGGGAGATATACTGGATCGACCCGCCGTGAGGATTCATCTTAGTGTCACGAGATGAATATCACAGTGATAGAGTTGCGCTTGTCCTAGACTTGAGGGCATTAGTATCTCTATATAGTGATTGATGTACTTTGATGCAACCTAACGCTTTGCTGTAAAAGGGAAGTCATAACGGTTGTCATTGGGTATGTCATAAGCCGTATGAGAGATTCAATGTGCCAATAGAGGATTTGCCCCTTCCTTACGGGGAAGATTGATTGACCATAGCGCCCCTATATGGATGACTGAAAGTGTATGGCCATACCCAGGTGAGAACCTGATTTAGTCATGCCATATTATTGGGATTAACAAGTGTAACACACTTGCCCAATCTGGACATCAGTTAGCAAAAGGACAAAGCTGCACTTGTACTTTGTCGCAGTTTTAGGGGATGTCGATGATGACACCATTTTGATGACTTGGATAGTAATGATGTACTGCTAGGTGTCACTCATTGCTTGTGATGATTTAGTCATCACTGCCAACGTCTGAAGAACCTACAGTGTCACACACCTTGACACTCGAGTTCTCACACTGATCGTTTAGCCTCTAATCGAATCATTGTGTGATTCAGATCTTTTTGGGGAACTGATGCTTTGAGACTTTTATAGAGGAGATGATATTTTATTTTAGTTCATTGTTGACCACTAGTTGACTCTAGTGGATCACGTTTGACCTCTGTTGACCTGTGTTGTCAAAATGAGTCAAGCAAGGGTCTAGGTGCAAGTTTGGGCTTGGCACTTTAGTCACATGAATAAAATAAAATTATTAATTGACAAGAGAATTTTTCTCTTGGCTAATTAATAAGCTTGGGCGCAATTTATAATTAATTGCATCTGCGGGGATTCGAACCCGTGACACTTAATTGTGAATAGGCGCCTATGCTCATTATCCCACACAGGAAAGATCTCCAGTGTATGTCTGGCTCTGCTATTATAAATAGAGAGGCCCACCTAGGAGATGTTTTGTACCAGACTCTTCTCTTGAACCTAGTTGTCGCCTCCCCTCTGCTCCTTGGCGTGAGGGTCTAGGAGGTGACAACAAATAAAAGTTTTTCGGCATCAAAGGTTAGGACAAGTGGTAGTGCTACCCACTCCTTGTTGCCAACACCCCTTCTTCTCCTTAGCATTGGAGCAAGTTGAGAAAGCTAGAGGCGTGGATCTCATCTTCCGGGGCTAGCACCCAGCGCGGAGATTGGAGAGGACTCGAGGAGTCCGTGTGTGCACGATTGCAGAGGACGGGCCCTTGCGCATCTTCATCATCGGCCGCTCTGAAAAGTTGCTTGATAAGGTACTGCCCTCTTCACATCCTTTATATTCTTCGTAAGACGGTCCTTATTGTTCAATTAGGAATCTCGTTTCGGGCTCACTTCCGCTGTTTTCGTTTTCTTTTAGCCCGGGGATTCCCAACAGTGGTATCAGAGGCAACTTACGAGATACATCGGTGTATGGGAGTTTCTAGCATGCGCATGTCATAGAAATTTTTAAAAAATCTTTATGGCATGTTTTATGTGTAGAAAAATAGTAGGTTTGTTATTTTTCACTCTTATGAAATTCATGATTTTCGGTTTCTACACATGGGGATAGACCCTATGTGTGAGAATTTATTTCTCCTCATATTCATGGGATAGACCCACAATGTGAGACTTGTATCTAGATTTCGGGGCATGGACTGGGTGATTGCCCTAATCTGTACAAGTTAGGGATTACAAGGGGTATATATGGCCACTTGTAGACTCCTGAGAGAAAATGAAAGATCTGAATTTTTGATAAGATCACGGAGATTTAACGAACATGTTTTCTAATGAAAAACTAAAATTTGGTTATGTAGTTTTTCATTGCATATAAAAGAGCATGTCTTAAGTGTTTTTCCTTATGCATTTGATATGATCAAAGTCAAGCCCTATTGTCATGCCTGTGATGTATCAATGTGAGGCCTGGTGCCGCTTTCAATTTTGTATTTTTAATTCTACATTGTAAATCAAATCGAAGGCCTCGATGACATTTTGTGGCGTTTTCCTCTCTCTCTCCCTTGCGCACCTCTCAAGGTGGCGCAACTCTCACCTAGCCGAACCCTAGGGTGGCTTCTAGGATTAAACCTACGGGCGCATCTAAGGGGGTGGCGGCTAGGGTTAGGGTTGGCGCACCTCACCTCCTAAGGTGGTGCATCCCTTATTTACTAATACCACTCCGTGGGATTAAGCTATGAGTTTGTTGCCAAGGAAATCCCTGAGAACGTAAACCCCCTGAAGAGTTTCTACATCGCTTTCTTCCTCACTTTCTCCCCTTTCTTCCATTTCTTTCAGTTTCTTAGTGAGAATAGGCCACCCTGTCGAAGTAAGGAACCATGGCATATATGTTTGGAACAGATTCTATTTTGACAGATTTGAAAAAGCTTCCATTCATATCCGTCCATTTGGATGGAAAAGATGACGACCTATCGGCAGACTCCTTATCCTTAGCCCCACGGAGCGTTTTGAAAAATCCAAACATCTGAGTGGCTTCTAGGGTTACCTAGTTGGTTCACTTAAGGGATGATGGATGGATAAGATGATGGTGCAACCTAGTCAAGTAAAGCGGCTGACCTTCATCCTCAATTGAACCCTCATGGCTTCTAGGTCTCTTAGTGGCGCATGCATGGGTTCAAGGGCTGATGGTGAAGGAAAAACAACCTAAGGGGGCTGATCTTATTCCTTGACTGAACCATGGTGCATCCTAGTTTTCCTAGGTGGCACATAATGGGTTCATGGGTTGAGGAAGACGATTGGCGCTCCAAGCTTACAGAGGGGCTAATCTTCTATCATTAGCCAAGAACTTGAAGGTCTTTTGGATGCTTCTTAAGTTCATGGGCTGATGAAGGAAGATTGAGCACCAAGGATGCTTGATGGCACATCCAAGCAAAGGGGGCGCACCTCTAGGTGGCACACCTTGCAAGGGATGATTCGTATCAAGCATTGAGGTGAGATACCTAGCATAGAGATGACACATGGATGTTTGGCCGAACCTTAGAAGGAGCCTAGGGTTTGCGAGCTATCTTCTAGGAAGAGATATGAGTTGGCCGAATCCTAGGAGGAGCCTAGGGTTTGCGAGCTGGCTCACGGAGAAGACTCGAGCTGGCCGAACTTAAAGGGGATCTAGGGTTTTCCTGGATGGTGCCTTTAGGGTTCGTGAGCTGACCCATGGAGCGGAAGACCTAGGTGGCGCACCGTGGGGCCTTGGAGCAGAGCCCTTAGGGCACTCAGGGATGAGCTAAGGACTTGTTGGAATGGGCCCATGGCTCATAGCCCTTGGTAGTGCTAGGTGGCTAGGACTAGGTTTAGGGGCTTTGATCACATCATATTTACTGTTTCTGTTCCAGCATGCCTTTACTGCTTTGTTTTATTCCACCATAGGATTGCATGCCTGTATTGGTAGAATAAGATAAAAAGCCGTGGTGCCGAGACCACAAAAATCCTCGATAAATTATATCAAGTCCCGTTACTTAGCCTTCTAACGCGTAACCCTCGTCAAACTATTGATCGATGGTGCTGTGCACTGTTTCCCACCCTCGTGGGACACACCTATCTATCTTCAGGAGGCATGTGGTGACAATAATTTTCCCAGTCCGATTAAAACTCTGGACGCGCCTTTCGCAAGGAATTTGTTGGCCCTGGGTGTAATGGTTAGGTCGGACTTGACTAGGATTTTTCATATGTGGTGGTTCACATGATGAAATTTCTAGAGGCAGCCTCAAGAGGTTAGGACTTTGTGTTGTATCCAGCCCTCGCTGGACACAAAGTGCCTGAACGGTCTTGAGAAGGGGAATTGCCGAGTAGCAATTGGCCGGCGAGCCTACCTCAGGAAGCATGCGTCACCTTGTGCAATACATCCCACCCTCGTGGGACACAAGGCCATGTACGAAATGAGGATCCCATCTCACTAAGGAAGTCGGGCGACTTCTCGATCAATTTTTGAGGATTATCGATTTGAATAAAATAGTGAGAAACAGTCATTTATAAAAGGCCAGAATAAATGATTGAAATGTGATAATGATCTGCTCTTGTTTGTATTGTAGATGGCTTCTACAAGCAATAACAACAGTGGACTGTCATTCCGTTCCTTCCTTTAGAGGGAGAAGTTAACTGGTGTTAACTTCATGGACTGGTACCGGCACTTGAGGATAATCCTCAAGCAGGAGAAGAAGCTATATGTCTTAGAGCAAGCGCTTCCTCCTCAACCGTCATCTTCAGCCCACACGGCTGAACGGGAAGCTTTTCGCAAGCATCAAGATGACGCCTTGGATGTTGGCTGCCTTATGTTAGTGATGCAGGAGCATTTTGACATATTTATGACTTAGTCAATTTTTGCATAATTATCGTATATCTTGATTGATTTTATTAGAATGCAATCCTAATTGTAATGAGGCACTAATTCATATCATATGTCATATGAGGTCACATCGAATCAAGGTCAAAACTTTAGCCCAAGTTCAACTTGAGTTCAACCCAAGTTCAAGTATGAAGAAAACTCTTGGACCAATCCAAAAGAAAAGAACCAGCCCACAAGGAAGGAGACCCAAAGTTTTGGCACCCCAAATCTATTAGAAGACACCAAGAAGGCATAAGTAGCTGCTACTTTTGTTGGAGATAAACAAGACAGCTTCGCAAACTGCATGTTTCCATTTGCGTGAAGAAAAGGACAGCATGCTTGTGAGAAGAAGAATGCCATTGCTTGAAGGGGAAAGCACCGTTGGAGCTTACAGCCAACGGCTATAATTCCTGCTATGTTTCCAACCATCACCTATAAGATGGTCTCTCCTCTTTTGTAATCAGCAGAGTTTTTAGACAAGATTTTGAAAAGGAATGGAAATGGTTTTCGTTTCTCTCTATCGGATGTTTCTTCCTCTCTTCCTCTCTTCCTCTCTTCCTCTGATAGCTGAAGCTTCCATGGATTTGGAACTTCTTCACTATCGTCTCCTCTAAATCTTCCATGGACTTGGAGTCTCTACCATGCTGCATCCTCCTCATCGCTGCGCTATCCATCTTCCACCTCTGCCACGCTTAAACAACCTTCCGCCGCTGTCACATTCAACACCCAGCTTCCAGCCGAGTCCAGCCTTGGACTCACCGTTCGCCTCGCCGCCAGCGACGATCCAACCGACGGATCGTCCTCAAATTTCAACCACGCCTTCTACAGTTCTAGTCGAACCCACAACCGGTGGGATCGCCCCATCCGACGTCGGGATCGCCGGAATCGGAAGATTTCCGGTGACGCCTCAGCTCACGCCCCTGTTCCGCCCTTCTCCACTGATCGCCGTCGATCTCCTCCGACCGGCGACCGTCCGCCCAGAAACTCAGGCCACATGCTCGCCTCATCCATAGCAATTCCCAGTTGTAGCAGGTCGGGAGTTCATGCCGTCTCCGATGATCACCGGCAGCCCCTGCATCCTCGCACGTCCTCCCCTGTCTCCGCCAGAAGCAGGCCCGTGTTAGCGCCACCCGCCTCCTAGCGCTCAGGCGCCACCGCCGGCCGGCCGTCACGCCGGAAGGCGTCCCTACAGCCTCGAGCCTCCCTTCCCCACGCCGCTGCAGCCACCAACGTCGACCCGCTCATGCCCCAGACGCCCTGCTGCTTCATGAGAACTCAGCCGAGACTGCTACTGTTCACATTCCTGCATTTTGTCTTAATTTGATTAGCGTTTTTAATGCAGGTAATTAACATGCTAGGGGCCACTGAAACACCTGACGCCCTATGCAACTTGGAAGAACATGTCTTGATCTTCATCCTGGACGACCTAATTTCAGCCGAGCGCCAACAGATCAACCTACGCATCCAAGCAAATTAAGCTGTTTGATAAAATTTCTGTGTTGATTTTCCTTGCTGATTTGAGTATCTATTTTCCTGGAGATGTCCTATTTGACTGACTGAGAATGACACTTCATTTATTTTATACGCTGAAGAGAACAAACTTCACTCTGCTATTTGGCTTTATTGGTTTTCATTATTGATCATTAGAATCATCTCTAAGGCATAACTACTTTTCCTAATTGATAATTTTGGCTGCTAAATGAGTTTAGTATTTTTTTTTCAAGATATTCTAATCATGTGTTTACCCCCCACATCAGTTAGCCACGATGTCGTCCGAGTTGCAGATGCAGTATGAGGATCAAAATGCATTTCAAATCATCACACATCTAAAGCAACTGTTCAAGTTGCAGGCTAGAATAGAAAGGTTTGAAACATCCAAGGCTGCTTTTTAGTGCAAGATGCCTGAAGGTGCTCCAGGGGGATCACATGTACTCAAGTTGCTTGGGTACTTGTCGCATCTCATTAGACTAGGACACCAGATGGATCAGGATGTGGCTACTCACGTTATCCTGCAGTCGCTGCCTCCGAGTTATAGCTCTTTTATCATTAACTTCAATATGAACAAAATAGCTTGTATTCATGAGGAGCTGCTAAAACTGCTAGAAGCGACCAAGAAGGAAATGGTCAGGTCCAAACCTAAGTCCGTTCTTATAGTCTCCAAGGACAGTAAGAAGTGGAAAAGGGGTAAGGGCAAGTCCAAGGCCAAGGCACTGAAGAAAGGTAGGGTGAGGGAGAACAAGTGCTTCAACTGTGGCTAGGAGGGCCATTGGCACAAAGACTGCATGCATCCTCAGAAAGAGATAAAGAGAAGTAACCCTTCGTCTTCAGGCTCAGGTAATTTTATTACTAAATCCTATATTATTTATTTCCGTACATGGGTATTTTATACCGCATGGTGAGACTGATATTTGCAAAAATATGTAGGAGCTCCAAAGAAATAGGACATGAATGAGACTAAGAAAATCTTGCTGGAGCATTGATGCTGCCGAGCTATTTTTAATTTGTCATTGATAGGATTATTTTATTTTTGCAAACATGTAATTGGCATTGTATCTATTCCTTTGGAGTAGAGTTTTTGGAATAAAAGGAATTTGACATTCATTTCATTTGCAAATCTCTTGTCATTACATTGTGCAAAATAATGAGGTAATAAAATAACTTGAATTTAATAAGTGGTTCAAATTGAATGCCAATCTTCTGACTCAGATATTTTATCATAAACAAGTGATGCATCCACTAACTTCATGCACATGAATTCTTGGATTCGAACTCCTTCTAAGAGATTGACTATCTTAACCTCTTTCGAGATGTGATAGATGGGCAAAGACTTGTTTGCTGATAAATGTTTTTCACCAAGTGAGGTGAAGTGGAAAGGTCAAAAGATAGGAATTCGTGAAATTACCAAAATATTTATGGAACCAGGTTATCAAAATTCATAAGTGATCTTCAGTCTAGGTTGGATGAAGAGTACTTGAGCCACAAGTGACTATCATATTGAGTATGAGGTCTGCTCATAGCTCATAACTCCTGAAGAACACCTTGGAAGGTGGTTTTAATGGGAGGAATTGAAAGTCAACCATATCTCTGCTGAGGTTATGCTGATAGTTTCTTCGACACTGAACTATTTCATTTTAAATGTATCTCCAGGTAAGGAGATGACATGACTAATTATCAGGATCTATAGATGTGAGACTTTGGGGGTCATACATCTGAATCTAGTGACATAGATTCAAGATCTGATAAGTGTAGGTGGAGTATCCTAAGATGACTTAAGGATACTAATTTCCATAGACCCACAGGAGAACAAGCGATTGTTGCTCTTGATGCTAGCTTTCTTGGAAATGTATTTCCTTGAAAATGGCAAGTGGGAGGAAATTGTGACTTGGATTCAGTCTAAGGTCAGCCACCTAGCACAGATGGTCAAAGATGAAATTTGAGCCTCGTATATAGGTTGTGGGGCAACCTAGGTTCAGAAAGTATGGGAAAAAGGCTGAATCGATTCATGTGTGTCAGTGTTATGGGTAGCTCCTAACTTGGACAAAGAATCTTCACCTTATAGTATCTAAGTTCAGTGGGAGATTGATGACATCTCTGGTCTTGTATGTTGGGGACATACAGATCATCAAAGACGATATCCCGATCCTTCACTTGGTGAAGAGATGATTGGGAAATGTCTTGTGATGAATGACTTAATGGACATCACCTATGGGGTAGGTGTGTGAGTTTTTGGATAAGTCCAAGAAACTCCAAGTGCCAAGTCAGATAACATACATCGATGATGGTATGTTATAGACCATATGTGGTTTATGCCGAGAGCATAACCAATTGATACTACGTCCAATCCAGGTGCATGGCACTGGACAAGGAATGAAGAACACACTTATGTTATATATAGAACTAAGGGGTGGTTCTTGGTCAGTAATGATAGGAAAAGCTCAGTGGATTCACTTGGCAGCTTGTTCCAGTCAAACCAGTGACAGTCTAGCTGTTCCTGTAATGGTGCTAAAAGCTTTGAGAGCTTCAGAGCAGACTACTTGAAAGCAGAGTATGCAAATGCTTTTGGGAAGTAGTGGGAGTTCTTTGATGAACTTCGCAGGCGTACTCAGATGCGTATACCTTGTCTTGGGGATAGAGGTACTCAAGATATAGCAGATATGAACACTAATACAATCATGGTAGGCCCATAGACCGATGCTCTGGCATAGCAGGAGCGTGGCAGGTCATGCTTAGGACATGGTGTTGAGATTGCTCAATGAAGGGTCATAGTGCAAGTGGGAGATTGTTAGTGTTTATGCCCTAGGACCTCAGGATGGTCCATGGGATATGTGCATCACATCTAGTTGATAGATGAGTTATCCTGGCATTATCGTTGTTATGCAGAGTTGTACATCTATGCATATGTACATTTGCATATACAATATCCATAAGAGATAGATTTTATCTAGTCTCTGTGTTTATCCCTAGTCGAGAATCATGGTGGATATGGGACAGCTATGATTCACTTGAGACTAGTATATGCGCTAGTTGAGCACGGGTTGCTAACCCAGGCATATGGGTATATCAAGGGAGATATACTAGATCGACCCACCGTGAGGATTCATCTCAGTGTCACGAGATGAATATCACAGTGACAGAGTTGCGCTTGTCCTAGACTTGAGGGCATTGGTATCTCTATATAGTGATTGATGTACTTTGATGCAACCTAACACTTCGCCGTAAAAAGGGAAGTCATAACAGTTGTCATTGGGTATGTCATAAGCCGTATGAGAGATTCAATGTGCCAATAGAGGATTTGCCCCTTCCTTACGGGGAAGATTGATTGACCATGGCGCCCCTATATGGATGACTGAAAGTGTATGGCCATGCCCAGGTGAGAGCCTGATTTAGTCATGCCATATTATTGGGATTAACAAGTGTGACACACTTGCCCAATCTGGACATCAGTTGGCAAAAGGACAAAGCTGCACTTGTACTTTATCGTAGTGTTAGGGGATGTCGATGATGACACCATTTTGATGACTTGGGTAGCAATGATGTACTGCTAGGTGTCACTCATTTCTTGTGATTATTTAGTCATCACTGCCAACGTCTGAAGAACCTACAGGGTCACACACCTTAACACTCGAGTTCTCACACTGATCGTTTAGCCTCTGATCGAATCATTGTGTGATTTAGATCTTTTTGTGAAACTGATGCTTTGAGACTTTTATAGAGGAGATAATATTTTATTTTAGTTCATTATTGACCACTAGTTGACTCTAGTGGACCACATTTGACCTCTGTTGATCTCTGTTGTCAAAATGAGTCAAACTAGGGTATAGATGCAAGTTTGGGCTTGGCACTTTAGTCACATGAATAAAATAAAATTATTAATTGGCAAGAGAATTTTTCTCTTGGCTAATTAATAAGCTTGGGCACAATTTACAATTAATTGCGTATGCGGGGATTCGAACCCATGATACTTAATTGTGAATAGGCGCCTATGCTCATTATCGCACATGAGAAAGATCTCTAGTGTGCGCCTAGCTCTGCTATTATAAATAGAGAGGCCCACCTGGGAGATGTTTTGTACCAAACTCTTCTCTTGTCTCTAGTTGTCACCTCCCCTTTGCTCCTTAGCGTGAGGGTCTAGGAGATGACAACAAATAAAACTTTTTCGGCATCAAAGGTTGGGACAAGTGGTAGTGCTACCAACTCCTTGTTGCCAACACCCCTTCTTCTCCTTGGCGTCGGCACAAGTTGAGAAGGCTAGAGGTGTGGATCTCATCTTCCGGGGCTAGCACCCAGCACGGAGATTGGAGAGGACTCGAGGAGTCTATGTGTGTGCGATTGCAGAGGACGGGCCCTTGCGCGTCTTCATCATCGGCCGCTCCTAAAAGTTGCTTGATAAGGTACTGCCTTCTTCACATCCTTTGTATTCTTCATAAGACGGTCCTTATTGTTGAATTAGGAATCTCATTTCAGGCTCGCTTCTGCTGTTTTCATTTTCTTTTAGCCCGGGGATTCCCAACACCATCCTCCAAAGATAGAGCAAGGATACAGTTAGATCTGGCCCTAGAGGAGACATAGCGGTGGAACAGCTTAGAATTTGAGTCACCATATTTAGCCCATTTGACTTTAGCCAAGGTACACCATTTGAGGTTGATTTGGCGCAGGAGGGCCTTGGATTTATTAGTAAGATTGGTAAGGCGGAGATCTTCATCAGAGGTTAAAGGTCTAGAACTCTCAAGGGCCTACAGATCACTAATAAGGGAGAAGGTATGATTCAGGTTAACTTCCAATTTGCCCAGGTAATGACGGTTCCAAATTGAAAGCTCCCTTCGAATGGCTTGGAGTCTAAGCTCAAAACTGAAATCAAAATTATCAGAGAAACCAAGACTATTCCAAATAGAAGAAACAATACGATGTGGCTCAAGGTAATCGTTCCAGAAGGAGTGGTATCGAAAAAACTTGGAAGCAGGTTTGGAGGAAGAAAGAAGCTTGAGACAAAGGGGGGAATGATCCGAAATATCTCTAGTGAGATGAGAGACCGTCGAGAGACCATAAAGGTCAAGCCAGGAAAGAGAGGCTGTTTAAGCGGCAGAGAATCTTATGGAGCCCAGTACGATTGTTGCACCAGGTGAAGGGGTTGCTTGAGAACCCCAAGTCCAGAAGGCCATTCGAGAGGATGAAGTTACGAAAGTAGGAGATGAAAGGGGAGACAGAAAAGGGTTTGCCACCTTTCTTATCTTCCGGATTAAGGATACAGTTGAAGTCTCCACAAATGAGCCAAGGAGTATCCACAAAATTCAGATTGGAAAGGTCCTCCCACATGCGATTTCTGGCAGCATAGTTCGTGCTAGCATAGAAGATAGAAATAACCCAAGGATGAAGACGAGTGGGATTAATAATAGCATGAATTACTTGGGGATAAGTGGCAATTACCTGAACCTCGAAGCAATTATTTAGCCAAGCAAAAAAAAATACCTCCTGATCGCCCAGAGGCAGGAACGTGTGAGTAGCTCCAGCAATTGCCTAAGGAGAGAGCTAGTAACTGAGCACCATCATCAGAAAGGTGGGTCTCCTGCAACACAATTAATGAGGGATGGTAAGAACTCATCAAAAATTTAAGATGATTACGGACATCACATCTACTCGCACCACGACAATTCTAGGAGATAAAAAACATTAAGCATAAGGGAGGTTAGAGGCAGCCAACGAAGAGTGGCCTGAGGACCCAGCGGATTTATGCCACTTAAATCTCACAGCCTTGGAGTCGAGAAGACGTGAGGGTTTCACCGCCAACATCTGAAGGTTAAGATTTGGGACAGAGTCTTCAAACTGGGAAGTAGCAGGGGGGTCCACTCGTTTCCACCAAGATCCTGCCTCCAAAAGCAGCACGAAGTTTAGGAGCCACGCTCACTAAAAGACCTTCAGAGCTAACTTGCACAGGAAAAGGAGGGGGAGAAGAAATTAGAGCGGAAGAAGGAGAGGGGGAGTAAGAAACAAGAACCTGAGAATTGTCATCAGTCGTCGAAGCCATAGGAGGCACCGACACAATTGGAGAGTCTGAAGAAGGAATTTCAACACAGGGGGTTGGATCAAGATTCATGGGCCTCGAAGGCCAAGCAGAAGGATCCACTAGATGCTGGGCGTGAATTTCTGGATCCGGGGAAGAGCTGAGGAAAGTTGGCCGTTGGGAATCACTCCGTGAGCCAAGCGAAGGGCCCGTGGGCTTACTGGGCCGCGCCACCGAAGACGGCGGAGGGACCTGTACACTCGTAGCTATCGGCAGAGTTTCTTCATCTGACTTCACCGGAGGAGGGTAGGAGCGCCTACGATTCCGTCGACGCTGGACCCGCAACCACGGTCCAACCTTAGGGAGGGGCTCTTGGATGATGCAAGACGCCTCAGGGGACACATTGGACGGGGTCGCCAAAGACGAGGGAGAATGTGTTTTCTGGGCTAGCTCCTGAGGGCATGCGAACACCTTGTGTTCGATGCAGCCACAACCTGCACAAATGGCCGGGAGGTTTTCATAAGAAAAGGGTTGGAAAAAACCCACCCTAGGCTCACCGATCCAAACCCCCTCAGGAACTGGTTTTTGAAGATCTAGCTCCACGCAGATGCAGACGTAGCATCCTCGTTCGAAGTTGAGGGAGCGCTCGTCGACTAGGAGTGGCTTACTTGCTTCAGAGGCAATTAACACCAGCGACTCAGTGTTCCAATATTCGTATGGGAGTCCCTGGATGCGAACCCATACTGGTGCAGACCGAATGGTTTCACGAAGGGCCTGAAAGTCTGGGCACCAGGGCATGAGACTCAGAGGTCCTCCCTGGAACAGCCAAGGACCCTCCGTTAGGGTTTCCAAAGCCGTTTCCTCAGATGGGAAACAGAATAGGAAGAAATTGTTGTCCATGTCAAGTATTTCTGGGATATGCTTCCAGAGTTTAGAAATACGAAACCTGAGGGCTTCGATCAGAGGGGGTTTACCCAAAAATTTCCCGATTAGGCATGATTTCCATGGCTCACGCCACTTGTCCAGCTTTTGAGGGTCAAACATGATGTAATTCGTATACTTACTAGCAATGTTAGAAAGAACTGAGGATGAGAGCAAAACCGAGAGGGACGGCACTCCAACACAAGTGCGAAAGAGGCCCGCCCAAGAGCCAGAGGGGGCATCCCTAGCTGGACGAGCAGAATGGGAGAGGACGGAAGCAGACGGCCCAGGAGGAGGAGGGTCCCTAGGGGGTCCAGACGAGGACATCGGAGGATCCGCGGGCTTCTGAGGGGGCGGCGGACGATCGGAGCGCAAAGGACGAGAGGCATGAAGCGGAGCCATACTCTCACACACCAATTGAAACTGTTGGCGCCAAGACTAAAAAATTGCCTTTTCGTTATAAAGCGCATAATATCACACAACCTGAATGGCCCAATACTTTTGTACCTAATCCGGTCTTCCAATGCAGTAACTCATTAGATGGAACAACCTACACATTGGAAAAAGAGATCCATCTTAATCATACCCTTGAAGCTATAAGAGACCTGGAAGACACTACAAGAACTACATTACTCTCCTTGATGAGAAACCCAAACTATGCAACCTTACCAACAAAGCCAAGGCCCTTTCCCAACAATCAAAATACAGTGGCACACCCTTGTTAAATGTAAATGGTTAAACCAAGGCGATGCTAAGACTACATTTTTTCTACAATTTGATTACTATTTAGAAACAGTTAAACTGTATCTGCTCTCTAAGGATAAATGAGCACCTTAACAGTCACAGTGAATCAGCGATTTGAAGAGCTTTTAACGACCCTACTTGGACCATTGGAAGGACAATGGGTTTTCTCCTGTCGACTATCCGTACATACTCTTGAGTTGAATGCTGCTAAACTAGATCCTCAAGAACAACGCAGGCTTTGCACACCTTTCACATGCGATGAAATCACTGAAGTTATTAAAGGCTTGAAAAAGGGTAAGAGACCTGACGCTAATGGTTTTATTGTTGAATTCTATCAATGCTTCTGGGGGCTCATTGAAATGAATTCACTTAGATCCTCAATACCTGATTTCTATAACTTGATCCACTTGATATACCTAAAAACCCGCACCCTTCAATGATTGCTCATTATAGAACTACCGGGCTAATGTTCATTACAAAATTCTATCAAAGGTTCTTGCGAACGGGATGAAGACTGACCTCCCAAAGCTCATTGGCCTCGAACAGTGTCCTTTCATTTAGGGTAGAAACATTTATGTTAACATCCATGTTATCCAGGAAATTGCCCACAGCATTCACAACTCCAAATCTAAAAACCTAGTTATCCTCATCAAGATTGACCTTGAGAAATCACTCTTGCACTTAATCTTCTCAACATTCCTAAGGAGTTGATTGGATCGAAGCCTCTATTGATTCTCCCCCTTTCATGTGCAAGATTAATGTATAAAATTCCCCACCCTTTCTGGGTAGCAGGGGGCATTGGGCAAGGGGACCCTCCCCCCATGCAAACTCTCTCTAAGTATGTCAACATCATTATCTATGCCAGAGCCCACAGAAAACCTACATCTACCGTAAAAAGCTGTTCAGCACATGCAATGATATTGTTGGTCAAAAAAGTGAGCTACATAATATCTAGGATCTATTTCCCTAAGCATTGACGCGCCTCCATCAGATAAGCATTTAATCTCTTGGTGTCTCTCAAGGAATCTACCCCTTCAAGTTTCTTGGTTCCCACGTTAACCCAACTTACAACCTAATTACCTCTACAAAAGGTACCTAGAAGGCATCCTTAGCAGAATTTAAACTTGGGAGGGATGCCTCATCTCACAAGCTAGTCAAGTCACACTCGCCAAAAGGGTGCTATGTCCTCTATCCCCAGACAGCTCACCAATGGCCTTAGGAGCTCCTACCTCAAAAAATACAACGGTAATTTTAGAAGTGGTCTTCACCTTATCAAATTGGCAAACTATCACCAATCCCAGGAATCAAAGTGGTTATATACCAAACACCGTGTTTACAAGAAAGGAAAGATAAACAAAGTTTTCCTATACTAGAAAAGAAAGGAAAACTCACGAAGGAAAGCAAATTTTCCTTCAAATAGGCATCCGCCCAAATCGGGCGGAAAACGAGCAACAATGCATCACACGAGCCCGCTGCTTGGTCTCCGCCTTGCCCTTCCGCCTCTTCCACGCTTGTCATCCACCTCGCTCCATGCTTGTTGTCCTATGTCCACCTTGCCGGTCCGCCTCTTCCATGCTTGCCGTCCACCTCGCCCGTCCGCTACCTTCCACGCCTGTGGTCTGTCTCTTCCATGCTTGCCATCTACCTACCATGCCGCATCACCCCATCCACCTCGCTCCACGCCTATCATCCGCCTCGTTCGTCCGCTTCCTTCCACTCCTATGGTCCATCTCTTCCACGCCTGTCGTGCCACCTCGCTCCACGCTTGCTGTCCATCTTGCACGTCTGCCTCACCGGTCTGCCTCTTCCACACCTGACATCCGCTTGCAATGTCGCCTCGCCCCATCCTCCTCGCATGTCCGTTCGCCTACTGTGCCGCCTCAACCTCCACCTGTCGTCCGCATTTATCAAACTCACGTGATAATGATGTGAGTTTCTTTTCCCTTCTGCTTATTTTCTTTTCTCTCTTAATTTTCCTTTCCTCCCATTTTCTGTCTTTTCTAGTATACACAGCCTAAAGGATCTCACCCTTATGTAGTTAGCCATCAATAGCCGACGCCTCCGGACATCTTCAACTCCTTTACAAACTTTAGGTGAACATTTTCCTTACAAGCATGGTATGCTGACCTTAGCACCCTATTGCTAAGTGAAAATCTAGCTATGTCCGGAAAACTCTTATGTGCGACTTTCAATTCTTCAAACCTCATCTCACCAAAATCATTAGGAATCGTGAAAACACTCATATCCTTTCATAGCTATGGTGCATAGATATCCCTCCTGTGTTTTAGCCTACTATCATAAGATTTTTTTTTTATTTAGAAACTTTTCCTGAGACCGGTAGGACTTCTTTCAATGCCCCCAAGTCTGAATCTAGAGTATAGTATCTAGTTATAGATACTTAAGCTACAAGGACTCTAAAACTACCCATGCTTGGGAGGGGTTCAGTGATTCACCGCCCCTACGAGTATGCTTATAGAATTCAGGCCCAAGTATACCCACATATAGGATTGGATAGTTGTTGACACAAATTTATATAGCATTTTACATATGATTTTACTGACGGAATCGTCTCTATTTCATGGTTTACATCCCATAATTGCCTTAATTTTGATACATCTATGGAATCTACACCTCGATTTGTATTTTCACATTTTCATGTCAAAACGACCACAAAGAGGGTGGATTCTGGGACTTTCAGGATTGGAAGAACTCCTCCTAATTTAAGAAGGATTTAACTAAAGATTTTTGGATTTATTGGAGGCCCCATTGAGAATCACGACCGGGTCACAATCAGAATCATGCATGTGACTCGTCTTTGTGCCTGAAGTTGCAACTGATTAATCTCAACCGGGTCATGACCAGAATCACGTCGGTGATCGTGGACCCGTCTGTTTCGAACTATAACTTTAACCAGGGTCTCTTCAACTTAACCTAAGGAGTGGAAGGAGGGCAACCAGGTCCTTTCTCCCCTGTCGACTAGAAGCCCTAGAGCAGCTTTTAGAAGGAGAAATCAGCTAAAGAATGATGATTGCGTGAAGGAGCAGGTTGGCAGCATTTGCAGGATATGGGGAAGATGCAGCGAAGACTTTTTCTCTACTGAAAAGTTACAGCAACTTTGCAGAATCTAGAAAAGGGTAGTAGCCCACTAAGGAGAGAAATAAAAGTCATGGATAAAGAAGGATTGAGGGCAGATCGTAGACAAGGGGAACATGGCTGAACTTGGAGAGAAGCCAAGGGAGAAGGGTGAAATTCTACGCATGGCAAGAACAAAAACATCTTTTATAGTGCAAGGAGAAGAAGAAGAACTCCCCAAAACTCTCAGTTGATCATCTCAAGCATCAAACTCGGTTTAGGGGAGTCTTCAATCTCATTTTCTACACCTCCTAGATAAAGATTTGGAATGAATGAGCATATCTTTATGTGTACTTGTGTGATGAGCATGGATCTTGTAGCTTAAGTTTTAAATCAGGATTTGGGGAAGCCATTTGATAAACTTTATGATTGTAATAATCTTACTCTAAGCACTTTCAATCCTTGCTTAACTTATTTGTGCGCTTTGCCTGCGTTACCTAAGAGGGAACGCTTGAGCCTATATTTTCTTGGGTGAGGTTTGTAAATCAGAAAATCTGGGGAAACCCTTTGACAAACTATACTCGCCCAGGGTGATTGTCTGGATCCTAGACGTGTCGGGTAGGCCGAAAGGTCATCCGCAAGTTAGAACCATTCGATTGAGGGTTTATCTAATCCGTTTTGTACCCTTTGCCTGCGTTGCCCGAAAGGAAGCACTTGAGCCTATACTTTCCTGAGCGAGGTTTGTAAATCAGGGGCCGGGGGAAACCCATTAACAAACTATACTCCCCTGTGTGAGTATCAGGATCTTAGATGTGACGGGCGGGCCGAAAGGTCATTCACACGTTGGAATCTCACTGTACCCTTTGCCTACGTTGCCCGAAAGGGAGCGCTTGAGCCTTTACTCCCCTAGTGGAGGTTTGTAAATTAGAAAATCTAGGGGGACCCCTTTGGATAAACCTGTACTCGCTTTGTGAGAGTATTAGGGCCCTAGACATGTCAGGTAGGCCGAAAGATTATCTGTGCGTCGGAACCATACAGATTAGACCTGTAACCAATCCATGGGAGTGGATAAGGTTATTCTTTCATAAGAGGTCAGAACGGTGAGCCCACATCCTGATGAATCTTTCATCAAATTTCTCTCGAACAGTTCCTGCTGCCTATATTTTTGCTCATTTAATTAGTTTAGCACTTAAATTTCACCAATTTCGACTCTATCTAGCTAGTAAATCTGAGATCAGTCGGTATTTGCCCATTAGTCCCTATGGGATCGATATATTACTACTTTGATAGACCCGTGTACTTGCGGGACACCTATCAACAGCTCACCATTTACTCCCAACACTCATAGAATCTCTCAACCTGCAATCCTCACTCATTATAATACCCTAATTGGGTTGACGTATAATTAGTGGTACTTGTATGCACGTGAGCAAGGCCGACTCTTCGAGAGGCCAGGCTGAACAATAGAAATAATCAAACAACTAGCTTTAAGAGAGCTCGCACACTAAGCAGAAGAGGTTAGTCGAGAAGATAGCTCAGAAGCTCGACCAATGATGTATGTAGGACATTAGGTTTTAAATCTGAGGAGGTTAGAAATTACCTTTGTATCATGCCTTGCTCCTTATGCCTCGGGCTATCAAAGAAGCTTCCACAAAGCCCTAGCCAAGCTTTGTGGAGGGTGTGACTATGATCACAACCATGTAATTGTGTGTTGGCTATCTGTTCTTGCTGCTTCATTTTTCTCTTGGATGAGCATCGCCACCTGTTGCAAATCGCCACTAAATTGACTTCCACTTGCTTCTAGAACTTGTGTGAACCTTCTTCAACACTTGACACTGCCTCCTCTCTAATTTGGTGGTCATAAGTGCTTGGAGAACCTGTCAATAACCTCAAAGCCTACCTCACCTGTTGTTTTGGATTTTAACTTCGAAATTGTGCTCTAAAATTGTCGCCTTGGTCATTGCCTCCCTCGACACTTTTGTATTAAGCCCTAGATTCATTTGATTTGACTGAGAATCGTGTGTATTAAGCCCTAGATTCTCGATCAAATGACTTGGGTGAAAGACCCAAGTAGGCACTAATCTAGTTTTGTTTTTTGTCACGGGGTGTGATCGCATTCATGGCCATGTGATGATGACTATACTGCAAAAAATAATTTTTGTCAAAAATAAAATCTCGATGATAAATTTGAGATTTCTTGAACTTTTCATTTCATTTTAGTTGGCTTGGAAATCCACATAGTAACACATGATTTTCTTGAAAAATATAACAAGACAGAAATATAGTAGATTCTAAACCAAACAATGAGTTTAAACTAAATAACAAGTAAAAAGGGAGAAAATATGACACCAATAGATGGTAAAGACATATAAAATTAAACATAAATTTGGAGTCATCATGGAGCAAGATGGTCTTGAGTCAGTCGCTATGTAGATACTTGTAGAGGGAAGATGCTTGTGTAGTTACATCTACATCGTCATCAACATCTCCTAGCACATGGCACACTTCAAGGGTAACAATCTCTATTACATCATTTGTTCTAAGTTCTTGTAATTGATTTTCTGAAAGGGAATTATTTTTGGGTTTGCTTTTTCTTTGTTAAATTTTATTTTACACCCTTAACTCCCCAATATGTACAAGCTTGATTCTTCCATTGCAGGGTGAGATGAAGTAGTTGATCTCCTTTTAAAGTGCTTGAAGCTACTTCTACCAAAAAAAGAGCAAGCTTGGAGTGAGGGGAGCTAGCTAGCTTGCATAGCTATTACGGGATTGTTGCCTATGCATCCTTACATGTAATTTAAAAAACACTATGCACTAGCCATGCCCTGATGCATGAATTTAATATTCTAGTGGATGTAGGTATGTTATAATTCACAACCTACCAAATTTATCACTATATAGGTGCATGAAAATTTTATACAAAATTCTAACCTAACATGATGCCATGCGATGTAGGTTTGGAATTGTTCTGAAGGGAGCCCATATCTATTGGGGTTACTTCGATTCCATTTAGATCTATGGGCCCATACTCCTTAACTTCGTGACATGAGTGATAATATTGATGAGAAGTATATGGGCATTTTCCTTTTATATATTTTAATCAAGATACACAAGCAACCTTAATGGTTACAACCCAAAATGTTTAAGATATTATCTATTTATATCTATTCTTTTGTAATATTATAAAAGATGTTAGGTAGCTCTAATGAGTGTTATGTAAAATAAAAATTTTTTAAATAAAAATAGAACCATATAACCTTGTCATCATATTCATATGATAATGTAGGTAACTTGCATGGGTGCATTCTAAAATGATTTCTTAAATATTATTTTTTATGTTTATATTTATTTTTGAAACTTTTTATAAGAGTTTTTATGTAATACGTTGGTTTAGTTCCAAATGAAAAATGAGAAAAAAAGATGATATATTATATAAGGCTTAGTGGTTTACTATTATTAGCGTGAGCTAAAGTATTTTAAATTAAGTTTTATTATGATTTAGCTCACCAAGTTAATGAGTCTATTTGTTTATTAAGTGTGTTGTAATAAATAGTATCAAATGAAAAATGAGAGAAAAGATGATATATTATATAAGGCTTAGCGGTTTATAACTTGAGCTAAAGTATTTTAAATTAGGTTTTATTATGATTTAGCTCACTAAGTTAATGAGTCTATTTGTTTATTAAGTGTGTTGTAATAAATAGTATCAAAGCAAACACATGCCCTTGACTAAGAGATTGTTCTTAGACATATGTTAGGCTTTAGGCTTGATAAAAATGTCAAGTCTTAAATAAAGAAAATTGTAATACCTTAATTTAGTTTAATATGAAATGTGCGAGAAGGGATTATATAGTATATATAGAATGTTTAATGGGTTTACTATTATTAACTTAGATATAAATATTTTAAACTAAGCCATGTTGTTATTTGATTCACTAAGTTAATGGGTCAATTTTGCCCATTAAGTAGGTTGTAACAAAGTTTGTGTATCTTATCCAAATCTGAAGTTGAAAAAAATGAAGTCCATGTTGGGTTTGTATCTTTGTTGAATAAGCCTCTTCTTAGAGTCAAAGTCAAAGTCAAATGGGGAATGAAAGGCCACTCGACATGATGACAAATAGAGTATAAAGCTAAAAAAGTTTAATAATAACATAGAATAGTAATACAATAATCAACCATGGAAGGAATAAAATACAACATGATATCAATAATTAATGTTGTGTTGTTTGCTCCAATTTACAATAGCAAGGAATTAAAATTTTTCATTGACGCACAGCTCACCGAGTCACGTCAAATCAGTCTTTTCTTCTTTTTCACATCATCTCTCTTACGCTTAATAATACCGTGTCAGGTCACGACAACACAGCATCCTCCTCCTTTTTGACTTTTGCTGTTTGCGCACTTTGATCACCTCCTCTGCTCGGAACGCTCCTTGCACGGTCGTTCCTGGCTGCTGCCTTGCTCGTGTGTTACCCTCGTTGCTGGGCTGCCGGCTTCGACTCGCCACTGCTCTTGTTGTGGGGCCGCCAGCACGGTGCTGCCCTCATCACTGACTCGCTGTTCGCCTTCATCGTCGGCTCGCTGTTGCCTTCCTAGATAGCTCGCTGCTATATTCAACCCTTCATTGTCAGTTTGTCGCAACCTCCGTGATTTCATCGCCGCCTCGCCGCTGCCTTCATCATTGGTTCGCTGCTGTGAGCAGTGAGCATATGCTAGCCTGTTGCCTTCATCACTCGGCGCCTACTCACTTCATCACCGGCTCGCCAAGTCACTTCATCGCCAGCTCACCCACTCACTTCATTGCTGCCCAAAAAAAAATTTAATTTTATCATCTGCAACCGCAAGAAGCAAGTAAGTTTACTAAAATTTTTCCCTCTATTATTAAAATTTTAGCTATTTAAGCATAAAATTTTTATTATAGATTCTTATTTAGTAGTGCTTATACATTTTATATAATTTATACATAGAAATAACTTTTTTTATTTTGTTTTAATAGAATATGGATAAATTTCATAAAAGAAAAATATAGTATAGAAAATTCATTAAGTCTTGAGAAAAAAAAAGTATGTAAAGATAAAAAAAATCCATATAAGGTGCACAAGTGACAAGTGCAATATCTTGAAAAGGAAGAGTCTTAAAAAAGATTTCTTATTATCATTAGTGACACAAATATAATATCTTTAAAAATGTCAATAGAGTTTTTACTTTGTAGGTATAAACTAAGTATATCAAAAATTAATGGTCGAGATTATGATGGTCTTAATAACATACAAGGTGCATTGAATGACTTAAAAAGTTTAATTTATAGAAAAAATTTATCAGCATTTTACATTCAGTGTTTTGCACGTTAATTTTAACTCACACTTATTGTTGTTCCAAAGAATGAAATTCAAGTTGCTTCACTATTTAATTTATTATCTATTTTACATAATATTGTTGGGGGCTTATGCAAATGGGTAGACATACTTCGAGAAAAATAAATTGCTAAAGTAAAAGATGGATTAACAAAAGGAGAGTTAAAAAGCAGATCAAGAAACTAGTTTAAAACGACCAAGTGATATTCATTGGAGTTCACATTATAATACATTAATAAACATAATTATTATGTATTCTTTTAGCATTGATGTGCTTGAGATAATTATAGAAGATGGATTACGTTTATAATAAAGAGCTGAAGCAAACGAGCTTTTAAAATTTATACAAACATTTAATTTTGTGTTCACTTTACATTTAATGAAAAATATTTTAGGAATTACAAATGAATTATCACAAGCATTGCAAAGAAAAGATCAAAATATTATCAATGTCATAACATTGGTTAGAATTTCTAAGCAACATCTACAAATGATGAGTGATAATGGATGAGAATCATTATTAGATGAAATATCTACCTTTTGTAGAACTAATGAAATTGGTATTCCTAATATGGATGCAATCTTTATAACAAAAGGGAGGAAGCGTTGTGAAATTCAACAAGTACTTAATATAGACAAATATTGTGCTGGATTATTTTATGTTGTTTTAAATCGACAACTTCATGAGCTTAATGATTGATTTAATGAAATAAAGACTGAATTACTTTTATGTGTAGCATGTCTTAATCTAGATTATTCTTTTTTAACTTTTGATAAGAAAAAACTAGTTCATCTCGCTCAATTTTACCCACATGAGTATTCTAATGTGGATTTAATGATACTTGAAAATTAACTTGATACTTATATAATTGATATGTGCATAAGTAATGAATTTTTAGTGATAAAAGGAATTGCAACCCTTGCGGAAAAGTTAGTTAAATAAAAAAGAAGTATTGTCTATCCATTGATTTATATACTTATAAAATAAGCTCTTATTTTGCTAATTGCTACTGCCATAATAGCAAGATCTTTTTCAGCAATGAGAATTGTTAAAAATAGATTACGAAATCGAATAGGAGATTGTTGCATAAATGATTGTTTGTTTACTTATATCGAGAAGAATGTTTTTAATATTATTGACAATGAATTGATAATTCAAAATTTTTAGTCTATAAAAACTCGTCAAGGACAATTGTAATATCTTTGTATGTACATTCTAATATATCCATATAAAATCTTTGTTTTCATTATCTTGTACTTATATATTTGTATAATTGTATTATCTTTTTATATTGCCCCACATACCCCTGGATCCGCCACTGATAGTGTTATATATGGGTCCTACATGATGTAGGGACCCACTTGTAAATAGAAGAAGGTGGTAGACCTTATTGTAAAAGGTTTTTTTTAACTAAATCAATGTCCAAATGAACATGGGAAATTGAGGTTGGGAAAGGAATTTCGATTTTCTCGATGGTTTTTACGAGAGTGGCGGTAGGAGAGAGAAAATAAGAGAGAAGTTTTGCTTGAACTTCTGGGTGCGGTCTTGGGGTCATCCACCATCTGATCGGTGCAAGTTACAGAGTTGCTCCTGGGGTAATTATTTACCTAACTAACAGTCAGATTTTCAATTTGTCTTTTCATTTGTCTGAATTAATTCAGAGAGTGATTTAGATATTTGTGTTTCCTTCGAGTTAAATTTTAAATTCTTGATTGAGAAGAGACTTTGTATTATTCCTTCATAGTGAAAATTTGGTGGCTCTCTCTTGTGGTTTTTTACCCTATTTTTTAGGGATTTTTTCACGTTAAATCTTGGTGTTCATATTTTCTAGATTGCTATTGTTCTGGTTTTATTATTTGCATCATATATATATTACCGTGATTGCACAAGTGAGATTAGAGATTTTATTATTGTCGAGATAAAAATCCCAACAGTGGTATCAGAGCCAGGTTGAATATTTACTTGTATTAATTATGGAAATTAACAATCGAATGATAGTCTTGAATAGAGAAAATTGGCTTATCTGGAAAGCTAAGATGGAAGACTATCTATATTGCAAAGATTTATTTGATGTAGTTGAGAATGAAACCAAATAAGAAAAAAAAGCAGAGAATGATTGGAACAAGTTGAATAGAATAGTCGTCAGTTATATTCTGCAGTGGGTGGAAGATAGTGTTTTTTATCATATTATGAATGAAAAAGAAGCATATAAGCTATGAAAAAAATTAGAAGACTTATATGAGAGAATGACTGCTAGTAACAAGGCTTTCTTGATTAGAAAATTGGTGAATCTGAAGTATATGGAAGGTGAAAAAATTATTGGGCATTTGACTGACATGAAAAATATTATCAATCAGTTGGCTTCTATGAAGATGGTAATTGAAGATGTATTACAGGCACTTTTGTTATTGAGTTCTCTATCAGAGAGTTGAGAGACTTTGATTATATCTCTTAGTAATGCAGCACCAAATGACATGTTATCCATGAGCCTAGTAACTTCAAGCTTGTTGAATGAAGAAATGATGACACCAAAATTTATAGTAAATTTTGTGTCATTTCATTGGTATTTTTGTGTCATACTCATAGACTTTGCTTATTTTTATGCCTTTTTTTATCAATATTTGTGGAATCTACCCTCTTATCTATTTTTTTTTAATGATTTTCAGGCAAAAATGCACGATTTTTAGTCGATTTCGAGCAATCCAGATGCATAACTGAATTTACAACATCAACAGGAGATCACACGTCAAATTTCAGAAGAATTAGAGCTTCAGAGCAAATTACGGCACCCCCATTATGGATATTACGATGCCGTAATTTGACTGCACTCATAGATCAAAATCACGGTACTGCATTAATTCCCGAGAGGTGCCCTAATTTGAAGTTTTTCAGACCAGAGAATTTTGCGGTATTACAGCACGACCATAATAATCTCTACGGGGCCGTATTTTGGAGCGTTTTGGACAGAGATTTGATGAAGCTTACGGTACTACTGTAAAGGAATTTACGGTACCGTAATTCGGGATAGATTTTCACCGGAAAGATTACTGACATTACAGCATTGCCATAAAGAAGATCACGGTACCGTAATTCCGGAAGATTTTCACCCGAGAGTTGGCTGTTCAAATTACGGCACTGTCGTAACATTCATTACAGCCATAATTACAACTCAAAATCGCGATTTTTCCGGTCAACATGAAGCCCGATTTTTGTAGAGATGATTACGATCGATCCAAGCCATTAAATAGGATACTATAAGAAGAAAAAGGGAGATTTTTCCAAAACGAAGAGGAGACCGAAAGCCCTAATTTTCGTCCACGAGAGAGAGAGAGAAATCACCTCACACGCCACCCCCCCTAGGTTTCACCGCTGGGAAGCGTACATCGCATCTCCAACCGTGAAATTTGATTGGAAGCTACGCATAGAGGAGGAGAAGGTGTCCCAGAAGTTTCAGCCTGATTGGAGATCAGACGGAGGAGAAATCAACAAAAGATCGAGCGCCGCCGCTGTTCGCCCAGATTACAGCCGTAATCTTCATTACGGTCATACCGTAATTCTTCCTTTCACTCTGTTTCGATTTCCAACACTATGAATTATTGTAATCTTCCCTCCATGATAGCTTAAACTCACTTTGGGACATGGGGGAGTAATTCACTTGATTTTTAATGACTAGATGACTATTTTTTCATTATATCGTCACGTTTAATCTTAGCATGATGATTTTACTCATGTGATAATTGTTCTTAGATTCTCTTAGATCTATATTATTATTCATGTTTTAGAGTTTTCGCCTTTGACTGAAAAGTAATTGCTTGAGAACTCGGAACCCTAGAATTGCATGTTAGGAACTTTCTTAGGTTAGTTTCTCCCCATTATACCCTTTTAGCCTCTCATCTCTTCATGAGAACTTGTTATTGGGCCTCATTGGATAATGAGCTAGCCCAAACATCATTGCATAGGTTGATTAAGCACTTGGATCCAATCCAATGCAACCCTAATCCAAATGTGACCAACCATGGTCAAATACGGGTCAACCTGCCAAAAATGAAATTTGGCTCCAATAACATTCTTCCATCTCATCAGGCCCATTGGCGCTGATGAAATCTCCCATTAGATCCGAGTTATCCAATAACTCGATCATAAGGCTTCCCGATCAATACGAGAACTCAAGTATCAAGGTGTGCGACCCTGTAGGTTCTTTTGACGCTGGCAGTGCTGACCAGAGGTCATCACAAGCAGTGAGTGGCACCTAGCAGTGCATCGCTACAACCCAGGTCATTGGAATGGATATCGACATCGACATCCCCATCATCGCAACTAGGTACAGATGCATTACAGTCTCTTTGCCGAACTGATATCCGATTGGACAAGTGTGTCACCACTTGTTTTCATCCAATCACATGGCTATGACTAAAACAGGTTCTCACCTGGGTATGGCCATACACTCTCAGTCATAGAACCATAAAGGAGCTCCATGGATATCATACTTCCTTAGGGAAGGGGCAAATCCTATGTCTGTCCATTGATCTTCTCATATGGGTCGTGACATGCTCAATAACAACCGTTATGACCTCCCAGCTACGGCAAGGTGTTAGGTTGTATCAAAGCAAGTCCCTAATCATATAGAATGATCAATGACCTCAAGTCAAGGGATCAATGCATCTCCTGTCACTTATGAGGATAACTCATGACACCAAGTCATAGCCTCATAGCGGGTCTATCCAGTATATCCCCAATGATATACTCATGTGTCTGCGTTAGCACCACGTGCCTAACCAGCCCACATACCAGTCTCTCAAGTACCATAGCTGTCCCATATCCACTAAGGTACATCGACTGGGGATTATAATTCGAGCACAGATCCAATCTGTCTCCAGGGACATTATCATGTAAGTACACAATCGCAGGTGTAGTCAAACAATGATAACGACAATGCCAGAATGATATATAAATATCAGTGTCAAGTAGTACATAAGTTGACCAAAACTAGGTCCTAGGGCATATACACCAACAGAACATTGGAAAACCTTAAGTACAACTTGTGATGAGTTTCAGGATGTAAGAAGAGTGATCCTTGAGTTTCCACATGAGATGATTGACTTAGAATTCGGATGCACGAGAGTGATCCTTGAGTTCTTTGTTCAATGATTTACTTATTTTCAGCATTGGATAGATCTTGCACGAGAGTGAGGATTGGTCCTTTGTATGTTTGTCTGCACGAGAGCGAGATGATCCTTTTATGAAGTAAATTAAATCTTTATCATGATAAAATTAGACTGACGACCTTTATTTCTTTCTAGTCATTGAAATTAAGGAGGATGAAACCCTAGTCCTAGTTTCTCTCTGATATACTTTTCCGCGTTCTTTTCGATCGATTGTTTAACACTATTCGATTTGCTTAGCTAGTGAAAAAACATCTATTTGGTACTTAATACGTAGGACTCTGTGGTTCGATTTCTATTTTATTATTTCAAAGTATCTGTGCACTTGCGGATTACAACAAGCATGAAACCCTAACCTCTCAACGATGCCTCTAGAGTTCCATCATGTACCCAGCACATATGGAAATCTAGCCAAGTCCGTTCCTAACTGTTATGCCCAGTGCCAACGAGTTTCCTTGCGAAGGCACATCCTGGTTAAAACTAAAATGGGGAAACCATTGTCACCACACACCTTCTAATGATAAGTGGGTGTGTCCCACGAGGGTTGGAAACAGTGCACAACACCACTGATCGTTAGCTTGATGAGGGCTACGAGTTTGAACGCTACTAGACTTGATATTTTTGATTGAGGCTTTTTGAGGTCTCATCCTCCTAGTTTTATCTATGTCTAACATTACAGGTATGCAATCCTATAGTGACAACATAAAGATAAAACTTCACAGGCATGCATTAGCAGATAAGGAAAACAGTAAAAGGATGATGTGATCATAGCCTAATCAAGATATTGAACCAACACATGCCAAGGTGTTCAATACTTGACCTAGGACACAAGCCCCTAAAATTAGACCTAGCTGTTAGGGTATGCCCTTAAGGCTAATGTTTGAAGCCTTGGATTATTTACAGTATCATGTATAAGGCAATTGTTGTTATTCAGATTGTTACATTATCTGCTGTTGTATGTATACTTCTGAGTAATGTCTCAATGATGTTCAGCTTAGCTGACATTCAGTGTTGTCCTTAGTCGAGATATCTCGGTGAACATGAGACAGCCTTGATATGATTGAGACTAATATGTGTTCTGTTCTTGTAGGATGCTTCGAGCATGGAATAAGATTTAGACACATGGGTGCATTTGATGTACTGGACTGACCCTACTTAGGATATTCAATTGTTTGTCAAAATATGAATAATCCTTATATGCAAGCAAGTGGTATATTCCCTCTGACTTGAGATCACTTGTGTTTCTAAGTGATGATTGGCATTATCTTGAGGTAGTTCAATATCATTTGAAAGATAATGATTAAGGATTATCTTGGACAGTGGGCATGAGTCATGTTAGGGCACTTGTGATAGATATAGGATTGCCTCTCCTAGTTGGAGTGTGATGTTCTAAAGGGCCCCCTGGGTCATACCGTAATTCTTCCTTTCACTCTGTTTCGATTTCCAACACTATGAATTATTGTAATCTTCCCTCCATGATAGCTTAAACTCACTTTGGGACATGGGGGAGTAATTCACTTGATTTTTAATGACTAGATGACTATTTTTTCATTATATCGTCACGTTTAATCTTAGCATGATGATTTTACTCATGTGATAATTGTTCTTAGATTCTCTTAGATCTATATTATTATTCATGTTTTAGAGTTTTCGCCTTTGACTGAAAAGTAATTGCTTGAGAACTCGGAACCCTAGAATTGCATGTTAGGAACTTTCTTAGGTTAGTTCTTATTTGTTTGATTTTAGGAGATTAATTGCCATGAATATAATATGAATCTAGGATTGAGTCTAAGTTATCAAACGTGGAGATCTTGTGCGAAAGCAAGGATCGGAACGTTGGAGAACCATGAGTGAAACTAGTGACAAGACTCGGATGCACGAAAGTGATCCTTGAGATTCCACTAGAGATTATCAACCTAGAATTCGGATGCACGAAAGTGATCCGAGAGTTCTTCGTTTGATGATTTACTTATCTTCAGCTTGGGATAAATCTTGCGCGAAAGCGAGGGTTGATCTCTGCATGATTGTCTGCACAAAAGTGAGATAATCCTTTTATTAAGTAAATTACATCTTTATCATATTAAAGTTAAACTGATGAAATATTTATTCATGTCTAGTCATAGAAATTAAAGTGAATGAAACCCTAATCTCTTCTTCTCTCTCTGATAATTCCGTTTTAGTTTTCGATTTGCTCACTTGTATAATTTCAATTACTTAGATAGTAAGAAATCAATTATTCGGTACTTGACAACACATGTCTCTGTGGGATCGATACTTTTCTTTATTACTTCGAGTATCCGTGCACTTGTGGACACTACAAGTTTAGGGACAACAAGTTTTTAGAGCCGTGTCAGGGAGTGACAAAAGTCCCTGTACACCAACACTTAGGTTTTGGCCGCGACACCTGAAATAAGTCTACCCTACTTGTATTCATAAGTGTGTCATTTTGGATCACAATAAATTTTTGGCGCCGTTGCCGGGGACCTTAGTTTTTGTCAATATTGAAGATATTGAAAGTATTGCTAGACTAGGTTTTTATTACTGTTTTTGTTTTTTTTTGTCATTTTCTATTTTTGTTGAAATCATTTAATCTATCTATTTTGCATGCGCAGGAGCCTTAGATCAGGACTACTTGTTCCTTTTGATCCTGAGATGAACAATACTCTTAGAGTGCGCAGGAAATTGAGACTTGAAGAGAACTCACAAGCAACACAACAAGAGATACAAGAAGAAATTGTGGATATGGCTAATAACCAGAAATCACTTAGGGACTATGCAGCCCCTAATCCACAGGAGATTCACTCTAGCATTGCTAGACCCGTCATTGAGGCTAACAACTTTGAAATTAAGCCTGCTTTTCTCTCTATGATTCAACAGAACCAGTTTGGAGGATCTCCACTTGAAGATCCAAACCAACACCTTGCTTTATTTTTAGAACTTTGCGATACTACTAAGATTAATGGAGTTTCTAATGATGCACTGAGATTGAGATTATTTCCTTTTTCTCTTAGGGACTGAGCACGATCATGGCTACAATCACAACCCACCGGTACCTTTACAACATGGGATTAACTATCAAATTCTTTTTTGATGAAATATTTTCCACCAAGCAAGACAATACAATTGAGAAATCAAATAACAAGTTTTCAATAGAAAGATGGAGAATCATTCAGCGAGGCGTGGGAGAGGTTCAATGAATTACAACGGAAGTGTCCTCACCATAGCCTTGAAGATTGGGTTCTACTTCATACTTTTTATAACGGTTTGCTCTATAATACCAGACTAACTGTTGATGCTGTTGCAGGAGGAGCTCTTATGAGCAAAACAATTGATGTTGTTTTCAAATTGCTGGAAGAGATGACTCTTAATCACAATCAATGGACTTTTGAGAGAGGAGTACTTTACATACCTTCTCAAGGTAAGAATGAGAGTGATGGATGGCGAACCTTGGCAGAGAAGGCAGATTCCTTGTGCAACAGGTTCGATTCTTTTAAAATGCAAACTGCTTCTATTTCTTCTATAGTTTGTAATATATGTGGTAATGATGGACATAATGCTGAAAATTGTAAAGTTATTGCAGATCAGGGTAATGAACATGTTAATGCTTTAGGAAACTATAATCAAGGTAGAACTAGTGATCCCTATTCTAGTACATATAATCCTGGATAGAGAAATCACCCCAACCTTTCATGGAAAAACAACAACAATATGGAGGGAAACACTGAGAATAAAGGATACCAAAGACCAAATCAGAATTTTAATCAAAACCAGAATTCTAACATTGAGTCTATGCTTGAGAAGATGATGGCTAATCAAAATCAGTTCATGCAAAACAAAAATAAGGAAATTGAAGACCTCAAGGAAATGGTTAGTCAATTAGCTTCACAAGTAGGATCTTTGACTGCCCACAACAAAATTTTAGAAAATTAAATTGCCCAACAAGCTAGTAGTTCTTACAGACCCCCAGGAAAATTGCCTGCTAAACCTGAAGTAAACCCTAGGGAGCACTGTAATGCTATCATGACTAGAAGTGGGAGACAATTAGGAGAACCTAAAGGGAAAGTTGAAGATAATGAAAAAGAGCTTGATGATGATCATGCAGATGAATTAGAGTTAGGAAAATCTTCTTCACATGAGGAATCCCAAACTAGTTTGCCACCTCAAAAGGGTGATGAATCAAAAGGAGATGAACCATGTGAGAAAGATGATTCTAAACCTAATATACCTCCGCCGTACAAGCCACCTATACCCTTTCCACATAGGTTAGTGCAAAATAAGTTAGACAAACAATTTAGCAAGTTTATTGAAGTTTTGAAAAAGCTTTATATTAATATTCCATTTACTGAAGCTATTTCTCAAATGCCATCTTATGCAAAATTTTTGAAAGAAATATTGTCTAATAAGAGAAAATTAGATGATTACGGTACTTGCACTGTAACTTTGACTGAAGATTGTAGTGCCGTTATACAAAACAAATTACCACCAAAACTAAAGGATCCAGGTAGTTTTTCTATACCTTGTTCAATTGGCACTATGGCTTTTGACCGAGCCTTATGTGACTTAGGTGCTAGTGTCAGTCTAATGCCTCTATCTATTTGTAGGAAACTGAACATTGGAGAGCTTAAACCTATATCCATATCCTTATAGCTCGCTGATTCATCAGTAAAGTATCCTGTAGGTATATTAGAGAATGTTCCAATTAATTTAGACATGGAGAAAAATCATAAAAACCCTATAATTCTTGGTAGACCACTTTTAGCTACTGCTGGAGCACATATAGATGTGAAAAAAGGAAAAATCACTTTTGATATTTGTGAGAATATTATTGAATTTGATCTTGCTGATTCATTGAATAAACTTTCTTATTCTGGTTCATGTTGTAGCATTGAAATAGTTGATGATGTGGTTATTGAAATTTGTAGCTTATTTGATGAATCCTCAAATTTTAGAATTAACAATATTTGTGACGATATTAATAAAGAATTACAGAAGAAGAAGAAAAGAAGAAAAAAAAGAAGATCTAAGTTGATAGATAAAGGAAAGAGGATCTTGAGAAAATTTGGAGATTGTTTCAAGGCTGAGCCTTATGTGATTCGAAGCGATGCCCAACCTATCAGAAGGGCAATTGAGGAGTTCACGATCAAATCCGAGTGTAAAAGGGTCAAGCTGAAGACCTTTAAATTAGTGCTTCTTGGGAGGCAACCCAAGCTTTCTAACTTTAGTTCTGTTTTCTTTTATTTACCTTTGTTTTAGTTTTCTTTTAGAACTAATTTTTATTTTTCTTTTTGTAGGTAAAGAGACTTTGGTGCAAATTATGGCACTACCGTAAAGGACTTTATGGTACCGTATTTTCTATCCTTTTCGATTAGAGAGTTTTTTGGGAAAACGGTACGGCCGTAAGTTTCTTTACGGTACCGTATTTTGTAACCGAATTTTTCCTGAGAATACAACCGTTTTACGGTAGTACCGTAATCATTTTTACAGGCATAATTTTGAATTTTGAAATTTTCAAAAAAAATATTCGATCGATTTTACGGCACCACCGTAAACATTTATACGGTGCCGTAATTACTGCTGGTTTTCGACCCGAGTGTTTTGATGCATTACGGCAGTACCGTATTCTTTTTCACGGTACCGTAATCTGAGTATGTTTTTGACCCGAGTGTTTTCACCCATTACGGCACTACTGTAAGATACATTACAGACCGTACTCTTCGATTTGTTCACATTACGGCACAGCTGTAAAGCACATTACGGCCGTAATTGTATTCGTGACACGCGATAAACGTGCCGTAACCTAGGGTTTCCAGTGCCGTTTTTGCATTTTCTCGTTCGCTCGTGCGCCAACCTTGGAGTTCCGACCATCCCCGACCTTCTAGACACTCAGGCGACCTTTCCCGTCCGGTGATCGCCGCCGATCTGGTATTCTCTCGTCCGATTTTATTGTTTTGGCGAGTTTACCTAGTTTTCGGCCCTTTCGATTTTTGCTTTCGATTCTCAATCGTTTTCAGAAATTTTTGTTCCTAATCACTTCATAGATGACTGATGACTAGTTCTTATTTGTTTTCAACAATTTTTACCAATTTCTATGAAGAGATTTGAGCTCAAATGTGTAAGCATGCTAGGTTTTACTGTTCATTTTTCGCCCTCTTCATCTTCAGTTGAAATTCTTGAGACTTTGACTGATTTTTGTTCTATAATGCTTAATGAGTGTTTATGTTCATGATTGGAAGTGTTATCTTAAGTAAAATCTATTGCATTGCTGTATTGTGTTAGATACTTTGATTTGCAGCTTGTGTTTGCAATCATGCCACCAAAAACCAAAGGATTGATTTCCAAGAGAAAAGGAAAGGCACTAGTTGAGCCTTCCTTTCCACCCAACCCACATGGCATCTTATTCAGAGATGAGATACAAGCTGTCAGATACAATCAATTAGTTGAAAGAAGGGTAGTAGCTACAAAGTATGCAGACAAAAGGACTTTGGAGGCATTGGGTTTACACGAAGATGTTATGTGGATGTTTGAGGAGATCAGAGCCCAACGATTTTTCCAGATGACACCACAGACCTATCTGCCCCTGGTACTTGAGTTTCTGTGCAGTTTTGATGTACAGCTTTATGAGTATACTAATAGACATGCGGATGGTGAGATCACCTTCCGTATGGCTAATGAAGAGAGAAAGTTGTCTATGAGGGATTTGAGGACTATCTTTCAGCTTGGTACAGGAGGGCGAACATCAGTTTCACTTGGGTATAATGAGGATGCATTCTGGAACCAGATCACCCAAGAGACTCATTTTTCCGCACTCACTGCCAGAGCATCCAAGATTTCAAACCCCTGTATCAAGTACGCTCATAGAGTTTTAGCCCACACTGTCTTTGGTAGAGGTGACAGTGATGGGATGGTTAGGCAAACTGAGTTGTTCTTTTTATGGAGTATGCTATTTGGATATCCCTTGGATGTAGCCTTTTTCTTCATGAAGCACATTGAAAAAGTCTCTAGGGCAAAGAAAGGTGCTATTGTGATAGGTGGTTTCATTACACCTATAGCCCTTTACTTGAGAGTTGAGCCCTATGGAATAAAAGTTGCAAGGGGTAACTCAAGACTTGACATGGAGTCTTGTATGGCGATGAAAATGGTAGTGAGAGAAGGTGACCGTTTTTCATTGATCCTTGGACCAGGAGGGCAGAAGTTACCTTTGCCATGCATAGAAAAGACCACAGTAAAGAATCAAACAAATTGGAGATTGAGCCCAGAAAATGCTGACTATGTTATGCCACCACCGTTGAACACTATACCACCACCACCCTGGGGTAGTAGTGATGATCCTTTTGGGATGGGCATGGAGCCGCCATCTCAGGGAGCTACAGGTTCTTCCACACACCCGGATTTAGGCAGAGGATTCTCCAATGCTTTTGATCCTGGATTCAGATATCTCTCCACTCAACTGTACCGGTAGGAGCAGAGGATGGAGATAGTGATGAGCACAGTGAGTGATATGCGGGATTCCATGGGCCACATGACTGACTTGATACACCACATGCATTAGGACATTGAAAATCTCAACACTTACATGGAAGAGATGAGGAACTTTTTATATGAGCGTTTCGATTTCTAGGACCCTAGGAGGAGTGGAGAGCATGGAGGGCACTAGGAACACCACCTATTGATCCTATGGACACAGCAGCTCAGAGCACCGAGGAGCTAGGATCTGATGGCGGTGAGGATTGGTAGCGTCTTGTGAGTATTACTTTTCCCTTTTATCTTTTGTTCTTCATTTCCTTTATCTTATTAATATTTCATGTGTTGAAGGGAAGGATGCTTCTTCTACACCTCTGTGTCCGCCATCACTACTACTATGCTATTCATGCTTATCTTTCTATTTTCGATGTGGTTCTATAATACTTAATGATATTTTGATGATATTCTCTTCGATGTGGTTGTATTTACATGATAATATTTTGATGATGATGAGTAAATTTTTGATATGAATGATTTATTAGCCTTGATCAATTTTTGAAGATTATTATTGATGACTTGTTTGATTTTATTGATAAGTGAATTCAAGCCCGAGATTAGAACTAGATCTATCATGTCAAATTTATTTTTCTTATACATATCTACTTTTGAAATTTCCCATTGGTTGAAGAGTGAGATTTTAGGGAGATATGTTGTTTGAAAATTTTAATTTAAAAGTGAAGCTACTTTTTGAATAAAATTAGTATATGAGTATGAATTTTTGAATTGATGTCAATTGATTAATCTAATTGAGGTTTTATTTATTTTACTATTTGTTGGGAAGAAAGAGTCCAAAATTCACAAAAAAATAGTGAGTGACTCCCCTACTTGGCACTGTGTGAAAGTACAGTGGTACCGAAGGACATGGGTTGAAGTTAAAAAAAAAAGAGAGAGGAATCTATTCACATTAACTCCACTGTCTTTGGTAAAAAAAAAAATCTTTCTCATCAAAAGACATGAGTTCTATTATATTGACTATGTGGTCAGTGTACTCTAATTTCGTCACCAGAAAAAAGGTGGTAATCGAATTAGAGAATGTGAATGATACAAAAGGAATAAAAAGTATGTATCTATGTAGGTACATGCCGTCGAGAAAAAAATTTAGAAAAGAAAAATTTGAGTAAAAAAAGATTTTGGATATCCTATTCCTATAAACAAAAGTATGATAGATTTAAACTAAAAATTGGATGAAGTCATGAGATTGGAATTCTGCTTTTTGTATAAGTTGCGAAGTTTTATTTGACTAAGTTGTGGATCTTGAGAATTGAATTTAGAAGATGATATATCTGTTTAAAATCTTATGACTCAATTGATGAGAATTTTTCATTAGTGATTGTATGTTAGAAATTTATTTTCCATGAGAAAGTCTATGCCTATGACCAGTTTTTGAAAATTTTTAGTTTTTGCTTGAGGACAAGCAAAGTTTGAGCCTTATGTGTTTGATGACACCGAAATTTATAGTAAATTTTGTGCCATTTCATTGGTATTTTTGTATCATACTCATAGACTTTGCTTATTTTTATGCATTTTTTAATCAATATTTGCGGAAATCTACACTCTTTTCTATTTTTGATAATTTTCAGGCAAAAAGACACGATTTTTAGTCGATTTCGAGAAATCCAGATGCATAACTGAATTCACAACATCAACAGGAGATCACATATCAAATTTCAGAAGAATTGAAGCTTCAGAGCAAATTACGGCACCCCCATTATGGATATTACGGTACTGTAATTTGACTACACTCGTAGATCAAAATCATGGTACTGCCGTAATTCCCGAGATGTGCCGTAATTTGAAGTTTTTCAGACCAGAGAATTTCGTGGTGTTACGGCACGACCGTAATAATCTCTACGGTGTCGTATTTTGGAGCGTTTTTGGACAGAGATTTGATGAAGTTTACAGTACTACCGTAACGGAATTTACTGTACCGTTATTTGGGATGGTTTTTCACCGGAAAGATTACTGACATTACAGCACTGCCGTAAAGAAGATCACGATATCGTAATTCCGGAAGATTTTCACCTGAGAGTTGGCTGTCCAAATTACGGCACTGTCGTAATATTTATTACGACCGTAATTACAACTCAAAATCGTGATTTTTTCGGTCAACATGAAGCCCGATTTTTGTGGAGATGATTGCGATCGATCCATGCCATTAAATAGGATGCCATAAGAAGAAAAAATGGAGCTTTTTCCACAACGAAGAGAAGGAGACCGAAAGCCCTAATTTTCGTCCACTAGAGAGAGATAAATCGCCTCACACGCTGCCGCCCTAGGTTTCACCGCCGGGAACCGTACAACGCATCTCCGGCCGTGAAATTTGAGTGGAAGCTACGCATAGAGGAGGAGAAGGTGTCCCAGAAGTTTCAGCATGATTGGAGATCAGACGGAGGAGAAATCAACAAAAGATCGAGCGCCACCGCCGTTCACCCAGATTACGGCCGTAATCTTCATTACGGCCGTACCGTAATTCTTTTTTTTTCACTCTGTTTCAATTTCCAATACTATAAATTATTGTAATCTTCCTTCCATGATAGCTTAAACTCACTTTGGGACATGGGGGAATAATTCACTTGATTTTTAATGACTAGATGACTATTTTTTAATTATATCGTTACGTTTAATCTTAGCATGATGATTTTACTTATGTGTTAATTGTTCTTAGATTCTCTTAGATCTATATTATTATTCATGTTTTAGAGTTTTCGCCATTGACTGAAAAGTAATTGCTTGAGAACTCGGAACCCTAGAATTGCATGTTAGAAACTTTCTTAGGTTAGTTCTTATTTGTTTGATTTTAGGAGATTAATTGCCATGAATATAATATGAATCTAGGATTGAGTCTATGTTGTCAAACGTGGAGATCTTGTGCGAAAGCAAGGATCAGAACGTTGGAGAACCATGAGTAAAACTAGTGTTGAGACTCAGATGCATGAAAGTGATCCTTGAGATTCCACTAGAGATTATCAACCTAGAATTCGGATGCACGAAAGTGATCATTGAGTTCTTCATTTGATGATTTACTTATCTTCAGCTTGGGATAAATCTTGCATGAAAGCGAGGGTTGATCTCTGCATGATTGTCTGCACGAAAGTGAGATAATCCTTTTATTAAGTCAATTACATCTTTATCATAGTAAAGTTAAACTGATGAAATCTTTATTTATGTCTAGTCATAGAAATTAAAGTGAATGAAACTCTAGTTCCATCTTCTCTCTCTGATAATTCCGTTTTAGTTTTCGATTTGCCATAATTTCAATTACCTAGATAGTAAGAAATCAATTATTCGGTACTTGACAACACAGGTCTCTGTGGGATCGATACTTTTCTTTATTACTTCGGGTATCCGTGCCCTTGCGGACACTACAAGTTTAGGGACAACAAGTTTTTAGAGCTGTGTCAAAGAGTGACAAAAGCCCCTGTACGCCAACACTTAGGTTTTGGCTGCAACACCTGAAATAAGTCTACCCTACTTGTATTCATAAGTGTGTCCTTTCGGATCACAACAAGAAACTAGAAGAATGTCTGTGGAAACAAATAGATCTCAAGTATTGGTGACTGAAAATCATGGTAGAAGCACAAATAGATCTTCATATCAATATGGAAAATCTAGGAGCAAATCATCTTTCAGAAAAGATATAGAGTGATTTTATTGTCATAAGAAGGGACATATTAAGAAGTATTGTTAGTCATTCAAGAAGGCTCAAAAAGGAGAAAACAACGAAAAAGGAAAAGATAAAGGGAATACTATTGTTACAGTGGATAGTGATGTTGACATTCGTCCTAACTTGAGATTCAGTTTGATTCACTCGGTGTTCTTGGTGATGAAGGCTTAGTGAGCACATTTGGTAATGAAAAGTGGAAGATAACTAAAGGCTCACTTTTTTATGCTAGAGGAAGCAAACAACATACTCTTTATCACATTGATGTTGAGGTTCTTAGAGGAGAAATTAATACTGCTTCAGCACCTATTTCAGAGTTATGTCATAGAAGGCTTGGACACTGAGTTAGAAGGGTGTGAAGATTCTATTAAAGAATGTCGTTTTTCCTAAAATACAAAGTGAGCCAGTTTCTCAGCCAAGGGGAGAATTCCAGGATGAGGACCAGTCAATTGATGTAAGCAATGCATAGAAAAGACAGATATCTCAGTAATCTCAGATGAAAACTCAGTTAAGAAAGTCACTTAGAAGAAGAAAACCTTCATGGAAATGTGACAATGGTTTTGTCATGATTAGAGATGGAAGAAAGTCATAGTGCTATCAAGTGAAGTTGGTTATGACAAAAGAGAAGACTAAGGTTTGTAAAAAGATAGTCGGGATAGTCATCCCTACATGATGCAGGAAGGGGAGATTGTTATATATGAGTTCTGCATCATGCAGGGACCCACTTGCAAATAGAAGAAGGGAGTGGACCTTATTGTAAAAGGTTTTTTTTTAACTAAATTAATGTCCATGTGAATGTGGGCAATTGAGGTTGGGAAAGGAATTTCAGTTTTCTGAGTGGCGGCAGGAGAAAGAAGTTTTGGCTGAACTTTTGGGATGCAATTTTGGAGACATCCACCGTTTGATTGGCCCAAGAATTTACAGAATTGCTTTTGGGGTAATTTTTTACCTATCCAATGGTCATATTTTCAATTTGTCTCTTTGTTTGTCTAAATTAATTCAGAGAGCGATTTTAGAATTTTTGTTTCCTTTGAGTTGAATTTCATCTGTTTGATGAAATTCTTGATTGAAAAGAGATTTTGTATTATTCCTTTATAGTGAAAATTTGGTGGCTCTCTTTCTATCGTGATTTTTAGGTGTTTATATTTTGCATATTATATATATATATATATATATATATATATATATATATATATATATATATATATATATATATTATCATGATTGCACAAGTGAGATTAAGAATTTTATTATTGTCGAAATAAAAATCCTAACAAATATTATATATGATATGGGAATATAGAACTGCTCACATGCTCACAACATGAGAAAACTATGTACAAAGTGGAATACTCTTCATAATGGGGATAAAATGAAATTGCCTACAACGTGGGAAAACTAATGGGCTTATAATAGATCAAAGAATAAGAATAATATAATGTAATTCATAGCATACAACATATTGAATGAGAACATGAACCAAACTGAATACAATTGTACCTCAACAATTGGAATGATCAAGATCAAACACCACCTTTACTTAATTTAATATTCAAAATTGTCATGACAACGGAGTAATGTATTGCTAAAAGGAAAAGTTCAGGACTTAACATTATTATGAAGGATGCAATTAATTTAGTTATGATGATTAATGAGTAGAAATGGCATCTAAGCCAATCAAGTGAAGCATAATAAGTTTGCACAGTTACTAAGTACAAGAACAATTAATTTGGTGAAAATCATGCTGAAACAAGCCAAATTCATATTGGGCCTAAAATACCTTGAACCAGTCTCAATTCCATTGAACTAGGTCCAATTGACACTTAACAGGCCCAAATTTCATGCTATATTGGCTTTGTATAGAGCTAAACCAGATTCAACTGAATTGAACTGGGTCTGAAATGTAGCACATCGGCTTGAACCAGCAGTAAAAGAGGCGAACCATTGTGAACTACCTAAATCACCATGAATCAATCCATTATTCAGTTGGTTCAACCGAATTGGTGCATGTGGCTTGGTCGAGTCATGGCTACATTCGTGTCACGGCAGTGATGGCCAACTTGGGGGACTATTGACTCATTGGTGTCTACCTTAATAATGTACTAGTTTGTCTAATTTATAAGTGTTGTTGATGATATTAATTATTATAGATATTTAGGAGTAAGGCAAAAAAGTTAGTCGTATTTAATGATCACATTCTAATATAATAAATAGAGACATATAGTACGTTCAATTTCTCTTTATTATACATGTTGTATTAGTTGAACAATGACAATATATTGTTAGACTTTTTTGCATATTCATAAATATAGGATGTATAGATTTAGAATAACATGGATAATAAAATAATTAATACATACCTGATTGCACCATCAATCTTGTTGTGCTTTAATGTCCATGTCAAGCCAGAAATCTTCCACTGCTAGCTTTCTTTAGACAGCTCTTAATGGGAAGAGACCAAACGATCGAAGGATGCAAGTGGGGACCTAGCCCATATTTATAATAATAAAAACTCTAAGATCCCCCCATAAAGGAGTTTTGGATTTCAGGTGCGAAATCCATAATCCAATATGGATTTCTCTCAAGACCCAGGGTGCAGAATTCAATATCCAATAGTGATTCCTTTTAAAACCAGCGGGCTACATAGGGCATCTTTCACATTCAATTATGAGATGTTATAGGCTCATTAACCAATTAACAAATGCTCCCACAAATTAATAATATTAGACCAAAAATCCTTATTGGATTAAGGTTATTTAACAAATTGCCATGCTTAAGGTTACCTTATCCTTAAGACTTTAAATTGTATAATTGCAAATGTTATGCACATTAAGAGTACAATGTAAATTAAAAGAAATGACATGAACTCAATATCACATAACATGTATCAATTAAAAATAATATATGTGCACTCTAATTGATACAAAAAGAAATGTGAATAAAAAATTGAGTTCAACATTATATTGCATAAAGCTACCACTAACCAAATACATCAAAAAGATTTTGCAATACCCCATGTTAATAACATAATTCTCAAATAGTAGAAATTGAGTCCTTGATTAATGGATATGCAATAAAATGTTAACATATTAAAATTAATATATTCAATCACTATGTCTCCTTTCTTAATTAGATTCATGACTGTATGACACTTAACCTCACGATGTTTATTGTACTTTGAACTTCTGGTAAACCACTCAACACATGCATTGAAATTGATCTTTAATGCATATAAACTTAATATATTAAATCTCTCCCACTATCCGAGTAGTTCATTTGCTTGTGATGAACTATCAAAGGAAGGTTTTGGTGGTTCACTTTCTCTAAGTGCAAAATCAATGACACCCATGCCAAGTGTAAATAAAATATCTTCTTTCCATCTTTTAAAGTTTATGCCAATCAGGATCTCTATAGTAGCTTGATTGCTATTAACAGAGAAGGAAATTGATTGAAATATCAAAATATAAGTCAACACATTTTACAACAAAAGTGTGAACATATAACTCAAAGTTGATGAAATATGATAAAAAAAATATCATGTTTTCTCCTTTGGAGATTAATATAATATGAAATTTTTATCTCAATAAAGGAAAAAACAATAATTATGAATATTATCTCACATTATATCAACTAATTACTCCCTTTGGGCAAGTAAATTAATTAATATAACTGAGATAAAATTCATCATTATTAAAGGTACTGAAGTATATTATAATAACTATAAATGAGCCACTTTGGCAGCCAAACATTTATAGTAATTATAATTTTAGTGTATTATAAAATGAGGCTAACAAGTCTATACAAAATTATCCTATATATACTAATTAATTCCCTCCTTTGGGCAGGTAAATTAATTAATATAACAAAGATAAAACTGTAACCATATCATAAATATTGAACACATTATAATTAATCATAAATGAGCTACTTTGGTAGCCAAACATTTATAACAATGATAATACAATATATTTATGTAATAATGACTTGATTATGCATTAAATTTAAATCAATATTCATAACATTCTCTCTTATGACATGACTAAAACAAAATTATCCTATATATACTAATTAATTACCCTCTTTAGGCAGGTAAATTAATTAATATAATTCAGATAAAAATGATTTTCTTTTATAAACATTAGAATATACAATATATACTATGAATAAACCATTTGAAATATGGCCAAATATGCATTACCATAAATTTGCATATCAACTTACATTTTAATAATTACGATAAGACATATATTTATGACATACATATAATTCAAAATGAATCTATATTGTTGCAAAATGTTTTTCAAGAATTTTGGATCAAGTTTCTTTTTCAATAGCAATACCAACACAATTAACTATCCATAAAAGGTTCCACAATTCTAAAGGCATTTATATACAACTATATAAAATAAGCAACTTATGCTTAACCTCTTACATCAGTATTGCAACCAAGAATTATTATGAACAATTTCATAATCTTTAAATTTGAATCATAGATCCAAATTATATCATATTATAGATACAAGATTAAAAATATCATAATATGAGATAGAACAAATTGGAATTAAAATCTAATTTAAAAAATAAAATCCTTTTAGTAAAATCTAAATTAAGAGGAAAACAGCAAGTTACTTTTGCACAGAACACATCAAGACTATAATAAGCCAAGCTAGTGTTTATAGCATTTTAGTGCACATCAGCCTATTTGTATTTACATACTGCTGTTATCTACTTATACTCACAGAAGTCTATCCTAATAGATTTTGCCCAAAAGATAGCCCACAAGTCTAGTTTATTTGAACTAGACACAATTCATCTGAACCATATTGACTGAACTTGTAAGCCCGACTCAGAAGAATTGAAAACCCGATCTAATGATGTTAATTACTACATGTCTACATATAATTTGGCCAAATATTAATCTTCCTTTGGGCTGATTAATATCCGCATGAATTACATACACAACCGTCTTATCATTATAAAATAAATTAATAATAAATTAACTTACATAATACACTACTTTGGTGGTCATATTGCTTTAATTCATTTATTTTATAATGTCAGAACTTTTAATTATTTAAACAATAATAAAAATAATTATGCCATCAATAGAATGTATTTGAATTTTTTTTTGATTTTTATAAAATTTACAGTAGGCAGCCACTACAAAGCATAGCAGGCCAAGCAGCACTCTGCTGCTTCTGCATAGAAGAATAAAATAGCCGAATTGACTGGGCCCAAATTAAGCCCATACAACAGAAATAGCACAGCAGCATGCTTCTGCGCATAGCACAGCAGATGAGGAATGACCAGCTGTAGCCCAAGCCCAATAAGCAAAAATAGGCCCGGATCCAACCTAATAGTCAGACCCAAAACCCAGATCTATTTAGGCCCGGATCCAACCCAATAGCTAGACCCAAAACCCAGAGCTATTAAAACCAGATCCATCAATGAAGTGGATCCAAACATTAATAGCAGATCCAAAATTGGATCCGCGCCAAAGAATGCACCGCGAGCCCGAAAAACTCGCTCGCGGAAAACGTGTTTCGTCGCTCATGCCGAATCCACTCACTTGACTCGTCGTTGAATCCAAAACCCGATTCACTCACGAGACCTGCGAGACTCGCTACTCATGCCGCATATCTTCCCCGTTCGCATGCGAAGATCGCGTCCAACCCCCGGCATCTCTGGTTATGTTCCAGCGGCAAGAGGGAAGGGATTCAGTTGGACGAATGTCACGATCTGTGGCGCTCGACGCAAGCCGCACTTCGGAAGCAACTGCGCCAGATGCAACATGCGACCCACGTCCACGACGACAGCATTTGCCCTAAACACAGTGCCGATCACACACCTCATCAGCCTAAATGTGGCACATGCATAGCAATTATCTGCAACATGGAGAAGGAAGCAGCAATCACCACCATTCCCCATTGTCACCAAAACTAGGGCAGAAGCCTTGATTTGGATCCTGAAGTACACCGTGGTGGGACGCGGCGACGGCAATGAAGATGACGCGATTTCGAAACTAATGTCAACAACGACGTCGGAGCTAAAATCTAAAAATCAAACACTAAAAATTGACGTCGCTGAATTGAAGATTGATGCATTGCATTTACATCATGTTTTTGCTTGTGTTTTATATGTTATTTAGGCTTAATTTCATGATTTTATACCAATTTTTAGTGTTTTTACTTCACTTTGTATGAAATTTTCACTTTTCTTGGTTTTTATGAAAATGCAAGTAAAATGGCATAAAATTGATGGATTTTATGAGTTTTGAAGCCATAGCATGATTTTTGAGGAAAGTATGAGGTCACACATCAAATTTGGGGCGAAAATAGTGATAAGTGCGACTTTCGCGGTCGCAGCTGTGAGTTTTTCGACTGGCCGTGAGTTTCGTGTTTGAAGGGTGAAAATGTGGCTAAGTAAAAAGTTCACAGAAGTTTTCACGGGTAAGGCTGTAAATCCTTCATGGGCCATGAATCTTTCTATGTACACAGGACTTTATTCACAGAAACATTTAGGGCTGCAGCCGAAAACTGTTTATGGGCCGTGAGTTTTTCCGCCCTTTCGAGTTTTTCACTCAATTCAACTCCAAATTGAACCAGAATTGAACCAAACTCTCCAGAATTCTTCCTTGATGGGTTCTTGATGGATTAAACTATAAAAGAAGGGGTTTTTGGAGGGCAAGGGAGACTTTTTCGGATGAACAGAATTAGAGGCAGCAACTAGGGAGAAAACTCAGTTCCAGGGCAAAATTCTGGCGAGATTTCATGCAAAAGGGAGAATGGATCTCTTCATCTTCGTCTCCAGATCAAGGGGAAGCTTTTTCATTTACTTTCTTAGTGAATTCGTGTACTTTTGATAGGATTCAATGTAATTGTTATTCATATCCATGCTGTTAACGTTTATCATGAGTGAGTAAAACTTTATTTTGGGATTTGGGATGTAGCCCACTGACATTTATGGATCAATCTGTAATTTCATTCTTTGTTAAGATATTTTATAGAATTGATTTGATTAGAAGTGTGTTATTTATGTGATTTACTCTAGCTAAGTATAGTTGCATCTTAGATGTTGCGAGAAGGACCGGGAGGTGAATTGCAACGTCGAAAACATTCTATTCAAACCTACGAATCCAATCACGGGAGTAGTTCGGATTCGTTTGAAGGAATTCAAGGTTTTTCATAGAACTTAATGAGTCTAGTTACGTTAACTGTCACGAGAGTAGGGAGTTAGTGTACTTACATACCGGATTATGCTTTGGGAGGAGGTAATCTGTACATTAGGGAAAACCCCTTTCATTTCTATGTTATTTTTTTCTAAGGTTAACTTTTATTAATTTCATACTTGTCAGTGTGGTGAAACCCCGAGTCCCGATCTCCTAAAACCTGATTTTCCCATACTTCTGTTGCTTTTAATGCCTAGAGTCTAAACAAAAATCACGATTTGATTTGCCTAGATTTAAGCAAGTCGTATAATTGGTACTTGACCGCCAGATCCTCATTGGGAATGATTTTTATTTTATTACTTCGATAAATCTGTACACTTGCGGACGCATTAAGTTTTTGGCGCCGTTGCCGGGGATCAGGCCAACCAATGTCGATTTGATCGATAAGTTTAGAGACTAGGCATTTCATTTTTTCTTTTGTTTTAGCATTTACTTTGTCCTTATTTTTTTTATAGTTATCTTTTGTTATCTTAACTCTATTTCACTTGATTGACACATTGTATGCCAAGAGTTTTAAATACAGGTACTTTATTTCCTGAAGATCAAGATATTGAATGCACCTTCTACCTTCGAAGAAGACTACAGTTTCAAACTTTAAAAACTTCAGAAGAAGGCTCGATGGTGAACAATCAATCGTTGGGGGATTTGGTAGTGCCTACCATATAGGGCTTGAATTCAAGCATTGTTCGACCTAATGTGGAGGCGAACAACTTTGAGCTTAAACCAGCATTGATGACTATGGTTCAGTAGAACCAGTTTGAGGGTTCCGCAAACCAGGATCCCAATCTTCATCTTGCTGTATTTTTAGAATATTGTGACATTGTTAAGGTAAACTGTGTATCTTCTGATGTGATTAGACTAAGACTACTTCCATTTTCTCTTAGGGATTGTGCACGGGCTTGGTCATACTCTCTTTCTGCTAGATCAATTACTACATGGGATGAGCTCTCACGTGCTTTTCTGACTAAATACTTTCCACCTAGCAAGACAGTTCAACTGAGGAATATGATAACATGCTTAGACAAAGAGAAGGAGAATCGCTCTATGATGCTTGGGATCGCTTCAAGGAGCTCCAGCGCATGTGTCCTCATCGTGGGCTTGAGAAGTGGGTTCTAATCCATATCTTCTATAATTGATTGGACTACAGCACAAAGCTCATGGTGGATGCTACTGCTGGGGGAGCTATCATGAGTAAAATCATTGAGGATGCGATGACTTTGCTTGAGGACATGGCCATGAATCACAACCACTGGTCCAATGAGCGAGGTACCACCTCGATGGGTATGGGTAAGTATAGTAGTGATTCCTTGACATCTTTAGCTACAAAGGTAGATTCTCTAGCACAAAAAATAGAAATTTTTTTACTTTTCCCCTCAGTTGCAGTTAATTTTATTTCTTGTGAGGTTTGTAGTGTTTCAAGTCATATCTCTACTGATTGTTAGCTCTTAGCTTCGCCACAGGATGATTCTCTTCAGGAGCAAGTCAATGCTTTAGGCAACTATAATTAAAGACAGGTGAACAACCCTTATTTTGCTATATATAATCCAGGCTGGAGGAACCACCCTAACATGTCATACAAGAACAACCAAGGGCAAGTTCCTCTACAATATAATTAGTAGAATAATAGGCCACCACCAGGTTTTCAGTCTAGGCAGTTTAATCAGCCTCAGAAGTCCAACTTGGAGTCTCTTTTGGAAGGATTCATTATTGCTCAGAAAAAGCACAACGAGGATGTCTCTGATGCTATTAAGTATATAGTATCTTGAGTGGATGCCTTGGCAACCCACAATAAGATGTTGGAAAGTCAAATAGCTCAGCAGGCAAGTACCTCTAGTAGGGCCATGGGTAAACTTCCAGGGCAACTAGAGATGAACCCTAGGGAGCACTGTAACGCCATCACCCTTGTGAATGGCGAATATATTGATGAGCTCCGGATGCTTAATGAAGAACCTGCACCTGAAGTTTTAGAAAGGAAGCCTGAAGAGACTTCACCTGAGGAAGAGATGTCAGTAGAGAAGGGGAGGGAGGGAGTTTATGTAGGTCCGTCTGCATATGTTCCACCCATTCCTCTCCCTCAGAGGCTAGTAAGAGCAGACTTGAGAAAGTGTGACATTGCAAAACTTGAGGTAGAGAGCAGTGAGGTAAGTGAGCCCAAGGTGATCGCAAAGGTAAAAGATCCTGAAAGTTTTTTAATTCCCTGTCAAATTGGTAAAATTTCTATTAAACATGTTTTATGTGATTTTGGGGCAAATGTGAGTTTGATGCCCTTATCTATTTATAACAAGATTAACAGTGGGGACATGAGACTTACGAAAATTTTGCTTCAATTTGCTAATGGTTCTATTCAACAATCTGTTGGAATGATTGAAAATGTTTCTGTTAAAGTTGGTAACTATTCTATTTTAACTAATTTTATAATTATTGATATGGAAGAAAATATTGAGTTACCAATTATATTGGGTAGACCATTTATGGCTAGCGCAGGTGCTATTGTTGACATGATGAATGATAAATTGACATTGAATCTTGGAAAGAATAAACTAGTGTTTGATTTTTCTCTGAAGACTAAAAAATATTCTTTTGTAGGATCTCATCATCACATCATAGATGAAGGAAGCATGGCCTATGGTAATAACACCTCAAAAATTGGCAAGAATCCCTTTGAAAGATATTTGAAGCATGAAAAAGACAGAGGGAAAAGAGATGAAACGTGGCCACAATCACAGATTACCAATTTAAGCCCATAAGTCAACTTACCAAGGCGTGGAGATGAAAAACTTCATATCATTCACTACGCCTCAGATCTACTAGAAAATTCATGAACTGTGTTATGGTCAAGCTAAAGACCTTAAACAAGCGTTTTTTGGGAGGCAACCCAAAGTTTTTGAGTTTTGTTAATTTTAGTATTTTCAGTTTTAGTCTTTAATTTTCTTAGAAAGTTTTGGAGACTTTAAAAAGCATGATTTGATGAACTTTTATATATGAAAAATCTTCTATATATGTTGTTTTACGTGCAGGAATTTTTTGAAAATTTTTTGGAAATTTTTTTTTGTGAAGAACTGAGTCATGGCGACATATTCACGGTCATGGCCAAGAGTTTTCTCTGTGCAGGCTAAGTTATAGAGGTATTCATGGCCGAAGCCGTGAACGACTCACGGACTGTGAGTTCTTTGGTCTTAAACTTAACGGGCGAAACAAGGGTTTATGCCCTCGCTCGTTAAATGTAGATTCTCAACGATTTCTTCCACCATAGGCGACAAAAACCTTCCTCTAAACTTCCTCCACTTCTGGCGAGTGTTTTCCGATGACTTTTCATCGAATTCTGGCCGGATTTCACGGAGAAGCAGCGGACATTCGCAGAACACCAGTTTCGCCGCCAGCATCCGTTTTCAATCCGATTTTCACCCAGCTTTACTCTTTGGTTTCTATACTTGATTTACATACTTCTAGCATTGATTTGGAAGTAGTTTATTTGGATTTCTAGAAGGATTTGTGTGAATCTTTGACGGGCGACTTTCATAGTTACTGGTTTTATTAAAATTTGAATATTTGTGTTGGTTTGATTGTGATCTATGGCACTGAGGAGATCTGTGAGGACTAGACCATATGGGGCTATGTGGAAGATTGGGATTTTCGGACCTTATCCACGCCCCAGGTGATGGAACGTGTTGTAGGTGGGGTGGTCCTTATATGCCGTACTCTAGGGTGGCGGAACTTATGATGCAGAAAACGTGAGAGGGGCATTAGACGGGGGAAGAGAAGCGTGCACGGAGTGAAAATCGTCGATGAAAACACGATGAAAACCAAGCAGAATACTATTTGAGCAATACCGGAAGCACCAAGAAACCACGACAACTCAAATAAACTACTAACCTCTCATGCGAGCCAATCTCGAGTAAGCGCAGCAGCGAGCAAACACAGTGGAGCGACGGGTCTAGCTTCAACTGTCCATCCTGGGTATATCCACAAGCAAGCAACAACAATGTGAGCACAACAATCGGAAAGAAAGAGGTAGCGTCTACCTCATAACTTTGATTCAAAACACCAAGCGAGGAGGACCCTCGGAGTACAAGTCACTCAGGCAGCCCAGTCGTGTTTACAAGCACTCAATCCTCACTTGGAGCTACCACGAGGAACTTAGTAGGCTTCCACTCACTGGAGGCTACCCTAAGAAGCAAACTGGTAAGCTCAATAAGCAACCAGTCTCCACTCCCTTTTATAGAGCATGGGAGGGAATATCACACCATACACATGACTTAGGGAATAACACACCACAAGCATGACTACCTACTCTAACTAACTAAAAGCAGTCAAGATGCTGTTGATGCAAGCATACTAATGTAAGCATTAACTAACTCATACTAACATAGTCAAGATGTTGCTGATGCAAGCATACTGATGCGAGCACTAACTAACTCATACTAACTACTACCAACTAAAGTAGATGAGGGAATCTGAAGCTAGTGCATGGGCTAGGCCTTCTGGGCTGCAACTGAGCCTTTTGAGCTATGACTGGGCCATCAAACCATCTCGGAGCAAGTGGCGATGAAGCAACAAAACTTGCTAATGGTGGGCTGATTCTGGACGGTGTTGGCTGACTCTCAGTTGGTGTTGAGCACCCGGTTGTGGTAGTGGTCATTCGTCGGTGCTTCGGCAGGCCTCGTTGTCAAGTTCATCGGTTGGAGAGGCATTGACATGGTTGATGACGGGTTGATAACCCCCACAAAATGGTCAGGGGGCTGGGAGGAACGTTGATTGCGTCGAACGGGGTGAGGAACAGTGTCTTCCTGCACTTCTGGGCTGTTCAAAGACATGGCCCGTGGGGAGTCTGAGGGTATGTCTTCTTGGTCTCCTTGGGCCTCTTGGGCACCTTGGACTCCTTCGGCTCCGTCAATCCTCCCCCGGTGGGAAGAATTCTCCTATGGAGAATAAGAACTAGCCCCTAGCATAGAGCCGGTGGGGAGGGGCGGTCGGTAGGGTAGCAGGTCAGTGGCGTTGAACATGGGGCTGCGCAAAGCGTCCTCTGGGAGGTCTAGGACGTAGGCGTTGGCTCCGACGTGTCACAACACTGTGTAGGGCCCATCGCAATGCGCATGAAGCTTCCAATTGGCTTGCGACCTCAGTCGCTCAGGGTGGATGCGCACCATTACGTGCTCACCTATCTCAAAATTGTGGGGGCTACGAAGCTCATTGGCCCCGTGTGCATATCTAGTATTGCTCAAAAAGATTTGTCGGCGAATATCATCATGTAATACGGTGATATGGCATGCAAATGCGGATGCAGACTAAGCGAAATCAGGAGAATGGGGAATGCCATGCAAGTCTAAAGGTTTACGAGGTTGGTGCCCTAACACGACTTGGAATGGACTCAAACCTGTTGAGCGATGGGGTGCGCTGTTGTAAGTGAACTCAGCAATGGGGAGAACGGAATCCCAACTTCGCGGGTAGTCACCGATGAGGCAACGCAAGATGTGTTGGGGTATGCCCTTAAGGCTAATGTTTGAGGCCTTGGGATTGTATTAGTATCATGTAATAAACTCTTAAGTTTATAAAGGCATGGTTATTATTCAGGTTGTTACCTTGTCTGCTGTAATAAGTGTACTTCTGAATAATGTCTCAAAGCTGTTCAGCTAGGCTGACAGGCTATATGTCCTTAGTCGAGATATCTTGGTGAACATGAGACAGCCTTGATATGATTGAGACTAATATGAGTGCTAATCTTATAGGATGCTTCGAGCATGGAATAAGATGTAGACTCATGGGTACATTGGATGTACTGGACAGACCCTACTGGGATATTCCATTGCTTGTCACAATGTGAATAATCCTTGTAAGCAGCAAGTGGCACATGTCCTTTGACTTGAGATCACTTGTGTTTCTAAATGATGATTGTCATTGTCTTGAGGTAGTTCAATATCATTTGAAACATAATGATTATAGACTATCTTGGATGGTGAGCTTGAATCAGGTTAGGACACTAGTGATAGACATAGGATTGCCGTCTCCTTGTTTAAGGAGTATGATGTTCTAAAGGGCCCCCTTATGAGATGATTGAGATAGTGTATGGCCATACCCAGATGACTATGTGCATCTGATCTAATCATGCTCATCGTATTGGAGTTACAGGCTTGACATGCTTGTCCAATAAGAACATCCAGTGGTAAAGGACATATGTATGCCTTGTGAATTGAGTCACACTTGTGCTATGGTTTGGGAGTAGTCTTGGAAGACTCTTTCCTTTATATCGGGAGACAGTGATGTGTTGCTAGATACCCCTCACTGATCGTGATAACGTAAGTTATCGTTACCGACATTTAGAGGAAACCCTCAGGGTCGCACAATTTGGTGATATGGCTTACTTAAGTCAGATCGTATGGACTGGATTCTTTGAGTTCAGATTAAAGGGATTTAATCTCTGATTGTAAGTGAGATCTGGTCTGATCATGTTTGATTGATTAGGGCTTGAGATCGGTAAGCTTCGATCGAGAGAGGTGATGCTAGATCGGAGAGATCAGGGGCATCAGGAGATGAACGGTTGGATCATAAGCCTTGGGGTTCGATTTGGTCTAGACCAAGTGGCTTGAGCTATTTCGGTTTGGTTTGATGAACCAAAGCCGATTTGACATTTTGGATTGAACCGGTTCACAAATATGAACGCTTGGTTCAATGCCAAAATGCGTTTTGGGTTGGCTTGAACGCATGGCTTGATTGACTTCCATTTATGGAAAGTCATCAAGGGCCGGTTTTGCTTCAATGCCAAAACGCTTATGCGTTGAGCTCCTCACTTCAACGCCTTGATTCTTTTCGAGGTGTGGTTGACGAAGGTGTGGTGTAGACATCCAAGAGAAGCTCTCGGCCGAACGGATTCATCTCATCAAACCCTTTCCATTCGACAAGAGAAGGCTTGGGTGTCTTGCTAGCACAAGAGATCTCAAGGAAGTGAGCATCTTCATCTTGTGTGTGGACTTGTGGAGGAGACCTAGTTTGATCTCTTCTTCCAAGCCGAATTCCAAGCTTATGGCGTTGGTATGATTTCTCATAACTTAAGTTGATCATATAGTTTCATATGCGATTTTGAAACCCTATTTTCCGCCATGCATGCTAGATGCGCATGATTAGGGTTTTTCCCCCCCCTTTATGTTAGGGGTTACTTCAATTGGTATCAGAGCTAGGCTCTTGATATGATCTATATGATTGCTTTGAAGTGTTTGTGATCCATACATATTGCGCTTACTTGATGCATGCTTTGTTTACATGAAGTTTGCGCTTGTATCATGCTAACATGTAGTTTGCGCTTGTATCATGGCTTTGATGAAGTATGCGCTCCCCCTAGAAGGGGACCCCCTAAAGTTTGCGCTCCCCCTTGAAGGGGACCCCCTTAGATCTAAGGGTTATCAACATGCTAGAAGATATATCTTATGGATGTTCTAGATGTTTGCGCATGTCAAAATGTTTTCTAAAACTTACATCTTGCGCGCATGATTAGATCTAAGGTGCCACTACATTAAATCCTTAGATGGGTTGATGGGGTTGAAAGCATCTTCTAGGTTAGATCCAACTAGTCTGATCAGACCATCTGACAGCCTAGATGGGTTGACCAGATAGCACCTGTGCGCAAGCACGAGGTGGCTATAGGTCGACTGCATCCAAGGCGTGTAGCGAGGTCAGGTTGAGACAACTACTGAACACACATGAGTTAGGCCCGGGGTCACACCCGCTTGCCAAAACTCATGAGGGTGGTTCAGCCCTTGGCGCATGCATGGTTGACCATCAGGTCAACTCGGGTCAGTTAGGACTCGGTGCATGCAGGGGCAAAGGATCTAACTAGATGGATGAGTGGATCCCTATCAATGGACCATTGTAAGGTTGTAGGGCACATAAGGAAATTAAAATTGATGCCATGGGGTTTTTTCAAAAATTTAATTTCTTGATTGGATCACATGATGATTTGATGCCATGATGCTTGTCTATTTAGTCTTATGTGGGTTACCCTATTGTGTGCTGTGCTGGGGCCTGCGTGCCTGGTCAATTATAAGTTAATTTTATTGTGATCTGCGAATCACTTTTTCATTAATTTATTGTATAATTGACCTGCGAGTCAACCTTGTCTAGATAGATCAAATGTACTTTGATTAGACAAGAGTACAAATGCACACATCCCAAAGGAGCATTCAGCTGGTGGCGCACCTGAGGTGCTCTTGGCGCTAGGGCCCTAGGTTGGACCAGATGAGATGCCAAGGAGCTCAAGTGAAGACTTAAGTAAAATTAAGGTCTTACTAGGGTTCATGGGCTTTTACCACATAAGATCATGCTTTCTACTTATTGCTAATAATTAGAATTGCATGTTTAAGTTTATCTTCTACTATAGCCATAGGATATGCCTGATAGTAAGAAGATAAAAGACCGTTAAAATCCAACGCTAACATATCAAGCTCGATAAGCCTTCTGACGCGAAACCTCACCTTTCTGATTATCGTTGGAGCCGTGTTGAACCCACTCAGTGGGCACGTCCATCTATCTTCAGACGGTGCTGGATTTCACCTGCGTGTTACAAAGTAGGGATTTATCACTGCTCGTTGCTCAGCATAACACGTGGTGGTCCAGGGAGTAGGTCGGGTCAGCTTGACCATGTAGGCTACATATGTGGCGCATATGGTAGCGCATGGAGGCAGCCATCTCTGGAATCAGAGACTGTGTTGTACCAACTCAGTTGGCACAGTCTGCTGGATTGCCAAGATGAAGGGGAATCGCACGGGTTGGCGATTGGCTGGGACAGCCTACCAGAAATTAGTGCTTGTCATCTCTGTGCATCTTATCTCGCCTGAGCGGGACGCGGAGACCAAGTATGAAATTTGGATCCCATCTCACTAAAAGAGTGATACTCTTTCGGACTGTTTACTGGATTTTTCAGTCAGACAAAATAGTGAGAAAAGAATCTTTCTTAAGTCCTGGATTGATTCTAAACATTGATACTGACCTTGCTGTTCTTGCTTGTTGTAGATTCCTGCAGCAACGAACACCATGAGCTTCAATGTGCGATCCCTACTGGAAAGGGAGAAGTTTGCTGGGCCGAACTTCTCTGACTGGTTCGGACACCTTAAGATCGTTCTTAAGGCAGAGAGGAAACTGTATGTCCTCGAGACGGCGATACCGCCGCAGCCCGCTCCGAACGCCGCAAGGGCGGTTCGGGATGCCTATGAAAAGCACGTCAATGATAGCATTGATGTCGCTTGCCTGATGCTAGCGTCTATGACGCCACCGCTGCAGCGTCAGCATGAGGATATGTCGGCTATAGAAATTATAGCGAACCTCAAGATGTTGTATGCTGCACAGGCGAGGACAGAACGCTATAATCTGACGAAGCTCTTCTTTCAGAGCAAACTGGCTGAGGGGAGCCCAGTGGGAGCTCACGTGCTCAAGATGATTGGGCACAAGGAGGCTCTGGAGAAACTGGGGCATACCATCAACCAGGAGCTTGCTGTAGATATTATTCTGCAGTCTCTTCCGCCTTCTTTCGATGCGTTCATCATTAACTTTAATATGAACAAAATCGATTGTACGCCGGCAGAGCTGCTGAATATGCTCTTGACTACTGAGGAAACTCTGAAGGGTAAGCCTTCAACCTCTGTCTTGTTGGTTCCTTCTAGGAACAAGAAGAAGGGGAAGAAGGGCAAGGCCCCTGTCAAGAATTACAGCAAGGCCCTGAAACAGAAGGTGAAGCGGTCGAAGGATAACAGGTGTTTCCACTGTGGCCAGCTGGGTCACTGGAAAAAGGACTGTAAAGCGCTCCAAGGAGATAAGAGGGGAAGCATTGCTTCTGGCTCAGGTATATACGTGACGGAAGTCATGGTTTCATCTTCTTCTATATCATGGGTGTTGGACACTGCATGTGGAGTTCACATTTGTTCAAATGTGCAGGAACTCAAGAGAAGAAGGCAGGTGGGACAGCATGAGGTAGACCTACGCGTTGGAAACGGGGCACGGGTTGCTGCTGTTGCTGTAGGAGACTATTTCATCACTTTACCATCTGGCATTGTATTAGAATTAAACAATTGTTATTTTGTACCCAGTATTACCAAGAATATTATCTCTATTCCTGCTCTTGTCAGGAAAGGATTTGCCTTTGAATGCAAGATTTCAAAGTGTGTTTTAACTTATGATAATATTGTGTATGCAACTGGTTCAATTAACAATGGGTTATTCATGTTGGACATGGAATATTCTATACAAAACATTGATAATAAGAAAGCCAAGTATGCTGATGACAGCACCTTGCTATGGCATAGTCGTTTAGGCCATATAAACAAGAAGCGCATTAAGCGGTTGCATAATCATGGACTGCTGGGATCTTTCTCCTATGAGGAGATTGATACATGCAAAGCTTGTTTAATGGGTAAAATGACGAAGTCTCCTTTTCCTCACAAAGGTCAAAGGACTTCAGGTTTACTTGACCTGATACACAGTGATGTGTGTGGGCCTTTCAGTAAACATGCCAGAGGTGGCTATCAGTACTTCATTACCTTCACTGATGATTTCAGTAGGTATGGATATGTCTATTTAATGAGACATAAAAGTGAATCTTTTGACAAGTTCAAAGAGTTCAAAAATGAAGTACAAAATCAGTTAGGCCGAAATATCAAGGCACTTCGTTCTGATCGAGGTGGAGAATACCTGAGTCATACGTTTACTGACTATCTGAAGGAGTGTGGGATTATCTCACAGCTCACTCCGCCAGGAACACCGCAGTGGAATGGTGTGTCCGAGAGGAGAAATAGAACGTTACTTGATATGGTTCGTTCTATGATGAGTCAGGCTACTCTTCCATATTCCTTTTGGGGTTTTGCACTGGAAACAGCTGCAAAGGTACTAAACCGAGTGCCATCCAAGGCAGTTTCAAAGACGCCATATGAGCTATGGTATGGGAAACAGCCTAGCTTGACATTTATCAGGATCTGGGGTTGCGAGGCTTATGTCAAAAAGCTCGCCTCTGGGAAACTGGAGAGCAGATCTGAGAAATGCATCTTTGTCGGTTACCCTAAGGAAACTAAGGGTTATTATTTCTACGATCCCAAAGAGAACAAGATATTTGTTGCTCGGACGGCCATATTTCTTGAGAAGGAGTTTCTTCTGCAAGAGGCCAGTGGGAGAGAAATAAAGCTGGATGAGATTCCAGAGGAAGGACAAAGTAGTCAGGCAGAGTTGGATGTGCCTGAGCCAGTAGATCAGGTTACTGAACAACCTGAGGCTCAGATATCACGGGAACCGCGAAGATCGGGTAGGATCCGTCGACAGCCTGAGCGCTATGTCGGAGTCTACATCATTGATAATGATGAACCCCTAACTTATGCGGATGCGGTCAGTGGACCGGAGTCAGCTAGATGGCTTGAAGCTATGCGAGCCGAGATGGACTCCATGTCAGATAACCAAGTCTGGGATTTGGTTGATCCGCCTCCGGGAGTAATCCCTATAGGCTGTAAATGGATCTTCAAGAAGAAGATTGACATGGATGGTAACGTGGTTACCTATAAAGGCAGGCTAGTTGCGAAAGGTTTCAAACAAATCTACGGGATAGATTATGATGAAACTTTCTCACCTGTAGCCATGTTTAAGTCTATTCGGATTCTTTTCGCGATAGCTGCATATTACGATTATGAGATCTGGCAGATGGATGTGAAGACAGCTTTCCTTAATGGAAATCTGGATGAGGATGTGTATATGACACAACCAGAAGGTTTCACTAATCCATCAGATCGTCATAAAATATGCAAGTTAAAGAAGTCCATTTATGGACTTAAACAAGCATCTAGGAGCTGGAATATTCGTTTTGATGAATCAATCTCTGAGTTTGGTTTCATCAAGAACGAGGATGACCCGTGTGTATATAAGAGGTTTAGTGGGAGCGTGATTACATTCCTAATCCTCTACGTCGATGATATCTTGATCATTGGAAATGATATTCCTGAACTGCATGCTGTTAAGGCATGGTTAGGAAAATGTTTCCAGATGAAAGATTTAGGAGAAGCAGCCTATGTATTAGGTGTGAAGATCTACAGGGATAGATCTAAGAGGCTTCTCGGGCTGTGCCAGAGTACTTACATCGATAAGGTCCTGGAGAGATTCCATTTAGAGAATTCTAAACGTGGATATCTTCCAGTCAGACATGGTCTGAATCTTTCGAAGAGTCAGTGTCCACAAACACAGACTGAGAAAGATGAAATGGACAATACGCCTTATGCTTCGGCTATTGAGTCCATTATGTATGCGATGTTGTGTACTCGCCCAGACGTCGCTTACGGGTTAAGCGTAACCAGTCGATTCCAAAGTAATCCAGGTTTGGCGCACTGGATTGCAGTCAAGAACATTTTAAAATTTCTGCGGAGGACCAAAGATATGTTCTTGATATATGGTGGTCAGGAAGAACTCAGTATAGAGGGATATACTGACGCTTCGTTCCAGTCGGACCAGGATGATTTCCGATCGCAATCAGGCTATGTTTTTAGCTTGAATGGTGGAGCAGTGGTGTGGAAGAGTTTCAAACAGTCAACTGTTGCTGATTCCACAACAGAAGCCGAGTATGTTGCAGCCTCGGAAGCATCCAAGGAGGCAGTGTGGATTCGTAAGTTCGTGAGAGAACTTGGTGTCGTTCCTTCGAGTGCTGATCCTTTGGTTATCTTCTGTGATAACACTGGAGCCATCGCACAAGCAAAGGAACCGCGGTCGCACCAGAAGTCCAAGCACATACAGAGACGGTTTCACTTGATCCGGGAGATCATTGATCGAGGCGAGATCAAAATATGCAAGGTTCATACAGATGACAATCTGGCAGACCCACTTACCAAGCCTCTGGCGCAGCAGAAGCATGAGAAGCACTGTAATAATATGGGTTTGAGATTTCTCAACCATTAGATTAAGTGCAAGTGGGAGATTGTTGGGGTATGCCCTTAAGGCTAATGTTTGAGGCCTTGGGATTGTATTAGTATCATGTAATAAACTCTTAAGTTTATAAAGGCATGGTTATTATTCAGGTTGTTACCTTGTCTGCTGTAATAAGTGTACTTCTGAATAATGTCTCAAAGCTGTTCAGCTAGGCTGACAGGCTATATGTCCTTAGTCGAGATATCTTGGTGAACATGAGACAGCCTTGATATGATTGAGACTAATATGAGTGCTAATCTTATAGGATGCTTCGAGCATGGAATAAGATGTAGACTCATGGGTACATTGGATGTACTAGACAGACCCTACTGGGATATTCCATTGCTTGTCACAATGTGAATAATCCTTGTAAGCAGCAAGTGGCACATGTCCTTTGACTTGAGATCACTTGTGTTTCTAAATGATGATTGTCATTGTCTTGAGGTAGTTCAATATCATTTGAAACATAATGATTATAGACTATCTTGGATGGTGAGCTTGAATCAGGTTAGGACACTAGTGATAGACATAGGATTGCCGTCTCCTTGTTTAAGGAGTATGATGTTCTAAAGGGCCCCCTTATGAGATGATTGAGATAGTGTATGGCCATACCCAGATGACTATGTGCATCTGATCTAATCATGCTCATCGTATTGGAGTTACAGGCTTGACATGCTTGTCCAATAAGAACATCCAGTGGTAAAGGACATATGTATGCCTTGTGAATTGAGTCACACTTGTGCTATGGTTTGGGAGTAGTCTTGGAAGACTCTTTCCTTTATATCGGGAGACAGTGATGTGTTGCTAGATACCCCTCACTGATCGTGATAACGTAAGTTATCGTTACCGACATTTAGAGGAAACCCTCAGGGTCGCACAATTTGGTGATATGGCTTACTTAAGTCAGATCGTATGGACTGGATTCTTTGAGTTCAGATTAAAGGGATTTAATCTCTGATTGTAAGTGAGATCTGGTCTGATCATGTTTGATTGATTAGGGCTTGAGATCGGTAAGCTTCGATCGAGAGAGGTGATGCTAGATCGGAGAGATCAGGGGCATCAGGAGATGAACGGTTGGATCATAAGCCTTGGGGTTCGATTTGGTCTAGACCAAGTGGCTTGAGCTATTTCGGTTTGGTTTGATGAACCAAAGCCGATTTGACATTTTGGATTGAACCGGTTCACAAATATGAACGCTTGGTTCAATGCCAAAATGCGTTTTGGGTTGGCTTGAACGCATGGCTTGATTGACTTCCATTTATGGAAAGTCATCAAGGGCCGGTTTTGCTTCAATGCCAAAACGCTTATGCGTTGAGCTCCTCACTTCAACGCCTTGATTCTTTTCGAGGTGTGGTTGACGAAGGTGTGGTGTAGACATCCAAGAGAAGCTCTCGGCCGAACGGATTCATCTCATCAAACCCTTTCCATTCGACAAGAGAAGGCTTGGGTGTCTTGCTAGCACAAGAGATCTCAAGGAAGTGAGCATCTTCATCTTGTGTGTGGACTTGTGGAGGAGACCTAGTTTGATCTCTTCTTCCAAGCCGAATTCCAAGCTTATGGCGTTGGTATGATTTCTCATAACTTAAGTTGATCATATAGTTTCATATGCGATTTTGAAACCCTATTTTCCGCCATGCATGCTAGATGCGCATGATTAGGGTTTTTCCCCCCCCCCTTTATGTTAGGGGTTCCTTCAAGATGTTGCCTAAGCTTCGATTCACAACCTCTGTTTGTCCATCCGTTTGAGGGTGGAAGCGGAGGAGAACTTCAGAGTGGTCCCTAACATAGACCATAAAGATCTTCAAAAGTGGCCAACAAACCTATGGTCACGATCAGAGACGATCGACAAAGGAAGACCAAGCAACCAGACCACTTCCTTAACAAACAGACTAGCAACATGGGACACATCAGATGTCTTGGCACACAGGATGAAGTGCGCCATCTTGGAAAACCCATCGACCACGACAAAGATTGAATCGACCCAAGAGGCGGTGCGGGGAAGACCTAAAATGAAATCCATGCTCAAGTCTCGCCACGGACCGGTGGGAACTGGGAGCGGGGTGTACAATCCTGTGTTTGCTGGGAGTGGTTTGGCACGTTGGCATGTGCCACAGTGTCAGACAATGCACTCAACATCACATCAAAGGGACGGCCAAAAGTAGCGGTCCTCGGCCATGTCAAAGGACTTGTCACGCCCGTGATGCCCTGCGGCGCCACCGGCATGCAACTCAGTGAGGAGGTGGTCGTGGAGGGAAGTCGGGGGAATGCAAAGCCAATTCCCAAATAGGAGATAACCTTCCTCGAGATGGTATGGGGAGTCGAGGGGTGCAGACTCAAGCAGCTGGGTGTAGATGGGACCGAAATCAGGGCACTGTGTATACTCCTCACGAATATGGTCAAAGGCAGCCACTGTAGAGGACAAAACACAAAGCAGGGTTTGAACACGACTGAGAGCGTCGACAACGATGTTCTCCTTCCTGACCTTGTGGGTAATGACAAAGGTATATTGTTGGAGGTACTCGACCCACTTAGCATGCCAAAGAACTAACTTTTTCTGGGCATTGAGGAACGACAGGGCCTGGTGGTCACTAAACAAAAGGAACTCCTTGTGGAGGAGGTAGTGCCTCCTTTGTTTCAAGGATTGAACTATTGCATAGAATTCCTTATCATATGTGGAATACCATTGTCGAACCTCATTGAGCTTCTCACTAAAGAAGGCAATCGGATGGCCTTCTTGGCTAAGGGTACCCCCAATGCCTATCCCCAAGGCATCACATGCCACTTCTAATACCTTGAAGAAGTTCGGTAAACGAAGGACAGGGGCGGTGGTCATCAAGTCCTTAAGAGCGAGGAATGCACGTCTCGCAGCGGGGGTCCAGACAAATGCTTCCTTACGCGTATAGTTGGTCATAGGGGCCGCAACAGTACTGAAGCCCTTGATGAAACATCTATAGAAGGCAGCAAGTCCGAGGAAGCTTCGAGCTTGAGTCGCGGACTGGGGTTCCGGCCATTGACGAATGGCTTCTACCTTAGCAAGGTCGACCATGAGGCCATCCTTGGACAGATGAAGCCAAGGAAGTGGACTTGGGGTGCCAAGAAAGAGCACTTCTTGGCGTTCAAGAAGAGACTCCCCTTGCGTAGGATATCAAAGGTCAACCTAAGGTGCTCTAAATGGTCATCACGGGTCTGGCTGAAAATTAAGATGTCGTCAAAGTAGACGACCAAGAACTTCCCTAGGTAAGGCTTAAGGACCTGGCTCATGAGGCACATAAAGGTCAAGGGGGCATTTGTTAAGCCAAACGGCATCACCAACCACTTATGCAAGTCATCCTTAGTCTTAAACGCGGTCTTCTACTCATCACCGCTGCAGATGTGGACCTGATGGTAATCGCTCCTAAGGTCTAGCTTCGAAAACCAAGTGGACCCGGACACAAGGTCTAACATGTCCTCTAGGCGAGGAATGGGAAACCGGTACTTGTCAGTAATTCGGTTGACAGCACGACAGTCAAAGCACATCCTCCATGTGCCATCCTTCTTTGGGGTCAAGAGTGTCGAAACGGCACACAGACTCAAGCTCTCTAGAATGAACCCATTGGACAGGAGGTCATCCACTTGGCGTTGGAGCTCGGCGTGCTCCGTTGGGTTTAGACGGTGATGGGGCAGGTTCAGGATACTCGATCCTGGGACAAAGTCGATCGCATGCTGGATCTTGCGATCGGGGGGCAGACCTATGGGTAAGTGATGCGTTGCATTTACATCGCATTTTTGTCTATATTTTAGATCATATTTTGGGCTTAATTGAATGATTTTGTGCTAATTTTGGTATTTTTACTTCACTTGGCATAAAATCTTCACTTTTCTTGGTTTTTAAGATAATGTACAAAAAATGGCTAAGAAATGATGGATTTTATGAGTTTTGAAGCCATAGCACGATTCTGGAGGAGATTATGAGCTTACACGTCAAATTTGGAGTGAAAACAGTGAAGAATGCAACTTTCACGGCCTTGGCCGTAATTATTTGGCCGGCCGTAATTTTTGCATTCAAAGGGCGAAAAAACGGTTAAGTATAGAAGTCCACAGAAACTTTCATGGGTGAAGCCATGAATCCTTCATGGTCCGTGAAACTTTCTGTGTACAAAGAGCCTTATGTATAGAAAGAATTACGGTCGCAGCCGTAAACACATTACGGGCCGTGAATATTTCTGCCATTCGTGTTTCTCACTCGATCCGACTCCAAATCGAACCAAAATTGAATCAAACTCTCCAGAAACCTTCCTAGATGGGTTCTATACTGATTAGACTATAAAAGGAAGGATTTTGGTAGGGTTTCGGGGGCTTCTACGGATGAAAACGAACGGAGGCGGGGCGACGGCGAAAATCACTTCCAGGGCAGAATTCGGGAAAGCCGCGTAAAGGAAGAATTGGATGCTTCATCTTCGTCTCCAGATTGAGGGGAAGCTTTTCTAATTACTTGTCTAGCAATTTCCTATAATCTTTTTAGGTTTTCATACGATTTTCATCGATAAACATGCTATTTTCTATAAACATGAACGTGTAAACCTTATTTCAGGATTAGGGGTGTAGCCCGTTGACGATTCATGGATTAAATCTATCGTTTTAAATCTTTATCATGATTTTTATAGAATTGATTTGATTAGAATTGTGTTATTCCATAATTTACTCTGATCAAGTAAGTTTACGTCTTAGACGTTGCGAGAAGGACAGGGAGGTGAATTGCAACATCAGAACTATTCTTTTCAAACCTATGAATCCAATCATGGGAGTAGTTCAGATTCGTTTGAAAGATTTACATGGTTTTTCATAGAACTTAATGTAACTAGACACATTAAATTCCTACTCTCGTTACAGTTAACGTAACTAGACCAATTAAGTTCTATGAAAAACCATGTAAATCCTTTAAACGAATCCGAACTACTCCTGTGATCGAATTCGTAGGTTTGAAAAGAATAGTTCCGATGTTGCAATTCAGCTCTCAGTCCTTCTCGCAACGTCTAAGATGTAAACTTACTTGATCAGAGTAAATTACGAAATAACACAATTCTAATCAAATCAATTCTATAAAAATCATGACAAAGATTTAAAACAATAGATTTAATTCATGAATCGTTAACGGGCTACACCCCTAATCCTGAAATAAGGTTTACACGTTCATGTTTATAGAAAACAGCATATTCATCGATGAAAATCACATGAAAACCTAAGTAGATTATAGGAAATCACTAGACAAGTAATTAGAAAAGCTTTCTCTCAATCTGGAGACGAAGATGAAACATCCAATTCTTCCTTTATGCAGCCTTCCTGATCGAATTCTATCCTGGAAGTGATTTTCACCGTCGCTGATGACACCAAAATATATAGTATATTTTGTATCATTTCAGGCATCTTTTCATGCTAAATTGAGGATTTTTTTGCTTGTTTTCATGATAAATTCATCGAATATTGCAAAGTCTACTTCTGTTTTGGTTTTTCTCAATTTTCAGGTAAAAAGGCACTATTTCAGAGAGTTTTCAAGCAAAATCAAATACATAGAAGAATTACCATCATCAAGAGGAAATCACCCAAGAAATTTCATGTAAAACGGAGCAAGTCAGCATATTACGGCAGTGCCGTAATCCATTTTACGGTACCGTAATTTCAGACAGTAGCGTAAAATCCGAGCCCTGCCGTATTATGAGGAGTTTGTAAAAAGAGAGTTCTTCGGATTTTACGGCACCGCCGTAAACAATATTACGGTACCGTATTTCAGAGCACTTCAGAACAGAAACTTTGCTCGATTTTACGGCACCACCGTAAAGGATTACACGGGCCGTATTTTTCGATCACTTTCGAACAGAAAGTTTCCTCGATTTTACGACAGCACCGTGAACTAGATTACTATACCATAATTCCCAGACGACATCAAAACAGAAGACTCGAGTGATTTTACGACAGTGCCGTAAACTATTCCACTGCCATAATTCCTGTTCTGAACGCGACGCCCAGGTCAACTTCGACGCCCGATTTTTGCGGAGAGGATTACGGGCGATCCAGAACTCCAAATTGGATACCATAAGAAGGAAAAAGGGAGCTTGGAATGGGAGAATCACGCACACATGGGAAGCCCCAATTTTCATCCACTGTTGAGGGAGAAATTGTGATTCATGCCGCCGCCTAGGGTTTCGCTGCCGCACTCGATTCAGACGATCTCTGGCCATGATTTTTCTACTGAAGCTTCATCTGAAGGAGGAGACAACACACTAGAAGTTTCAGATCGAAAGGAGATCAATTGGAAGAGAAATCGAAGAAAAAAGAGTTGCCGACACTGTTCATCGACATTCTTTGCAAATTACGGCTGTGAAATACTTCACAGCCGTGCTGTATTTTCTAAACTTCTCTTTTCCTTTGATTTTCGATCTTCTGAAACCATGACTTATTGTAATTCCTTCACGATGATAGCTTAAACTACTTTTGGGACATGGGGGAGTAATTCACTTAATTTCCAATGACTAGATGACTACTTTTTCAATATTTCGTTGCGTTTATTCTTAGCATGATGATTTTGCTCATGTGATAATTGTGCTTAGACTATCTATAAGTCCATGTTACTAATTATGTTCTTAGAATTTTCGCTGTTGACAGAAAGGTAATTACTTGAGAATTTGGAACCCTAGAATTGCATGTTAGGAACCCTTCCTTAGGTTAGATCCAACTTGATCTATTCTAGTAGAATAATTGCCATGATTATAACATGAATCTATAGATCGATGTCTATTTGTCAAACGTGGAGATCTTGTGCGAAAGCAAAGATTGGAATGTTGGAGATCCATGAGTAAAACTAGTGTCGAAACTCGGATGCATGAAAGTGATCCTTGAGACTCCACTAGAGGTTATCAACCTAGAATTCGGATGCACGAAAGTGATCCTTGAGTTCATTGTTTGATGATTTACTTATCTTCAGCGTTGGGACGAATATTGCGCGAAAGCGAAGATAAATCCCTGTGTGGTTGTTTGCACAAAAGTGAAACAATCCTTTTATTAAGTAAATTACATCTTCATCATGATAAAATTGAACTGATGAAATCCTTATTCATATCTAGTCATAAAAGTTAAAGTGAACGAAACCCTAGTCCCAGCTTTTCTCTCTGATAATTCCGTTTTAGTTTCCGATTGCTATTTTTCACTACTTCAAATTGCCTAGATAGTAAGAAATCAACTATTTGGTATTCGACAACATAGGTCTTTGTGGGTTCGATATCTTAATTATTACTTCGAGTATCCGTGCACTTGCGGAGATAACAACAAGTGTAGTATCCGAACAAGTTTTTAGAGCCATATCAGTGGGTGACAAGTCCCTGTGCGTCAATACTTAGGTTTTGGCTGCGACTTTAAGAATAAGTTTAGTTTATCTACTTGTTGGGATACAACAAGTTTTTGGCGCCGTTGCCGGGGACCTTAGTTTTGTCGATATTAATGACGTTGAAATTATTGCTATACTAGGATTAATTTATGTTCTATCTATCTGTTCTTCTCTGTTTATTTGAGTTACTTAATCTGTCTGTTTTAGACTATACAAGGAATTTAAATCCAATGGCAGGACAAATATTACTTAGGGACTATGCTGTCCCTAGGCCACAAGAAATACACTATAGTATTATCAAACCCAGCATTGAAGCCGATAATTTCGAGATTAATCCTGCCTTCTTGACAATGATCCAGCAAAATCAATTTGGAAGATATCCAATTGAAGATCCCTATCAACACTTACATCTTTTTCTTGAATATTGTGATACCATTAAGATTTATGGAGTTTCTGATGATGCATTAAAGCTAAGATTATTTCCTTTTTCTCTTCGGGTCGAGCACGATTTTGGCTACATTCGAGACCTACTGATGCATTTACTACATGGGAACAACTATCAGATACTTTTCTGATAAAATACTTTCCACCAAGTAAAACCATCCAATTGAGAAAACAAATCATAAACTTTGCATAGAGAGATGGAGAACCATTTAACAAGGCGTGGGAGCGGTTCAAAGATTTACTTCGGAAATGCCCGCATCATAGCCTTGAAAATGGGACTTTAATCCATACATTCTACTATGGTTTACTTATTGATACCCGCCTAATTGTTGATACTTTTGCAAGAGGAGCTATTATGAGTAAGACCGTGGAAGATGCATTTGTATTGTTTGAAGAAATGTCCTTAAACCATGACCAATGCAATTCTGAAGAAAGAATGTTACATGGTCATCATCATGGTAAGAATGAGAGTGAGGAATTGCAGACTCCAACTGAAGAGGTAAATTCTTTTAGTATAGAATCTTGGCTTGACAAGTTTATGGCTAATCAAACTCAATTTATGCAAAATCAAAACAAAAAAATAAAAAATCTTGAGGGAATGGTTAACCAACTTGCTTTTCAGGTAGAATCTTTAACTGCTCATGAGAACTTCATAGAAAATCAAACGCCTAATGAACATTGCAATGTTGTTGTCACTAGAAGTGGAAAGAAACTAGGTGAAACCAGAGGATGGTTTGAAAACAATGAAAAAGAGTCTTATTGTGATGAGGAATTAGAATTGGAAAAATCCTCTAAACATGAGCAAACCCCACCAAGTTTAACACCTCAAAAGGGTGATGAACCAGGAGGGGATGTGCCATGTAAAGAAGAAAACTCTAAGTCTGATTTGCCTCCGCCATATAAGCCACTTATACCTTTTCCTCAAAGGTTAGTGCAGGAAAAACTAGACAAATAATTTGGGAAATTTTTAGATATCTTGAAAAAGCTTTACATTAATATTCCATTTACTGAAGCTTTATTGCAAATGCCTACATATGCTAAATTTTTAAAAGAGATTCTGTTTAATAAGAGGAAAATAGAAGACTATGGTGCTGTGGCTTTAACTGAGAAATGTAGCACCATTATACAAAACAAATTGCCACCTAAGTTGAAGGATCCAGGTAGTTTCTCTATCCCTTGTTTTATTGGTAGTATGACTTTTGACCGAGCCTTATGTGATTTGGGAGCTAGTGTGAGTCTAATGCCATTATCTGTTTGCAGGAGGATGGACATGGGAGAGCTTAAACCAACTTCAATGTCTTTGCAGCTCGCCGATCGTTCTATTAAATATCCTGTGGGTTTTCTGGAAGATGTGCCAGTTCAAGTAGGTAAGTATTTCATCCCTGTCGATTTTGTAGTTCTTGAGATAGAGGAAGATGCAAAAATCCCCATAATACTTGGTAGACCATTTTTAGCCACAGCAGGAGCACTCATTGATGTAAAAAATGGTAAGCTTTCTTTTAACATTGGGGGGAAAAGATTGAGTATGACTTGTATAAAGCCTTGAAAAATCCTTCAAATTCTGAGTATTGTTGCAGTATACATGACGGAGATGACATTATTTATGATCTTAATGATTTATTTGTTGAAACCTCTGATTATGATTCTGATTTTGTTATCAAGGAAGAAACCAATTCTGAAACTAATGAATTTCTAGATTGCAATACTTGTGATGAAAAAGAAAAAACACCAAAAATAGAGCTTAAGCCTTTACCTGATAATCTTCGTTATGAGTTTCTTGGTCCTAATTCTACTTATCCAGTTATAGTTGATACACAGCTTGGAAAAAGGGAGATAGAGTTGCTTCTCAAGGAATTAAGGATCCATAGAAAGGTAATTGGGTATTCTATTGATGACTTGAAAGGAATTAATCCTTCTTTTTGTATGCACAGGATCTTGATGGAAGAAGAACACAAGCCACATGCAGATTCCCAAAGAAGACTGAACCCCTCTATGAAAGAAGTTGTAAAAAAGGAAGTTCTGAAATTACTTGATGCAGGTATTATCTATCCTATCTCTGATAGTAAATGGGTAAGTCCTGTACATTGTGTTCCTAAGAAAGGAGGGGTAACTGTCATGAAAAACAAAGATAACAAGCTAATTCCTGTTAGAACTGTTACTAGTTGGCGCATGTGCATAGATTATAGAAAATTGAATGCTGCTACTAGGAAAGACCACTTTTCCCTATCTTTTATCGATCAAATGGTTGAAAGACTAGCCAACCATTCTCATTTTTGCTTCTTAGATGGATATTCTGGTTTTTTTCAAATTCCCATACATTCTGATGATCAAGAGAAAACCACTTTCACTTGCCCCTATGGAACTTTTGCATATAGAAGAATGCCTTTTGGTTTATGTAATGCTCCTGCCACATTTCAGAGATGCATGATGGCTATTTTTTTCTAATTTTATTGAAGATTTTATGGATGTATTCATGGTTGATTTCTCAGTATATGGTTCCTCCTTTGATAATTGTTTGGCTAACTTGTCTCGGGTTTTACAGAGGTGTGAAGAAACAAACCTTGTGCTTAATTGGGAAAAATGTCATTTCATGGTTAAGCAAGGGATAGTTTTGGGACACTTAATCTCAGAAAGAGGAATTGAAGTAGACAAAGCAAAAATTGAAGAAATAGAAAAATTGGAGCCACCCACTACTGTGAAGGAGGTCCAAAGCTTCCTCGGACATGTAGGATTCTACCGGCGATTCATCAAGGATTTCTCTAAACTTGCTAGTCCTCTTACACATTTACTTTGTAAAGATGTTAAATTTTATTTTGATGAGAATTGTTTATCTGCTTTTCAGGAATTGAAGAAAGCTTTGGTTTCAGCACCCATCATTCAGCCCCCAGATTGGGACTTACCATTTGAACTTATGTGTGACGTTAGTGATTATGCAGTAGGAGCAGTCTTGGGACAGAGAAAAGATAAGAAACCTTATGTTATTCACTATGCCAGTAGAACTTTGGATGAGACTCAGAAAAATTACACTACCACTAAAAAGGAATTATTGGCTATAGTGTTTGCTTTTGATAAATTTAAATCATATTTGATTAATTCCAAGGTGGTAGTGTATTCTGATCATGCAGCTGTAAGATACTTGATGCAGAAAAAAGACACTAAGCCACGTTTGCTCAGATGGATCCTGCTTCTATAGGAATTTGATTTGGAATTAAAGATAAAAAAGGATCAGAGAATTTTGTCACAGATCATCTTTCAAGGATTGTAGTGAACACTGAAGAAAATAATGTAATTAATGACTCATTTCCTGAAGAACAGCTAATGACAGTCGAACAAATCAGAGCCCCTTGGTATGCTGACATTGTGAATTACCTTGTAGCCAATATCTTCCCTCCTGATTTGAATTTTCAAAGAAGGAAAAGATTCTTGGCTGAGGTAAAACACTATTTTTGGGATGAGCCTTATGTATTTAGAAGATGTGCAGATGATATTTTCATGAGATGTATACCCGAAGAGGAAGTTGCAGACATACTGTTCCAATGCCATGGATCTTCTTATGGTGGGCATGCCAGTGCCGAGAAGACTGCCTTCAAAGTGTTGCAATCGGGATTTTATTGACCCACAATATTTAAAGATGCTAGAAATCTTGTTTTATCCTGTGATAGGTGTCAGAGGACAGGCAACATTAACAGAAGACATGAGATGCCCCTGTCTAATATAATGATCAAAACATCGACAAATATCACAACTAATAGAAGATTAAGATGTCTTAACAGGATGCATATTTAAAGTGTCTATTTGACGAGAGATAAAATCTAACTTATCTTGAAGAGTGTACAACGAATTATTTTCATACCTTCCTTGTGGCATATATACCTCACCTCTTTCAGTTACCCACGAGTTGTGATTATAAGACATATCTTTAAATCTATCAAGAACAGAAAGATTATCCAACACCAATCAATCAAATTATTTTTTTTTTCAGAATATATAACAAAAACAAAAAATATAAAACACAAGCAAATTCACAAATTTTAGAAATCACATTTCTGTCACAATTTGTGAAAATCCAAAACCTGCAAAAATAGAAAACAAAGTTAAATTTAAGACAAATAAAACTTAGTCTAGCAATACTAACAACTATTTTGATATTAACAAAACTGAGATCCCCAGTAACGGCGCCAAAAACTTGTTGTATCCGCAAGTAGGTGCACAAACTTATCTCTGGTGGATACTCAGGAAAACCAAAGACATGTTGTGTTCCTAAACTTATTGATGTGCCCGCAAGTGCACGGATACTCGAAGTAATAATATAGATATCGAACCCACAGAGACTTGCGTGTTAAGTACCAAATAGTTGTATTCTTACTAGCTAAGCAACCGAATACTAGGGTTTCATCCACCTTAATTTCAATGACTAGACATAAATAAAAGGTCGTTCGACTAATCTTATCATGATAAAGACTTAATTTACTTCATAAAGGGATCATCTCACTTTCGTGCAGACAATCATGCAAGGATCAATCCTCGCTGTCGCGCAAGATCTATCCCAACGCTAGAGATAAGTAAATCATCAATCAATGAATTCAAAGATCACTTTCGTGCATCCGAATCTAAGTTGATTGTCTCGAGTGGAATCTCAAGGATCACTTTCGTGCATCCGAGACTCAACACAAGTTCTACTTATGGTTCTCCAACGTTCTGATCCTCACTTTCGTGCAAGATCTCCACGTTTGACACAATAACTCAATCCTAGATTCAAATTATCTATCATGGCAATAAGATCACTAAAATCAAATAATTAAGAACTAACCTAATTTCTTACGGAAAGTTCCTAACATGCAATTCTAGGGTTCCAAGTTCTCAAGCAAGTCACTTTTCAGTCCTTATTGCGAGAACTCTAAAACATGCAGATAATATAAATCTAAGGAGAATTAAAGGAAATTTATCACAAAAGTAAAATTATCATAACAAGGATTATTCTGACGAAATAAGAGTTATCTTAATCATTAAAAAATCAAAGGGGTTACACCCCATGTCCCAAATAGTGTTTAAGCAAGCATGGAAGATGAAATACAATAAACCATAGTTTTAAAGTGTTAGAAATCAAAAAGAAGGGAGTTTAAGATAATACACCACGGCTGAAATATAAATTACAGCTGTATTTTGCAAAGGAAACTCGCTGTGAACAGTGCCCGAGCCCTTCATTCATTGATTCCTCCTCCAATCAAACTCCTATTACTCTAAAACTTTTGGAGTGTCGTCCTCTCCTCTAGGCGAAGCTTCTGTGTGAATTGCATGGCTGGAGGTGGCCTCCACGCCTCTCAGCGTGAGGACGAACCCTAAACGCCTCTCTATAAATTGCTCCCTCGATTCTAGATAAACATTGAGGCATTCACTTCGTGTGTCTTCTCCTCTTTTAGATGAGTCCTCAACATCTTTCGGATCTCAATTTGGATTTTTGGATCAAAAGATATGGTCCACGCAAGAATCTGGCCTGAAAATGTCGCGCGTCCAGGTAGAAATTACGGCCGTGTTTTATTTTACGGCTGTGCCGTATTTTAGTTCTGTGAAGCCTGAGTCAAAATTACGGCCAGTGAAACATATTATGGCTATGCTGTAATTTCAGTCGATTTCTCTGGTCCAAAATCTCTTGCAAATACGACCCGTAAAATAGTTTACGGCAGTGCTATAATTTCAGCAATTAACTCTGTTCTGAATGCTCTCCAAAATACGGTAGTGCCGTATTTTACACAAAATCTTCTATTCGGAAAATCCGCCAAATTACGGCAGTGCTATGATATTACGGTAGCATACGGAAATACGGTACCGTAATATAGAATACGACCCTACCGTATTTTGGTCAGTTGCTCCGATTTGTGTGAAATTTGTTAGGTGATCTCTTCTTGATGATGGTAACTCTTTCATGTATTCAATTTTTCTTGAAAATGCCTCAAAATAGTGCCTTTTTACCAGAAAATCATTAAAAACTAAAATAGAAGTAGATTTTGCAATATTTGATAAATTTGGCACAAAAATAAGCGAAAGAGCCTCAATTTAGCATGAAAAGATATATAAAATGACACGAAATATACTATATATTTTGGTGTCATCACATGGCCAGTAAGTTTCAATCAGATCCTAGTGTTCACACTGGATAACTGTGAGAGCAATCTTTTAATACTTGGGAAGTATAAAGGATTAAGGTCTAGTCTATGATAGACAGGAAGAATTTTGTGTACAAGGGGTACACTGATACTTCATCCTAGTCTAATGTCTATAGTTCACTGCCAGGATTTGCATTTTGCCTTGTTATGGTGTTGTGTGCTGGAAGAACATTAGGCAAACCATAGTGGCAAATTCTACAATTAAGGCTGAGTACATTGCTGCTTCTTGTGGCAGCCAAGGAAGTAGCTTCATTCACTTAAACTTGATTTAATCCCTGGTGCTTGATGGTCTAGTATAATTCATACTGGGGCCACAGCATGAGAAAAAGAACTTGACACTCAAGTATGTACTGCAGTGATATCATCTGATCTTAGGGATCATTGATAAAGATGATGTTCAAATTTGTGAAATAAACACAGATAGCAGTCTAGAAGACCCACTGATGTAGCCTCTGGCGCAGCGGAAGCTAAATAAGTCATACTAGAGACATGAGACTGAATAAATTTAGTTGCCCTTAGTCTTAGTGCAAGTGGGAGATTGTTAGTGTTTATGCCCTGCAGACCAATGTATGGACATGGTCCGGCATTATTTGAATGTACTTTGACATAATCAATTGAGGCATGGTCGTTATTATGCAGATTGCTTTACCTGTGATGATGTATTGAATTGCATAAATAATGTCCCAAGAGTTTGGTTGGATCCATTCTCATAAGTAATCCCAGTCAAGGTGCCTTAGCTGATATGGTACAGCTTTAGTGCATGAGAGACTGGTGTATGGGCTGGTTAGGTGCAGTGCACAGTAACGTAGACATACAGGTGCTACAACATTGGTTGCACTGGAGTGACCCATCGTGAGGATTGACTTGTCTTGTCAACAGGTCAATCTCACATGCGAGAGGTTTGCATTGATCCTTAGACTTGAGGTATACATGTCCATATTTGATGAAGGATGTGTTTTGATGCTGTCTTACGTCTCTCCGTAAATGGGAGACCAAAACGATTGTCATTGGGCATATCATAACTCACATAGAGACATGCATGACCAATAGTAGGATTTGCCCCTTCCTTGATTAGAAGCATTATATCCACTTTGGGGTGCTCCACCTCATTGGTGCATGATAGGAATGTATGGCCATACTGTTTGAGTCATGACCAATGGATTGGATTGATAAACGTAAGACTAATCCAATGATAGGATATCAGTTTAGGCAAAGGGATACATAATGCATGGGAATCCTCGTTGCTCATTTAGGAGTTATTGCCATATGACTTAACTCCAATGACATAGGTAGTAGTGATGTGTTGCTAGATACCTCTCACTACTTATGATGATTCTATCATCATTGCCATCGTCATTTGGATCCTACGGGGTCACACGCAATAGACTCTTGATGTTGCATTAATCAGAAGCCTTATGATCAAGTTATTGGATAGCTTGGATCTATTTGGAAGATTTTATCAGCGTCAATGGGCCTGATGAGTTGGAAGAGAGTTATTGGAGCCAAACTTCATTTTTGGCAGGTTTACTCGAAATTAACCTAGAATGGTCACATTTGGATTAGGGTTGCATTGGATTGGATCCAATGGCTTAATCAACCCATGTAATGAAGTTTGGGCTAGCTCATTACCCAATGAGACCCAATAACTAGTTGTCATGAGAAGAGAATTGACTAAAAGGGTATAATGAAGAGAAATTAACCCCATTGGCGCCCAAGGGGTATAATGGGGTGAGGAAGACGCCTAATACTTCATTAGGAAGCTTTTGGCGCCTAGCCCTTTAACCATTGATGGTATGCTTGCCTCTATGGGGTGTAATCCCCTTGATTTTTAATGATTAGATAATCTTTTCTTTCGTCATGATAATTCTACTTTGATAATTTTACCTATGCGATTATTGTTCTAAGTTTCTCCTTAGTTTACTTTTTGTCATCATGAATAGAGTTCTTGCATTAAGGACCGAAAGGTGACATGCTTGAGAACTGGAACCCTAAAATTGATTAATAGGAACTCACCGTAAGAAATTAGGTTAAGTTCTTATTTCTTTATTTTAGATGACTAATTGCCTTGATGATGATTATGAACCTAGGATTAAGTTAGTGTGTGAAACGTGGAGATCTTGCACGAAAGTGAGGATCGGAACGTTGGAGAACCATAGGTAGAACTTGTGTTGAGTCTCAGATGTATGAAAGTGATCCTTGAGATTCCGCTTGAGACAATCAACCTAGAATTCGGATGCATGAAAGTGATCTTGAGTTCTTTGATTGATGATTTACTTATCATCAGCTTGGGATAAATCTTGCGCGAAAGCGAGGATTTATCTCTGCATGGTTGTCTGCACGAAAGTGAGATAATCCCCTTATGAAGTAAATTAAGTCTTTATCAAATTAGAATTTGATTGATGAACATCCTTATATATCTAGTCATGAAAATCAAGGAGGATGAAACCCTAGTCCCGATTTATCTCTCTGATTATCTTTCGTGTTCTCTCTATATCGTTCACTTGCATCATATTCGGTTTACTAAGCTAGCGAGAATACAACTATTCGGTACTTAACAATAAGGTCTCTATGGGATCGATATTTTCTTTATTACTTTGAGTATCCGTGCACTTGCGGACACTACAAGTTAGGGACAACAAGTTTTTGGAGCCGTATCAGGGGGTGACAGTTCCCTGTGTGCCAAATAAGTTTTGGCTGCGACTCCTTAAACGAGTCTACCTACTTGTATTTAAAAGTGTGTCCTTTCGGATCACAACAAGTTTTTGGCGCCGTTGTCGGGGAGTGACAGTCCCTATACGCCAACACTTAGGTTTTGGCCGCGGCACCTAAAACAAGTCTACCTACTTGTATTTATAAGTGTGTCCTTTCGGATCACAACAGGCGCCAATGCCGGGGATTACGGCTAGTTAATATTGACTTACTAGATAAGTTTGGAGATTATGCACTTTTTCTTCTCTATTTTAGTATTGGTTTTTACAAATCTTTCCATTTTCATTGTTATTTTACTTTCTATCTCAACTTAAACATTGTATGCCTAGAAATTCTCGAACAGGTACTCTAGTTCTGGCAGACCTAGAAATTGAGCGTACATTTCGCCTTTGAAGGAGATTGCAGTTTCACACTCAAAAGATTTCTGAAGGAGTAATGGCGGCAAACAACCAATCTTTGAGGGACTTCGTAGTACCGAATATTCAAGGGTTTAATTCAAGCATAGTTCGACCCAACGTAGAGGCGAACAATTTTGAGCTCAAGCCAGCGTTGATGACGATAGTCCAGCAAAATCAATTTGGGGTATCCCCAAATCAGGATCCTAATCTGCAGCTAGCTGTCTTTTTAGAATATTGTGATGCTATCAAAATTAATGGAGTTTCATTTGACGCTATAAGACTAAGATTGTTCCCGTTTTCTCTCAGGGACCGTGCGAGAGCTTGGCTATATTTGTTACCAGCGGGATCTATTACTACCTGGGATGAGCTTTCCAGAGCCTTTCTGAACAAATATTTCCCACCAAGTTAAATCGTTCAACTGCGCAACAGGATCACTTGCTTTGCACAACAAGAGGGAGAATCTCTCTACGACGCCTGGGATCGCTTCAAGGAGCTCCAGCGTATGTGCCCACACCATGGACTCCAAGCATGAGTTTTGATCCACATCTTTTACAATGGATTGGATTATAATACCAAGTTGATGGTGGACGCTGTAGCTGGAGGAACAATCATGAACAAAGGCGTGGAAGAGGCGACCGCTCTACTTGAGGATATGGCCATGAACCATAACCACTGGTCGAGTGAGCGAGGTACTACTTCCACGGGGTTTGGTAAGTACCATAATGATTCCTTGACATCTCTAGCGGCAAAGGTAGATTCATTAGCACAGAAGTTAGACTCTTTTTCCTTTCCCTCAGTTGCCGTTAATGCAATTTCTTGTGAGGTGTGTGGTGTAACAGGGCACAATTCATCTGACTGTCAATATATAGCTTCATCTCAAGAAGACTCTAATCAGGAGTAAGTTAATGCTTTATGGAATTTCAATTAGAGACCAGTGAATGACCCATATTCTACAACCTACAATCCAGGATGGAGGATCCACCCTAACTTGTCCTACAAGAACAATCAAGGGCAAGCTCCTCCTCAGTATCCTCAACAGAATAATAGGCCACCACCGAGCTTTCAATCAAGATAGTATGGACAGCCCCAAAAGTCAAACTTGGAGACCATGCTAGAAGGATTTGTTATGCAATAGAAGAAAAACACTGATGATCTCGCTAATGCTATCAAGCAGCTGACATCTCATGTGGATGCCTTGGCTACCCCCAACAAGATGCTGGAAAATCAGATAGCTCAGCAAGCAAGTTCTACTAGTAGGCCCATAAGGAAACTTCCGAGACAACCTGAGATGAATCCGAGGGAGCATTGTAATGCGGTCTCTATTATGAGTGGCAAATGATGCACCTGGAGAATCTAGCGAGGGTTCTATGGACAAACTTGAGGACATTACTCCTGAGTTAGAAAATAGTGAGGAGAAAGGGGAGGAGGAGAAATATGTAGGTCCACCTGCGTATGTTCCGCATGTTCTTTTTCCCTAGAGGCTATTTGGAGTAGATCAGGGAAAATTTGATATCAGGAAGTCTGAAGTGAAAGGTGACCAGGTAAGTATGGACATAGAAATAACAAAGGTAAGAGATCCTGGAGACATTTCAATTCCTTGCCAAGTTGGTAAGTTTTTTGTTGAAAATGCTTTATGTGACTTAGGATCGAGTGTTAGTTTGATGCCTTCATATATGATTGAGAATGTAGGTAGTGGAGAATTTAAACCTTCTAAAATTTGTCTTCAATTTGCTAATGGTTCTGTTCAGCAACCTCTAGGAATTTTAGAGAATGTGTTTGTTAAAGTTGATAAGTTTTCTATCTTGACTGATTTTATGATTGTTAAAATGGAAAAAGACACTAAATCACTTATTATTCTAAGTAGACCATTTTTAGCGAGTACGGGAGCTATAATAGATATGCTGCATAAGAAGTTAACGTTGAATTTAAATGACAGCAAATTGGTTTATGATTTTGCAGATTCCCGTCAATCCCTTGAAGTGAAGGAGGATAAATTTGATGAAGGAAATATTTTTGAAGTCGATAGACGTCCATTAGAATATTGGGCAAGGTATAATAGGGACGAAAAGAAGAAAGATGGAACACGGGCATTATCTCAAGCTTTAAAGTTAAACCCATATAACGATTTGGAAAGGCGTGAAGAACAAATTCTGCCTATTATCCACTGCACCTCCTATCCACCTAAAGGACGATGAATATTGTTTTGGTCAAGCTAAGGACCCTAAATAAGCGCTACCTGTGAGGTAACCCGGAGGCTCTAAATTTTGTTAATTTCAGTAATTTTTCTTTAAGTTTTGAATTTTTTGTGATTAGTTTATTAGCTTTGATTTTTTTTACCAATTTTATTAGCATGTTATGATGAACTTGTCTATAAGAAAAACACTCTAAATTCATTGTTTTGTGTGAAGAAATTTTCTGGAAATTTGTTGAGATTTACGGGTGAAGCCGTGAATATCGCGTAGCCGTGATTTTAAATCTAGCTGGGACTGTACATTGAAGAAGAATTACGGTCGAAGCCATGAAGCCTTCACGGACCGTAAGTTCTTACGGTTTAAACTTAACAGGCAACTTAGGGTTTTACACCTGCGCTCATAATTCACCGATTTTTGACGATTCCTTCCACAAGCGGCGACGAAACCCCTCTGCCTACCTTTCTCTACTTCGAGCGAGTGATTTCTGACGATTATCCACTGGATTTCGGCCAGATTTCACGAAGAAGCGCCGTTCGTCCGCCGACCCGCCAAAGTTCATTTTTCGAATGATTTGAGGCCGATTTCTGCACAGATTTGTGAGCAAACTCTTCCTAAACTTGATTTTCAATCTCAACACTAGATTTGCATACTTCTAGTATCGATTTGGAGCCTTTGGATTGGATTTTTGGATCGATTTTCATCTAAGTTTTCACGAGCGCTTTCTGAAGTTACTATAGCATTATGGTTTTTGAGATACATTTGCATATATTTGATTGTTTTGATCGACATTATGGCTCCGAGGAGATCAGTGAGGACCAGGCCCTATGGGGTGGTGAGGAAGGAAAGTGTGCGAGGACCGTACCCTCCTATATATCCTAGATATAGGATGGTTCATGGAGTACTCTCGGAGAGATTTGAGCTTGCACAGATGTCAGTTGTGGAGTCTTAGATACCATTCGATCTGTTTCCTCCTTCCGATGTGCCATGGGTGTATCCGAGTGTTTCTGATGAGATTGACACGGAGAGGACACCTTCAGCTCCTAGCATGTCCTCAGAAACCAGTACAACACAGACAGCAGTGCCAAAGTTAGTTAGCTCTCCAGAGTTGGAGATCATATCAGAGAGGCCTGCGGATAGGCAGAGAGCCATGATCAGAGTTACCTGACCATTATCACCAGTTGTAGAGACAGCTGTAGCACACCCAGCGCCAGCACCGACAGTAGTTGATGCTACTCCAATGGATGTTGAGGAGTCCACCACACTGGTGCCTCCTACTGATTTATTAGGGACTGCAGTACCTACAGATACACAGAACATGGAGGTGGATATTTCACATGACACTGTACGGATCCCGGAGATTCCATCACCCTCCTCAGCCTCGGGAGATCTACCTATCCCTGAGGCTGCTACACCAGTATTGCCAGATCAGGAGGAGGGATCTCATGAGATATTCGGACTTACCGGATATTTCAGTGGATATACTAGAGCTCCGCTCTTCTCATTCAGTAGAGCATGAGCCGTCTATTGTTAGTGAGACATCACCACCACCAGCATCTGAGGCACCGTATACCACTGAGATGCCAGTCACTACACCAGCATCTGCATCCCTAGTACCATCACCTGAGATTCACTTGCCTTCCCCTGAGCTATCCTCAGGACATTCGCTTGCTGCATCCCCAGAGCCATCATCTTCTGAGCCGTCTCCTGCTATACCAGAGCCTGAGATACCAGAGAGGAGACGCGCACGATCACCACTCCCTGTACTTACTCCTTACCCTCGTCAGATCAGACATAGGAATAGGGAGCAGGAGAGGAGATATCGTGCTATGTCCACTCGGGGAGTACTTAGCACGAGATATTTATATGCCCTAGGACCTAGTATTGGTCCATTATTGTACTACTTGACTTGGATATTTATATATCTTTCTGGCATTATCATTATCATTATTTGCTTACATCTGCGATCATGTACTTATATGATAATGTCCCTAAAGACAGATTGGATCTGTGCTCAAATGATTATCCCCAGTTAATGTACTTGAGTGGATATGGGACAGCTCTGGTACTTGTGAGACTGGTATATGGACAGGTTAGGCACAAGGTGCTAACGTAGACATATGGGTATATCAGTGGTAGATATACTGGATAGACCCACTGTGAGGCAATGACTTGGTGTCATGAGTTATCCTCACAAGTGATAGGAGATGCATTGATCTCTTGACTTGAGGTCATTGACCATTCTATATGGTTAGAGATATGCTTTGATACAACCTAACACCTCGCCGTAGTTGGGAGGTAATAACGGTTGTCATTGAGCATGTCACGACCCATATGAGAAGGTCAATGGACAGACAGAGGATTTGCCCCTTCCTGAGGGAAGCTTGATATCCATGGAGCTCCTCTATGGTTCTATGACTGAAAGTGTATGGCCATACCCAGGTGAGAACCTGATTTAGTCATAGCCATGTGATTGGGTGAAAACAAGTGGTGACACACTTGTCCAATCGGATATCAGTTCGGCAAAAAGACTGTAATGCATCTGTACCTAGTCGCGATGATGGGGATGTCGATGTCGATATTCATTCCAATGACTTGGGTAGCAGCAATGCACTGCTAGGTGCCACTCACTCCTTATGGTGACCTTAGATCAGCACTGCCAACGTCAAAGGAACCTACAAGGTCACACATCTTGATGCTCGAGTTTTCATATTGATTGGGTAGCCTTTAGATAGAGTTATTGGATAACTCGGATGTAATTGGGAGATTTAATCAGCTCCAATGGGCCTAATGAGATGGAAGAAACTTATTGGGGCTAACTTCCATTTTTGGCATATTGACCAAATTAACCATGGTTAGCCTCATTTGACCTTGGGTTAAGTTGGATTGTATCCAATAGGTTGGTTAACATGCATAATGGACTTTGGGCTGGGCCCATTGCTTAATTGGGCTCACTAATAAGTTGTCATGAAGAGATTAGAGGCTTAAAGGGTATAATGGGGAGGAATTTATGGCATAGGCGCATGGAAGAATCCTAGTTGAACTAGGATTGGCGCCTAGTGCATGTTTGGTATCTTCAAGTGATTGATTTGGATTAGGATTCAATCTAATCACTTGAGATATTGATTGAGAATTAATTGGGTGCAAGTGGGGCTGATTATTTACATAATTAGAGTCCTAATTGGATTAGGACTTGCGCCCATACCCCCCATTAGGAAAACTTCTATCATGCATTGACTTGCTCTTGGCGCATTGATGAGAAGTTTACTTCTTTTGGCATGTGTTGGGCGCATGCTTCATTGGCTGATTAAGGCAATGTCTTGGCACATGTTGAATTGAGGATTTGATCAATTTAATTGATTGAATAATATCCTTAATTCAAAATAAATCACCAACACTTACCAAAGAACCCTAACTGCCTCTTGCAAGACTAATCCTTGGACGCGTGGTGATCTTGAGGGGCGACGGCTTGGAGTCTTGGAGATTCTCTTCTTCCATCAAAGGGTGCAAGCAAGGTTCTTCTTCCTCCTCCTTCATTTCCTTGGTGCAAAGGAACAAGAAGTGTTGCGCCTTCCTCTCCTGTTCATCCTCCTTGGCGCATCCCTCCTTGGAGGTGGTGCAAGGTGATTGGAGGTCTCTCCAAAGGCGTGGATCTACTTCCCGAGGCTAGCACCGAGCGTGGAAGAAGAGGACTCGAAGCATCCATGTGTGTGAGACTGCAGAGGGCACACACTTGGGTGCCTACATCGACATCACTCCAAATTTGCCTCTAGGTATTTTCCTATCACATCGTGTTGACTCCCTCGCATGACGATCTTCATTGCATTTTTGGGACTGGCCTGTTTCGGGGATATTCTTCCGTTGTGCATGTATTTGTTAGTGTTCATGCCCTAGGACCTCAGGATTGTCCATGGGATATGTGCATCACATCTAGTTGATAGATGAGTTATCCTGACATTGTCGTTGTTATGCAGAGTTGTACATCTGCGCATATATACATTTGCATATACAATGTCCCTAAGAGATAGATTTTATCTAGTCTCTGTGTTTATCCCTGGTCGAGAATCATGGTGGATATGGGACAGCTATGATTCGCTTGAGACTAGTATATGCGCTGGTTGAGCACGGGTTGCTAACGCATGCATATGGGTATATTAAGGGAGATATACTGGATCGACCTGCCATGAGGATTCATCTTAGTGTCACGAAATGAATATCACAGTGACAGAGTTGCGCTTGTCCTAGACTTGAGGGCATTGGTATCTCTATATAGTGATTGATCTACTTTGATGCAACCAAACGCTTCGCCATAAAAGGGAAGTCATAACGGTTGTCGTTGGATATGTCATAAGTCATATGAGAGATTCAGTGTGCCAATAGAGGATTTGCCCCTTCCTTACGGGGAAGATTGATTGACCATGGCGCCCCTATATGAATGACTGAAAGTGTATGGCCATACCCAGGTGAGAACTTGATTTAGTCATGTCATATTATTGGGATTAATAAGTGTGACACACTTGCCCAATCTGGACATCAGTTCGCAAAAGGACAAAGCTATACTTGTACTTTGTCGCAGTTTTAGGGGATGTCGATGATGACACCATTTTGATGACTTGGGTAGCAATGATGTACTGCTAGGTGCCACTCATTGCTTGTGATGATTTAGTCATCACTGCCAACGTTTAAAGAACCTATAGGGTCGCACATCTTGACACTCGAGTTCTCATACTAATCGTCTAGCCTCCGATCGAATCATTGTGTGATTCGGATCTTTTTGGGGAACTGATGCATTGAGACTTTTATAGAGGAGATGATATTTTATTTTATTTCATTGTTGACTCTAGTGGACCACGTTTGACCTCTATTGACCTGTGTTGTCAAAATGAGTCAAACAAGGGTCTAAGTGCAAGTTTGGGCTTGGCACTTTAGTCACATGAATAAAATAAAATTATTAATTGGCAAGAGAATTTTTCTCTTGGCTAATTAATAAGCTTGGGCGCAATTTACAATTAATTGCGTCTGCGGGGATTCGAACCCATGATACTTAATTGTGAATAGGCGCCTATGCTCATTATCCCACATGGGAAAGATCTCCAGTGTGTGTCTGGCTCTACTATTATATATAGAGAGGCCCACCTGGGAGATGTTTTGTACCAGACTCTTCTCTTGTCTGTAGTTGTCGCCTCCCCTCTACCCCTTGGCGTGAGGGTCTAGGAGGTGACAATAAATAAAAGTTTTTCGACATCAAAGGTTGGGACAAGTGGTAGTGCTACCCACTCCTTGTCGCCAACACCCATTCTTCTCCTTGGTGTTGGCGCAAGTTGAGAAGGCTAGAGGCGTGGATCTCATCTTCCGGGGCTAGCCCCCAGCGCGGAGATTGGAGAGGACTCGAGGAGTCCGTGTGCGCGCGATTGCAGAGGACGGGCTCTTGTGCGTCTTCTTCATTGGCCACTCCTAAAAGTTGCTTGATAAGGTACTGCCCTCTACACATCCTTTGTATTCTTCGTAAAACTGTCCTTATTGTTGAATTAGGAATCTCGTTTCGCGCTCGCTTCCGCTGTTTTCGTTTTCATTTAGCCTGGGGATTCCCAACAGTGTTATCAGAGCCAACTTACGAGATACATCGGTGTATGGGTTTTTTCTAGCATGCGCATGTCATAGAAATTTTTTTAAAAATCTTTATGCCATGTTTTATGTGTGGAAAAATAGTAGGTTTGTTATTTCTCACTCTTGTGAAATTCATGATTTTCGGTTTCTACCCATGGGGATAGACCCTATGTGTGAGAATTTATTTCTCCTCAAATTCATGGGATAGACCCACGATGTGAGACTTGTATCTAGATTTTGGGGCATGGACTGGGTGATTGCCCTAATCCGTACAAGTTAGGGATTGCAAGTGGCATCGATAATCGGGGTATATATGGCCACTTGTAGACTCCTGAGAGAAAACGAAAGATCTGAATTTTCGATAAGATCGCGGAGATTTAACAAACATGTTTTCTAATGAAAAACTAAAATATGGTTCTGTAGTTTTTCATTGCATATAGAAGAGCATGTCTTAAGTGTTTTTCCTTATGCATTTGATATGATGAAAGTCAAGCCCTATTGCCATGCCTGGGATGTATCAATGTGAGGCCTGCGTGCCACTTTCAATTTTGTATTTTTAATTCAACATTGTAAATCAAATCGAAGGCTTTGATGACATTTTGTGGCGTTTTCCTCACTCTCTCCCTTGCGCATCTCTCAAGGTGGCGCAACTCTCACCTAGCTGAACCATAGGGTGGCTTCTAGGGTTAAACCTAGGGGCGCATCTAAGGGGGTGGCGGCTAGGGTTAGGGTTGGCGCACCTCACCTCCTAAGGTGGCGCATCCCCTTATTTGACCTATCTTGAGTGGCTTCTGTTGGGGTATGCCCTTAAGGCTAATGTTTGAGGCCTTGGGATTCTTTCAGTACTATGTATAAACTCTTATGTTTATAAAGGCAATGGTTGTTATTCAGTTTGTTACATTGTCTGCTGCAATAAGTGTACTTCTGAATAATGTCTCAATGCTGTTCAGCTAGGCTGACATGATGTAATGTCCTTAGTCGAGATATCTTGGTGAACATGAGACAGCCTTGATATGATTGAGACTAATATGTGTTCTAATCTTATAGGATGCTTCGAGCATGGAATAAGATGTAGACTCATGGGTACATTGGATGTACTGGACAGACCCTACTAGGATATTCAATTGCTTGTCACAATGTGAATAATCCTTGTTTGCAACAAGTGGCACATGTCCTCTGACTTGAGATCACTTGTGTTTCTAAATGATGATTGTCATTGTTTTGAGGTAGTTCAATATCATTTGAAACATAATGGTTATAGACTATCTTGGATAATGATCATGAGTCATGTTAGGGCACTAGTGATAGATATAGGATTGCCGTCTCCTTGATTGGAGTGTGATGTTCTAAACTGGCCCCCCTGAATGAGATGATTGAGAAAGTGTATGGCCATACCCAGGTGACTATGTTCATCTGATCTAATCATGCTCATCATATTGGAGTTACAGGCTTGACATGCTTGTCCAATAAGAACATCCAGTGGCAAAGGAAACATGTATGCCTAGTGAAGTGGATTCACACTTGTGCTGTGGTTTGGGTGTAGTCTTGGAAGACTCTTTCCTTTATATCGGGAGACAGTGATGTGTTGCTAGATATCCCTCACTGATCGTGATAACGTAAGTTATCGTTACCGACATTTAAAGGAAACCCTCAGGGTCGCACAATTTGATGATATGGCTTACTTAAGTCAGATCGTGTGGACTGAATTGTTTTGGTTCAGTTTAAAGGAGTTTAAACTCTGATTGTAAGTGAGATCTGGTCTGATCATGTTTGATTGATTAGGGCTTGAGATCGGTAAGCTTCGGTCGAGAGATTTGATGCTAGATCAGTGAGATCAAGAGCATCGAGAGATCAACGGTTAGATATTGAACCTTTAGGTTCAATGAGATTGACCATGGCTTGGGCTGATTTAATTTGGTCTTGAACCAAATTCAATTGAACCGGCTCATCATGTGAGCGCTTGGTTCAAAGGTTCAAAGGGTGAAGAGGAGTTGCGTTCGGTTCACTTGAAGTGAACGCATAACGCTTGAGAAATAATGGGTTGCTATTTTTGGAAAGTTTTTGCAACGCCTCCACGTTCATGAGGAACGTTTTCTCTTATCGCCTCTCATCACCTCTTGACGTTTCTTGCTCTCGTGTGACGACTCTCTCGACGAGTGTAGAGAAGGCTTTCGGCAAGCACCAAGAGATCTCATCTCCTCCACGCAAAGAACTCCTTAGAACCTTGCTAGAACAAGGAGCACTAAGGGAGTAGGCGACATCATTTTGTGTGCGTACCATTTGGAGGAGAAGCGCTTGAGTCTCTTCTTCCTAGACGCCATCCAAGCAATGGCTTTGGTAAGAATCGATTCCTTGATTCTTGTTTGCAATTGCATATAAGTTGATCATATAATGTGTAAAGATCCTAGAAACCCCCTTCCGCTGCATGAAAACTCCATCTGCGCCTATCTAGGGTTTCGCTCCCCCTTGAAGGGGACCTTCAATTGGTATCAGAGCGGTTTTATGCATGTTTTATGATTGCTTTAGCCTTAAGTGATCCTTGTATGCTTAGATCTTCTTTACATGCGAGATTTACATGTAACTTATACATGCCGAAACTTGATATATGTTTCCTTAGCGCATGGTTGTTTGCGCTTGGTTGTTTTTTCTCAAAAACTTCATGACATGCGCGACTATCATTAGATCTAAGCGGCACCTACTATAAACCCTTAGACGGGTTAGTAGGGTTGAAGTCATCTTCTAGGAAGGATCCAAATAGTCTGATCAGACCATCTGACAGCCTAGATGGGTCGACCAGATGGCACCTATGCGCATGCATAAGGTGGCTATAGGTCGACTGCATCAAGGGCGTGTAGCGAGGTCTGGTTGAGACAACCATTGAACGCGCATGAGTTAGGCCCGGGGTCACACCCGCTTGCCAGAACTCATGAAGGCTGTTCAGCCCTTGGCGCATGCATGGTTGACCATTAGGTCAACTCAAGTCAGTTAGGACTTGGTGCATGCAAGGGCAGTGGATCTGACTAGTCATGATGAGTGGATCCCTATTAATGGACCGTTGTAAGGTGGTAGGGCACATAAGAAAAATAAAATTGATTTCAATGGGATTTTGAAAATTTTATTTTGTCTATGGATCACATGTTGATTGTAAGCATATGCTTGTTTATTTAATCTTATGTGGGATGCCCAATTTAATGTGTGCTGTGCTGGGGCCTGCGTGCCTGGAATAAATTGTAAATTAATATTTATTGTGATCTGCGCATCACATTTCATTTAATTTATAAAGTGTAATTGACCTGCGAGTCAAACTTGTCTAGATAGATTAAATTGTAATTTAATCAGACAAGTGCACAGAACACACTTGGCAGAGGCCCATGCAGCAGAGGCTTGACCAGGTGGGAGGTCTAGGGTTCGACCCTATGACAGGCGCATCTACCTGGTGGGCGCACCTGAGCTGCAAAGGGCGCTTGGGCCCTGATTTGGGCCAGATCAGATGCAAAAGACCCATGGAGAGCTCAAGTGAAGACTTAAGTTAAAAATTAAGGTCTTACTTAGGGTTAATGGGCTTTTACCACATAAGATCAGCATGCTTTCTACTTATCGTTTTTATAATTAGAAGTGCATGATTTGTTTATCTTCTGCTATCACCATAGGGTTTGCATGATAGTTAAGAAGATAAAAGACCGTTAAAATCCAACGCTACAAATATCAAGCACGTAAGCCTTCTGACGCGAAACCTCACTGTTCTGACTATCGTTGGGGCCGTGTTGTACCCACTCAGTGGGCACGCCCATCTATCTTCAGACGGTGTGCGATTTCACCTGCGTGTTACAGAGAAGGGATTTATCGCTTCTCGTTGCTCAGCATAGCACATGGTGGTCCAGGGAGTAGGTCAGGTCAGCTTGACCATGTAGGCTACATACTGAGCATATGTTAGCTATATGGAGGCAGCCATCTGTGGGATCAGAGACTGTGTTGTACCAACTCAGTTGGCACAGTCTGCTGGATTGCCCAGATGAAGGGGAATCGCACGGGTTGGCGATTGGCAGGGACTGCCTACCAGAAATTAGTGCTTGTACTCTCTGTGCATCTTATCTCGCCTGAGCGGGACGCGGAGACCAAGTATGAAATCTGGATCCCATCTCACTAAAAGAGTTTTACTCTTTCAGGCTGTTTTGCTGGATTTTTCAGTCAGATAAAATAGTGAGAAAAGAATCTTTCTTAAGTCCTGGATTGATTCTAAACATTGATACTGACCTTGCTGTTCTTGCATTGTTGTAGATTCCTGCAGCAACGAACACCATGAGCTTCAATGTGCGATCCCTACTGGAAAGGGAGAAGTTTGCTGGGCCAAACTTCTCAGACTGGTACGGACACCTTAAGATTGTTCTTAAGGCTGAGAGGAAACTGTATGTCCTCGAGACGGCTATACCGCCTCAACCCGCTCCGAACGCCGCAAGGGCGGTTCGGGATGCCTATGAAAAGCATGTCAATGATATCATTGATGTTGCTTGCCTGATGCTAGCATCTATGACGCCACAGCTGCAGCGTCAGCATGAGGATATGTCTGCAATAGAAATTATAGCAAACCTCAAGATGCTATATGCTGCACAGGCGAGGACTGAACGCTATAATTTGACCAAGCTTTTCTTTCAGAGCAAACTGGCTGAAGGGAGTCTAGTGGGAGCTCATGTGCTCAAGATGATTGGGCACAAAGAGGCTCTAGAGAAACTGGGGCATACCATCAATCAGGAGCTTGCTGTAGATATTATTCTGCAGTCTCTCCCGGTCTCTTTCGATCCGTTCATTATTAATTTTAATATGAACAAGATCGACTGTACACCGGCAGAGTTGCTGAATATGCTCTTGACTACAGAGGAAACTCTAAAGGGAAAGCCTTCAACCTCTGTCTTGATGTTTCCTTCTAGGAACAAGAAGAAGGGGAAGAAGGGCAAAGCCCCTGTCAAGAACTACAACAAGGCTCTGAAACAAAAGGTTAAGCGGTCGAAGGAATACAGATGTTTCCATTGTGGCCAGTTGGGTCACTGCAAAAGGACTATAAAGCGCTCCAAGGAGACAAGAAGGGAAGCATCGCTTCTGGCTCAGGTATTTTTGTGACTGAGGTCATGTTTTCTTCTTCTATTTCATGGGTGTTGGACACTGCATGTGGAGTTCACATTTGTTCAAATGTACAGGAACTCAAGAGAAGAAGACAGGTGGGACAGCATGAGGTGGACCTACGAGTTGGAAACGGGGCACGGGTTGCTGCTGTTGCTGTAGGGGTTTATTACATCTCATTACCATCTGGACTTGTATTAGAACTGGACAATTGTTATTTTGTTCCGAGTATTACGAAAAATATTATCTCTATTCCTGCTCTTGTCAGGAAAGGATTTTCCTTTGAATGCAATATTTCAAAGTGTGTTCTTACTTATGATAATATTATTTATGCTACTGGATCAATTAACAATGGGTTATTCATGTTGGACATGGAATGTTCTATACAAAACATTGATAATAAGAAAGCCAAGTATGCTGATGACAGCACCTTGTTATGGCATAGTCGTTTAGGCCATATTAACAAGAAACGCATTAAGCGGTTGCATGATCATGGACTGCTGGGATCATTCTCCTATGAGGAGATTGATACATGCAAAGCTTGTTTATTGGGTAAAATGACGAAGTCTCCTTTTCCTAACAAAGGTCAAAGGGCTTCAGGTTTACTTGACCTTATACACAGTGATGTGTGTGGGCCATTTAGTAAACATGCCAGAGGTGGCTATTCATACTTCATTACCTTTACTGATGATTTCAGTAGATATGGGTATGTCTATCTAATGAGACATAAGAGTGAATCTTTTGACAAGTTCAAAGAGTTCAAAAATGAAGTACAGAATCAGCTAGGCCGAAATATCAAGGCACTTCGCTCAGATCGAGGTGGTGAATACCTAAGTCGAGAGTTTACTGACTATCTGAAGGAGTGTGGGATTATCTCACAGCTCACTCCGCCAGGAACACCGCAATGGAATGGTGTGTCCGAGAGGAGGAACAGAACCTTACTAGATATGGTTCGTTCAATGATGAGTCAGGCTGCTCTACCTTACTCCTTTTGGGGATTTGCATTGGAAACAGCTGCAAAGGTACTAAACCGAGTGCCATCCAAGGCAGTTTCAAAGACTCCATATGAGTTATGGTATGGGAAACAGCCGAGCTTGACATTTATTAAGATCTGGGGTTGCGAGGCTTATGTCAAAAAGCTCGCCTCTGGGAAACTAGAGAGCAGATCTGAGAAATGTATCTTTGTCGGATACCCTAAGGAAACTAAGGGTTATTATTTCTACGATCCCAAAGAGAACAAGGTATTTGTTGCTCGGACGGCCATTTTTCTTGAGAAGGAGTTTCTTCTGCAAGAGGCCAGTGGGAGAGAAATAAAGTTGGATGAGAATCCACAGGAAGGACAAAGTAGTCAAGCACAGTTGGATGAGCATGAGCCAGTAGAACAGGTGATTGAACAACCTGAGGCTCAGATATCACGGGAACCGCAAAGATCGGGAAGGATCCGTCGACAGCCTGAGCGCTATGACGGAGTCTACATCATTGATCATGATGAACCCCTCACTTATGCAGATGCGGTCAGTGGACCGGAGTCAGCTAGATGGCTTGAACCTATGCGAGCCGAGATGGACTCCATGTCAGATAACCAAGTCTGGGATTTGGTTGATCCGCCTCCGGGAGTAATCCCTATAGGCTGTAAATGGATCTTCAAGAAGAAGATTGACATGGATGGTAACGTGGTTACCTATAAAGGCAGGCTAGTTGCGAAAGGTTTCAAACAAATCTACGGGATAGATTATGATGAAACTTTCTCTCCTGTAGCCATGTTCAAGTCTATTCGGATTCTTTTCGTGATAGCAGCATATTATGATTATGAGATCTGGCAAATGGATGTGAAGACCACTTTCCTTAATGGAAAACTGGATGAGGATGTGTATATGACACAACCTGAAGGTTTCACTAATCCATCAGATCGTCATAAAATATGCAAGTTAAAGAAGTCTATTTATGGACTTAAGCAAGCATCTAGAAGCTGGAATATTCGTTTTGATGAATCAATATGTGAATTTGGTTTCATCAAGAATGAAGATGACCCGTGTGTATATAAGAGGTTTAGTGGGAGCGTGATTACTTTCCTAGTCCTCTACGTCGATGATATCTTAATCATTGGAAACGATGTTCCTGAACTGCATGCTGTCAAAGCATGGTTAAGAAAATGTTTCCAGATGAAAGATCTAGGAGAAGCAGCCTATGTATTAGGTGTGAAGATCTACAGAGATAGATCTAAGAGGCTTCTCGGGCTGTGCCAGAGTACTTACATCGATAAAGTCCTGGAGAGATTCCATTTAGAGAATTCTAAAAGAGGATATCTTCCAGTCAGACATGGTCTGAATCTTTCAAAGAGTCAGTGTCCACAAACACAGACTGAGAAAGATGAAATGGACAATACGCCTTATGCTTCGGCTATTGGGTCCATTATGTATGCGATGTTGTGTACTCGCCCAGACGTCGCTTACGGGTTAAGCGTGACCAGTCGATTCCAAAGTAATCCAGGTCAGGCGCACTGGATTGCGGTCAAGAACATTTTAAAATATCTGCGGAGGACCAAAGATATGTTCTTGGTATATGGTGGTCAGGAAGAATTCAGTATAGAAGGATATACTGACGCTTCGTTCCAATCGGACCAGGATGATTTCCGATCGCAATCAGGCTATGTTTTTAGCTTGAATGGTGGAGCAGTGGTGTGGAAAAGTTTCAAACAGTCTATTGTTGCTGATTCCACAACAGAAGCCGAGTATGTTGCAGCCTCAGAAGCATCTAAGGAGGCAGTATGGATTCGTAAGTTCATTCAGGAACTTGGTGTTGTTCCTTCGAGTGCAGATCCTTTGGTTATCTTCTGTGATAACACTGGAGCAATCGCACAAGCAAAGGAACCACGGTCGCACCAGAAGTCCAAGCACATACAGAGACAGTTTCACTTGATCCGGGAGATCATTGATCATGGTGAGATCAAAATCTGCAAGGTTCATACAGATGACAATCTAGCTGACCCGCTTACCAAGCCTCTGGCGCAGCAGAAGCATGAGAAGCACTGTAATAACATGGGTTTGAGATTTCTCAACCATTAGATTAAGTGCAAGTGGGAGATTGTTGGGGTATGCCCTTAAGGCTAATGTTTGAGGCCTTGGGATTCTTTCAGTACCATGTATAAACTCTTATGTTTATAAAGACAATGGTTGTTATTCAGTTTGTTACATTGTCTGCTGCAATAAGTGTACTTCTGAATAATGTCTCAATGCTGTTCAGCTAGGCTGACATGATGTAATGTCCTTAGTCGAGATATCTTGGTGAACATGAGACAGCCTTGATATGATTGAGACTAATATGTGTTCTAATCTTATAGGATGCTTCGAGCATGGAATAAGATGTAGACTCATGGGTACATTGGATGTACTGGATAGACCCTACTAGGATATTCAATTGCTTGTCACAATGTGAATAATCCTTGTTTGCAACAAGTGGCACATGTCCTCTGACTTGAGATCACTTGTGTTTCTAAATGATGATTGTCATTGTTTTGAGGTAGTTCAATATCATTTGAAACATAATGGTTATAGACTATCTTGGATAATGATCATGAGTCATGTTAGGGCACTAGTGATAGATATAGGATTGCCGTCTCCTTGATTGGAGTGTGATGTTCTAAAGGGGCCCCCCTGAATGAGATGATTGCGAAAGTGTATGGCCATACCCAGGTGACTATGTTCATCTGATCTAATCATGCTCATCATATTGGAGTTACAGGCTTGACATGCTTGTCCAATAAGAACATCCAGTGGCAAAGGAAACATGTATGCCTAGTGAAGTGGATTCACACTTGTGCTGTGGTTTGGGTGTAGTCTTGGAAGACTCTTTCCTTTATATCGGGAGACAGTGATGTGTTGCTAGATACCCCTCACTGATCGTGATAACGTAAGTTATCGTTACCGACATTTAAAGGAAACCCTCAGGGTCGCACAATTTGATGATATGGCTTACTTAAGTCAGATCGTGTGGACTGAATTGTTTTGGTTCAGTTTAAAGGAGTTTAAACTCTGATTGTAAGTGAGATCTGGTCTGATCATGTTTGATTGATTAGGGCTTGAGATCGGTAAGCTTCGGTCGAGAGATTTGATGCTAGATCAGTGAGATCAAGAGCATCGAGAGATCAACGGTTAGATATTGAACCTTTAGGTTCAATGAGATCGACCATGGCTTGGGCTGATTTAATTTGGTCTTGAACCAAATTCAATTGAACCGGCTCATCATGTGAGCGCTTGGTTCAAAGGAACCTTGCTAGCACAAGGAGCGCTAAGGGAGTAGGCGACATCATTTTGTGTGCGTACCATTTGGAGGAGAAGCGCTTGAGTCTCTTCTTCCTAGACGCCATCCAAGCAATGGCTTTGGTAAGAATCGATTCCTTGATTCTTGTTTACAATTGCATATAAGTTGATCATATAATGTGTAAAGATCCTAGAAACCCCCTTCCGCTGCATGAAAACTCCATCTGCGCCTATCTAGGGTTTCGGTCCCCCTTGAAGGGGACCTTCAGCTTCTAGGGTTACCTAGTTGGTTCATTTAAGGGATGATGGATGGATAAGGTGATGGTGCAACCTAGTCAAGTAAGGGGACTGACCTTCATCCTCAACTAAACCCTCATGGCTTCTAGGTCTCCTAGTGGCGCATGCATGGGTTCAAGGGCTGATGATGAAGGAAAAGCAACCTAAGGGGGCTGATCTTATTCCTTGACTGAACCATGGTGGATCCTAGTTTTCCTAGGTGGCGCATATTGGGTTGATGGGTTGAGGAAGACGATTGGCGCTCCAAGCTTGCAGAGGGGCTAATCTTCTATCATTAGCCAAGAACTTGAAGGTCTTTTGGATGCTTCTTAAGTTCATGGGCTGATGAAGGAAGATTGAGCACCAAGGATGCTTGATGGCACATCCATGCAAAGGGGGTGCACCTCTAGGTGGCGCACCTTCCAAGGGATGATTCGTATCAAGCATTGAGGTGAGATACCTAGCATAGAGATGGCACATGGATGTTTAGCCGAACCTTAGGAGGAGCCTAGGGTTTGCGGGCTATCTTCCAGGAAGAGATATGAGTTGGCCGAATCCTAGGAGGAGCCTAGGGTTTGCGAGCTAGCTCACGGAGAAGACTCTGGCTGGCCGAACCTAAAGGGGATCTAGGGTTTTCCTGGATGGTGCCTTTAGGGTTCGCGAGCTGACCCATGGAGCGAAAGACCTAGGTGGCGCACCGTGGGGCCTTGGAGCAGAGCCCTTTGGGCATTCAGGGATGAGCTAAGGACTTGTTGGCATGGGCCCATGGCTCATAGCCCTTGGTAGTGCTAGGTGGCTAGGACTAGGTTTAGGGGCTTGTTACCCATGTTTTGGGCTTTGATCACATCATATTTACTATTTCTGTTCCAGCATGCCTTTACTGCTTTGTTTTATTCCACCATAGGATTGCATGTCTGTATTGGTAGAATAAGATAAAAAGCCGTGGTGCCGAGACCACAAAAATCCTTGATAAATTATATCAAGTCCCGTTACTTAGCCTTCTGACGCGTGACCCTTGTCAAACTGTCGATCGATGGTGCTGTGCACTATTTCCCACCCTCGTGGGACACACCCATCTATCTTCAGGTGGCGTGTGGTGACAATAAATTCCCTAGTTTGGTTAAAACTCTGGATGCGCCTTTCGCAAGGAAATTGTTGGCCCTGGGTATAATGGTCAGGTCGGACTTGACTAGGATTTTTCATATGTGGTGGTTCACATGATGAAATTTCTAGAGGCAGCCTCAAGAGGTTAGGACTTTGTGTTGTATCCAGTCCTCGTTGGACACAAAGTGCCTGAACGGTCTTGAGAAGGGGAATTGCCGAGTAGCAATTGGCCGGCGAGCCTACCTCAGGAAGCATGCGTCACCTTGTGTAGTACATCCCACCCTCGTGGGACGCAAGGCCGTGTACGAAATGAGGATCCCATCTCACTAAGGAAGTCGGGCGACTTCTCGATCGATTTTTGAGGATTATCGATTTGAATAAAATAGTGAGAAACAGTCATTTATAAAAGGCCAAAATAAATGATTGAAATGTGATACTGATCTGCTTTTGTTTGTATTGTAGATGGCTTCTACAAGCAATAACAATAGCGGACTGTCATTCAGTTCCTTCCTTGAGAGGGAGAAGTTAACTGGAGTTAACTTCATGGACTGGTACTGGCACTTGAGGATAATCCTCAAGCAGGAGAAGAAGCTGTATGTCTTAGAGCAAGCGCTTCCTCCTCAACCGTTATCCTTAGCCCGCACGGTTGAACGGGAAGCTTTTCGCAAGCATCAGGATGACGCCTTGGATGTTGGCTTCCTTATGTTAGCCACGATGTCGTCCGAGTTGCAGATGCAGTATGAGGAACAGAATGCATTTCAGATCGTCACTAGACTATAACAGAAAGGTTTGAAACATCCAAGGCTGCTTTTCAGTGCAAGATGCCTGAAGGTGTTGCAGTGGGACCACATGTACTCAAGTTGCTTGGGTACTTGTCGCATCTCACTAGACTAGGACACCCGATGGATCAGGATGTGGCTACGGACCTTATCCTGCAGTCGCTGCCTCCGAGTTATAGCTCTTTTATCATTAACTTCAATATGAACAAAATAGCTTGTACTCACGAGGAGCTGCTAACACTGCTGGAAGCGACCGAGAAGGAAATGGTCAGGTCCAAACCCAAGTCTGTTCTTATAGTCCCCAAAGATAGTAAGAAGCAGAAAAGGGGTAAGGGCAAGTCTAAGGCCAAGGCACTAAAGAAAGGCATGGTGAGGGAGAACAAGTGCTTCAACTGTGGCCAGGAGGGCCATTGGCGCAAAGACTGCATGCATCCTTAGAAAGAGATGAAGAGAAGTAACCTTTCGTCTTCAGGCTCAGGTAATTTTATTACCAAATCCTATATTGTCTATTTCCGCACATGGGTATTTTATACCGCATGGTGAGACTGATATTTGCAAAAATATGTAGGAGCTCCAGAGAAATAGGACATGGATGACAGAAAGAAAATCTTGCTGGAGCATTGATGCTGTCGAGCTATTTTTCATTTGTCATTGATAGGATTGTTTTATTTTTGCAAACATGTCATTGACATTGTATCTATTCCTTTGAAGTAGAGTTTTTGGAATAAAAGGAATTTAACATTCTTTTCATTTGCAAATCTCTTGTCATTACATTGTGCAAAATAATGAGGTAATAAAAAAACTTGAATTTAATAAGTGGTTCAAATTGAATGCCAAACTTCTGACTCAGATATTTTATCATAAACTAGTGATGCATCCACTGACTTCATGCACGTGAATTCTTGGATTCGAACTCCTTCTAGGAGATTGACTATCTTAACCTCTTTCGAGATGTGATAGATGGGCAAAGACTTGTTTGCTGATAAATGTTTTTTACCAAGTGAGGTGAATTGGAAAGGTCAAAAGAAAGGAATTTGTGAAATTACCAAAATATTTGTGGAACCAGCTTATCAAAATTCATAAGTGATCTTCAGTCCAGGTTGGATGAAGAGTACTTAAGCCATAGGTGACTATCATATTGAGTATGAGGTCTACTCATAGCTCATAACTCTTGAAGAACACCTTGGCAGGTGGTTTTAGTGGGAGGAATTGAAAGTCAACCATATCTCTGCTGAGGTTATGCTAATAGTTTCTTCGACACTAAACTATTTCATCTTAAATGTATCTCCAGGTAAGGAGATGACATGACTACTTATCAGGATCTATAGATGTGAGACTTTGGGGGTCATACATCTGAATCTAGTGACATAGATTCAAGATCTGATAAGTGTAGGTGGAGTATCCTAAGATGACTTAGGGATACTAATTTCCATAGACCCACAGGAGAACAAGCGATTGTTGCTCTTGATGCTAGTTTTCTTGGAAATGTATTTCCTTGAAAATGGCAAGTGGGAGGAAATTGTGACTTGGATTCAGTCCAAGGTCAGCCACCTAGCACAGATGGTCCAAGATGAAATCTGAGCCTCGTATATAGGTTGTGGGGAAACCTAGGTTCAAAAAGTGTGGGAAAAGGCTGAATCGATTCATGTGTGTCAGTGTTATGGGTAGCTCCTAACTTGGACAAAGAATCTTCACCTTATAGTACCTAAGTTCAGTGGGAGCTTGATGACATCTCTGGTCTTGTATGTTAAGGACATACAGATCATCAAAGATGATATCCCGATCCTTCATTTGGTGAAGAGATGATTGGGAAATGTCTTGTGATGAATGACTTAATGGACATCACCTATGGGGTAGGTGTGTGAGTTTTTGGATAACTCCAAGAAACTCCAAGTGCCAAGTCAGATAACATACATCGATGATGGTATGTTATAGACCATATATGGTTTGTGCCGAGAGCATAACCAATTGATACTAGGTCCAATCCAGGTGCATGGCACTGGATAAGGAATGAAGAACACACTTAGGTTCTATATAGAACTAAGGGGTGGTTCTTGGTCAGTAATGACAGGAAAAGCTCAGTGGATTCACTTGGCAGCTTGTTCCAGTCAAACCAATGACAGTCTAGCTGTTCCTGTAGTGGTGCTAGAAGCTTTGGGAGCTTCAGAGCAGACTACTTGAAAGCAGAGTATGCAAATGCTTTTGGGAAGCAGTGGGAGTTCTTTGTTGAACTTCGCAGGCATACTCAGATGCTTATACCTTGTCTTGGGGACAGAGGTACTTAAGATATAGTAGATATGAACACTAATACAATCATGGTAGGCCCATAGACCGATGCTTTGGCGCAGCAGGAGCGTGGCAGGTCGTGCTTAGGACATGATGTTGAGATTACTCAATGCAGGGTGCTAGTGCAAGTGGGAGATTGTTGGTGTTTATGCCTAGGACTTCAGGATGGTCCATGGGATATGTGCATCACATCTAGTTGATAGATGAGTTATCCTGGCATTGTCGTTGTTATGCAGAGTTGTACATCTACGCATATGTACATTTGCATATACAATGTCCCTAAGAGATAGATTTTATCCAGTCTCTGTGTTTATCCCTAGTCGAGAATCATGGTGGATATGAGACAACTATGATTCGGTTGAGACTAATATATGCACTGGTTGAGCACGGGTTGCTAACGCAGGCATATGGGGATATCAAGGGAGATATACTGGATCGAGCCGCCGTGAGGATTCATCTCAGTGTCACGAGATGAATATCACAGTGACAGAGTTGTGCTTGTCCTAGACTTGAGGGTATTGGTATCTCTATATAGTGATTGATGTACTTGGATGCAACCTAACGCTTCGCCGTAAAAGGGAAGTCATAACGATTGTCATTGGGTATGTTATAAGCCGTATGAGAGATTCAATGTGTCAATAGAGGATTTGCCCCTTCCTTACGAGGAAGATTGATTGACCATGGCGCCCCTATATGGATGACTGAAAGTGTATGGTCATACCCGGGTGAGAACCTGATTTAGTCATGTCATATTATTGGGATTAACAAGTGTGACACACTTGCCCAATCTGGACATCAGTTGGCAAAAGGACAAAGTTGCACTTGTACTTTGTCGCGGTTTTAGGGGATGTCGATGATGACACCATTTTGATGACTTGGGTAGCAATGATGTACTGCTAGGCGCCACTCATTGCTTGTGATGATTTAGTCATCACTGCCAACGTCTGAAGAACCTACAGGGTAGCACACCTTGACACTCGAGTTCTCGTACTGATCGTTTAGCCTCTGATCGAATCATTGTGTGATTCGGATCTTTTTGGGGAACTGATGCATTGAGACTTTTATAGAGGAGATGATATTTTATTTTTGTTCATTGTTGACCACTAGTTGACTCTAGTGGGCCACGTTTGACCTCTATTGACCTGTGTTGTCAAAATGAGTCAAACAAGGATCTAAGTGCAAGTTTGGGTTTGACACTTTAGTCACATGAATAAAATAAAATTATTAATTGGCAAGAGAATTATTCTCTTGGCTAATTAATAAGCTTGGGCACAATTTACAATTAATTACGTCTGCGGGGATTCGAACCCATGACACTTAATTGTGAATAGGCGCCTATGCTCATTATCCCACATGGGAAAGATCTCTAGTGTGCATCTGGCTCTACTATTATATATAGAGAGGCCCACCTGGGAGATGTTTTGTACCAGACTCTTCTCTTATCTCTAGTTGTCGCCTCCCCTCTGCCCCTTTGCGTGAGGGTCTAGGAGGTGACAACAAATAAAAATTTTTCGGCATCAAAGGTTGGGACAAGTGGCAGTGCTAGAGGCGTTGGCGCAAGTTGAGAAGGCTAGAGGCGTGGATCTCATCTTCCGGGGCTAGCACCCAGCGCGGAGATTGGAGAGGACTCACGGATATTGGCTAGCACCCAGGCGTGGATCTCATCTACCGGGCCCTCGCTCGTCTTCATCATCGGCCGCTCCTAAAAGTTGCTTGATAAGGTACTGCCCTCTTCACATCCTTTGTATTCTTCGTAAGACGGTCCTTATTGTTGAATTAGGAATCTCGTTTCGAGCTCGCTTCCACTGTTTTCATTTTCATTTAGCACGGGGATTCCCAACAGTATTGTATTCTCTAAAAATTATAAAATATCCCTGGGGTTTCTCAACATTGGTATCGATCCCTCGGGGTTGAACGAGGCAAAGGGAAATCCCAGATTTGACATGGATGCCTACGTCGCCATTAAGATGATTATGAGGCTTGGTATCTCATACCATCTCATGTTCAGGCACACTGATATTACGATGAGGCTACCGAACATGAACCGTACAACGGTTCGTGTTTAGCAGAACTCGATCGTGGGTCCCACTCGTGGGGGAGGTCCTAGAGAGGCAGTTTCCTTTGATTTAATAGTGACTTTTATGGATAGAAATTTGGTGATTTGTATATTTAACTTGAGATTTGCTCCAACTCCTCTAGTTGCATAATCTGAGGTTATGAGTTAACACTGGTTGGCTTTTTCCTATCATATATTGATGGTTGAAAAAAAAAACAAAAACAAAAAAATGACTCCTTTACTTGGCACTGCGAAAAATTGGCAGTGGTACCGAATACATGAGTTGAAGTCTAAAAAAAATGAGAAAAAAGAGAAAGCTGTAGGCTAAGTAGAAGATTCCTCTAACTTTTAGATTGAGACCATGAGTTAAATTATACAGTTATGGAGTGTTGGGGTATGCCCTTAAGGCTAATGTTTGAGGCCTTGGGATTACATCAGTATCATGTATATAAACTCTTATGTTTATAAAGGCAATGGTTGTTATTCAGTATGTTACATTGTCTGCTGCAATAAGTGTGCTTCTGAATAATGTCTCAATGCTGTTCAGCTAGGCTGACATGCTGTAATGTCCTTAGTCGAGATATCTTGGTGAACATGAGACAGCCTTGATATGATTGAGACTAATATGTGTTCTAATCTTATAGGATGCTTCGAGCATGGAATAAGATGTAGACTCATGGGTACATTGGATGTACTGGACAGACCCTACTAGGATATTCAATTGCTTGTCACAATGTGAATAATCCTTGTATGCATCAAGTGGCACATGTCCTCTGACTTGAGATCACTTGTGTTTCTAAATGATGATTGTCATTGTTTTGAGGTAGTTCAATATCATTTGAAACATAATGGTTATAGACTGTCTTGGATAATGATCATGAGTCAGGTTAGGACACTAGTGATGGATATAGGATTGCCGTCTCCTTGTTTGAGGAGTGTGATGTTCTAAAGGGGCCCCCCCTAAATGAGATGATTGAGAAAGTGTATGGCCATACCCAGGTGACTATGTTCATCTGGTCTAATCATGCTCATCATATTGGAGCTACAGGCTTGACACGCTTGTCCAATAAGAACATCCAGTGGCAAAGGAAACATGTATGCCTAGTGAAGTAACTTCACACTTGTGCTGTGATTTGGGAGTAGTCTTGGAAGACTCTTTCCTTTATATCGGGAGACAGTGATGTGTTGCTAGATACCCATCACTGATCGTGATAACGTAAGTTATCGTTACCGACATTTAAAGGAAACCCTCAGGGTCGCACAATTTGAGGATATGGCTTACTTAAGTCAGATCGTGTGGACTGAATTGTTTGGGTTCAGTTTGAAGGGATTTAATCTCTGATTATAAGTGAGATCTGGTCTGATCATGTTTGATTGATTAGGGCTTGAGATCGGTAAGCTTTGATCGAGAGAATTGATGCTAGATCGGTGAGATCAGGGGCATCAAGAAATGAACGGTTAGATCTTGAACCTTTAGGGTTTATTGTGATCTAGACCATATGGCTTGGGTTAATTGGTCTTGGACCAAACCGACATTGAACCGGCTCATGAATGAGCGCATGGTTCATGGGAGATGAGATAAGCGCTTGGTTCACTTAAGGGTGAACGCATGAGCCTTGACTACTTTCCATTTTGGGAATTCGGTTTCCAAATGGAATGTATGTAACGCCTCCACATTAGTGTGAGAGGTTACTCACTCTCTCGACGGATCCTCTCTTGTGAAGGCTTCCCCCTTTTTCGGTGGTGAGGATTCTTGACGAAAACAAGTGAAGGAAGTCTCGCCAAGCAAGAAGTTCTCTTCCCTTCCATACGGCAAGGACACTTGAAGATCTTTGCTAGCACAAAGATCAACAAGAGGAAGCCATCTCTCTTCTTGTGTGCGTCACTTGTGGAGAAGATCTCTCTTGGTCTTTGCTTCCAAGCCGCATCCACTCATGGCTATGGTATGAACTTCCTCTTGATCCATTCAATCATTTGAAGTTGATCATAAGAATGTATTACATGCGATTTTGTTGAAACCCTAGCATCTTCATTCGAGAATGAAATATGCGCCACCCTTAGGGTTTCACCCCCTTGCGCTCCCCCTTGAAGGGGACTCTACAATTGGTATCAGAGCATAGGTTCTTATATGTTCTTATGATTGCTTTGTGTGATCCATGTATGCTTGATGCTTAGATCTATGTTTTCTCTTCATGCGATTATACTAGTTGATAGTATGTTCATGTTGCGCATGTGTGAGAGTTATGTTGGCGCTAGTTGATTGTTGCGCATGTATTGGCGCATGCTTTGTTTTCTCAAATCAAAAGAACTTGCGCGCCCTTCATTAGATCTAATAAGCGCCTACTATAAACCCTTAGACGGGTTGATAGGGTTGAAAGCATCATCTTGAATAGATCCAATCAGTCTGATCAGACCATCTGACAGCCTAGATGGATCGACCAGATGGCACCTGTGCGCAAGCACGAGGTGGCTATAGGTCGACTGCATCAAGGGCGTGTAGCGAGGTCTGGTTGAGACAACCTGTGAACACACATGAGTTAGGCCCGGGGTCACACCCGCTTGCTGGAATTCATGGGGTCGTTCAGCCCTTTGCGCATGCATGGTTGACCATTAGGTCAACGCAAGTCAGTTAGGACTTGGTGCATGCAAGGGCAGAGGATCTAACTAGATTGATGAGTGGATCCCTATCAATGGACCGTTGTAAGGTTGTAGGGCATATAAGAAAATTAAAATTGATGCCAATGGGTTTTCAAAAATTTTATTTTCTTGTAAAAGGATCACATGTTGAATGATGCCATGATGCTTGTTTATTTAATCTTATGTGGGTTGCCCTTTTATTGTGTGCTGTGCTGGGGCCTGCGAGCCTGGTAAATTATTATATTTTTTGATCTGCGAATCACATTTTTAATTAATTTATTGTATAATTGACCTGCGAGTCAAACTTGTCTAGATAGATTAAAATGTATTTTAATTAGACAAGAGCACAAAAGCACACATCGCAGAGTAGCATTCAGCTGGTGGGCGCACCTGAGCTGCATTGAGCGCTAGGGCCCTGGGTTGGACCAGATGAGATGCAAAAGAGCTCAAGTGAAGACTTAAGTTGATTTAAGGTCTTACTTAGGCTCTATGGGCTTTTACCACATAAGATCCATGCTTTCTTTTATTTTCTAAATAATTAGAAATGCATGATTTATTTATCTTCTGCTATCACCATAGGATTTGCATGATAGTAAAGAAGATAAAAGACCGTTAAAATCCAACGCTAAAAATCAAGCTCGATAGCCTTCTGACGCGAAACCTCACTGTTCTGACTATCGTTGGAGCCGTGTTGTACCCACTCAGTGGGCACGTCCATCTATCTTCAGACGGTGCGGGATTTCACCTGCGTGTTACAGAGAAGGGATTTATCGCTTCTCGTTGCTCAGCATAGCACGTGGTGGTCCAGGGAGTAGGTCGGGTCAGCTTGACCATGTAGGCTACATATGTGGCGCATATGGTAGCACATGGAGGCAGCCATCTGAGGGATCAGAGACTGTGTTGTACCAACTCAGTTGGCACAGTCTGCTGGATTGCCCAGATGAAGGGGAATCGCACGGGTTGGCGATTGGCAGGGACTGCCTACCAGAAATTAGTGCTTGTACTCTCTGTGCATCTTATCTCGCCTGAGCGGGACGCGGAGACCAAGTATGAAATCTGGATCCCATCTCACTAAAAGAGTGTTACTCTTTCGGACTGTTTAATGGATTTTTCAGTCAGACAAAATAGTGAGAAAAGAATCTTTCTTAAGTCCTGGATTGATTCTAAACATTGATACTGACCTTGCTGTTCTTGCATTGTTGTAGATTCCTGCAGCAACGAACACCATGAGCTTCAATGTGCGATCCCTACTGGAAAGGGAGAAGTTTGCTGGGCCAAACTTCTCAGACTGGTATGGACACCTTAAGATCGTTCTTAAGGCAGAGAGGAAACTGTATGTCCTCGAGACGGCTGTGCCGCCTCAACCCGCTGCGAACGCCGCAAGGGCGGTTCGTGATGCCTATGAAAAGCACGTCAATGATAGCATTGATGTCGCTTGCCTGATGCTAGCGTCTATGACGCCACCGCTGCAGCGTCAGCATGAGGATATGTCTGCTATAGAAATTATAGCAAACCTCAAGATGCTGTATGCTGCACAGGCGAGGACAGAACGCTATAATCTGACAAAGCTTTTCTTTCAGAGCAAACTGGCTGAAGGGAGCCCAGTGGGAGCTCACGTGCTCAAGATGATTGGGCACAAAGAGGCTCTGGAGAAACTGGGGCATACCATCAATCAGGAGCTTGCTGTAGACATTATTCTGCAGTCTCTCCCGCCTTCTTTCGATGCGTTCATTATTAACTTTAATATGAACAAAATCGACTGTACTCCGGCAGAGCTGCTGAATATGCTCTTGACTACTGAGGAGACTCTGAAGGGAAAGCCTTCAACCTCTGTCTTAATGGTTCCTTCTAGGAACAAGAAGAAGGGGAAGAAGGGCAAAGCCCCTGTCAAGAACTACAGTAAGGCTCTGAAACAAAAGGTGAAGCGGTCGAAGGACAACAGGTGTTTCCACTGTGGCCAGCTGGGTCAGTGGAAAAAGGACTGTAAAGCGCTCCAAGGAGACAAGAAGGGAAGCATCGCTTCTGGCTCAGGTATATTTGTGACTGAAGTCATGATATCCTCTTCTTCTATTTCATGGGTGTTGGACACTGCATGTGGAGTTCACATTTGTTCAAATGTACAGGAACTCAAGAGAAGAAGACAGGTGGGACAGCATGAGGTGGACCTACGTGTTGGAAACGGGGCACGGGTTACTGCTGTTGCTGTAGGGGATTATTACATCTCATTACCATCTGGCATTGTATTAGAATTAAACAATTGTTACTTTGTACCCAGTATTACCAAAAATATTATCTATATTCCTGCTCTTGTCAGGAAAGGGTTTTCCTTTGAATGCAAGATTTCAAAGTGTTATCTTACTCTTGATAATATTGTTTATGCTACTGGTTCAATTAACAATGGGTTATTCATGTTGGACATGGAATATTCTATACAAAACATTGATAATAAGAAAGCCAAGTATGCTGATGACAGCACCTTGCTATGGCATAGTCGTTTAGGCCATATTAACAAGAAGCGCATTAAGCGGTTGCATGATCATGGACTGCTGGGATCATTCTCCTATGAGGAGATTGATACATGCAAAGCTTGTTTAATGGGTAAAATGACGAAGTCACCTTTTCCTAACAAAGGTCAAAGGGCTTCAGGTTTACTTGACCTTATACACAGTGATGTGTGTGGGCCATTTAGTAAACATGCCAGAGGTGGCTATCAGTACTTCATTACCTTTACTGATGATTTCAGTAGATATGGTTATGTCTATCTTATGAGACATAAGAGTGAATCTTTTGACAAGTTCAAAGAGTTCAAGAATGAAGTACAGAATCAGCTAGGCCGAAATATCAAGGCACTTCGTTCTGATCGAGGTGGAGAATACTTGAGTCATGCGTTTACTGACTATCTAAAAGAGTGTGGGATTATCTCACAGCTCACTCCGCTAGGAACACCGCAATGGAATGGTGTGTCCGAGAGGAGAAATAGAACGTTACTAGACATGGTTCGTTCTATGATGAGTCAGGCTACTCTACCTTACTCCTTTTGGGGATTTGCACTGGAAACAGCTGCAAAGGTACTAAACCGAGTGCCATCTAAGGCAGTTTCAAAGACTCCATATGAATTATGGTATGGGAAACAGCCTAGCTTGACATTTATCAGGATCTGGGGCTGCGAGGCTTATGTCAAAAAGCTCGCCTCTGGGAAACTAGAGAGCAGATCTGAGAAATGTGTCTTTGTCGGTTACCCTAAGGAAACTAAGGGTTATTATTTCTACGATCCCAAGGAGAACAAGGTATTTGTTGCTCGGACGGCAATTTTTCTTGAGAAGGAGTTTCTTCTACAAGAAGCCAGTGGGAGAGAAATAAAGCTGGATGAGAATCCAGAGGAAGGACAAAGTAGTCAAGCACAGTTGGATGTGCATGAGCCAGTGGATCAGGTTATTGAACAACCTGAGGCTCAGATATCACGGGAACCGCGTAGATCGGGAAGGATCCGTCGACAGCCTGAGCGCTATGACGGAGTCTACATCATTGATAATGATGAACCCCTCACTTATGCGGATGCGGTCAGTGGACCGGAGTCAGCTAGGTGGCTTGAAGCTATGCGAGCCGAGATGGACTCCATGTCAGATAACCAAGTCTGGGATTTGGTTGATCCGCCTCCGGGAGTAATCCCTATAGGCTGTAAATGGATCTTCAAGAAGAAGATTGACATGGATGGTAACGTGGTTACCTATAAAGGCAGGCTAGTTGCGAAAGGTTTCAAACAAATCTACGGGATAGATTATGATGAAACTTTCTCTCCTGTAGCCATGTTCAAGTCTATTCGGATTCTTTTCGCGATAGCAGCATATTACGATTATGAGATCTGGCAGATGGATGTGAAGACCGCTTTCCTTAATGGAAAACTGGATGAGGATGTGTATATGACACAACCTGAAGGTTTCACTAATCCATCAGATCGTCATAAAATATGCAAGTTAAAGAAGTCCATTTATGGACTTAAACAAGCATCTAGAAGCTGGAATATTCGTTTTGATGAATCAATCTCTGAGTTTGGTTTCATCAAGAATGAAGATGACCCGTGTGTATATAAGAGGTTTAGTGGGAGCGTGATTACTTTCCTAGTCCTCTACGTCGATGATATCTTAATCATTGGAAACGATATTCCGGAAATGCATGCTGTTAAAGCATGGCTAAGGAAATGTTTCCAGATGAAAGATCTAGGAGAAGCAGCCTATGTATTAGGTGTGAAGATCTACAGAGTTAGATCTAAGAGGCTTCTCGGGCTGTGCCAGAGTACTTACATCGAAAAAGTCCTGGAGAGATTTCATTTAGAGAATTCTAAAAGAGGACATCTTCCAGTCAGACATGGTCTGAATCTTTCAAAGAGTCAGTGTCTGCAAACACAGACTGAGAAAGAGGAAATGGACAATACGCCTTATGCTTCGGCTATTGGGTCCATTATGTATGCGATGTTGTGTACTCGCCCAGACGTTGCTTACGGGTTAAGCGTGACCAGTCGATTCCAAAGTAATCCAGGTCAGGCACACTGGATTGCAGTCAAGAACATTTTAAAATATCTGCGGAGGACCAAAGATATGTTCTTGATATATGGTGGTCAGGAAGAACTCAGTATTGAAGGATATACTGACGCTTCGTTCCAGTCGGACCAGGATGATTTCCGATCGCAATCAGGCTATATTTTTAGCTTGAATGGAGGAGCGGTGGTGTGGAAGAGTTTCAAACAGTCAATCGTTGCTGATTCCACAACAGAAGCCGAGTATGTTGCAGCCTCAGAAGCATCAAAGGAGGCAGTGTGGATTCGTAAGTTCGTTCAGGAACTTGGTGTTGTTCCTTCGAGTGCAGATCCTTTGGTTATCTTCTGTGATAACACTGGAGCAATCGCACAAGCAAAGGAACCACGGTCGCACCAGAAGTCCAAGCACATACAGAGACGGTTTCACTTGATCCGGGAGATCATTGATCGTGGCGAGATCAAAATATGCAAGGTTCATACAGACGACAATCTGGCTGACCCGCTTACCAAGCCTCTGGCGCAGCAGAAGCATGAGAAGCACTGTAATAATATGGGTTTGAGATTTCTCAACCATTAGATTAAGTGCAAGTGGGAGATTGTTGGGGTATGCCCTTAAGGCTAATGTTTGAGGCCTTGGGATTACATCAGTATCATGTATATAAACTCTTATGTTTATAAAGGCAATGGTTGTTATTCAGTATGTTACATTGTCTGCTGCAATAAGTGTGCTTCTGAATAATGTCTCAATGCTGTTCAGCTAGGCTGACATGCTGTAATGTCCTTAGTCGAGATATCTTGGTGAACATGAGACAGCCTTGATATGATTGAGACTAATATGTGTTCTAATCTTATAGGATGCTTCGAGCATGGAATAAGATGTAGACTCATGGGTACATTGGATGTACTGGACAGACCCTCCTAGGATATTCAATTGCTTATCACAATGTGAATAATCCTTGTATGCATCAAGTGGCACATGTCCTCTGACTTGAGATCACTTGTGTTTCTAAATGATGATTGTCATTGTTTTGAGGTAGTTCAATATCATTTGAAACATAATGGTTATAGACTGTCTTGGATAATGATCATGAGTCATGTTAGGACACTAGTGATGGATATAGGATTGCCGTCTCCTTGTTTGAGGAGTGTGATGTTCTAAAGGGGCCCCCCCTAAATGAGATGATTGAGAAAGTGTATGGCCATACCCAGGTGACTATGTTCATCTGGTCTAATCATGCTCATCATATTGGAGCTACAGGCTTGACACGCTTGTCCAATAAGAACATCCAGTGGCAAAGGAAACATGTATGCCTAGTGAAGTAACTTCACACTTGTGCTGTGATTTGGGAGTAGTCTTGGAAGACTCTTTCCTTTATATCGGGAGACAGTGATGTGTTGCTAGATACCCCTCACTGATCGTGATAACGTAAGTTATCGTTACCGACATTTAAAGGAAACCCTCAGGGTCGCACAATTTGAGGATATGGCTTACTTAAGTCAGATCGTGTGGACTGAATTGTTTGGGTTCAGTTTGAAGGGATTTAATCTCTGATTATAAGTGAGATCTGGTCTGATCATGTTTGATTGATTAGGGCTTGAGATCGGTAAGCTTTGATCGAGAGAATTGATGCTAGATCGGTGAGATCAGGGGCATCAAGAAATGAACGGTTAGATCTTGAACCTTTAGGGTTTATTGTGATCTAGACCATATGGCTTGGGTTAATTGGTCTTGGACCAAACCGACATTGAACCGGCTCATGAATGAGCGCATGGTTCATGGGAGATGAGATAAGCGCTTGGTTCACTTAAGGGTGAACGCATGAGCCTTGACTACTTTCCATTTTGGGAATTCGGTTTCCAAATGGAATGTATGTAACGCCTCCACATTAGTGTGAGAGGTTACTCACTCTCTCGACGGATCCTCTCTTGTGAAGGCTTCCCCCTTTTTCGGTGGTGAGGATTCTTGACGAAAACAAGTGAAGGAAGTCTCGCCAAGCAAGAAGTTCTCTTCCCTTCCATACGGCAAGGACACTTGAAGATCTTTGCTAGCACAAAGATCAACAAGAGGAAGCCATCTCTCTTCTTGTGTGCGTCACTTGTGGAGAAGATCTCTCTTGGTCTTTGCTTCCAAGCCGCATCCACTCATGGCTATGGTATGAACTTCCTCTTGATCCATTCAATCATTTGAAGTTGATCATAAGAATGTATTACATGCGATTTTGTTGAAACCCTAGCATCTTCATGCGAGAATGAAATATGCGCCACCCTTAGGGTTTCACCCCCTTGCGCTCCCCCTTGAAGGGGACTCTACATGCAGTATACTTTAAACAATGTTATGGCACATAATAGTTTAAAGACCAAATTGCACTAAAAATCTCTTATCTATAGTTTCACCAAGTAACTTGAAATGATTCTCTATCTGTTGGTGAAAGGAGATTTATTAAGCTTGAAAGTATTTGATGCTTGATATGTGTTGAATGAACATTATAACATGACTTTGGAATTTTGTCTTTCTTGGATTGCAAATTCTTGATGGTTTGTTCTTACTGTGATATCTCTGAAATGGTTTAAGTTATGAAAAAATTGCTTGCCTGAAATGTTGACTGAGAACTTTATTGATGGTAGAACAGATGAGTGTTCCTTATCTTCACATTCTTAACTCATATCGATGTATTGCTGGGCATACGAAATCTTCTTCGTCGTACCAGCAATTTTCTAGAAGTTCCCAATAACCAGGGTGTTCGGTTAGAGGAACTGGTTCATCATCATAAACCGGACTGTCAAGAATCGACTCATTCTGATTGTCAAAAATCAACTTATTATCGTGGGGTTGGTTATCCTCCTCCCCCCACGGGTTGAAAAAGGATTCGTCCGAATCCGATCGAATTACGAGAATAACATCATGTGTGTCAGGGTCTACGGGTGGATTATCTGTATAATTCCCAAAAGAAGCTATCATAGAAGTGGAGTTAGACCTCCAAAAAGAGATGCGAGAAGGAACGCGAGGAGCGATTTATGGAAGTGTTATTTTCCAATCAGCTCCTTCCAAATCAGTAGTAGGGATCCGTTTTCCACTAATTGCTCTTATCCCATGTGTGCTCAAATGTTTTATGACGTCATCGATTTGTAATCTAAAATTACAATTTGCCGAATTGCTTATTCGTGCCACCAATCCTTTGGTGACCAGAAGATTTTGTCTAGAGACAAACTGTTCATACCCTTTTGTGCTGATTAGAATCTTAATATGCTGCACAAAGTCTTTGATGGGTAGCATGAAATCTGGAGTAAAATATACCAATTCTTTATTGGTTGTCATATCAACCTCCAGAGTCCCAATTATTGCCTTTTCTAGATCCGTAAATCTAGTGTAAATTAATGTAACAAGGCATTTGCATCCGCAATATGCCCTGTGAAGACCGTGGAGTCCAATAAGACATAATCCCAGATGGATCGTCTTATAATCTTGAGACAACAATTTGTGTCTTGACTCATCAGTAATAAAATTCAGTTGCACCTGATTTTCTCCAGTACATGTGACTAACGATTCTGAGTAGTGTTGGTAGACTTTCTGCTTAGTTTCTAACAATCTGTGTTCATACAAAACTTCGGCAGGTACTAAATCAGCTTTCTTGAATCTACTCAATTTCAGCTGCTGGTCGGGGTCTACTAGTCTCTCTAAGACCATCAACCTCTTACTACGAAATTGTGACAACAGACTTGAAATAGTGTTATATCTTCTAATAACATCACTAGAAGATGCAACTTCCATGGTTGAGCTCGAAGAACTACTGACCATTGTTCTGTTTATATTCTTTAACTAACAAGGCAGGGTCTGTCTTTACAACAAATTTCCTCGTAGGAGGCTTTACTATTCCTTTTGATAAAGACAAGGAATTCAGACTTTGTTGTAAACCTTCTAAGATGGATGTATTGACAGGTTGTTGGTTCTGAGAAATTGTGTGTGCTAACAAATTTTGAATTTGAATGAGTAATTCAATTATCACGTTGTTCTGAGCAATGATAATTTTGTCAGCAGATGTACCAGTTCTCTAGAGGATTTGAGATATTCAAGTTTTTCCCAAATGTCTCTCAGACAAGCTGTAGAACCAGGAGTACATACCCTCTGGTTATGTAAAACAGCTACTAACAGATCACTGATATGGTTGAGTTGTGGAGAATCAGGTGTATGGAGCAAGTGCTTACTAGGATGTAGAGAAAAGCAAGCAAAGTTCAAGTTGTCTACTGTACTCGTACGTTGTGGTTTTATCTCCAAATTTAAATATTCAAGCCGTTTATCTGACATAACATTCTAACTGTTCTGATCTTCTCCCTTTTCACCTTCTCAACAATCAAGAGTCCCCAGACTTCTTATATGTTTTACGTCTTTTAAAGGAAGAATAACAAGATGCAAGAACGTAATGTATGCAAAACAAACTTGTATATATAAGCGAGATATCGCCGGCAACGATTACAAGTATCAATACAACAAACTAGGCTAAAACTTACAGCTTTCTCAAGTTCCCAGTGCTGAAGCCTGGCTCTGATGCCAATTTTTAACACTCGTACACACTCAAAGTAGAAGAAGGAGCGGAAGACTAGAAGCGGAAGACTGTAAGCACACCTATGTTCTATCTTGCAAGACTAGCACTCAATATATAGCAACTAATTATACAATAGCTTTGAAGTCCGTCAGAAGAGATTTGAAGTCCGTCGTGGCTTCTTTTGTGAGTGGATGTCCTTTTGATTCTTTATGTGGTCCTTTTGATTCTTCACGTGTTCCTTTTAGTTGGTGGATGTCCTTTAGATTCGCCACTACTGCAACTTTCGGTGAGTGGGTGTCCTTTAGCGCTTTAATAATCTAGTTCGTCAGAATCTTCCAGATCAGCTGGCCACCTTTCTTGGTCGTTACGTCTCCAGACCTGCAAAAAAGAAAGATCCACTACCTGCTCGAACGTGGTTGTCCATATGCCTAAGAAAGATACTGGCAATCCCTTCAGCGAGACATGATAGACGTCCTCATCATATATTTGTACGAATTCAGGAGCAACCAGATCATTCGCCCATATTACATCATAATGGATGCTGATAATCCGGTATATTGGCTTGAACACAGAATTTTGAAAGACCGGAAAATCCGAATGGATTGTGAGTACTCGATAAACATCATCATTTATAACATCAAATAATGATGGATTAACAAAGGTAGGCGTAGTGAATTCGCAGTCGAGTTGCCGAATCATTCCATGATCATAAAGATCTTGGACCAAAGCATAGTCTTCTTCTTGAACTTCATCAAATTGAATCAATGTGGTATAAGTTAACCGGCCATACTGTTGTCTGACATAAATACCCGGTTTTGGAGAATCTTTTAACACTTGTAATGTCTCTTGTAACTGAATCAATTTTTTGATCGTCTTGTTTTCTTCTATTTCTTGAATATATTGTTTGAGAGAAAAAGGCAGAAAACCCAGCATAGTGTTTCTGTATGCTGTACTCAATGTCATCTTTGCAGAGAAAACGTCAAATGATGGACTGTTTATAAGCATATAGATGGAGTTGTTAGCAATAATGCGAGAAAGCTTATCAGCTCCAACGTTATCTGAGCCTTTGATATGCTCTACTTTTACGTCTACACCTGTAGATGTGACGTAATCAATGAAGTTTACCCATCTATTTTTTGCTAGTTTGCTTGATGTCACCGTTTGGAAGAAGGAGACAATGGCATGGCAGTCAGTTCGTAAGGTGAACTCTGTTTTTGGTAGTAAGAAAATGCGGAATTTGTCTAATGAATACAGACAGGCCATAATCTCTGCATCTATAGTGGAAATTGCCGTCTTGTATTTACCAGAGCAATAGCGTGCTACTTGCTCTTTTTTCTGTGAGTCACCTTTGTGGGGTCTCCACTTTAAAATACCGCCTCATCCTGTCAAACTCCCATCTGTTTCTACAATCAGATATGCACTCGGTGGAGGTATCTGGAGTGGTGGTAACTTTCTGACAATATCCTTTATGCTCTGGATTGCTTTCCAGTCATGTTTGTTGAAGCGACGTTCTCCCGTCTTTGAACATTTATTGTATAATGGCCCCGTATATTTGCTCAGATTGGGGATATAATGTCGGGCATAGTTTAAAATACCTAGAAACCTTTGTAAGCCTTTCAAGGTTTCCAATTGGTCTTCAGGAAAATCCATTAATTTCTTCACAATATGCGGTTGCAGATTAATTTTCCCTTCACCGATTTCAAGACCTAAAAACTCAATGATAGAAACACCAAGCTTGACTTTGGTTCTGTTCAGGATTAAGCCGTTTTCCTTTATCAGGGCAAAGAATTTGGACAAATGTTCCAGATGGTCTTTGATATTTTCTGAGTAGACAAGGATGTCGTCTATGTAAACGCACATAAAGTCTTCATACTATGAAAAAAATGTTGTCCATTTTCTTTTGAAAAACCGAAGGCGCATTTTTTAATCCGAATGGCATCACCAACCATTCGTAATGGCCTTGTGGACATGTTCTATTTGTAGTATGTTAAAATTTCAGATAGAAATTCCACTTGGGGAGGCACCCCCCCAGTCAAGTCAAAGTGGATTTTAGAAAACTAACTGCAGAGCAAGCGAAACACATTACAAATCTGGAAAATGAATTAAGATTTGTAAAAACAAAAGGAAAAGCCATAGAAATTACTGAAGAAATAATCCTGAAGGCTGAAGAGAAGAAACCTACTAGATTTGCCAGTATAAGCAATAATCTATTAAACTTAACAGCAACGTTAGAAATTGATAACAACAGATATAATGTTCAAGCAATTCTGTTAAACCTACTAGAGGCCTTGGTCCTCACTAATATGAAAGACATAGTACCCTTCTCTAACCAGTATTTGTATCTCGCCGGTAAGACGGGAGCTGCATTCTTGTCTGCTGAAATGTCAGATAGATACTTTAGGAAATTACCAGCGCCATACAATACAAAAATTGCTGAATTATGGAAAGAGAAGTATCCTCGGATGACAGTTGGAATACTGCCACGAATTAACTTCACATACGGCGTTTTACAGGAGATCTGTAAAACTAACGAAATGCACAGACAGGCGAAGGATTTCTCCTTCTGCCAGAATATTGCCGTACCTGGAGTTTACTCGTCAAGTTAGAAACCGAAGAAGTTTCTCAGAAAAGCCTCCACATACAAATCTCACCCACATAAGAACCATGTGAGAAAACTGAAAACTAAGAAACCAGGCAAAGCAAAGTGTAAATGCTTTATCTGTGGCGAAATGGGACATTTCGCCAACGAATGCAAAAACAAGAAGGTAAACAGAGAAAGATTGGCTGTTTATCATCAGTTAGAACTTATGCCTTAATGGGACATCGTTAGTGTTGGAGAAGACGAAGATCCCGATGATTCGGATCTTTGTTCCTTTTCTAATGACGAGTTAGATAATCACGAACGAAAATCGTTTCTGTTCATGATGACGGGTTCAGATAAGATTGACTGGAACCCTAAGAGAGAAAACTACCAAATGGAGAAAGAATATTTGGATTGTCCACACCAATGGACAATGCACCCAGTTCTTCTGCCACACACAAACAAGTGCCTTTTTTGCCCAATAAAGACAGTTCAGAGGGCCAGAATGCAATGTGCGATCTGTAAATTAGTCTGCTGTTCTATTTGCAGTATGTTAAAATTTCAGATAGAAATTCCACTTGGGGAGGCACCCCCCCAGTCAAGTCAAAGTGGATTTTAGAAAACTAACTGCAGAGCAAGCGAAACACATTACAAATCTGGAAAATGAATTAAGATTTGTAAAAACAAAAGGAAAAGCCATAGAAATTACTGAAGAAATAATCCTGAAGGCTGAAGAGAAGAAACCTACTAGATTTGCCAGTATAAGCAATAATCTGTTAAACTTAACAGCAACGTTAGAAATTGATAACAACAGATATAATTCCCTGAAAGTTGTTCAAGCAATTTTAGACTTCCAGAAATCGCTCCTCGCGTTCCTTCTCGCATCTCTTTTTGGAGGTCTAACTCCACTTCTATGATAGCTTCTTTTGGGAATTATACAGATAATCCACCCGTAGACCCTGACACACATGATGTTATTCTCGTAATTCGATCGGATTCGGACGAATCCTTTTTCAACCCGTGGGGGGAGGAGGATAACCAAACCCACGAGAATAAGTTGATTTTTGACAATCAGAATGAGTCGATTCTTGACAGTCCGGTTTATGATGATGAACCAGTTCCTCTAACCGAACACCCTGGTTATTGGGAACTTCTAGAAAATTGCTGGTATGACGAAGAAGATTTCGTATGCCCAGCAATATCTTACGATGAAACCCCTATAGATCTTGAGAATCATCCCTTGTATCAGGATATGCTAGACAATACTCTGCTAACAGAAGAAAACTTCAAGTTAGAGACCATCGCAATGGCCAATGATGAAGCGAGCAGTAGTATAGTCCATCAGGGAACTACAAATACTCAACCAGGATTTGGGCCTGTAACCCAAACCGACACATCACTAAGAGATAGAATCAGAGAAGTATTTCCTGAAGCGGGCTCAAGTCAGCCCAAATACCCTCGACCCATTAAACCAGACACTCTTCCTACTTTGCCAGCAGCAAATGCCCAGTCTGGGTCAATCCTACAGTTAGGAGAAGACATATCACAATGGGAAGACATAATCAGACGATGGGAATCAAATACCATCGTCCACTGTGATTAGAAAACATTTGTTGATAACATAGACAAGGTAGTATACATTGAGAACTTGCTAGGTGAATCTTTAAAAGTGTATTTCCAAAACTGGCGTATGGCATTCCCTCAGGAATACCAACAGTTGACGATCACTGCTGATGATACCTCAAATATAACTACACAAGTACGCCAAATGATCCTAGGATATGACGAATACCGAGGTTACACTACTATGCAGAATCAAGCGATATTGGATTTAGAGGCCTTGGTCCTCACTAATATGAAAGACATAGTACCCTTCTCTAACCAGTATTTGTATCTCGCCGGTAAGACGGGAGCTGCATTCTTGTCTGCTGAAATGTCAGATAGATACTTTAGGAAATTACCAGCGCCATACAATACAAAAATTGCTGAATTATGGAAAGAGAAGTATCCTCGGATGACAGTTGGAATACTGCCACGAATTAACTTCACATACGGCGTTTTACAGGAGATCTGTAAAACTAATGAAATGCACAGACAGGCGAAGGATTTCTCCTTCTGCCAGAATATTGCCGTACCTGGAGTTTACTCGTCAAGTTAGAAACCGAAGAAGTTTCTCAGAAAAGCCTCCACATACAAATCTCACCCACATAAGAACCATGTGAGAAAACTGAAAACTAAGAAACCAGGCAAAGCAAAGTGTAAATGCTTTATCTGTGGCGAAATGGGACATTTCGCCAACGAATGCAAAAACAAGAAGGTAAACAGAGAAAGATTGGCTGTTTATCATCAGTTAGAACTTCTGCCTGAATGGGACATCGTTAGTGTTGGAGAAGACGAAGATCCCGATGATTCGGATCTTTGTTCCTTTTCTAATGACGAGTTAGATAATCACGAACGAAAATCGTTTCTGTTCATGATGACGGGTTCAGATAAGATTGACTGGAACCCTAAGAGAGAAAACTACCAAATGGAGAAAGAATATTTGGATTGTCCACACCAATGGACAATGCACCCAGTTCTTCTGCCACACACAAACAAGTGCCTTTTTTTGCCCAATAAAGACAGTTCAGAGGGCCAGAATGCAATGTGCGATCTGTAAATTAGTCTGCTGTTCTATTTGCAGTATGTTAAAATTTCAGATAGAAATTCCACTTGGGGAGGCACCCCCCCAGTCAAGTCAAAGTGGATTTTAGAAAACTAACTGCAGAGCAAGCGAAACACATTACAAATCTGGAAAATGAATTAAGATTTGTAAAAACAAAAGGAAAAGCCATAGAAATTACTGAAGAAATAATCCTGAAGGCTGAAGAGAAGAAACCTACTAGATTTGCCAGTATAAGCAATAATCTGTTAAACTTAACAGCAATGTTAGAAATTGATAACAACAGATATAATTCCCTGAAAGTTGTTCAAGCAATTTTAGACTTCCAGAAATCGCTCCTCGCGTTCCTTCTCGCATCTCTTTTTGGAGGTCTAACTCCACTTCTATGATAGCTTCTTTTGGGAATTATACAGATAATCCACCCGTAGACCCTGACACACATGATGTTATTCTCGTAATTCGATCGGATTCGGACGAATCCTTTTTCAACCCGTGGGGGGAGGAGGATAACCAAACCCACGAGAATAAGTTGATTTTTGACAATCAGAATGAGTCGATTCTTGACAGTCCGGTTTATGATGATGAACCAGTTCCTCTAACCGAACACCCTGGTTATTGGGAACTTCTAGAAAATTGCTGGTATGACGAAGAAGATTTCGTATGCCCAGCAATATCTTACGATGAAACCCCTATAGATCTTGAGAATCATCCCTTGTATCAGGATATGCTAGACAATACTCTGCTAACAGAAGAAAACTTCAAGTTAGAGACCATCGCAATGGCCAATGATGAAGCGAGCAGTAGTATAGTCCATCAGGGAACTACAAATACTCAACCAGGATTTGGGCCTGTAACCCAAACCGACACATCACTAAGAGATAGAATCAGAGAAGTATTTCCTGAAGCGGGCTCAAGTCAGCCCAAATACCCTCGACCCATTAAACCAGACACTCTTCCTACTTTGCCAGCAGCAAATGCCCAGTCTGGGTCAATCCTACAGTTAGGAGAAGACATATCACAATGGGAAGACATAATCAGACGATGGGAATCAAATACCATCGTCCACTGTGATCAGAAAACATTTGTTGATAACATAGACAAGGTAGTATACATTGAGAACTTGCTAGGTGAATCTTTAAAAGTGTATTTCCAAAACTGGCGTATGGCATTCCCTCAGGAATACCAACAGTTGACGATCACTGCTGATGATACCTCAAATATAACTACACAAGTACGCCAAATGATCCTAGGATATGACGAATACCGAGGTTACACTACTATGCAGAATCAAGCGATATTGGATTTAGAGGCCTTGGTCCTCACTAATATGAAAGACATAGTACCCTTCTCTAACCAGTATTTGTATCTCGCCGGTAAGACGGGAGCTGCATTCTTGTCTGCTGAAATGTCAGATAGATACTTTAGGAAATTACCAGCGCCATACAATACAAAAATTGCTGAATTATGGAAAGAGAAGTATCCTCGGATGACAGTTGGAATACTGCCACGAATTAACTTCACATACGGCGTTTTACAGGAGATCTGTAAAACTAATGAAATGCACAGACAGGCGAAGGATTTCTCCTTCTGCCAGAATATTGCCGTACCTGGAGTTTACTCGTCAAGTTAGAAACCGAAGAAGTTTCTCAGAAAAGCCTCCACATACAAATCTCACCCACATAAGAACCATGTGAGAAAACTGAAAACTAAGAAACCAGGCAAAGCAAAGTGTAAATGCTTTATCTGTGGCGAAATGGGACATTTCGCCAACGAATGCAAAAACAAGAAGGTAAACAGAGAAAGATTGGCTGTTTATCATCAGTTAGAACTTCTGCCTGAATGGGACATCGTTAGTGTTGGAGAAGACGAAGATCCCGATGATTCGGATCTTTGTTCCTTTTCTAATGACGAGTTAGATAATCACGAACGAAAATCGTTTCTGTTCATGATGACGGGTTCAGATAAGATTGACTGGAACCCTAAGAGAGAAAACTACCAAATGGAGAAAGAATATTTGGATTGTCCGCACCAATGGACAATGCACCCAGTTCTTCTGCCACACACAAACAAGTGCCTTTTTTGCCCAATAAAGACAGTTCAGAGGGCCAGAATGCAATGTGCGATCTGTAAATTAGTCTGCTGTTCTATTTGCAGTATGTTAAAATTTCAGATAGAAATTCCACTTGGGGAGGCACCCCCTAGTCAAGTCAAAGTGGATTTTAGAAAACTAACTGCAGAGCAAGCGAAACACATTACAAATCTGGAAAATGAATTAAGATTTGTAAAAACAAAAGGAAAAGCCATAGAAATTACTGAAGAAATAATCCTGAAGGCTGAAGAGAAGAAACCTACTAGATTTGCCAGTATAAGCAATAATCTGTTAAACTTAACAGCAACGTTAGAAATTGATAACAACAGATATAATGTTCAAGCAATTTTGGATACTGGAGCATCAAAGTGTTGTATCACACCTGATGCTCTCCCTGAAAGTTGGTATGAATCGACTGGTGAATACTCCATTTACGGAGTTAACAGTGTACAAAAGACGAACACTAAATTGAAGAATGGGTTTCTGATTTTGAATAAAGAGAAATACATCATGCCATTCACCTATGCCCTTCCCCTCTCCATAGGTGACAAAACACAGTTGATAATTGGAATGAATTTTGTTCATAACTTCAGAGGTGGCCTGAGAATTGAGAAAGGAACTTTAACCTTTTACAAAAAGGTTGAAGTTATTCAGACAACCCCAATCACTGCTAGGGTTGCTCTAAATCTGCTACATGAAGAGGATAATCTTGACTTTGTGAGTCAAGATGTCATTTGTGAGATGTGTACATATGATTTGGGTAGAATGTCTGATTACGAGGAACAGATGTGTACAAGATGTCATTAATGATTTCCAGATGGCACTTAACAGAGTCTTCAGCCCAAAACTTCTTTGGATCTGTCCCAATGTGCTGAGAATTTTCCAAGTCTTTAAGCGTTGGTAAAATCTGTTTCTCGTAATCAGACATTCTACCCAAATCATATGTACACATCTCACAAATGACATCTTGACTCACATAGTCAAGATTATCCTCTTCATGTAGCAGATTTAGAGCAACCCTAGCAGTGATTGGGGTTGTCTGAATAACTTCAACCTTTTTGTAAAAGGTTAAAGTTCCTTGCTCAATTCTCAGGCCACCTCTGAAGCTATGAACAAAATTCATTCCAATTATCAACTGTGTTTTGTCACCTATGGAGAGGGGAAGGGCATAGGTGAAGGACAAGCCCATAGTCCCAACGTTGGAAATGAATGAAGAGTTTAAGAAGCATATCAAGGAATTACTTGATATGAAGCTGATTCGGCCATCAAGGTCCAAACATCGGACGGCCGCCTTCATTGTGAATAAGCATTCGAAAATAATTCGAGGAAAGACTAGAATGGTCTGTAACTACAAGAGGTTAAACGATAATACCTATAAAGACCCTTATGTCCATCCAAACATTGATCTGTTAATTTCGAAGATAAAAAACAAATCAGTTTTTAGCAAGTTTGATCTAAAGTCAGGATTCCATCAAGTAGCCATGGCCGAGACCAGTATTCCATGGACAGCTTTTGTCTATCCACAAGGCCATTACGAATGGTTGGTGATGCCATTCGGATTAAAAAATGCGCCTTCGGTTTTTCAAAAGAAAATGGACAATATATAGCAAAGTAGAAGAAGGAGCGGAAGACTAGAAGCGGAAGACTGTAAGCACACCTATGTTCTATCTTGCAAGACTAGCACTCAATATATAGCAACTAATTATACAATAGCTTTGAAATCCGTCAGAAGAGATTTGAAGTCTGTCGTGGCTTCTTTTGTGAGTGGATGTCCTTTTGATTCTTTATGTGGTCCTTTTGATTCTTCACGTGTTCCTTTTAGTTGGTGGATGTCCTTTAGATTCGCCACTACTGCAACTTTCGGTGAGTGGGTGTCCTTTAGCGCTTTAATAATCTAGTTCGTCAGAATCTTCCAGATCAGCTAGCCACCTTTCTTGGTCGTTACGTCTCCAGACCTGCAAAAAAGAAAGATCCACTACCTGCTCGAACGTGGTTGTCCATATGCCTAAGAAAGATACTGGCAATCCCTTCAGCGAGACATGATAGACGTCCTCATCATAGAAGTGGAGTTAGACCTCCAAAAAGAGATGCGAGAAGGAACGCGAGGAGCGATTTCTGGAAGTGTTATTTTCCAATCAGCTCCTTCCAAATCAGTAGTAGGGATCCGTTTTCCACTAATTGCTCTTATCCCATGTGTGCTCAAATGTTTTAGGACGTCATCGATTTGTAATCTAAAATTACAATTTGCCGAATTGCTTATTCGTGCCACCAATCCTTTGGTGACCAGAAGATTTTGTCTAGAGACAAACTGTTCATACCCTTTTGTGCTGATTAGAATCTTAATATGCTGCACAAAGTCTTTGATGGGTAGCATGAAATCTGGAGTAAAATATACCAATTCTTTATTGGTTGTCATATCAACCTCCAGAGTCCCAATTATTGCCTTTTCTAGATCCGTAAATCTAGTGTAAATTAATGTAACAAGGCATTTGCATCCGCAATATGCCCTGTGAAGACCGTGGAGTCCAATAAGACATAATCCCAGATGGATCGTCTTATAATCTTGAGACAACAATTTGTGTCTTGACTCATCAGTAATAAAATTCAGTTGCACCTGATTTTCTCCAGTACATGTGACTAACGATTCTGAGTAGTGTTGGTAGACTTTCTGCTTAGTTTCTAACAATCTGTGTTCATACAAAACTTCGGCAGGAACTAAATCAGCTTTCTTGAATCTACTCAGTTTCAGCTGCTGGTCGGGGTCTACTAGTCTCTCTAAGACCATCAACCTCTTACTACGAAATTGTGACAACAAACTTGAAATAGTGTTATATCTTCTAATAACATCACTAGAAGATGCAACTTCCATGGTTGAGCTCAAAGAACTACTGGCCATTGTTCTGTTTATATTCTTTAACTAACAAGGCAGGGTCTGTCTTTACAACAAATTTCCTCGTAGGAGGCTTTACTATTCCTTTTGATAAAGACAAGGAATTCAGACTTTGTTGTAAACCTTCTAAGATGGATGTATTGACAGGTTGTTGGTTCTGAGAAATTGTGTGTGCTAACAAATTTTGAATTTGAATGAGTAATTCAATTATCACGTTGTTCTGAGCAATGATAATTTTGTCAGCGGATGTACCAGTTCTCTAGAGGATTTGAGATATTCAAGTTTTTCCCAAATCTCTCTCAGACAAGCTGTAGAACCAGGAGTACGTACCCTCTGGTTATGTAAAACAGCTACTAACAGATCACTGATAAGGTTGAGTTGTGGAGAATCAGGTGTATGGAGCAAGTGCTTACTAGGATGTAGAGAAAAGCAAGCAAAGTTCAAGTTGTCTACTGTAGAGAAAAGCATATTTGTGCTAGTTTTGGTGTTTTTACTTCACTTGCACAGAATCTTCACTTTTTTTGGTTTTATTAAAAATATAGGTAAAACGGCATAAAAATGATGGATTTCGAGAGTTTTGAAGCCATAATGTGATTCCCGAGGAGATCACGAGCTTACACGTCAAATTTAGAGCGAAAATGGTGAAGATTTCAACATTCACGGCCGCCGCCATAATTATGGAGTCGACCGTAATTTTGACATTGAACGAAAGGTGAAAAACGGTTAAGTTAAATAGTGCACAGAAACTTTCATGGGTGAGGCCATGAATCCATCACAGTCCGTGAAAATTTCTATGAACAAAAGGATGTACACACAGAAGGATTTACGACCTTAGCCGTAAACGCATCACGGGTCGTAAAAATTGCCGCCTAACAAGTTTTTCACTCGATTCTCCACCGATTCGAACTAGATTTAAACCAAACTTTGTAGAAACGTTCCTTGAGGGGTTCCGAACCGGTCTAGCTATAAAAGATTAGATTTTTTGGGGGTTGAGAGAGCTTTTTTGGATGAAGAACATCGGCGGTGGCGACAGAGGGCGAAATTCAATTTCTTAGCCTATTCCAGCGAGATTTCACTAAAAAGATCAGTTTGATTACTTCATCTTCATCGTCAGATCGAGGGGAAGCACGTTAAATTGTTGTCTTAGTGATTTATTTGCAAATTTTGTGAGATTCCTACTTGTTCATCATATAAACATGTTTTCCTTTAAGAACATGAGTGAGTAGATCTTCACTTCAGGATTAAGGGCTTAGCCCGCTGACAATTATGAATTGACCTTATTCATGCTCTTTCTATATGAATATATTATCACGATTTGATTGAATTCATGTTTACTTTGTAATTTACCTTGGCCACATATAATTGTGTATTAGACGTTGCGAGAAGTACCGAGAGGTGAATCGCAACGTCCGATCTATTTCAATCGAACCCACGAATCCAATCACGGGAGTAGATTGGATTCGTCTGAAGGATTTAACCAACTTTTCATAGAACTTAATGGGTTTGGTTAAGTTAACTGTCACAAGAGTAGGGAGTTAACTTAATTAAACACTGTATTATGCTCTGGGAGGAGGTAGTACATACATTAGGAAAAGTTCCTTTTCTTATAGATATTTTTTATTAATTGAATAATCTTTAAATGATTCATACTTGTCAGTGTGGTGAACCCATGACATCCCGATCTTTTAGAATTTGAATCCTCTTTAACACTGTTTTTGAATTATTCATGCTTAGATGTTCAACACAACCACTTATTAGTTTTGCCTAGATTTAAACAAGTCAAAGAGTCAGTACTTAACTACGTAATCCTCGTTGGGAACGATATCTTTTTATTACTTTGATAATTCCGTGCACTTGCGGAACGTATCACGGAGTTGGTGAGTTAGTGCCATAGTTGAGAGCATATAATCTTCTATTTTTCCTCTATCTCAAGAGTGTGCCCACCAAAGTATGTATCCAGTTAAACAGGTGGATCCATGTTGTAGTGTCCAGTACATGCATACAAAAATAAAAGTTAGAGTCATGCAAAGAATACTCAATAATTTTTCTGTATTTATTCAAGAAAAATATTATGCATTCTTCCTTTAGATTTATATTAGCAATTGGAAGAAAACTGAAATTTATATCAAAAAATTCATGCCTTAAATTGCTCAAGAAATTTTCAAACTTCAAATTTGGTTTTTCTCTTACCTCAATGTCAATGTGATCTAGTATCTCATGTGTTCTCTTCTTTTGGGTACCTGTGGTTGGATTTGTATTAAATAATATTTCAGCTACCACATCATCATTATCCTTAAAATCATCACCTTCATCATCTGTCATGCAAATTTCTAATGGATTTTTCTAGAGAAAAGGAATTGATGGTTCACATGGTAGTAGTGGTGTAATATGCTCAGGATCCTCTTTCCCATTTTTTTTTCTCAATTTCTTTATCTTCAACGGGGTACTCCATCCTAACACTATCAAATTCACCCCTATCTATCTCGCTAGATCTTACTTGAGGATCCATAAATTCATTATCCTTCTTCTCACAAGACTCAAAAAGTTCAAATTTCTCTACAAACATGTCCTAAGTATTTGTGTTTGCAATGCACTACATTATGTAAGAGGGGACTAGATGACTGGTAAAATGCTGAGAAAAGTTAGAATTTTCAAAATACTGCAAATTTAAAGAAGGAAAATCATATTTCATCAATAATTTTTCCAACTCTGAAAAATTCTCAGATTTATCATAGATTTCTTCCCCTATATCATTTTTATCAGTGTCATAATTTATACTATGAAGTTCCTCACTTTGTTTTCTCATAGCAGCTATAGAATTTTCAAGCATGACTTCTAAGTTGGATTCTTGAGGTTGACTAAAGTCTGATTGTGGAATAAATGTTGGGTTAGTCTGATAAAGACAGTCTTGATGGTTCTCCTAACTTTGATTGTGAGTACTAGGGCATGAGTTAAAGCATGAAGGAATCCCAAATTGACATTCAGTATAATGATGCCCATGATATCCACAAATATCACAAATAACATATTTCTACTTAGAATATTGCATGCTTAAACAATTAGTGTGTTGAGTAAAAGAATTTACCTTTGCTGCAAGTGATTCTAATGCATCCGTACTATATTCTCTTGTCTTTATCAGTGGCACATACCTCTGATTTGACCATTGACATTGGTTAACCATCATATTTACAATAAAATTCAAAAATACAAAATGTAAAATAGGAATGCAAAACAAAGCTTAAAATATGTAGTCAAATGATCTTTGAGTTCTCCTGTTCATACAACGTGGTAATCCAAAAAGAGAAAAATAAAATAAACTAACTATAAAAAATGCGAAAAACAAACAAAACAAGAAAAACAAAAATAAAAACAAAATAAAAATTAAAATAAATAAAAAAATGTCTAGTCTATAAATCTCACGATTAAATTGATATTGGCTGGCCTGATTCCCGGCAACGGCGCCAAAAACTTGATATGATCTACAAGTGAACGGATTTATCGAATTAATAAAAATATCGTTCCCAACGAGGATCTGGCGGTCAAGTACCGATTACACGGTCGATCTATATCTAGACGATTCGAAGTGTGGTTTTTGTTTTGTTTGGAAACTTCTAAGTAGAAATAAAAGAAACAGAGATAGCGTTTTGGGTAAAAATAAATTCGGATAAAATCAGGACTCGGGGTTTCACCACATTGACAAATATGAATTTAGTAAGAATAAATCTTTAAATAGAAAATTACAACATTGAAAGGGATTTTTCCTAATGTACAGATCACCTCCTCCCGAAGCGTAATCCGGTATCTAACTACGCTAACTCCCTACTCATGTGACAGTTAACGTAACTAGACCCATTAAGTTGTATGAAAAACCATGTAAATCCTTCAAACGAATCCGAACTATTCCCATGATTGGATTCGTAGGTTTGAAAAGAATAGTTCCGATGTTGCGATTTACCTCCCGGTCCTTCTCGCAACGTCTAAGAGGTAAACTTACTTGATCAGAGTAAATTACAGAATAGCACAATTCTAATCAAATCAATTCTATAAAAATCGTGATAAAGATTTAAAACAATAGATTTAATCCATGAATCATCAACGGGCTACACCCCTAATCCTGAAATAAGGTTTACGTGTTCATGTTTATAGAAAACAGCAAGTTCATCGATGAAAATCGCATGAACACCTAAGAAGATTATAGGAAATCACAAGACAAGTAATTAGAAAAGCTTCCCCTCAATCTGGAGACGAAGATGAAGCATCCAATTCTTCCTTTACGTGACTTTCTTGATCGAATTCTGCCCTGGAAGTGATTTTCGCTGTCATCGCCGCCTCCGTTCGTTTTCGTCCGTAGAAGCCCCCGAAACCCTACCAAAATCCTTCCTTTTATAGTTTAATCAGTATAGAATCCATCTATAAAGGTTTCTGGAGAATTTGGTTCAATTCTGGTTCGATTTGGAGTCGAATCGAGTGAGAAACATGAATGGCGGAAATATTCATGGCTTGTAATGTGTTTACGGCTGCGGCCATAATTCTTTCTATACATAAGGCTCTTTGTACAAAGAAAGTTTCATGGACCATGAAGGATTCACGGCTTCCCCCGTGAAAGTTTCTGTGGACTTCTATACTTAGCCATTTTTTCGCCATTCAAATGCCAAAATTACGGCCGGCCAAATAATTATGGCTAAGGGTGTGAAAGTTGCGTTCTTGATTGTTTTCGCTCCAAATTTGATGTGTAAGCTGATATATTCTCGGGAATCATGCTAGAGCTTCAAAACTCATAAAATCCATCATTTTTGAGCCATTTTAGTAAGTCGGTAGGGGAGATGTCCTTGAACTCCTCAAGTAGGGTTGCAACCTCCGTCGATACAACGGGCTGGGGTGAAGGGCTGACATCGGACACCTCACGCAACATAAGTGCGTATAAAACCTTAGAATCACGCGCCTGCTGCACCAACGCGGAGGTACGCACCAAGGTTACTTGCTTGGCAGGGGGGTGTTGGGGCAACAATCTCCTTAGACGTGGAGGCCCGTAGTTCCTTAGGGGGGGTGGGGTTTAGACAGATCTTCCGGCCATTGTGTTCGAAAATGTAAGTGTTGGACTGACCGCAGTGGAGAACATCACGGTCATACAACCATGGGCGTCCAAGCAACACATGGGTGATGCCCATGGACGTGACATCGCACCAAACCTTCTCTCGATACTCACCGAACCCAATAGGAACATGGCAGCAATGGGTAACGGGTAGGTTTGAGGCATCAACCCAAGCAATGGAGTATGGCTTGGGGTGGGGTTCTATGGGGAGACCAAACCTAGTGATGGCTATCCTAGAGACCACATTGAGGCTGCTGCCTCCATCGATAACTATCTTGCACGAGTGTCCGTTACACTTAATGTAAGTGTAAAAGAGACTAGTGCGTCTCCAATCTTCAGCAGGGGGCGGCTGTATGAAAGTGCAGCGAACAACAGCTAGAGTTGGGTGTGTGGCCTCATCCTCTCCAGTATAACACTCAACATCATGGGGAGTAGGTGGGGATTCACTTGCAAGGCACACGGCAGTAGTAGAGGGACGATGCTCCTTGCCCACATGGAGCGAACATCGGGGGCACTCACGCATATAATGACCGGTTTGGTTGCAATGGTGACAAGTGACCCGCGAGGGTCCACTAGTGACAGGGCTCTTACCCTTCTCTTTCCAATGGGGCGAGGGGGTGGAGCATCGAGCTGGCTAACTCGTATAGGACCTGGGTGAGACATGGGTTCAGCTCGAGTTGGGTTACCTGCAAAAGGTCCACTAGGGCGACGAACCGGTGCAGAATCTGGTCGACACGATTGAATCTGAAGGTCAGCCTCTATGTCGTGGGCATGCTGGTATGTGGGATCAAGACCCTCGAGTGGGTAAGCACTCAAGGTCCTTCAGATATCAGCATGGAGGCCATTCTTAAAATGCTCAAGGGTCAGGGCTGGGTCCTCAATAATGGCACAATGATGGTGTAGGTCATCAAACTGAGTTATAAACTCGTCTACGGTTCCGGAACCTTGGGTCAGCGCACAGTATTGGTCCAAAAGCCGTTGCTTATAGGATGGGGGCACGTATGTTTCCTTCATTGTACCTTCATCTCGTCCCACCTAATGATAGGGGGATGTGGGAAACTCGATTTTGGCGCTCAACATTTTCCCAATGCAAGTGGGCTGTGCCCCACAGCATCATGTGTGCAAACATAACTCGGGTTCGCTCATCAATGCGAATCCACTCAAAGTACCGATCCATGTCGGTAGCCCATTCAAGGAATACCTGGGGGTCATGACTACCCTCGAAATGTTTGGGGGACATGCAGACAAGGCGACAATGTCCTCACCATCTTGGTCTCTAGTGTCCCTAAACCTAGGTTGGGGCCTTTCCATGGCCCACTCAGACTCATCACCAAACAGATCAAAAGAGGGCTCAAACTCGTGTCGCTTGACAAGCTTGCAGTCAGGATTACGGTCTAACTCATGACCCGACAAAGGTTGGGCCACTCAAGGCGAAGGTCTCATCTCAGGTTGCTCATGGCGAGTCACCGCTCGCTGGGCACGATCTTGTTGGATCTCAATAACGAGTTGCTGGACCAACGACTCCAATGCGGTCATACGCATAGACAACTCATCCCTAGACTCAACTTGGGTCGTTGTCCCTTCATCCGTCGGGACGGGCACCATAGGTGGGTAAGGGGTTCCTGACCTAGTAGTCATGATGCAAATGATACGAATGCAGAAAACAAGCTCCGAGAAAACCAAATGAATGCAATGCAAGGAAGACCAGCGTGACTAGACAAAAGTTTGTCACAACCTGCCTCTGATACCAAAATGATGGAGTGTGTTGTAGGTGGGGTGGTCCTTATATTCCATACTCTAGGGTGGCGGAACTTATGATGCAGAAAACGTGAGAGGGGCGTTAGACGAGGGAAGAGAAACACACACGGAGGGAAAAGCATCGATGAAAACACGATGAAAACCGAGCAGAATACTATTTGAGCAATACCGGAAGCCCCAAGAAACCACGGCAACTCAAATAAACTACTAACCTCTCACGCGAGCCAATCTCGAGCAAGCACAACAGCGAGCAAACACAGTGGAGCGATGGGTTTAGCTTCAACCGTCCATCCTGGGCATATCCACATGCAAGCAACACGAATGTGAGCACAACAATTGGAAAGGAAGAGGTAGTGTCTACCTCATAACTTTGATTCAAAACACCAAGCGAGAAGGACCCCTAGAGTACAAGTCACTCAGGCGGCCCGGCCGCGTTTACAAGCACTCAATCCTCACTCGGAGCTACCACGAGGAACTTAGTAGGCACCCACTCACTTGGAGGCTACCCTAAGAAGCAAACTGGTAAGCTCAATAAGCAACTAGTCTCCACTCCCTTTTATAGAGCAAGGGAGGGAATATCACACCATACACATGACTTAGGGAATAACACATCACAAGCATGACTACCGACTCTAACTAACTAAAAGCAGTCAAGATGCTGTTGATGCAAGCATACTAATGTAAGCATTAACTAACTCATACTAACGCAGTCAAGATGCTGCTGATGCAAGCACTAACTAACTCATACTAACTGCTACCAACTAAAGTAGATGAGAGAATCTGAAGCTGGCACATGGGCTGGGCCTTCTAGGCTGCATCTGGGCCTTCTGGGCTACGACTGGGCCGTCAAACTATCTTGGAGCAAGCGGCGATGAAGCAACAAAACTTGCTGATGGTGGGCTGATTCTGGATGGTGTTGGCTGACTCTCGGCCAGTGTTGAGCACCTGGTTGTGGTAGTGGTCATTCGTCGGTGCTTTGGTAGGCCTTGTTGTCAAGTTCATCGGTTGGAGAGGCATTGATATGGTTGATGACAGGCTGATAACCCCCACAAAATGGTCAAGGGGCTGGGAGGAACGTTGAGAGCATCGAACGGGGCGAGGAACAGTGTCTTCCTGTAGTTCTGGGCTGTTCACGGACATGGTCCGTGGGGAGTCTGATGGCATGTCTTCTTGGTCTCCTTGGGCCTCTTGGACTCCTTCGGCTCCATCACCAGGTCTATTATACCCTTGGTTCCTAGATATAGGATGGTACATGGGGTATACCCTAATACATTCAAGCGTATACGAGATGCAGAGTTGGAGCTTGAGACTGAGACGCAGACACCAAAGGCTTCAAGCACATCTACTAGACCTAGTACCTCATAGGCTGCAGCTGAGATAGTTGGTTCTCTAGAGTTGGAGATTATATTTGAGCGGCTTGCTGATAGGCCAGAGAGCTGTGACCAAAGGATAGCTAGATGGTACGCTAGGAAGCGTACTAGTCGATCTACATCTTCCTGGGGAGGAGAGTTGCCCCACGCTTATCTCCTGTACCAGAGACCGTCAAGACACCTGTAGCACCTCCAGAGCCAGCTCCCGTTACAGTTGAGATGGAGCATGCTGACGAGCAGCAGACTACCTATACTCCTATGGATGTGGAGGAGGCTACCACCTTCGAGCCTCCTTTAGACTTACTAGCGTCTGCTGTTCGCACCGATATGAAGTCTATGTAGGTAGAGGACATTGTACATGATTTAGTCTAGACTCTAGAGATTCCCTCTTCGTCTTCAGCCTAGGGAGACTTATCAGGCCTTGAGTCTGCTACACCCGAGTTGCCAGATGATGAGGAGGGATCTCCAAAGATTTTCGCTGACTTACCAGAAATTTCCGTGGATATTCCTAATCTACACTCATTCCCGTCAGTTACACCAAAGCCATCTACGGCTCCTGAGACAACACCTTTAGCACCAACGATACCAGACATACCCGAGGTGTCTGTCCTAGCTCCAGTACCACCAGCTCACTCACCAGAGATACATCTACCATCACCTGAGTTATCTCCAAAGTAGTTGCCAGCTGCATCACCAGAGCCATCATCAGAGCCGTCTCCTCTAGTATCGTAGCTCATTATTATTGAGAGGAGACGAGCATGATCTCCACCCCCTATCCTTGCTCCCCATCCACGATAGATCAAATATAGGAGCAGGGACCAGGAGAGGAGATATAGAGCTATAACCACTCAAGGGGTCCTTAGTACCGGATATTGGGATAACTAGATACTCTAGACCCTAGTATTGTTTGTCGACATCTAGTGGATGTTCTCAACCATAGGGTGGTAGGATATTTATTAGGAGAAGCATCCCACATATATTCAGCTTACACTAGAGTTTTTCAGTTCTATTCATATTACCATGCATAATTACGATGATAGAGATCCAGGACGTATGACCTTCAGGTTGGGGAACCGGGATCATGTTCTCACTTTGGACTAGATTGGTCATATATTTGGGTTCCCTATAGGCAGTACTAGACATCGCCCTCATGAGTACACCGATAGGACCTTCTGGGAGCAGATATCTAGGGAGGGAGGATTTGATCCGAGGACCTCCAGAGTTACGCGTCTGTCTAGTTTAGCACTCAGATATGTACATCGGGTACTCACACACACCATTTTTGGGCGAGCTGAGAGTGTTGGGATGGTCAGAGCCTCAGAGCTATTCTTACTTTGGACCATGTTAACTGGATTCTACGCTAGCACCCCATTTTACCTTGTGAAGCATATTCATAAGGTAGTTAGGGCGCAGAGGGGAGTTCTTGTTATGGGTGGTCTGATTACCACCACTACCCTAGCCCTCGGTATTGACCCTTCAGGATTGAATGAGGCTAAGGGCAATCCGCGATTGGATATGGATGCCTGCATAGCCGTTAAGATGATCACAAGGATTGGGAGCTCATATCATCTTATGTTCAGGCACACAGATGTTACCATGAGGCTACCGAACATGTACAGCACCACGGTTCGTGTTCAACAAAACTGGATCATGGATCCCCCACGAGGTGGGGGAGGTCCTAGAGAGGCAGCCTCACCTCCTTTGTCCCCGCCGAGTATTTCTGAGCCTACTCCTTCAGTCGAGCCATCCACCTCTGCTAGACCATCTACATCACCACCATCAGAGGATACGCGACAACATATCACGTTTGGAGTAGGGACAAACGAGGACACTTGAGGAGTTATTACGGTGATGTCTCCCTTCTTCATCGACACAGCATACCAGGGATGACGAGGAGGAGGACTCTGAGGACACAGAGATAGATTGAGCATTTTTGTAAGTATCCCTACTATTTTATTTGTTCTTATGCATTGAGTATTATCGTTCGATACTTTCTAGTGATATCTCACATGTATCTTCCTTGTGAGTAGGATTTGATAGAGTTGGTGCTAATGCAGTGCACACATATTCTTTTATGCTTTATTTGTGTGTGTGCGTCGTATTTTACTATTTTTGATGTATATTTCTGGATTTATACTTAGTACTGAATAGTTGAGCCGATATTGTATATACATGATGGTATTAGACTTTTATGTGCGGTACATGGTTACGTTGCTATGCTATTGTATATATTTGTTGCCTATCATGTATCTGTGATGCTCTATGATGGTTGGTGATGCTATGCTGATGATTTGGTTGATTTTTGAATGATTTTTTATATAAGTGTTGATATTTGAAGTGAATAGTGTTTCTAAAACGGTAAATGTGATTTAGATGATAAACTTGATGGTATTTGATATTTGAGACTTATTTACCATATAAAATTCTGATATCTTTGATGTAATATAGTTTTCAGATTTTTTTGAGTCACATTTGCATATATTGATATAACTGTACAGGGTTTCGCTCACAATTTAAAGGGAACTCTTGCAAAATTTTTCTGAAATTTGTTATTCATTGATTTGATGTTTATGCAAATGTAATAATTTAAGTCTAGGGTGTCTCCATATATTTTGCTTATCTTTGAGCTTTATAGGTATGTATTTTGAATGTTTATGATTTTTAAGGGTAATCAAATTTGTTTTATCCTTAATTTTAAACTTAGGAAACATTTTGAGTTATTGATTTGATGACTTAGGAGATTTTTGAAATTTCATGTAAACTTAAATTGTTGAGTAAATTCAATTCTGATATTGATAAAATGCATATGTGAATTGTTATATGTTCATACAACTCGTGCATAGTATCTTTATACTTGAAGTTTAATTTATCTATTTCTCCTTGATAGGAATTTTTATGAATATAAAATTGGTGATATTTCTTTAAACTGAGATTTGCTCCAACTCCTCTCATTGAGTGATCTGAGGTCATGAGTTATATTATATGACGAGTTAGTGTACTTTAGGTCTGTTGCGATCAAGTATCGATAATGATTTAAATACAATGCCGCTGACTGGCTTTATCCAGAAAAAAATAAGAGAGAATAAAAGCATAGAAAAAGAGAAAGCTGTAGGTTAAGTGGACAACTCGGCTGATCTTATGATTGAGACTATGAGTTAAATTATACTGCTCTGTGGTATACTTTAAACAATATTATGATGCTAACAGGAAAAGACATATAACCGTTTAAAGACCAAATTGCTCTAAAAATCTCTTACATTTAACATCACCGAGATTCTTAAAATAAATTTTTGTCTAATGAGTAAGATGGATTTATTAAGTTGAAAGTATTTGATATTTAGTGTGTGAAGAATGAATACTATGACATGAATTGTGAATTTTATCTTTCTTGGATTGTAACCTCTCGGGAATTTATCTCTATTATGATTTTTCCTGAATTACTTGAGTTTGAAATGTTGATAGCGTAATTTGTGGACTAAGGATGTTATTAGGGGCAAAAACAGTTGAGAAATCCTTATCTTTACATTCTCTATACATATTAGAATATTGCTTAAGGACAAGCAGAATTTTAAGTCTAGGGTATTTTTATACGTTGCATATGCATCATGTTATTGTTAAGTACCAAATAGTGGTATTCTTACTAGCTAAGCGAATCGATTCTAGTGCAAAGTAATAATGGAAAAGACACGAACTCAGATAATCAGAGAGATAAATTGGGACTTAGGGTTTCATCCTCCTTGATTCTAATGACTAGACATAAATAAAAGGGTCGTCAGTCTAATTCTACCATGACAAAGACATAATTTACTTGATAAAGGTATTGTCTCACTTTCGTGCAGACAATTATGCAGATAACCGATCCTCACTTTCGTGCAAGATTTATTCACAATGCTGTAGATAAGTAAATCATCAATCAAGGAACTCAAGATCACTTTCGTGCTTCCGAATTCTAGGTTGATAATCTCTAGCGGAAGCTCAAGGACCACTTTCGTGCATCCGAGCCTCAACACTGGTTTTACTCATGGATCTCCAACGTTCCGATCCACACTTTCATGCAAGATCTCCACATTTGATAAATAGACTCGATCCATAAATTCATATTACTATCATGGCAATTAATCTACTAGAACAGATCAAATTGGATCTAACCTAAGGAAGGGATCATAACATACAATTCTAGGGGTCCAAGTTCTCAAGCAAATCACCTTTCAGTCTTATTGCGAAAACTCTAAAAACATAATTAGTAACATGGACTTATAGAGAGTCTAAGCACAATTATCACATGAGCAAAATTATCGTGGCAAAGTTATCATGACGAAAAAGAAGATTATCTAATCATTAAAAATCAAGGGGATTACACCCCATGTCCCAAAAGAGTATTAAGCATGCATGGAGAAAGAGATACAATAAATCATAGTCTTAGAGTGATCAGAAAACAAAAAGAAAGGAGAAACAACGTTACAACACGGCTGTAAAATCCTTTACAACCGTAATTTGCTTTGATGAACAGCGTTGTCACCACTTTTTCATTGATTCCTCCTCCGATCGGACTCCAAATTCTATGAAACCTCTGTGGTGTCTTCCTCTCCTCCAGGAGAAGCTTCTGCGTGAAAGTCATGGGCTGAGGTGCCCTCTACACCTCTCGGCGTGAGGCCAAACCCTAGCTACCTCTCTGGCAATTTCTCCCTCGATACTGGATAAAAATTCTTTTCTCCACTTCTTATGCCTTCTCCTCTTAAAGTCGAGTTCAGAACATCTTTCGGATTTCAATTTGGACCTCTGGATCAAAAGTTATGGCTCACGTAAGATTCGGACTCCTAAAAATCACGTTTTTGACTGGGAATTACGGCCGTGTAATATCTCACGGCATTGCCGTAAAATAGCTTGAGTGTTCTGTTCTGGAAATGCTAGAAAATATGGCCCGTAATTTGGTTTACGGTAGTGCCATAATTTCGGTTGAACTTTCTGGTCGGAATATGTCTAGAAGATACGACCCGTGTAGATGTTTACGGCAATGCCGTAATTTCAGCAAAGGTTTCTGTTCTAAAGACGCTCCAAAATATGGCAGTGTAATTCTTTACGGCAGTGCCGTAAAATCACAAAATCTTTCTTTTTGGAAAAGCTCCAAAATACGGCCGTGTTCTTGATAATACGGTAGCCTCAAAATACGGTACCGTAAAATCCTTTACGGTACTGCCGTATTTTGGTTCCTGGCCTCGATTTGCATGAAATTTCTTGTGTATCTTCCTCTTGATGATGGTAATTCTTCCATGTGTTTGATTTTGAAAATGCCCAAAATAGTGCCTTTTGCCTGAAAATCATGAAAAACCAAAATAGGAATAGACTTTGCAATATTCGATGAATTTAGCATGAAAACAAGCAAAAGATCTTCAATTTAGCATGAAAAGATATCTAAAATGATACAAAATATACTACATATTTTGGTGTCATCAAACACGTAAGGCTCAAACTTTGCTTGTCCTCAAGCAAAAATCAAATTTTGAAGTCAAAATTTGATCACAAGAATAACCTTTTCATACTCAATAAATTTCTAAAATACAATCATCAATGAAAAATTCCATCAATTGTTTCACAAAACTTCAAGTATCATCCTTAGAACTTAACCCTTTAGATCTACAATTCAATCAAATAAAACTTTGCAATTTGTATAATAAATAGAATTTTCAATCTCATGATTTCACCCAGTTTTCAGTTCAAATCTATCATGCTTTTGTTTACAGGAATTAGGTTTCCAAGATCTTTTTCTACACATGATATTTTTTTTTCTTTTTTTTTTTTTTATTTGTTTTTGTGAAGATGGCATGTACCCACTTAGATACACACTTTTTATTTTTGACTTCAACTCTTGTCTTCAGTACCACTATCAATTTTACACAGTGCCAAATAGAGGAGTCTTATTATTTTTCACTCTCATTATTTTTCATGCATAGACTTCAACCCATCTATTAGGTACCACTGTCAATTTTACACAGTGCCAAGTAGGGGAGTCTCTCACTATTTTTATGGATCTTGGCTTTTTATTTCCCAACAAATAGCAAAATAGACTAAACATCTACTAGGTTAATCAATTGACATCAATTCAATAATCATACTCATATACTCATTTTATTCAAAAGAATAGTTTCACCTTTAGATCTTATTCCTCAAATAACACATCTACCCAAAATTTCATGCATCAACCAATGTCAAATTTCAAAAATAGATATGCATTGAAGAAATAAATCTAACATGATAGGGTTTTTCTCTAATCACTAATATAAATACTCACATCATCAAGGAAGATATTTTATTAATAAATCATGACATCATATAGTAGAAAGTGGATCATATGCTTTCATCAATCTTAACAATAAATTTGAATAATATCATCATCAAAACAGTGAGTTCCATATATCCATAAAATCATTTTTCAAGAGAAAACCAATGAGTAGTATAAATATGATAAAGTCAAATATCCACTATAAGGAATAGTCATTAATAAGAGAGTGCAAGTGATACTCACAAAACCATATAGATCATGCTCAATCATTGTCAGGCCAATGCAGCTGGGTCCAAAGATGTGTCTTTTGAAAATTTTCTGCAAAATTTAAGGTACATAAAGCTCAGATCAAAAACAGTCTAAAAAAATTAATTTTAAAAATAATTTTCTCAAAGAAATAATCAGAGATATCATCGAGGGTCTAGAAGAGTGCTGGTGGAACAGATGCTAGCTGAAAAGCTGCTAGCAATAATGGTGATGGTGCCGACATAAGGGTGAGTAATCTCTAGTGGCCTACTAGAGAATACAGTTCTGGAGGTGAGATCGTCAGGCTATGGAAGATAATCCTGCATAGATGAAAAATATCAGAGTCAATAATAAAGATTCTGCTGCAAAAAAATAAAATCATATCATGGAATAAGAGGCAGTAAAAGAAATAAGAATCTGCTGGTGGTATGATCCAGTGTCGACAGCTAGAAACAGTGATGTCAGAGGCAGATTCAGTGGTAGCTAGAGGTGTTGCAAATCTGGAGAAGAAGCTATGACAGGTAGAAAGCAAATCAAGCAGTTTTTGAATTTTTTATGAAAAGTAGCCCTACCCAAAAATAAGATTTAATGATCCAAATAGAAAATGGACAGAACCACGTAATAGAATAAGAGATATTCTTTTCAGACATGTGAAAAATCAAAGGATCAAAATCTATCATAAATTTAGGGCATCAGCAGAAAGAAGGCTACTCAGATTAAAAACTGCACAAACTGCACAAAGGTTAATAAAATTCATAAAGTTGCTATGTGTCCTAGAATGATCAGAAAATATTTTCATGAAAATAATTTATCCACAAGATAGAATGACACACGTTCTTTCAATTCCAAGTGGAAAATCTGGGTTTCAAGTCACCGAAACATCTCAAAAAGTGGCAGCAAAAGTGCTAGTCAGAACAGTCAGAAAAAAAAAACTGCTGCAGAAATTAATCATAATCAAAAAGTTGCTATGTGTTTTAGAATGATCCATGAACTTTAAAATTCAGAAAAAATATCCAGATGATAGATAAAGATGAGTACTTCAATGTTGTGCCAAAGCTCAAAATTATTCTTAACCCAGTTTCTTAAAATCGCAGCGAGAAAACACCTACTCAATAAGCAGAAAGCAGTTTTGAAATACGGTACCGTAATATTCTTTACGGCAGTGCCGTATTTTGCAAAGAACTCTCGGGTAAGAAATAATTAGGAAATACGGTACCATAGAATTGTTTACGGTACTACCGTAAAAATCAAAAATTTTCGGATCGAAAGTAGTCGAAATTACGGCACGTGAAGTAAAAAACGGTCAGGAAATACGGTACCGTAAAAGAAATACGGTACCGCCGTAAAATATAGAAAACTCTCAGGAGAAGAAATCAACACAGATTACGGGCGTAAAATAGATTACGGCAGTGCCGTATTTGGCATAAAATTTGATTTTCCCTGAAAAATAAAGGAAAAATTAATTCTAAAAATAAACTAAAATAAAAGAAACTAAACTAAGAAAAAAGTGCTTGGGTTGCCTCCCAAGAAGCGCTAATTTTTAGGTCCATAGCTTGACCAAAAATCAATATCATGGTGAAGCAGGTGAATCAGTTCCAAAGTATAAAGCATATAATTTTCTGCATTTTCTTTTTCCCAGCAGTTTAGCCACTAATCCAAATATCCAGAATTCAAGACAAATCATGATCAATGTGGCTTTCTCGAATATGCAGAAATTATAATCAGAATTTTCAAATCCATTCAAAGTAATCTTTATGATCTTTCTATGTTTATCAAAAAGCAAAATCATAAGTCCTTTCTTCAAAATAATATTTTCAATGGCAATAACATAAGGACTTTGATCAAAATAGTCAAGTATTGGATCATCATAATAATGTTTATGTCTTTCATTAGGCTCCTCAATAAAAATCAAATTTTCAAATTCGTCAAAAGATTCAACAAAAGATAAGGGCAAAACATCAGAGTAAGATTCATCAGTATTTGTAACATTCAAATCTTTTTCAACTTCCTCATGTTCATGATCAAACAATTTTTCAATATCAAAATTATCAACAAAATCAAGATGAGACTCTTCAAAATTAATTTCCTCATGCTTCCCCATAAATAATTCATCATCAGAAGAGTCAAAATTAGAATCATATGAAAAAGAATTAATAGAATCAGAGTTGACCAGAAGAGATTTATCATTAATTTCAAAAATATTACCAAAATCACAGTGGGGCTCATCAATGTCTATAATTTTTGAACCTTCATCATGCTCATCAGATTTAACCATAAATAAGATATTATCAAAATCAGAATTATCATCAAAAGAAAGTTTTTCAATTTCAATTTTCTCAATCTTTTCCTCAAATAAACTATCAGATAAATCAATATCAAAATTATCAACAGAGTGAGATTCATTAAAGTTCACATAAGGCTCAATCTCAAAATAATCATAATCACAGGGGGATTTTTCTAGTTCAAGTTCCTCAGTATCAAATTCAAATTGTGGTTCAGAAACATGATCATAGCAATCATCATATAAAGAAGTTCGGTTTTCCCATCTAGAATACAATTGATCTTGTTCTTGCCATTATAAATTTGGTTTTAAAAATGGGCAATCAGAGGAACAATGATCAGGATATCCACAAATAACGCAATATTCAGAAGAACAAGATTGCATATAAGAGTTAAATTGATCTACAAGAGAATTACCTTTTGGCATGTGTACCTCACCTCTTTCAGTTGCCCAGGAGTTGTGATTAAATGACATGTTTTCAAATCTATCAAGAACAGAAAGCTAATCCAACACCAATCAATCAAATTTTTCTTTTCTTTTTTTTCAGAATATATAAAAAAAAATAGAAAATGTAAAACACAAGCAAATTCACAAATCTTTAGATATCACAGCTCTGTCACAACTGTGAAAATCCAAAACCTGCAAAAATAAAAAATAAAGTTAAAACTAAAAACAAATAAAACCTAGTCTAGCAATACTAACAACTATTTTGATATTAACAAAACTAAGGTCCCCGGCAACGGCGCCAAAAACTTGATAGGCCCAAAGTTGTTTGGCGCGTACCTAGGACTAATCCCCGGCAATGACGCCAAAAACTTGACAGGCTTCCGCAAGTGCACGGAACTATCGAAGTAATAAAGAAAAGTATCGAATCCACAGGGACCTTATTGTTAAGTACCAAATAGTGGTATTCTTACTAGCTAAGCGAATCGATTCTAGTGGAAAGTAATAATGGAAAACACACGAACTTAGATAATCAGAGAGATAAATTGGGACTTAGGGTTTCATCCTCCTTGATTCTAACGACTAGACATAAATAAAAGGGTCGTCAGTCTAATTCTACCATGACAAAGACATAATTTACTTGATAAAGGTATTGTCTCACTTTCGTGAAGACAATCATGCAGATAACCGATTCTCACTTTCGTGAAAGATTTATTCTCAATGCTGTAGATAAGTAAATCATCAATCAAAGAACTCAAGATCACTTTCGTGCATCCGAATTCTAGGTTGATAATCTCTAGCGGAAGCTCTAGGATCACTTTCGTGCATCCGAGCCTCAACACTAGGTTTACTCATGGATCTCCAACGTCCGATCCTCATTTTCGTGCAAGATCTCCACGTTTGATAAATAGACTCGATCCATAAATTCATGTTACTATCATGGCAATTAATCTACTAGAACAGATCAAATTGGATCTAACCTAAGGAAGGGATCCTAACATGCAATTCTAGGGGTCCAAGTTCTCAAGCAAATCACCTTTCAGTCTCATTGCAAAAACTCTAAAAACATAATTAGTAACATAAACTTATAGAGAGTCTAAGCACAATTATCACATGAGCAAAATTATCATGGCAAAGTTATCATGACGAAAAAGAAGATTATCTAATCATTAAAAATCAAGGGGATTACACCCCATGTCCCAAAAGAGTATTAAGCTTGCATGGAGAAAGAGATACAATAAATCATAGTCTTAGAGTGATCAGAAAACAAAAAGAAAGGAGAAACAACGTTACAACACGGCTGTAAAATCCTTTACAGCCGTAATTTGCTTTGATGAACAGCGATGTCACCGCTATTTCATTGATTCCTCCTCCGATCGGACTCCAAACGCTCTGAAACTTCTGTGGTGTCTTCCTCTCCTCCAAGCGAAGCTTCTGTGTGAAAATCATGGCCTGAGGTGCCCTCTACGCCTCTCGGCGTGAGGCCAAACCCTAGCCGCCTCTCTGGTAATTTCTCCCTCGATACTAGATAAAAATTCTTTTCTGCACTTCATACACCTTCTCCTCTTAAAGACGCGTTCAGAACATCTTTCAAATTTCAATTTGGACCTCTGGATCAAAAGTTATGGCTCACGCAAGATTCGGACTCGTAAAAATCGCGTTTTTGACTGGGAATTACGGCCGTATAATATCTCACGGCACTGCCATAAAATACCTTGAGTGTTCTGTTCTGGAAACGCTAAAAAATACGGCCCGTAATTTTGTTTATGGCAGTGCCATAATTTTGGTTGAACTTTCTGGTCGGAATATGTCTGGAAAATACGGCCCGTGTAGAAGTTTACGGCAGTGCCGTAATTTCAGCAAAGGTTTCTGTTCTAAAGACGCTCCAAAATACGGCAGTATAAATCTTTACGGCAGTGCCATAAAATCACAAAATCTTTCTATTTGGAAAAGCTCCAAAATACGGCTGTGTTCTTGATAATACGGTAGCCTCAAAATACGGTACCGTAAAATCCTTTACGGTACTGCCGTATTTTGGTTCCTGGCCATGATTTGCGTGAAATTTCTTGTGTATCTTCCTCTTGATGATGGTAATTCTTCCATGTGTTTGATTTTGCTTGAAAATGCCCAAAATAGTGCCTTTTTGCCTGAAAATCAGGAAAAACCAAAATAGGAGTAGACTTTGCAATATTCGATGAATTTAGCATGAAAACAAGCAAAAGATCTTCAATTTAGCATGAAAAGATATCTAAAATGATACAAAATATACTACATATTTTGGTGTCATCAAGGTGGTGGCTAGGGCGAAAACTCAATTCGAGGGCAAAATTCCGATGAGAATTCACACAAAAGGGAGAGTTGATCTCTTCATCTTCGTCTCCAGATCGAGGGGAGCTTTTCCATTTACTTTCTTAGTGAATTCATGTACTTTTGATAGGATTCAATGAAAGTTTTATTTATATACATGCTATTACCGTTTATCATAAGCGAGTAAAACTTTATTTCGGGATTTGGGATGTAGCCCACTAACATTTATGGATTAAAATATGTAATTTCATTCTTTGTTAAGATATTTTGTAGAATTGATTTGATTAGAAGTGTGTTATTTACATGATTTACTCTTGCCAAGTATAATTGCGTCTTAGATGTTGCGAGAAGGACTAGGAGGTAAATCGCAAAGTCGAAAACATTCTATTCTAACCTACGAATCCAATCATGGGAGTAGTTCGGATTCGTTTGAAGGAATTTAAGGTTTTTTATATAACTTAATGGGTCTAGTTACGTTAACTGTCACAAGAGTAGGGAGTTAGTGTAGTTAGATATCGGATTATGCTTCAAGATGAGGTAATCTGTACCTTAGGAAAAACCCCTTTCATTTCTATGTTATTCTTTTCAAAGGTTAACTTTTATTAAATTCATATTTGTTAGTGTGGTGAAACCCCGAGTCCCGATCCCCTAAAACATGATTTTTCCTAGAACATTACTTCTGTTGCTTTTCATGCTTAGAGTCTAAACAAAAATCACGATTTGATTCACCTAGATTTAAGTAAGTCATATAATCGGTACTTGACCACCAGATCCTCGTTGGGAGCGATCTTTATTTTATTACTTCGATAAATATGTGCACTTGCGGACGCATCAAAGACCTATTCGGATGCCAATCCAGTCCAACGCCGATGACAAAAAAAAATCACCCACGTGAAATCAAAATTCGATTCTGATTTTACTGAAGAATCGAAATCTTGTTTGATCGAACGACAACGATGCAAACATTTCAAAAGCAAAATTCAAACATGGATTTAGCCCAAAAAAAAAATTATTCTTGATTTTCTTTCTAAAAAATTCTAAATCCAAATCGTTTTTAGTGAAAAATATCTTGAAGATGAAATTTATCATGCATTATAAATCCATACAATCTCTAGCTCTAATATAATACCACATGTTAGACTTTTTTGCATATTCATAAATACATGATTTATTATATAGATTTAGAACAACATGGATAACAAAATAATTAATGCATACACGATTGCGCCGTCAATCTTGTTGTGCCTTAATGTCCACTGTCGGCCTAGAAATCTTCCACTGCTATCCTTCTTTAGACGGCTCTCAATGGGAACAGACTAAATGATCGAAGGATGCAAGTGGGGACCTAGCCCATATTTATAATGATAAAAACCCTAAGCTCCCCCCATAAAGGAGTTTTGGGTTTCGGGTGTAAAATCCATAATCCAATAAGGATTTCTCTCAAAACTCAGGGTGTAGAATCCAATATCCAATAGTGATTCCTCTTAAAACGAACGGGCTACGCAGGCCGTCTTTCACATTCAATAATGAGATATTATGGGCCCATTAACCAATTAACAAATGCTCCCACAAAGCAATAATGTTAGACCAAAAATTCCAATATATATTAGTTGGTTACTATTGTAGTTGTGTATAGATTTTGGTATGCAAACCTTATTTTTTTGGGTAAGACATCAAAGGCATCTTTAATACGTTACAACGAAAGAGCTAATAATTTATTGGGACTAATACATAATGTTACATATTTTATATAGTTAGTTGTAAACAATAAAGAAGTGTTTAGACTCTTGATTGGGCACTTGGGGACAATAAATAATTTTATCTGTGCATACAGAAAGGCTGCGTCTAGTAATTGCTTCCTAAACGGTTTCCTTAGAAGAAGAGTGACCTTTAAGATAGTGATTGTTAATCATGTGTCAAGGCTCTTGATTTTTCCGCTTCTAATCCTATTTTCTCAAGTTCAAATTCCTAAAATTCTAAAGACAATTTCATGAGGTGGATCTAGACCTTAATGTAAGGGTGCAATTCCAAGAAGAAACAGTCAAGCTTGATCAGTTTGATGGCATGAATTACACTCACAGGCAAGACAAGATGTCCTGGCTACTCACGGCTTTGAATCTCTACTATCTTTTGGATTCAAACTTAACCATTAATTATAGAAATAAAACATACGGATTCAAATGCTCTGAAAGACTAATTTGGCTACAAACAAGGCAAAAAAGGAAATTGACAAAATGATTTATAGTGGATATATCCTCAACTAACTCACTAGTAGGTTTTATAATGTGTATCGCAACTATAAATCATCTAAAGAGGTATGAGATGCGCTTGAATCTAAATACAAGCACATGATGTAAGGTATAGATAGATTTTGGTATTAAAGTACGTTGAGTTTAATTTTTCTGATAACATGTCTATCATGGACAAAGTTAGAGAACTAGAGATTCTTGTTTCCAAAACGAATGAATTATATATTAAAATTCTTATTGCAATTCAAGTGAGAACAATATTGTCTAAGCTTCCTGCTACTTGGAATGATTATAGAAGGAAAACTATAAAAAACTATTCAATTGAATAGTTCACCACTCATTTACAAATTGAGTGTGAGAACCAAACCAGAGATGAATTAATATTGGATTCAATGATGAATCTATTAGTGTGTGTGCCCTAGAACCTATTGTTGGTTCGGACATTTGTATTACATTTACTTCTGATATTTAAACATATCCTAGCATTGTCATTATCATAGTTTTCTATACATCTGCACATATGTATGTTTACATGATGATGTCCCTGGAGATATATCATATCTCAAATATTATGTCCCTAGTCAAGTGCCATGTAGATAAGGGATAGCTATGGCACATGTGAGACTAGTTTATGCGCTAGTTAAGCACGTGGTGCTGAACACAGGCATATGGGTATTTCAAGATAGATATACTGGACTGACTCACCGTGAAGTTTTAACTAGGTGTCTCAAGTTAAAATTACCATGATAGAGGTGCATTTGTCCTTCGAATTGAGGGAGTTCGTATCTCTATATAGTAAGAGTATGCTTTGATACCGTAAGCCATATGAGAGATACATCTCGCCAATAGAGAATTTTCTCATTCCTTAAATGGAAGATTGATGTCCTTGGGCCCCCCATATGGATGCATGACTGAAAATATATGACCACACCCAAGTTAAGCCTAATTTGGTCATAAGCATTTGATTTGGTTAAACAAGTGTGACACACTTGTCCAGTCTGGATGTAAGCCTGGCAAAGGGACAGAAATGCACATGAACTTTGTTGCGGTTTAGGGGTAGTTGATGATAACATCCATTTTGATGACTTCCACCTAGGACATCCCCTTCCCCACTCAACCCTAGCCACCAACCTCTACTCTGGTGCCACCCTTGGTGTAGTTGTTGCCCCCTTCTCTTGTGGTGACAAGATCCCTTTCCTTGGTGGCGCAAAAAACCTTGGTGGCTTCCTTTCTTCAATTGGCGCATCCTCTTGGTGGATTAGTGCTAGTGAAGGAAGGGTGATTTCTTCTTGGCATATCCTGGGTGTGGCCACACACTTGTTTCGGGCATCGCTTTCACTCTGATTTGTTTTTTTAAAAATTGCTCGGGGTTTTCCAACAAAATCAAGTTTCTATTACCCCAAATATGGGGGTATTCTCTAGTAGTCCTCGAAACAATCTTAATATGAAGAAAAAGGCTTTCAAGAGGCCTATGAACAACTATTGTAATGTCAAGAAGAACCACTCATGCTTTAATTATGAAAAGAAAGAATATTATATAAAAGAGTACAAGTACAAAAATAATGTGGCAAAAAATACTAATACTTTACATGTGGGCAGCATAAGACAAATATGGTTGAAATTGAAAATATGAAATTTGTTGCAATCATTACATAACTTCATATGGATTTTGTGGTTGTGTCCAAAGGTTGGTGGCTAGATTCTGGTGCCTCCAATCATGTTTGTAACAAAAAATCATTATCATTATTCAAGGTTTACAATGAGTTGAAAGATCCTGAAGAAGTACTGATAGGTAACCACATTGCTACCAAAGTTCTCGGCAAAGGAACCACGACATACATAATTATTGTTTCTATTTCTAACCCATCACAAAAATAGAAATAATTCCTAAGTTTCTACACAAAATAATATTCCATACAATTGAGATATTTTTAGCCATAATAATTAATTGCTTAATTGATCACTTTAGTAAGGCTAGAATTAAAGATAGCCATATACAATTAATTATAATATATATATGGCCCACATTAATTGCATCAACAATCTCCCACTTGGGTCACACATATATTACTTGATATAATTGTATATTTGTATTAGCTTTTTAATGTTGTCTTTACCTAAAACTATCTCTATCAATCTAGTCCATGAATATATTAACATAGGATCAAGGTGGCCTTCATCATAAACAAGAAACATGACTAGCTCAAACAATGGTCACAAATGTCAATACAATTAACTACATATATTATATATGGATGTATAGCATGGAAATTTTATGTAATGTGATCTTAACATGCTTATTTTTAACTGGTCCAACTTTATTCCTTAGAGAGATCAAACTAAATACTTATGTTTAGAGTGTAATGATGTCGTCCGCAAGTGCACGACAACGTCATAGTAATAAAAAATATTGATCCCACAGGGACCAATGACTAAGTACTAACTCTACTTAAGATCGTTAGCTAGACAAATCGGTAAAATCCGGTGTCTATCCGAATTAATCCCCTACTCTTGTGGTTATTAATTTGAAATAAACCCAATGAGTTCTTGATAAATCTAAGAAATCCCTCAAGCCAATTCGAACTACTCTTGTGTTTGAATCAACTTATCTAAAAATTGTAGATCCGATGTCGCAATTCACCTCTTAGTACTTCTTGTGATGTCTCTAACATGCAAATTATGGCCAGTAATCAACATGTAAATAAATGAAATAATAATTGAATCTAACATAGGTAAATTACTTCAAAAGATGAAAATCAAGAATTAAGTCATAATACAAAGAGGGCTACGCCCTAGTCCTGAAGAAGAAGTTACGCTAGCATGGTGGTCAGGTTCACGTTGTAAGAATCCATGTTTTGATTACAAAATTGGCAAATAAAAATATAAATCAACAAGGAGGATGTATTATGATGCTCCCTCGTGAAGGTCGACGCCAATCGGTTGGAAAAATAGAGTTTTTTCGGTGAAGAAACGCCTCCCGCCGTCAGTCGCCCTTCATTTCGCCCCTTTGTTGATTTCACATTAAATCCTTACCAATAGCCCCCCAATAATCACTCCGTTGGTAGCTTATATAGTTCCCCATTATCTAATTAGGGTTTCCCCAAAATTTTGCTCGAAAATGAGCCAAATCGGGCAAGAAACGAGGTCAAAAATGAAATTGGTGGAAATAAATACGGCCGTGAAAATAAATACGGCAGTGCCGTATTTTCTTTTATGTCTTCTCGAATTAACACTTGACAGAAATACAGCCGTAAAAATAAATATGGCCCTGCTGTATTTCTTTCTGTGAATTTTCTTCATCAAAATACGATCGTAATTTCTGTCATGGTACTGCCATATTTCTTTTTATGGATTTCTAGTATTTTTGTGCTGATAAAAATATGGCTGTGATAATTATCATAGGCAGTGCCGTATTTCTTTTTGTGTTCTACCAAAAATACGGCTGTGATAAAAAATATGGCAATGCCATATTTTTCAAAGAAGCTCCGATTTGTGTGAAATTTGGCGGGCAACTTTATCTTGACTTGTAGAATTCATTTGTGCACTTAGATTCATCAAAATCTATCAAAATTTGATCATTTTTAACTAAAATATGACAAAAGTGAAGAAAGGTGAAGATTCCGAACAAACAAAAGCATTTAAGTTGAAATAAGTGAAAATATGATAAAAAATAGGAGAGATTATGCATAAAAAGTATTGTAAAAATTCTATATAAATACGAGACATCATATAACTATGAACTTTATCCTTTAATGTGTGCACAACTTAATCCAAATATAAACTCCCACTAAATAGGTATATCACAAAGTGATATAACACCTATATGAGCAGTATACTCATAAAAGACCTTGGGTAGTAAACTTTTAGAAAGCGGATCCACAATCATGAAGTTTGTACTAATGTGTTATATTGATATCTAATTACTCCAAACTCTTTCTTTGACAACTAAGAACTTAATGTCAATGTGCTTAGACTTTGACGAGCTCTTGTTGTTGTTAGGATATAACACTGTAGATTTATTGACACAAAATAACTTTAGTGATCGTTTAATATTATCCAAAATGCATTGTCCTATAATAAAATTTTAATATTATCCAAAATACATAGTCCTATGATAAAATTTCAAAGCCATATTCCTTGATTGGATGTCTAACATGCTACAAACTCAGCTATCATGGTAGAAGGAGCTCTAAGTGTCTACTTAGCACTTTTCTTGGAAATAGCTCCTCCAGCCAATAGAAAGATGTAGTCTAAAGTGGATATGAGACTGTCTTGGCATTCGGCAAAATTAGAATCTGAATACCCAATGATCTCTAACTGATTTGATTTCCTGTATGTGAGCATATGATCATTTATTTTGCTGAATCATTTAACTCATTTTGTGACAAAAATCAAAATGCTTAGAACATATAGAGGGGTGAATGCTTTGCTGAATCATTTAACTCATTATGTGATAATAATGGCATAGTTCATCAGAGGATTGCTCTCTATACACCTCAACAGAATGGGGTAGTTGAAAGGAAAAATAGATTATTGGTAGACATAGTTAATGCCATGCTATTGAATGCTATGTTACCTTACACACTTTGGGGAGAAGCTTTATTGACAACTTATCATATTTATAATGGAATTCCATTTAAGAAGTTTAAGGTTTCACTATGTGAACTTTGGAATAATAGAAGAAAACCCGACTTACAAAGTATGGGGGTGTTTGCATTTTATAAAACACTTGAACTATATAAATCAAGGTTAGGACCAAGAGGCATAAAAAGTATATTTATTGGATATGCATAGAATTCCATGGCATATAAGCTACTAAACATAGACTCTAATACAACTATTAAATCAATACATGTTGAATTCTTTGAAGACAAATTTATTAATGATGCAAAAGAGACTCAACCTAATATGACATCAAGCTTTTGTGATATGGGGGTTGAAAAGAAAAGAAAAGAAAATAAATTAATGAACCTAGTGAACCAAGAAGAAATCAAAGAATAAGAATTAAAAAAATATTTAGATAAAGATTTTGTCTCACCTGATTCATTAATTTTTCTTCTTGAAGGAGATAGAACCAAAATTCTAAATAAAACATCCATTATTTTCAATTTAGAGAATGAGCCCAAATAATACTATGAAGGAATGGCTTCAAGAGATGCTTCTTTTTGAAAAGAAGCTATCAATGATAAAATATACTCATATAGTGTCAAATAGGACATGGGTTCTTATGGATTTACCACCTGGATTCAAAGCAATTGGATGTAAATGGGTGTTTAAAAAGAAATATAGACCTGGTGGTTCTATACAAACTTATAAAGCTAGATTGGTAGCTAAAAGATTCACACAAAAAGAAGGTGTTGATTACTTTGATACATATTCACTAGCAGCTAGAGTAACATTCATATGATTATTGTTTGCTTTAGCTTAAAATTACAATCTGCATGTGCAACAAATGGATGTTAAAACAACCTTCTTAAATGGTGAACTATCTGAAGAACTATATATAAAGCAACCTGATGGCTTTGTGCTTCTAGGTAATGAGCATAGAGTTTATAAACTAGTTAAATCAATCTATCGATTGAAACAAACCCCAAAGGAATGGCACAAAATATTTGATTCAATAACTATCTCAAATATTTTTAGACATAATAAAGCCGACAAATTATTTATCACAAGTCAACAAATGAGTATAGAGTGATTTTATGTTTGTATGTTGATAACATACTAATATTTATTACAAATGAAAAAGGAATAAAAGAAACCAAATTGTATCTAAATTCAATCTTCCAAATGAAAGTTTTGGGTGAAGTAGATATAATTTTGGGAATCAAAATAAAGAAACATGCTAGTGGATATTCCTTATCTCAATGTTATTATATCGATAAGATGCTTGAAAAATTCAAGTATCTTAGTATAAAAGAAGCTAACACTCCATTTGATTCAAGTCTAAAATTGTCAGAAAATAATGAGAGAGTTATTGATCAATTAAATTATGCAAGTGTTATTAGTAGTTTAATGTATGCTATGCATTGTGCTAGGCCTGACATTGCTTATGCTATGTGCATATTATTAAGTTTTATAAGTAAACCCAGCACAAATCTTTGGAAAACTATTAAAAGAATATTTGAATACTTAAAGAATACAAGAAAATTAAGTCTTGTATATAGTGATTTTCCATGTATGCTAGAAGGGTATTGTGATGTAAGTTAGTTAACAAACAATCAAGAAGGTATAGCCACCTCATGATGAATTTACATGTTAGGTGGTGGGGCTATAAATTAGGCTTCTAAAAAGCAAACTTGCATTGCATATTCTACTATGAAATCAAAGTTTATAGCTCTAGCTGTGCAGGCAAAGGAGTAGAATAGTTGTAGAATCTATTACTGGATATTGAGTTGTGGCCACAACCTATGACAACCATCTCTTTGCATTGCAATAGCTAAGCTACAATGTCTAGTGCTTATAATAAACTATATAATGAAAAAGTCTAGACATCATGGCATGAGACATGTGTATGTCAGAGAATTAATATCTAGTGGGGTGATCACCATAATGTATGTTAGATCAGAAAATAATTTAGTTGATCCTCTCACTAAGCCACTTAATAGGGATTCAGTGAGGAATACAACTCATAATATGAGACTTAAGTTGTTAAATTTAAGTACATTTGCTAGTAACCCAACTTTAAATTTGTAAATCACTAATTCTAAAGTGTGTTGTGCAATAACAAATAATTGTTAAGTGCTTGTGAACACTAGAAATTCATGTACTAAGTAGTAAATAACAAATCAAATGCTAGTGCTAACAGTTGCATAAAGTGAAGGATGAGTGTTTGCTCTTAATGGAGTTTATAAATAATTGTATCCTTAGTAATTGGGACAAATGTAGAAACTCCATCTACATGAACATTGAAGTGGTGTCGCTTCAATAAGAGAATTATGGTTATCTTATAAATATTTATTACTTTGGGATTAGCACATGACCATATATAATAGTGCTAAAGTTGTTGAAGGAAAGTTTCCAAGAATACCATGGTAAGTATTATGTGAGTGATGTCTTCAGTACTAACACAAGAAGTTGATGTACAATCTATAAAACTTACAACTTCATTAGGACATTAAGATGTTTCCGCTAATTGTGAGTTCAAATCGAAAGATACTCACTTGTATATGTAATACTCATTTGACAGAAAAATAATTGTTTACAACTAGTGGGGAATTGTTATATATTTTATATAGTTGTAAACAATGAGGAAATATTTTTAGTCCCACATTGCTATAAGAAATGAGCATTTATTATTGGGAAACCATGGGCTATTTTAAAATATTTACACATAATGGAAGCATAGCTAGAAACAAGTTTCTACGTAAAACAATAGAGGATCTTATCTAGTGAGGGAGGCTAAAGCGTGCTATGAGCAAGTTGATGATTTTGAGACACGCAATTGAACGTGCTCTGCAAGTGTCTCACACATGGACTACTTGAGACCTCTCCAATCCATGCCCAACGCTAGCCTTAGGATGGAGATCCACGCCTAAAGGGAGAGTTTCTCTACTTGCACCAACTTCAAGGGTAATCTCCAAGCCTTGCTGTTGCGCCTAGTGGAGAAGGAAGAAGTCGGCTCTTGATGTTGCGCCCTCTTCAAGGAGGATGCGCCAACTTCAAGTGCTTGTCACTGCTAAGAGTGAAGTTTGATGTCTCATATTTACATTGGATTTTAAGCCGATTTCATATTCATTTTTCAAACTAAATTTCTTGCTTTTTACTATTTTTTGGCTCATTCTCCTCCTATTGTTTAGAATCTTCACTATCTATTCATCTTTGTTAATATATAGGGTATATTCACCTTTTCTTGAAGATTTCTATGAGATTTAAGATTATGAGATGATTCCATATGTTGCTGCGAGACCATATGTCAAATTTGGGGCGAAATGGAGCTCTCTATAGAAAACATGGCTAGTATGTGCTTATTTACACGGCCATGTTCTTCTCGGCAGACTTCCTTTTCCAGCGTTGAAGCATGCACGGACAACCTATGCTTATTTGCACGTCCATGATGTTCTCGGCTGAAACATCCCTCCTTGTACCAAGAAAAGCACGGCCAACCCGTGCATTCTTGCACGATTGTGATTATCTCGGATGACGAATATCAATCCTTGCCGAGAAAAGCATGGCCAGGGCGTGAAGTTTTGCACGACCGTGAAATGCTTCAGACGATGAATTTTAATCTTCATCGAGAAAAAAATGGTCAGCCCTTGTATGGATGCATGACTGTGTAAATTCTTGCCAAACTCGACCTCTCGCCCGTTTCTTGCCCGATTTGGATGACTTTGAAGGCAAAATTTGGGAAAACATCAAGGGAATATTCCTAACTTGATGGAGAAGAGATTTTGGGATAAAAGGGAGATTTTGGAAGGTTTTGGGGTTCGAATTTTGGCTTGGCGATAGCTAGGGTGAAAGACAGGCGAAAGCTGCGACCTGGGGCTGATTTTATCTGATTTCTTCACTGTCTTCGCAGAGAAGTTTGGGGTCTATCCTCTCCTTTCATAAATATGTAGTTTCCCTTTTGTTTGGATGTATTTTATAAGAGATTTCATGATATTCATGATGTATTCCTTAGCTTAAACCTAATTTCAGGACTCGGGCGTAGCCCATTGTACTTGGATGTGTTTTTTGAACGTTTGATCACTTTGTTAAATTAGTCTACTATTGTTAATCCAATCTAGGTTGTTCTCTTGGATGTTATTGTCTTGGCTTGGCTTTTAACATTCTTTTAAAGATATGACGAGAAGAACTGAAAGGTGAATTATGACATCCGATCTATCTATTTTGGACTGGTGAACTTCACCACAAAAATAGGTCAAGATCGCCCAAAGGATTTCATCGATTTTTCATAGAGTTCATTGGGTCTATTTTAAACCCATAAGCCACGAGAGTAGGAGATTGGTATAAAGTAGACACCGGGCTGTGCTGCTAAAAGGGGGCAACCTATACAATAGGAAAAATTGCCTTTAGCAATTTTTGAAATGTGCTTAATTCATCTTTCATTTGATCACGTTTAGTTGGTGGAAACCCGACGTCCTGATTTCTCTCAAATTTGCATCTCTTCTATTGTTGTCATCTAAACTCTCAAACTATTTCTAGTTTATTTTCTTTTACTCTTGTTTTTAAAACCCATCTCGAATTATCTAGCTAACGATTTCATGATAAGTCGGTGCTTGACACTTCGTCCCTTTGGATCGATATTTTTACTATATGATAGATACCGTGCACTTGCGGTGACTCTATCAAAGTCACCTCGAAAGATGAAGCCGGTGGTCAAGGTTGAAGGGGGTGGTGACATTAGGGTGAGCGACTAGGGATGAGAGGAAGAAGAGGATTTAGGTGTCTAAGGCTTTGAGGTTGTCACCTAGAGCATGCAATAATAGAGTGTCTTTATTTGAATATAAATATTCAAATCGCCAACCTCATGGACCAAGCCACTTAACTCATCTATGTCAACTAACCACCAATTCAATCTTGGCGCCAACACTTTTGCTTGACCAATTGACTAGGATGCATGACACATACCGTAGTCAACTGTGGTCCAAGCATGGTCAATCAGAGGACAACTAGTGGTCAATATAAGTCAAAGTTAAGTGTTGGCCAAAATATCTTTCTCTTACCCATCTAATGCATCCCCGATGCATCTGCCTCCTATTAGGAATCCCCGAGCCAATTTTAAAATTTTAATAGGGCGGAAGTGTTAGCCCGAAATCAAATTCCCAAAAATATGCAGAATCGACTTATGAGAAGAACACCACCAGATGTGATAGAGTAGTACTTTTATTTCGCAAATCTTAGGGGCGGCCGATGAAGATGAAGTAGACATGCAAAGGAGTGTCTTCTAAAGTCTCGCACACACGGGCTCCTTGAAGTTCCTTAACCTCCATGCCTGGTGCTATCCTTGGGAGGTGAGATCCATGCCTCTAAGAACTTCTCTACTTGCGCTCATCACCAAGACCAAGTGCCAAAGAGAAGAGGGAGTGTTGGCGATAAGGAGTGGGAGCACTTCCACTTGTCCCAACCTTAATGCAAAAACTTCTTTGTATTATCACCTTCAAGACCCTCATGCCAAGGAGGAGAGGGGAGGTGATAACTAGAGATGAGAGAAGAGGAAAGGTGCAAATATCACCCAAGAAAGTCTCTCTATTTATAATAGATCAACTAGCTATTCTTGGTGATTATTTTTATTAAATTTAATATATTAAATAAAATGAAGTTTGCACCAAGGCCAAGTCATGATTAAATATATTAAATATATTTAGCTAAATTGGTTGAGCATGAATAAATATATTTGATTAAATTTGCTTAACCATAAATTAGCAAATATATTAATTCTTTTAATCATGTAGGTGCCTAATAATATTTTATCATTAAATATATTTGTTGAGCCTCTAATTCACAAAAAACAGGCATTACTACAAAAAGAAAGCCATCAATCCTTTTATCAAATATTGGTTTTCTCTAACACTACCCTCAAAACATATGAATTCATGTACTCGGGGACTCTAACTGCAGTTGGAGTTTATGAGGGACTGTGTAGACTGGTTCCCAGGTAACTACAAATAACTCCATGCATTTGAGAGTCAAAAGAGGAACATGCAAGCACAGCTAGGTGCATCACTACAGTCACGGTGCACTCACTCCGAATGCGAATTGGAAGACATGCAAAGAACATAACAAGGTGAATGGTAACAGTCACGGTGCACTTGCAGTGTTACATTTGATTTTTTAAAAAAAAGCACAAGACGCAATGGTGGACAGGACACTATCCAGTTAGCGGTATATACTACATACAGTAAAACATATGAGGTACATGTGGTGGCATCAGCATTCAACATGCAGCAGCTGCTTGTTAACAAAAGAACACAAATAATGAGAATACACCAACGATACGCGCAAGCATTTTCACAAATTCAACTAAACATTGACGTAGCAAGCACTACAAAATAGCATTTTCACAAATTCAACTAAACATTGACATAACAGGCACTACAAAATCAGATGATGCGTTTCAGCCTACAGAGGATTATTATCAAAAAAAACTACACGTTTTGGCAAAAGGACCAGGAAAAGGTTTTACTCCATGCCTTGGTAAGATGTCCCGTAGACGCTACCTCACCGCTTGCTGCCAACGCTGGTAAGGTCCAAGGGAGTGAAGCAAAGCCAAGCGCTGAAACCGATCCGAAAACGAATACGCAAACGCTGGATCCCCACTGCATGGAAAAAGGGATGAAGACGATAACGTGCATCAATTAGGAGGAGGATGACATGTACCTAGATGCTAATAAAAATAATCGTTGAAGCCACTGATGCCTCATTAGAAGACAAAAAGGGGTGAAACAACCGAGAGCCAGCAAGAGGCAAAAAGAAAGAAAAGGAAGCCGGCGCAACCTGGCATGTGTCAGCATGAATGACAGGAAACAAAACCACCAAATCCCACCAAATGACAAAAGACAAAACAGGTTCAAAAAAATTGCCAAAGAAGAGAAACAATTGTCAGGATATGGGAAAGCAGGGGAAAGCGCTGGAGACAGTGAGATGGGACAAAAAGGGGCGCGAAAGAAAAATGGCTTTTAGGTCAGCTGGAAGTTTATAAAAAGGGAGGGGAAGAAGAGAGAACGAAGAGGCTGAAGAGGAGAGACACGGTCGAGAGGCGGAATACGAAGAAGCTGCAGGTAGAGACGTTCATAGGTAAGAAAGGGAAGTTTTGTTACCTCGTTTAAGTAGGCCTGAGGTGCACTAAGCACCGGTGGCATCACAAGGTGCTAAAGGGCACCATCACACACACACTTCCTTGTTTTCTTTTTACATACGTAGGCCTGAGGTGCACTAAGCACCGGTGGCATCATAAAACACCGATGGTGGAAGAGTGAAGAAGTAAGACTGGCGAGAGCGTAAAAAAAAGAGAGAGAACGATGAGGAAATGAAGAGAAGGAGAGTTTAAAAGTAGAGAGGAGCACAAAAATGATAATGAAAATATAATAAAAGGGAGATGGTGCTATGAAGGAAGAAGGCGCTCAAACAGGGAGGAAGAAGGGTCGTGGGAAACCAGATAAACCAGAAGTCGAGCGGAAAATACACGAAATAAAAAACACGGCAAAAGGGGGGGGGTCTGGAGGTCTAGAGGAGGGACTAACGAAGACTACCTGCAGAAGTAGATCGCCTATTCCGATCTCCTCCTTGACCTCCTCTTGGGAGATTGTCCCGGTTCAAATAAAAGGGCATTCAAACAGCCAGAACCCTTCTGCTCGCCGTTAGAAGGAGAAGACTGATTGAGCAATCGATGGAGGCTATCCTTCGCTAGAATACTGCCAAAGTTTTGAACTTCAAAGTCTCAGGACGAATAACCAAGAATAAAATAAGTAAAGGAAGTAAAGAAGAGAGGAGTAAAAAAAAAAATGATTCGAACACCTACGCATCTAACGCTGCAAACTAGTTGAATCTTGCCATGGCACTTTTTTGGAGTTCGGAGTATTCGAACAGGATTGTATTGACGGGAACCACCGGTCGCCGCTGAAGACCGCTGCCGAGCAAGAGAAAATGATAGCCGTTGAGGAGATGATACAAAAAACGAGAGAGGCAGAAAGAAGGGAAAGTAAGTAAAGTGGACAGATGTACCGTCCACCAAGTAGGCCCAGCCCAGGCCCATCTTGCCAACCAGCAGGGACCCGTGGCGAATCCAATCTGGTGCAAGAAAATCACCTCCGATTCTCTTCTCGTCCCCCAAGCCTGCTCAGACCAAGCGGTTACTCCCCAATTCTTCATGTCCTGCCCAGAAATTTGTCGAGTATCATCAGGAATGGCCTATAAAATCGAGAAACAAGACCCGAATCAGTGTCTTACCTGAAAGCCGTTGCCACCATCGAGGTCGTCAAAGCAGACTGCTTCCCTCTTTACCGAAATACAAATCACCCAGCCATATTTCTCGTCACCGCTTCAAACTACGAACGAAAGCCATTCTGTCTTTTGGCTCGAACGAGCGCCTCTCATCAGCGCCCTTCTAACAAGAAGCAAAGAGGTCCTCCACTAGAACCCTGATCAGCGCCATCCCCCCTGCTTTCGTCGCCTCCCAACAGGAATCGCTGCTTCCAGACGAACGCCCTCCCCGCGATTCGTTGGCACTTCCGCTGGAATAAACGGAGACCTAGACTCGTTCCGGCGACGTCTCATGGCAATCTCCATTCGAGCTCGGCAATACCAGAAGAAGCCTAGCACCGCCGGAAAGACGATGATAATATCCCCCCTTTTCTCCTTTGCCAACCCCTCGCCAAAGCGGCGACGTGACGCGACTCGCGAAAAGAGTAAAGCAACTTTACTCTTTCGTGTAAGATAAAAAAGAGTATAATTCCCAAAACGAAAGTGAAAATGTTTATGCGACAGCAGGATGGCTCACGACTCGTGCTTATACGATGGCTGGTGGTTTAAATCACCTATGCGGTAGGGTGAATTTAACTCAACGTCGCGTTTAGTTAAACGCCGACCCCAAAACGCTCTAACTGAATGTTTGAATGTAATAGCAATATTATTGAAGGCTTTAGCATATCATGACTTAATGTTGTTTGGGAGGTGCGTACGTCGACGTTTATCGTCGGGGCGTAACTCCTCAACGTGACGTGGCGTTTGTTAAGGCTGACATATTACTATCCTTTGAGTCATCTAACATGCTGCAAGGCCGGGTAAATTTCCGAATTAAATTACCCACTACGCCGCAAGGCCGGGTAAATTTCCCAATTGAATTACCTACTACGCCGCAAGGCCGGGTAAATTTCCGAATTAAATTACCCACTACGCCGCGAGGCCGGGTAAATTCCCAAATTAAATTACCCACTACGCCGCAAGGCCGGGTAAATTTCCCAATTGAAATACCTACTACGCCGCAAGGCCGGGTAAATTTCTGGATCAAGTTACCCACTACGCTGCAAGGCCGGGTAAATTTCCGAATTAAATTACCCACTACGCTGCGAGGCCGGGTAAATTTCCAAATTAAATTACCCACTACGCCGCAAGGCCGGGTAAATTTCCCAATTGAATTACCTACTACGCCGCAAGGCCGGGTAAATTTCCGAATTAAATTACCCACTACGCCGCGAGGCCGGGTAAATTTCCAAATTAAATTATCCATCACGCCACGAGGCCGGGTAAAATTCCCAATCGAATTACCCACTACGCCGCGAGGCCGGGTAAATTTCCAAATTAAATTATCCATCACGCCACGAGGCCGGGTAAATTTCCGAATTAAATTATCCACTACGCCGCAAGGCCGGGTAAATCCCGAATTAAATTATCCATCACGCCTCAAGGCCGGATAAATTCCAAATCAAATTACCCATCACGCCTCGAGGCCGGGTAAATTCTCGAATTAAAATTATCCAATACGTCATAATATTGCGTGAATTTTCAAACCAAAATACCCAATCCGTCTAAGCGTAATTACGGTGGAATATTGTTTGGGAGGTGCGTACGTCGATGTTTATCATCGGGGCGTAGCTCCCCAATATGACATCGGGTTGCCTAGACCGGGTATCACTTATTGAGCCGCTTCAAAGCCGAACCTCTGACCGACACACGACACTCAAAATTGATGAAAAGCTCATCTTCTCACCGTCCAAATACTGTGTCAAATTTTGTATTTCATTACGCTTATGAATGATATTGGCTGGTTTATTTCTCTTATGTCATTGCGTATTATAGATCCCTTAATCAAAGGTTCCCTACTTTTAGGGGTAATTAACGATGAACGCTTGCGCTCATTGGAAGTCAGAACCCATTAAACAAAAAGCCTTATTAATTTAAGGTGGATTTGAAACGGTCATAATACGTTCTCAATGTAACGAAAATGACCCCACAAATTCTGGCACGCCCGGTGGGACCGGCTTCTCCTTTCATCTTCGAGATCTATATTACGCAAGACCGAATTCCACGCCCTCGTCCTTACACTTCTTTTGTTTTACAGAAAAATGGCAAAGAAGTTGAACATCTTTGTTGAGGACGCATCGATCATCATGCATGGCGTCCAATTTGGCTCCATTTCGGAGGAAGACGTTGAGTTTATCTACCTACCCTTCGAAGACTCTGAGAACATTAAGGGTGAGGGAAAGATCACTCCGACCATCAAGAGTAAGACCTCCCTGAAGAATAAAAAGATTGTCACAAAAAGGGAAGAACTGCTTGTCGCTGCTGATGGGGGCGTGTTCGACAAAGAGGAGGAGGAAGCGTCCTTCACTGTTAGTGGGGGCAAGATTCACCAAGCCATATTCTCAAGCCTTGAAAGGACAAAAAAGTGGGAACGACAAGCCTTAAGGAAGAAGAAGGCTAGGCTCTCCAGACAAGGTCGCCTAATCCCTGTAAGGCGTAACTACTCTGCCGCAAAGACAGAGAATACTGTAACAAACAAATTTGCACCCCTTCTATCAGTCACGAGAAATTCTAACCTGGTGGAGGGACTGCGGCTGCAAACCCACGTACAGGCCAAGCCACACCCAAAGCCCAGAAATATCACTACTCGAAAGACAATGTCTCAAGGGATTTGTGAGGCGTACAAGAGGGCTCAGAGGTACATGAAAAGAAAGGAAAGACGTTCCAAGATCAGCCATAAGGAAACAGAGGGTCATATAATCCACACAGTGCGGATGGTGGAGCACGCACGAGAGACTGGCTCTAATTCTGAGGAAGAGACTCTTCGCACCATGACAAGAAAAGCTAAGAGTAAAAAATTAGCCTCTGTTGTAATCCAAGAGCCCGTCCAGCGATATGAACCCGGAACGACCTCTTTACATCAGGAGACCTTGGAAGAGGAGGAGGAAGATGAGGATGAACCTGTCATGACCCCAAACTACGACCATAAAGACGAAGCTATCATTGACCTTAAAAGGCAGCTCAAGAAAAGAGACGACGACATGAGCATCCTCATGGCGAAGTTTGAGGAGGTGACTAGTGCTCTTGCAAAGACGCAGCAGATGCTATTGCGCCAAGAACAGCCGCCGCGAGAACAGAATAACGCTCCGACAATGTCTTCCCTGCCAGTGCCACCAGCTCGATCACCGGCTCAGTCAAATGATGAGGCTATTACCTTGACTAGGAGAGAAGTACAAGAACTGGTGATGGACCAGCTGAGACAAATGGAGGGGACCAAAATCGCTCCGCGAAGAAGACGAGGGAGACCTTACCCAGCCGTGTACGATGATATCCCTTACCCCAAAGGGTACATCGTACCGCACTTTAAGATGTTTAGTGGAGTAGGAAACCCCGACCAACACCTGGCCCACTTCGTCGCGACTTGTGGGAACACTGGCGGCAACGACGCCTTATTGCTCCGGCAGTTCCCACAAAGCCTCTCAGGGGTTGCCTTTGAGTGGTATTACTCTCTGGAGAACGAGGTTATCGGAACTTGGGCCGACATGGAGGAAGCCTTTAGGATGAAGTTTGCTTCGATAAGCGACAAGATTACAATCGCAGATCTGGCCGATACAAAGAGGAAGAAGGATGAAACCATCCTCAACTACATTACAAGGTGGAGAAATTTGAGTATCAAATGTGAAAAGCCGCTAGAGCAAACCGAGGCCGTGGATTTATTGGTCCGCAACATCGATAGCTGGATGGCCCCCTTTCTTTGCGGCAATAACATCTCGACATTTCAAGATTTGATCACCCAAGTGGCAAAGCTGGAACGGACAAATCACCAGCCTTATGTAAATGCGCAAAACCCAAAATTCCGAAGGGAAGAACCAAGAAGAAATGAACCCAAGATCGCCTATACAAACGTTGCTAACAGGGGCAAAAGGGTGGAAGTTCACAACGCAAACGTACCTCGAATCGAGAGAGCGCCAACTCTCGGCGAAAACAGCAGGGGCAAGCCATTGACCCTTGAGGAGAGAAAGAATAAGGTCTATTCGTTCAAAAGAGAGAAGACGATGAAAATTTTTAGGGATGCCCTGAAGAACGGCTTACAGCTGCCAGAGCCAAAACGCCCCGAAGAAAGCAATAAATCTGACGATCCTAACTTTTGCCCTTACCATCGCGTACTAGGGCACACGATAGAAGATTGTTATATTTTCAAAGATTGGGTGGAGAAACAATATAAGACAGGGAAGATAACCCTATCAAAACAAGTATTGAATGAAGCCCAAACTGAGGAGGTTGATGTTATCCAGACAAGAATAGATCCGGCGCCCATAGAAGACCAGGGGTGGAATACAGTGGTGCCGAGAAAGACACTGCGACTCCTCCGAAAATTACAACAAATACCAGGCATAGTGTGGAAAGACTCCCTATCCCCACGATACATATCGCCAAGACCTCGTCCACCAGCAAGGGAAAGACAAGAGAAAAGAAAAAAGAGTCCTCAACTAAAGAACAAAAATAAGAAAATAGTCTTTTCGACTAAAGCGCAAGAAAAAAGCGATCTCAAAAAATACATCGATTCGCTTGAAGAGTATATACAGGAAATGCCTAAGCCTGTGAAACTTCACCATTACATCACGGAAGAGATGTGGGAGAGACTCCTGGAGGACGATTCAGAGGATGAAGAGTACGGGGTGGAGTCCTGCAGAATGATATCAGTTATCCCGGAACCCTCAGAGGAAGATAAAACCGACAACATTAGAGGCGTCGCTACTGCAAAGATGGGTACCTGTAACGTGATCAACTTGGGAAGTGACTCCGAAGATGAAATCTTGCCTGCCTACCTATATGAGGAAGTACCTGCCGCTAAAAGCAGTGAGCAAATAAACGAATCCTGCCAAATGAATCTTAGGAGCGGCAAGGTCGTAATAGGGCGTACGATAGACAAAGAAAAAGAAAAGCTCAAAGGAAAGCAAATCGAAACACAGGAAGTGGGCGACGACGCGGTACTCCCACCAAAATTATCCTCTTCGGAATATAATATACTATCACATTTGAGAAAGGTTCCCGCCCTCCTCAGCATATACGACGCCTTGATGATGTCACAAGAACTGAGAGATGTTCTTATTTACGCCCTACAAAATCCTCAAAAGTTCCAAACATTCTTCGTGGAGGCCGATATAAAAGAGGCATTGAGTACGTACGCTACATCGTCCATTACTTTCAACGACGATGACATGCTACTAGGGACGTCGCAGCATAACCGACCATTGTACGTGACTGGGGACGTAGAAGGAATGAAGATAAGCAGAATCTTAATCGATCCAAGGTCATCAGTTAACCTCGTAACCTTGCGGACCTTAAAAAGCCTCTCTTTAGGCGTCCATAATTTAACGGCTGAAAAAGTTATTATCCAAGGGTTCAACAAAAACAGCCAGAAGGCTTTAGGCTCCATATGTTTACCGTTGCAGCTCGATGATCTAAAGACCAAAGTTAAATTCCATGTCATCGACACTGATACCTCATACAAGGCGCTACTCGGGAGACCTTGGCTGCACGAGAATCACATAGTCCCCTCTACCTTACACCAATGCCTGAAGTACCTAAGAGAAGGTAGGGAGGAGCGTATCGATGGGGATATCCAACCCTTCTCAGTGCATGAAGTCAAGTACGAAGACGCGCACTATTTCATTGGGTCGGCAACGCAGTCTGTGAAATCAACACTACAGGACTCGATCATCTCCAAGCTAAAGAAAACGACTCTGTCAGCATGCCCCCATTTCGGGAGTGATTCCGAGTCAGAAGCGAGTGACTGTTCAGCCTCTACATGCGACGTGGTTGAAACTCATGAAAAGGGAGGTTGGTCACAAAGACTGACGACACGACAAGACATGACGGAATACGAGATAGGAGTATTGAGAGTTCCTCAAGGCTACCTTAAGGGTTTCACTCCCCTGAATGCATCGCAAGTCATAGAGATGAAGACTTTTATTGTCCCTAGCAAGAGGGAATGCACAAGAGGAAGGTTCTTTGTCCACAAACCAATACACTTCTATCAGTCAGATGAAATTCATCACGTCATGACAGACAAAGAGGACGACCCGGAGTCAACGCAACTCGTCAAAGTTCCCCCATTTGCTTATTACCCTCCGAGCTTAAGAAACCTCGTAGAAAAGTACGGTTGCTCGAACCCACGCCTAAGGAGTGAGCTACGCCAATTTGAAAGGTTGTGGAACCCGGGTTCACGAAATATCACACTACCGAATGGGAAGATCTCCAATACCCGTGGTTTAGGGTATACGGAGCCAAATGAAGAAGCATTCACGTTCCGTTCATACACTTGCAACATGGTGACGATAGGCGAGACATACGAAATGGAGCAAGAAAATGAAGAATGCAAAAGGGCACCAAAAGAACTGGAAGACGGGGGACAGACCACCTGTGATGAACTGATTGAGGTTAATCTTGGGTCGGAAGAAGATCTTAGGCCCACTTACATAAGTGCACAGCTCTCCCAACCTGAAAGGGACCAATTGGAGGCACTCCTGCATGAGTTTAGTGACTGCTTCGCATGGACATATAAAGAGATGCCGGGCCTCAGCCCGGAGGTCGCCGTCCATAATTTATCGATCGGCCCTGATGCTACTCCGGTAAAGCAGGCACCTAGAAGAATGAGGATAGAACTAGAAGAGCAGATCACCCTCGAGATAAAGAAATTAATCGAGGCAGGCTTTATAAAATAGGAGAAATACGCAGACTGGATAGCCAGTATCGTCCCCGTGAAGAAGAAAAACGGGCAAATCCGGATCTGCGTAGACTTCAGAGATTTGAATAACGCATGTCCCAAAGACGATTTTCCACTCCCTGTGACGGAAGTAATGATCGACTCGGTATCAAACTTTGAAGTGTTTTCATTTATGGACGGGTCATCCGGTTACAATCAAATCAAGATGGCGCCTGAAGACGAGAAGCACACTGCGTTTCGCACGCCTATCGGCATCTTTTGTTATACTGTTATGCCATTTGGGTTAAAGAACGCCGGGGCAACATACCAGCGCGCAATGACTAAGATCTTTGACGATTTAATCCACAAACTCGTCGAGTGCTATGTGGACGATTTGGTGGTCAAGTCACAATCTAAGGCAGAACACTGTCAGGACTTGAGGACCGTGTTCACTCGCATCCGTAAGTACAACCTCAAAATGAACCCGTTCAAATGCGCGTTTGGAGTATCATCTGGAAAATTCCTGGGTTTCGTGGTCAAACACAAAAAGATCGAAATTGATCCCGCGAAGATAAGCTCAATCAAGGACATGCCGCCCCCAAAGAATCTTAGGGAGCTTAGATCCTTTCAAGGGCGGCTGGCCTATATTAGGAGGTTCATTTCCAATTTATCCGGGCGAATCCATCCCTTTTCCAAACTGACGAAGAAAAATGCTCCGTTTATTTGGGATAGTACGTGCCAAAATGCTTTTAAAAATATCAAAGAATACCTCTCATGCCCCCCAGTCCTTGGGGCACCTATCACTGGAAAGCCACTCATCTTATATACCACGGCGTTGGAAGCATCCTTGGGAGCACTGTTGGCTCAGAATAATGACGAGGAAAAGGAGACCGCGTTGTATTACCTTAGCCGAATGTTCGTAGGGGCAGAGCATTCCTATTCGCCAATCGAAAAACAATGTTTGGCGTTGATATTTGCCATCAAGAAATTAAGACATTATCTCCTCGAACATGAAGTTCGTCTCATATCAAGAGTCGACCCCTTAAGATACCTGATGACCAGGCCTACCCTAACAGGACGGTTGGCTAAATGGGCCGTCCTACTCCAAGAATTTGACATCACATATGTGTCGCAGAAAGCAGTAAAAGGGCAAATTCTCGCCGATTTCTTAGCAGCTCATCCTGTCCCCGATGACTCTCCTCTGAATTACGACTTTCCAGACGAAGAAATATTAAATACCGAATCCGACGATGGATGTTGGGAACTTTACTTCGATGGGGCATCTTCCATTCAACCAGCCATTCCCCCGAACATCCCGAAAGTAAAGTCAGGGATTGGCCTGGTATTCGTCACCCCTGAGAAAGGAATATTGCATTACTCCTTAGCCCTCACTGGTCCTTGCACCAACAACGAAGCTGAGTACGAGGCTTTGATCGCCGGACTCGAGCTCGCGCTAGAGATGAAAATCGAAAGAATGCATGTGTACGGCGACTCCCAGCTCATCGTCAAACAGGTGACGGGTGAATACCAAGTCAAGAAAACGGAACTGCACAAATATCATACAAAAGCTGCGGAACTCATGGAACAAATACCGTACGTCACTCTGACCTGCATCGCTAGGGCTGCTAATGGTAGAGCGGACGCACTGGCAAAGTTTGCCAAAGAGCTAGCCGGGCCATCCGTTGACCAAGTCAACATCATGATCAGAGACAGGAAATTGATCGCACCGGCCGAAGATGATCACGCCAACAAGAAAGAAGTAGCAGATGCTATGACAATCTCCCTCACGCAAGAACATGACTGGAGAGAGCCGTTCGTCAACTATTTCAAAAGTGGCATCCTACCCGAGGATAAGACTCAAAGAATACAATTGAAAAAACGGGCCCTCCGGTACACATTTGTGAATGACACGCTGTATCGGCGATCGTACGAACAGCTTTGGCTCAGGTGCATTGCAATGGATGAGGTCGCCCACGTGTTACATGAAGTCCACTCCGGTCTTTGTGGTGCCCACCAATCAGGACCCAAGATGTATCTTAAGATTAAGAGGTTGGGGTACTACTGGCCAAGCATGGTACGAGACTGTATAAACTGCGCAAAGACTTGCCATTTGTGCCAAGTGCATGGAGATTTAATTCATAAGCACCCTAATCCTCTTCATCCAACGGTTTCGTCGTGGCCGTTCGAAATATGGGGGACAGATATAGTGGGGCCCATAGAACCTCCTTCTTCTTTGGGGCATCGATTCATACTCGCGGCAACAGACTACTTCTCCAAATGGGCGGAGGCCATTCCATTAAGGGAAGTTAAGGCAGCTAATGTCGTCAATTTCTTTCGCGGGAACATATTGAGTCGTTTTGGAACCCCCAGACGGGTCATATCCGATAACGGCTTGGCCTTCAAAAATGCCTTGATCTACAAATTTGCAGAGCGTCACAAAATTGATTGGCGATACTCCTCGATATACAATCCAAGAGCGAACGGACTAGCCGAAGCGTTCAATAAAACCCTATGCAAACTGCTCAAGAAGAGCGTTTCAAAGAGCAAGAAAGAGTGGCATCAAAAGTTAGTGGAAGCATTATGGGCTTATCGAACCACGTATCGCACGCCCACGCAATCGACGCCTTATTCCCTGGTCTTTGGTGTCGAAGCAGTGCTTCCACTCGAGGTCGAAATACCTTCGCTAAGAATGGCAATGCAGTGTGACATGACAATGGATGAAAATGCCCAGTTGCGTCTTGATGAGCTGGACACGCTTGATGAGCAAAGGCTGATTGCACAGCAGAACCTAGAGCTATACCAAGCACAAATGGCAAGGGCATATGACAAGTTGGCCAGAGAACGCACTTTCAAGAAAGGAGATCTTGTCCTAGCAGTAAGACGACCCATCATATCCAACAAGATAGCAAAAGGGAAATTTAACCCTAATTGGGAAGGGCCCTACGTGATAGAAAAAGTCTACGAAGGTGGAGCCTACCAGCTGACAGATCAAGATGGAATACACCCGATGCCACCCATCAACGGCCGTTTCTTAAAGAAATACCATGCTTAAAACGCGAATCTGATCCTGACCAAGCGACACTAGGCTCGAGAATATCAAAGTCGTTGCCAGTTGACTGTTTGCTATACCTATGTAAGTTCCTCATATGAGCATTCACTAGGTTAGATGATGAAAGCATAAATTCGCCCCTATTTCTCTTAAAAAAAAAAAAAAATAATAATAATAATAATAATAATATTATGATCGAAGTGCGGTGAAGCTACTAAGTAAAAAAGAAAAGGCAGGTGAGTTTTCAATCAACCGAGTGTCTACATAGTAAAATCTGTGAACAGCAGCTTGCCTGGTACAATTGTCGCTTCTACTTCGATAAATAAAAGGATAATTGAAATGGAAAGGCAAAAGGAAGATGAGCTTATTGCCCTAAATTAAGGGGCAACTCTCTTTAACGAAAAGCAACAATGTGGAGTAGAGAGGTGAGATCAAAGGAAAAGTGCAAGAAATCCCCCATCCAAACTCTAGACTAGTTAGGTTGTGCAGGAGAGATACGGCTGGAGATAGCCTGCCTGGCAAAGATATGTTCTCAGATGCAATTCCAATTACTTGGTTGGATACAATGTCACATTCGACGGTAGCGAGATTCGCAAGGCGATTACGATTCGCTCCAGCTCTCAAGAAAATTCGGAGGAGCCTGCAGCTGGCTTTTGATTTAAAAGAAGCGCATTGCCTTTCAGTGAGACGGACGAAGAGGTGGGAATGAAGAAAACGAGAAGAATGGTGAAGCAGTGCAAATGAAGAGAAGATTTCAACCTTGAATCTCAGAGATAAAAAAAATGGAAAGAAAATAACGATCTGATGCCGGAAAGGATATACAACTAATTTACTTATACTGAAGATTACATTCAAGATGAAATTCGAGAATTTCTTCAGCATCAGCATATTGGTTTAAGTGATACAATGCAATGTTCAAATTGAATAAACTCCATGGAACTCTATTTGACATCAGCACCAAGTTACTAAAAATGTTGCAGCATCAACTCAGGAGTGGAGATTGTGTCTATCCATGGCATTCACACGATCCTTTGTCAAAAATACCTGATCAAATTAAAACATTTAGGTGACTGATATGATACAGAACGCAAAAGTAAATGATTGATCCAAGACCCAAATGATTCAGGCACATAACAGGAAACAGTAAGCAAGTTAAGAACTTTTATAATTGATCTCCACCCCTTTTCCTAATTAGACAAGTGTTTCAAAGGATGAACAACTCCATATAAAAAAAAGCGAGCGAATCGTTTTCTTTCACCTGCTTTGTCTCTTGAGAAACGAAAAGACAGAACAAGGAGACATCTGGACAAAATCAATCACTCACAGCATATTAGTCTAGTTACTTGTTGTAATCGAAGACTATGAAGAAAAAAAAAGAACGGTAAAGCAAATACTTTCAGATGGGCAATCCTCCAGATGGGCAGAATCTTAGGGATGCGAACGCGCCGAACTCTTCCCCTAAACTACAGGTAGCTAGAGAACACATAAAAGACAGAGAATCATAAAAATATGGAACCACATCCAAATGAGGTTTGTAGTCCAAAAGTCATCAGATAGTCAAAAAAAAAACAATAACACAAAGGCCTGGGGTTTCAAACGTAGGGTACAAGGAAGAAATGCATCAAAACTCTCTGATTATGTTCTGGAGCAGACACCTCCGTTCTTTAATAACAGAAGCAAGCCTGCTGCGCTCAACCTCCTTCATCCCACGTTGAGTCTCTAATGAAGCCTGGTGGACTTCAGTCGCATCAATTAGCTCTGAGTTCTGTGCCTTGGCGGTTTCAATATTCTCCAAATTGTCGTCACAATCTTGCATGTCAGAAATTGCCGCATGTCTCTCCGATAGGAGCTTCTCCCTCTCTTCGTCAATTTGCTCCAGGCGCGCGTCAATTCGCCTCACTTTGGCCCTGGCTGAATCACAAGACTCCATTATAGCATTCTTCTCAGTAATCAAACTACTTTGAAGGGACCATAAATCCTCTAGAACGGTTGCCTCTTTGCTGATCCGGGAATCAAGAGCGGCAATGTCCAAATTGATCAATGAGTCCTGCTCGACCTCAAGTTGCTTCAAGATTTCTATTATCTCCCGACTCAGCCTTTCCCAAGTGGCCTCCAGAGCTTTGAAACTAGTCAAGGCTTGCGAAATGCTATATGAGGAAGCCAAAAACTCTTCTACTGTGGGAAGCGAATCCTCGTCACGAAGCGTGCCAAGGTAGTCGGAAATAAGGAAACGGGCTGCTCTCTCCTGCGATCGCCGGACTATATCTGAAATCCGAAAGGTAGACGGCCCGGGAAGTGACGGCATAGTAGTCTCCCGAGCCCCGCTCACAGCCCCTGAAATGGCAACATGAGGCAGACTATTAAAGGAAATAGCGGTACATAGCTGGTGTATGACAAACCACGCAGGCACGGCGAGGTTACCTTGATCGGAGGACCCGTCATGTTGGAATCCACTATCGCCATAAGAATGACCACCTCCAACACGTGCTGCCCCCATACCTGCCACCAATAAAGAGTTCCACTAGCTTGAAAGATAAACTAAGAGGGGTATTGACAATCATGTGTTTCTGAGATTGAAGCATACAATCAGAAGTTAACGTACTAGGACTGAAGTTTGATACAATCTAACATAGCGCGTGAAACGAACATCAGCATTTGATTCGATTATCAGAAAGAATATTTTGCTACATTGGGTGTCTAACAATGTGGAATGCATCAGAAGCTAAGAGATATCTACCCGGGACGTATAAATCCAAGACAAAGCAATTAGAACAATTGTGTTTTGAGGTGCTGATTAGAAGGATCAGCAATTCGACAAAACAAATACAACAAAATCAGACTTGATTTAACACCACAAGGACTTAGGCGTTTTTTTAATGAGGCAGAGAAATATACTTCACCCTTGGACTTGAAAGAAACCACCCATCTTATACCTAAACTGCAGGAATATGTAATCACCTAAATCCTTCCTGCTGCAGAAGAACTTGTCCAATCACAGCAGCCCCCGGGCCTCAACGCCCGGTCCCATGGTAAACAAGGCGAAGTCCGATGGCTGGAGATCAATCCAGCCATCCAAAACACTCCAGTATGTACCAGATCCATGGTGTTGTCAAAAAGGAAGCCTCTAATTCAATATAGCATACAGAAGAATCGGGCTCCTGAGGATGATTATCTCACTAAAAGTGTTCCCATACTCAAAGAAGTTGTCACAATCATCACATTCTACTCCCCATACTCACCACCAACAAAACTGGGGACGTAGAAGTAATCCAGTAATACTAAGATCGGTCATACAGTACACGGTATAAATCTAGTTACCGTTACAAAAAGAAACGACTCGCAGTCAAGTACTTCGGATTACATATTAACAGAAGAATAAGGAAAGCATACCTTCATTATGTATATTCGTCACCCCTGCAACAGCTGGCTCAACGTGAGATACCAGCCCGGTAGAAGATCCTCCTGCCATCACAACAGATTGTGTATAGTCAAGAAGGAACAAGGATCATACGCAGCTAAAAGAGGCAATATGGGCGATAAAAGTCGATGGGAAAACAAAGCTATAACAAGTCACAAGTATAGAAGACGAAATTCTTCTCCCACTATCGTGGTAATACGATGCAGCTAAGAAATAAAATGACGGGTGACGAAAATTACCGTCCTCCGCGCCCCCCTCATTCTCCGCGACGGTGTCCATACCTTCTGACACGGGCACTAAGAATGTCACAAAATGATAACAATAATTAGAACAAAATCCTGTTAAGTGACACAATCATTAGGATATATAGAAAAGGATTCATGTCCCCGCTGTTTTCTTGGAGCATTCTGCCAGTGTAAAGAGGAACAAGAAGTTACCATTATGCAAAGAAGACACCCCTCCTACCTCGACCCCCAACGCACTTGGCGTATGTTTCAGACCTACAAGCAAATCTGACATCGTCGTTAGAAACGCTATTCAAAAGATTTATCATGCGTAACCCAAACGACAGCATCAAGATGGTAAAAATGATAAATAGAGGACTTTAGGCCTTACTCGTCTCTGAGTCGATCAAGGAATTCCTCGCACTTGCGCCGGTATCAGCTTCCCTCGTCGATTCCGCCGGCGCATGAACAACTGCACCAAGATCAGATTGTAAGTCAAACATAAGGAAATTCTGCGGTCTACATAATCTGGACAAGCCGTACTTCCTTTCAAAGCTCCGATCATGTCGTCAGATGAGTCGCTCGGATAATGCTTTAACAGTTCGGCGGTATCAATATCATCCATGTCCGCCGCATCATCAGGAGGGTGAGCGTGTACCTGTTCAGCAACTTTGGTTGCAGACCAAACCTCTAAAAACACAGAGCATGCCAGAGATAATCATACGAGTCAGAGATAAAAGCATATATCAGAGATAATTGCTGTATCAGACAAACAAAGCATAAAAAGGAAATACGCGGAATGTCCAATAAAGTAATAACACCTGTAATGGTCAACTCGTCCTTGTTCGCCCGCTGCGGAGTTGTATCCTCGCCCGGGTACCCTTCAACACTAAGAGCAGAGTTGGATCCTCGTACATGTCCTATATCCTGCGCCCCAGGTAGAGGCGTCAAATCAATGATACCGCACACTATAAAAAAAAGAGAGGGGGAAAAGATAGACGTTACCTCAGATAAGCTAGGCGACGCCGCCCCTGGGTCCAAGATCTTTAGCCGCTTGCAGGATGAAGACCGAGAGAGATCAAACTCAAAGCCGTATGACGATCGACCAGTTGTCCTCCTCAAGAATTTTCGTGGATGGGACTTTTCGGTGGAACCAAGCGTGTCCTTGATGTCATAACTAAAAAATGCCTTCAAATGCATGGAATGCCATCTCAAATATTCGTAACTACATCTAGGAACCCGGCTGCGAGCCGGAATGGCATATGACGAATGAGTCCCACGCCGAAGCAGCAAACGCCAGCAAGAGGCCATCGTCGCAAGATCGCCTGATAACCTCCCATAATCCAGGACATTTTGAGGGATAACCTGATCAAAGCCGAACTGACGAGCACACCGATGCGGATTGTACACTTCTAGAGATGCAAAGTTCCCACTCCTAAAGGGTAGCCAGCCCACCCGAATACTCACGAGGAACTCGGTAGCAAGCCACCCATCCTCGGTCAATACGTCAACGGGGTTATCCTGGACATCAACCTGCTCGCTTAGACATCCCGCTTTGTTTGGGAATATAACCCGACGATGCCCAAAGGTCTTATCTTTACGAAAGAATAGACGCGCCTCAAGGTCTCTAAAGTGAACCGGGTGGGCTCCGGCAATGCACACCATGAGAGGTAATTTGCGCTTCATAACCTCAGAAGCGACGGTGTTATACAGCCCCTGAAACTGCAAATTGAACCACCCAAACAAATAATGAAGCGGAATCAGTGTGTCCCTTGAGCCCGGGAAGTCAGCGGTACACGCCTCCCTCAAAGACCGAAATAAGTTCGACAATGCCGCCGGGGCCAAGGAAAGACGAACTCCCCGCGCCAGTCTGTCGGCCATGATAAAAACCTCCGGTCTGATACGATTCGGGTACTTGTAGGGAATGGCAAAGTAACATAACCAACAGGCCAAAAATGCCGTGAGGAAGGTAACTCGATCCATTTCCTTTGCCGCGATAGGAGGCCGAAGGGGTGTATCGTAATCCTGTATTAGAGTGTTTTCGGAACCAACACCAAAGGGATCGCGTGGCGAGGGGAAGCCGGCCTCGTATGAAGTGCCTAAGTCGACAAAATGTAGAATCCACTGAGTAATGGAGACGGCCCCAGAACACCGATGAAGCAACTCATAGAAATGATGAAACACAGCCCTAAGAGAGGGAGAACATCGAGGCTCGCCGTGCGCAGTCTCACCAAAAAGTGTCTTTTCATCCGGCACATGCTCATCATACCGGGCACCTAGTATGGGAAGTCCGCAGACATGTCGCATGTCCCAGAGGCTCGGGACAATCTCCTCTTCAGAAAGATAACACGTATTGGTGGCCGGACTCCAATGTTCCAAAATGCCTTTTAGTAAAGTGACGTCGTGCTCATAATTAAATAATGACAGCACAATGGCCTCATGAATCCCGGCCTTCTTCAGAATCCTCCTCTCGCTACGCAAGATGTATCGCGCCCACTCCGTATAGCCGGGATGGTGCGCGATGCTACCGCAAATATTAAATCGCGAGGCCCATCTCGGTACACGCCTCGCGGCCATCTCCAAGCCCAAAAAGAAAGTCGACTCTTGATTGGATATTCTAGTATGGGGCTCAAGGCATAAGCACAAGTCCGGGCCCTGATCAAAGATGCGAGACTTGTTCATCGTCCCGATTACACTACGCTCTAAAGGCGTCCAGTTTCCACTTTCAAAAGGAGGGTGAGTCTTATGCTCTGGCAGCAACGGAGGCATAGGTAAATGACGAGGTATCTTGTTGTGAAACACATCCCTACCATCCAACATCATATCACGCCACTCATGCCATACTCCCCGGAAGTGGCCGAGGGAGTCGAACTTCTTAATATACTCCATAATCATCTCATCATTGGGTTCGTCCAATGGCATGGAAGTGCGGCGGGACCATAGGAAGCCCATGAACGATGCAAAAGACAGGAGCAGAAGAGGCAAAATACTGAATCGGCACCTGGAGAGACAACGAGAGTAATAAGAAAACATATGAACATTTTGTCTTCCCAACGATTTTGTATACGTTCCTTGCTTATACAAATCCGTTGGGAGGGGCAATTTGTTGAGCCTCTAATTCACAAAAAACAGGCATTACTACAAAAAGAAAGCCATCAATCCTTTTATCAAATATTGGTTTTCTCTAACACTACCCTCAAAACATATGAATTCATGTACTCGGGGACTCTAACTGCAGTTGGAGTTTATGAGGGACTGTGTAGACTGGTTCCCAGGTAACTACAAATAACTCCATGCATTTGAGAGTCAAAAGAGGAACATGCAAGCACAGCTAGGTGCATCACTACAGTCACGGTGCACTCACTCCGAATGCGAATTGGAAGACATGCAAAGAACATAACAAGGTGAATGGTAACAGTCACGGTGCACTTGCAGTGTTACATTTGATTTTTTAAAAAAAAGCACAAGACGCAATGGTGGACAGGACACTATCCAGTTAGCGGTATATACTACATACAGTAAAACATATGAGGTACATGTGGTGGCATCAGCATTCAACATGCAGCAGCTGCTTGTTAACAAAAGAACACAAATAATGAGAATACACCAACGATACGCGCAAGCATTTTCACAAATTCAACTAAACATTGACGTAGCAAGCACTACAAAATAGCATTTTCACAAATTCAACTAAACATTGACATAACAGGCACTACAAAATCAGATGATGCGTTTCAGCCTACAGAGGATTATTATCAAAAAAAACTACACGTTTTGGCAAAAGGACCAGGAAAAGGTTTTACTCCATGCCTTGGTAAGATGTCCCGTAGACGCTACCTCACCGCTTGCTGCCAACGCTGGTAAGGTCCAAGGGAGTGAAGCAAAGCCAAGCGCTGAAACCGATCCGAAAACGAATACGCAAACGCTGGATCCCCACTGCATGGAAAAAGGGATGAAGACGATAACGTGCATCAATTAGGAGGAGGATGACATGTACCTAGATGCTAATAAAAATAATCGTTGAAGCCACTGATGCCTCATTAGAAGACAAAAAGGGGTGAAACAACCGAGAGCCAGCAAGAGGCAAAAAGAAAGAAAAGGAAGCCGGCGCAACCTGGCATGTGTCAGCATGAATGACAGGAAACAAAACCACCAAATCCCACCAAATGACAAAAGACAAAACAGGTTCAAAAAAATTGCCAAAGAAGAGAAACAATTGTCAGGATATGGGAAAGCAGGGGAAAGCGCTGGAGACAGTGAGATGGGACAAAAAGGGGCGCGAAAGAAAAATGGCTTTTAGGTCAGCTGGAAGTTTATAAAAAGGGAGGGGAAGAAGAGAGAACGAAGAGGCTGAAGAGGAGAGACACGGTCGAGAGGCGGAATACGAAGAAGCTGCAGGTAGAGACGTTCATAGGTAAGAAAGGGAAGTTTTGTTACCTCGTTTAAGTAGGCCTGAGGTGCACTAAGCACCGGTGGCATCACAAGGTGCTAAAGGGCACCATCACACACACACTTCCTTGTTTTCTTTTTACATACGTAGGCCTGAGGTGCACTAAGCACCGGTGGCATCATAAAACACCGATGGTGGAAGAGTGAAGAAGTAAGACTGGCGAGAGCGTAAAAAAAAGAGAGAGAACGATGAGGAAATGAAGAGAAGGAGAGTTTAAAAGTAGAGAGGAGCACAAAAATGATAATGAAAATATAATAAAAGGGAGATGGTGCTATGAAGGAAGAAGGCGCTCAAACAGGGAGGAAGAAGGGTCGTGGGAAACCAGATAAACCAGAAGTCGAGCGGAAAATACACGAAATAAAAAACACGGCAAAAGGGGGGGGGGTCTGGAGGTCTAGAGGAGGGACTAACGAAGACTACCTGCAGAAGTAGATCGCCTATTCCGATCTCCTCCTTGACCTCCTCTTGGGAGATTGTCCCGGTTCAAATAAAAGGGCATTCAAACAGCCAGAACCCTTCTGCTCGCCGTTAGAAGGAGAAGACTGATTGAGCAATCGATGGAGGCTATCCTTCGCTAGAATACTGCCAAAGTTTTGAACTTCAAAGTCTCAGGACGAATAACCAAGAATAAAATAAGTAAAGGAAGTAAAGAAGAGAGGAGTAAAAAAAAAAATGATTCGAACACCTACGCATCTAACGCTGCAAACTAGTTGAATCTTGCCATGGCACTTTTTTGGAGTTCGGAGTATTCGAACAGGATTGTATTGACGGGAACCACCGGTCGCCGCTGAAGACCGCTGCCGAGCAAGAGAAAATGATAGCCGTTGAGGAGATGATACAAAAAACGAGAGAGGCAGAAAGAAGGGAAAGTAAGTAAAGTGGACAGATGTACCGTCCACCAAGTAGGCCCAGCCCAGGCCCATCTTGCCAACCAGCAGGGACCCGTGGCGAATCCAATCTGGTGCAAGAAAATCACCTCCGATTCTCTTCTCGTCCCCCAAGCCTGCTCAGACCAAGCGGTTACTCCCCAATTCTTCATGTCCTGCCCAGAAATTTGTCGAGTATCATCAGGAATGGCCTATAAAATCGAGAAACAAGACCCGAATCAGTGTCTTACCTGAAAGCCGTTGCCACCATCGAGGTCGTCAAAGCAGACTGCTTCCCTCTTTACCGAAATACAAATCACCCAGCCATATTTCTCGTCACCGCTTCAAACTACGAACGAAAGCCATTCTGTCTTTTGGCTCGAACGAGCGCCTCTCATCAGCGCCCTTCTAACAAGAAGCAAAGAGGTCCTCCACTAGAACCCTGATCAGCGCCATCCCCCCTGCTTTCGTCGCCTCCCAACAGGAATCGCTGCTTCCAGACGAACGCCCTCCCCGCGATTCGTTGGCACTTCCGCTGGAATAAACGGAGACCTAGACTCGTTCCGGCGACGTCTCATGGCAATCTCCATTCGAGCTCGGCAATACCAGAAGAAGCCTAGCACCGCCGGAAAGACGATGATAATATCCCCCCTTTTCTCCTTTGCCAACCCCTCGCCAAAGCGGCGACGTGACGCGACTCGCGAAAAGAGTAAAGCAACTTTACTCTTTCGTGTAAGATAAAAAAGAGTATAATTCCCAAAACGAAAGTGAAAATGTTTATGCGACAGCAGGATGGCTCACGACTCGTGCTTATACGATGGCTGGTGGTTTAAATCACCTATGCGGTAGGGTGAATTTAACTCAACGTCGCGTTTAGTTAAACGCCGACCCCAAAACGCTCTAACTGAATGTTTGAATGTAATAGCAATATTATTGAAGGCTTTAGCATATCATGACTTAATGTTGTTTGGGAGGTGCGTACGTCGACGTTTATCGTCGGGGCGTAACTCCTCAACGTGACGTGGCGTTTGTTAAGGCTGACATATTACTATCCTTTGAGTCATCTAACATGCTGCAAGGCCGGGTAAATTTCCGAATTAAATTACCCACTACGCCGCGAGGCCGGGTAAATTTCCCAATTGAATTACCTACTACGCCGCAAGGCCGGGTAAATTTCCGAATTAAATTACCCACTACGCCGCGAGGCCGGGTAAATTCCCAAATTAAATTACCCACTACGCCGCAAGGCCGGGTAAATTTCCCAATTGAAATACCTACTACGCCGCAAGGCCGGGTAAATTTCTGGATCAAGTTACCCACTACGCTGCAAGGCCGGGTAAATTTCCGAATTAAATTACCCACTACGCCGCGAGGCCGGGTAAATTTCCAAATTAAATTACCCACTACGCCGCAAGGCCGGGTAAATTTCCCAATTGAATTACCTACTACGCCGCAAGGCCGGGTAAATTTCCGAATTAAATTACCCACTACGCCGCGAGGCCGGGTAAATTTCCAAATTAAATTATCCATCACGCCACGAGGCCGGGTAAAATTCCCAATCGAATTACCCACTACGCCGCGAGGCCGGGTAAATTTCCAAATTAAATTATCCATCACGCCACGAGGCCGGGTAAATTTCCGAATTAAATTATCCACTACGCCGCAAGGCCGGGTAAATCCTGAATTAAATTATCCATCACGCCTCAAGGCCGGATAAATTCCAAATCAAATTACCCATCACGCCTCGAGGCCGGGTAAATTCTCGAATTAAAATTATCCAATACGTCATAATATTGCGTGAATTTTCAAACCAAAATACCCAATCCGTCTAAGCGTAATTACGGTGGAATATTGTTTGGGAGGTGCGTACGTCGATGTTTATCATCGGGGCGTAGCTCCCCAATATGACATCGGGTTGCCTAGACCGGGTATCACTTATTGAGCCGCTTCAAAGCCGAACCTCTGACCGACACACGACACTCAAAATTGATGAAAAGCTCATCTTCTCACCGTCCAAATACTGTGTCAAATTTTGTATTTCATTACGCTTATGAATGATATTGGCTGGTTTATTTCTCTTATGTCATTGCGTATTATAGATCCCTTAATCAAAGGTTCCCTACTTTTAGGGGTAATTAACGATGAACGCTTGCGCTCATTGGAAGTCAGAACCCATTAAACAAAAAGCCTTATTAATTTAAGGTGGATTTGAAACGGTCATAATACGTTCTCAATGTAACGAAAATGACCCCACAATATTAATATATTTAATATAAAATGCGCCTAGGCCTATTAATTAGCTAAAAGAAAAATTTTATTGCCAATTAATAATTTTATTTATTCATGTGACTAAAGTGCCAAGTCCAAACTTGCACTAAGACCCTTGTTTGACTCATTTTGATAACATAGGTCAATAGAGGTCAAACATTGTCCACTATAAGTGAACTAGTGGTCAAACATGAACTAAATAAAATCTCATATCCAAAGAAGTAATCTCAAACCATCAGTCTCTCAGAATGATCCGAATCACACAATAATCCAATCTGAGGCTATCCAATCAATGAGACTTCAAGTGTCTAGGTGTGTGACCCTATAGGTTCTTCAAACGCTGGCAGTGATAACCTCAATTTATCACAAGCAATGAGTGGCACCTAGCAGTACATCATTGCTACCCAAGTCATTAGAATGGAGTCATCATCGATATCTCCTAAAGCTACAACAAAGTATAGGTACACTTTTATTTTTTTGCCAAATGATATCCAGATTAGACAAGTGTATCACACTTGTTTAACTCAATTTAATAGTCATGTCTAAATCAGATACTCACCTAGGTATGGCCATACACTTTCAGTCATGCAACTATATGTGGTGTGCCCATGGACATCAAACTTCCATTTAAGGAAGGGGCAAATCCTATCGTGGCTCATTGAATCTCTCCTATGACTTATGATACACCCAATGACAACCGTTATGACTCTCCTGCTACAGCAAAGCATTAGTTTGTATCAAAGTGCATCACTTACCATATAGAGATGTCAATGACCTCAAGTCAAGGAAAAGTGCACCTCTGTCACTCTGAGATTTGACTTGAGATACCAAGTTAAATCCTCACAGTGGGTCGATCCAATATATCTACCTTGATATACCCATATGCCTGCGTTAGTACCTATTCAATATAATCTCTTTGCCAAATTGATATCCTGATTGGACAAAGTGCGTCACACTTTATTTAACCCAATCTTATGGTCATGACTAAATCAGGTTTTCACCTGGGTATGGCCCTAACAAATGGGCAAATCCTCTATTGGTCACTTGAACCTCACATATAGCTTAGGATATACCTAATGACAACCGCTAGGAACCCCTAGTAATTGTAAGGCATTACGTTATATCAATGTACATCTCTTACCATATAGAGGTGTCAATAACCTCAAGTCAAAGGACCATAGCACCTCTATCACATATGAGATTAACTTGTGACACCCAAGTTAATCCTCACAGTGAGTCAGTCTAGTATATCTATTATTAATATACTCATATGTCTGCGTTGGCTCCATGTGCCCAACCAGTGCATATACTAGTCTCATATGCACCATAGTTGTCCCTTATCCACTATGACACTCAACCGGGGATAAACTTTGAGACTAGATAAAATCTATCGCCAGGGACATTATCATGCAAATATACATTAATGTAGATGCAATCATAAGCATAGTAATAACAATGCCAGGATATATAAAATATCAAAATGAATGTAGTACATAGTCAGATTAAACAATTGGTCCTTAGGGCATATATACCAACATTTATATGCTTTCCTTATTGGTATTTATTAAAACAAAGAGAAAGAAATAGGAGCATAGTCATTGATTAATTATGTGAACTCCATAGCTTTGGGGACAATAATAATATTTAAATATCTTAATTGAGTACTTAGGCACTTGGGGCACTTCATAGGTAGGGTGTGAAATCAGTCATGGCAGTAATTTTAAATGCACATCTTGAAAGGCTGCGTCTAGACAGGTAACTGCTTCCTAAACGGATTCCTTAGTAGAATAGTGAGAAAATTACATTCATTACTTATTCTTTTTCCTATGTTTTCTCTTTCTCTCTCTTGGACTTGTTGAATCTTGAAGGCTACTTCAAAATACTAAAAATTGTGTTTAGGACAGTGATTGATAATCATGCCTCAAGGCTCTTAGTTTTTGTTACTTCCAATTCTGTTTTCTTAGGCTTCAAAGTTCAACACATAATAATGTATGTGTATGTTATGAGATACAAATTAGAATCCTTTGTAAGTTCAAAAAAATTCTATAATGAAATACAAAAATCAAACTAGAAAAAAATATTACAGTACTTCAATATGATCGAGGTGGAGAATATGTAAACTAAGAATTTCATGACTATATAAAAGAGTATGGGATTACCTCATAACTTACTCCAATTGATAGGTGTATTAGAAAGCAAGAATCAAATACTTTTAGACATGGTTTAATCAATGATAAGTCATATAAAATTTTCAATTTCACTTTTGTATATTTACCTTTGAAAAGATGCCCTTACATTAATCAACATTCTATATAAGTTAATTCAAAAAGACACCATATGAGATATACATTGTAAAGTGTCCTAATATATCTTTTATGAGATTTTGGGATGTAAGGCATACACCAAACAAAGTGTTTGTTGCTAAAACTAGTATATTTATATAGAAAGAGTTTCTTAATAGATTAGTTAATGGGAGAAAATTAGATCTCACAATATTAGATCCACAAAGAAGTAATGTCCTTAAGATAGAAGTTTATTTACAAGAAGTTAGTGGGAGTCCTTCCTTAGTGTTGTATGTAGATAACATACTTTTTGGTAAATACAAATATGTACATAGTTTATTTAAGTGAAGGTCACTAAATGACAATTAAGAATATCTTTAAGTACTTCAGAAGAACTAATGAGTATATGTAATATAAGTATTTATAATAAAGGCATTTTCATTATTATATTTACTTGATATATGTGTAATATAAGTATATAAATAATATCCTTAGAATAATATGATTATTCTTAAATATCCTTAGTTAAGCATACATTGGGACTAACATGTGTTGTAATTAATGATAAGAAGTTGTCATGATATGAGATATTATGTCAAACAAATAGGTACATGCTAGATAAAAAAAAGTACTAGATTGACAAACCATGAGAATGCTATATGGATTGTTATATAATTCTCATAATCATTCTAATAGTGATAGTAATGTATGTGATCCTTTAACTTAAGGCCATCATAGATTCCCACATGACTAGTTGTATACTTTGACATAATCAAATGTCATCTATAATTGGTGATTATAAACGATGTTAGTGGGTTTGCTATGAACCATGGAGAGAAATATGAGTGATCAATATATGATTGCTCATTTTTATATTATGAGAGTTTTGGTATTTTAGGCACCTTGATCAAGTGAGACCAAAAATACATGGTTATGCTCAAAAGAATGGATAAAAGATAATAATTTCATTTATTATATTAGTCTACTTATGTAATACCCTACTTTAGTCTCATATAGGTAGTGAGAGAAAAGAAAATATGGTATATGAAGTTTAGTGGTCTTTGTCACGCCCCGGCGGAAGCCGGCTATTTCTAGCTCAAGGTTCCCCAGGGAGTAACAATATTGATAGGAACCAGAGAACTACAATAATCATTATTTAATAAACAATCCAATCTTAACATCTACAGTTTTATAACACAATATCTGAATACAACTATCCAAATTATCAACTAAATAAAATACAAAAGGTAACTATCTCAACTCGGGCTGGTATCTGCTATCTACTCTATCCCTCCCAAAGGCTAACTCTGTACCTGGAAGAGAAACAAAGGAAGTTAGCAGAAATGCTAAGTAGGAATCAACAAACATGGTGAGGGAATCAATTAACAAGATAATTCAATGACTGAAACAACAATATACAAATAATATAAGAATGTCGTGCAAATCATCAAGCTGGCCAACAGATCTCACTTAAGAGCCGCACTCATTTTCAGAGTGTTTCCACTGTTGCTCATGCAATGGAACGACTGTCTCAAACATTCCGGTGAATGTTGCGTCCAACATCTGACATCCGTAGTATTGTCCCGAGGACAACTGGCGGTGCCCTAACCGGCAGCTCAGATAGTCCGATATAATCAGAACTATAACTCAGATAAACAGGCCACTGGAGAATAAATCATCCAGGTCAGCAGTCAAAATATATCACGACTTTATCATCTCAGATTTACAGCGGTTCCACATACTTATACGTCAATATCTCAGATACACAATTGTTCAATCAGGTTCATAAGCCAATAAATCAGATATCTCAACACAGTTTCTTTTATCGTGCACACAGAAATAGAATATGACCAAGGAACAAGATAAATGAGGTCAACTGAATTACAGAAACAAATCAAGCAGATGAAGCAATCAGATCTCAGTGTCAATCAATTCTATCATATGCATTATATATCAAACAAAAGGATTAAGTAGCAAATCCTATTATTGACACTGTAAGAAAGGAGTAGGGTAAGATTCCTACCTCAAGTGTTGTTATTCTGAATCCTCTTGAAAAGTCAACAAGTTTGTATATCAAATAATGCAAGCCGATTATTGGATCAACCACTCTGTAACATGAATTTGTACATGAACTCTATCATTAAACATTCTAATTTGAAAACCAAAACTACCAACAGGTAGAACATAACCCTAAACCTAGAGAACCAGTCTCAGATCATATGAACCGAACCTAAAACCCACTGAACCGGACAGAATTGCACTGAACCGATCAAATTCACCCTGAACTAAGTTAAACCGAGACTTCTAACTTCAATTACACAAAATATAAACCTCATCTAAAGCTATACAGACTACCATTAGATAGGAAATTTAATTACCTTTCCAACGACTACCTGAACCGGCCAGGATTCGACCGAATCGGGGTCGAACCGGTCAAAATTCAAGAACTGACCCGAAAATGAATTGAACCGCTCAATCCAATTGAACCGGTTTAAATCGATTTCAACATAGCCGACGGTTTATTTCTAAATAAACCGCCAAATCCTAAATTTGAACCCGGTCCGGCCATTCGAACCGCGCCGCCCGACCGCCGCCGCGCAAGGCTGCCGGACTCGCGTCCGCTGCTTGCGCCGGTGAGCTCGCGAGAACGCGTCGAACATCGGATCGACTCCAAATTTCTCCAGAAGATTTATAACAACGAAACGAAGCTCCTCGACGAACTTCGGAGAGATTTCGACGCCCGGTCAAAGCTCTCGAATTAGACGAAAGTATCGACGGTGGCGCCGCCGCCGTCGATACTCAAAACTCAACCAAACCCAACAGAACTTCACGAAAACTTCACAGAAGCCTACATACCTTGCTACGACGATGTATCGTAGCCCATAACACAGAGATCGCCATCGATGGAGGCGCTGGATGGTTGGAACACGAGGCGGCGCCGCTCGAACTCCGACGACGAGTTTGAGCGCGATTTCTCCTTCCTGACGGCGCTTCAAGGGGTGAAGATGTTCCAGGGTTCGAATCGAACCCACGAGAGCAGAAGCCCCAATATATAGAGGCAAGAAGCGTTCCATACGGCGAGAACGCGGCGGCGAGTAAATCGCCGAGATCCGCGGGGAAGACGACGGGTTGACTCGGTCCCCAAATTCAAATTTAAAGCTAAATCAAAACGATCGAATCCGATATTAAATTAAAAACACATCTCGGCTCGTTGGTTAGACGGAGCCGTTTGCGAGCGCGCGACCGGGGTTTGAATCCCCGCGGACGCGTTTTGATTTTTTGAAATAAAATACAATCGACTTTAACTTAACAAAGCATAGTTTAATAACAGAAATGAAAACATAGCCTGGCGGTTTGGGTGCAATCAAAAACTCCGCGCGTTGCGGGTTCGAGCCCCCGCGAGCGCAAATTAAGTTTTTATCAAAACTTAATTTTTTTAACCCTTTTTAAATTCCAAAAAATTCTCTAAAAATCATAAAAATTCCAAAATAAATTTCTAAAATTAAATTTATAAAATTTCAGGTTATAACAGTCTTACTATCATTAATTTGAGCATAAACATTTTAAATTAGATCACGTTGCCATTTAGCTTATTAAATTAATAGATCAATTTGCTCAGTAAATGGGTCATGCAAACTTAGCTCATATTTGCCCCCACTACCGAGCTATTTTTAAGTAGTTTTTAATTGGAAAGTTAATAAAAAGTGTTTAGTTATTAAAAAAACAAAAGTAAACAAAATGTTCATATACAGTTGCCATTTAAATATTTTTAAAGTACCAAAAGAAAAAAAGTTTACCAAGCAGTTCAAAAGTTTTGACAGCGGCTCTTAGTCATAAGTATAGTAAGAGGCCAATTGGAAAGGACTACTAAGGATGGTGGAGCTGTCACTAGACTAACCTCATATGTTGCCGACTAAGATGGTTCTTAGACTTGTGTTAGGTCTTTAGCATGACAAGGATGTCAAATATTAAGTGAAGGAGATTGTAATACCCTAGTTAGTCCCGTATAGATAGTAAGAGAAAAGATAGTATGATATATAAGGTTGATTATCATTAACTATGGCCTACAAATTTTAAATTAGACATTGTTGCTATTCAATTCACCAAGTTAATAGATCAGTTTATTCATTAAGTGGGTCATAATAACATCGGTATCAGAGTAAACGGTCCTAAGCTACAGAGGATGGTGGACCCACCATTAGGCTAACCTCATATGCTATCAACTAAGTGATGATTCTTGGACTTGTATTAGGTCTTAGGCTTGATGATAATATCAAGTCATAAGTGGGGGAGATTGTAATGCCCTAGTTTAGTCTCACATGGGTAGTGGGAGAAAAAATAGTATGATATATAAGGCTTAGTGGGCTTACTATCATTAACTTGGGCTTATGCATTTTAAATTAGATCACATTGCTATTTGGCTCACCAAATTAATAGATTAGTTTGATTATTAAGTGGTTCATAATAACTTGAGTATCAAGAAACATAATGATTGAATTATATAAGTAACATATATTCCATAACAATGATTTAAATCTTGGGATGTAGGTAGTAGTGTCATAGTAATCTATTGAGTCACACACTTAAATTGAATTAAAATCTCATTTAAATAATAGTTGTCAAATGGTATGATGGTAATGGTAAGACATGGGCATGACATTTTATTTTTGGATATTTTAATTAAAATAGTTTATTCAAATTTCAAACATGCCACATTGGCTAGACCCGGGTCATGTGCATGTAAATGATTGGACACATGGCTAGGCCCATGAAATGTAAATCCTAGGTTACATGCACTATCAAACTTATGAGATAAGTTTTGCAAGCTTGCTTCTAGTTGTCGCACCTAGACTTCTACATATGATGAGTAGAAGGATGCCTCCACCTCTTGACACTAGCAATAGAGCTAATAGAGAGATTCATTTTGATCATGTGTGGATATTGTTGTGGCAAGGTGCTTATAAGTCTTGCTTGAGAGATTCAATCTTCTAATAATATATTTTCAATTAACTAATTTGATCCTCCTTCATATTAATCCTAGGTGGGAAGCCAAAATTTTTATTATCCATTGTGTTATTCTATACATGTTCCCTAATAGTGGTATCAAAGTAGGTTTTCAATCCTCAAAACTATGAGTTATGGGCCCACATCTCTTGATCACGATTAAGAGGCCCAAAATACCAAAACTTTTATTATATAGAAGAGACGACTTCTATCCTGATCATTCACATTCCTCTCCATAATTTGTGGCATACTAATGAGATTTTGTATAAATATTATATAACTCATATATAAATACTTAAAGAAAACATATATATGAAACCTTATATGCTTTTAATAGATAGTGTAAGTATTAAACTTTGATATACTCACAATGGAACTATGATGATTTTGCTAATAGTCATGTATTAGTTAAGATATAATATGCTAGAAAAAAATTTAGTTGTATGGAAACATATAGGCTCTTATATATTTAAGATGATCCTTGTTTCTTGTAGTTATTGTGAAGTATTGTGGTGTTATTTACCTAAAAATTTTAATAGGTGTTTATAATAAATGATATTGTTATATGAATAGAGATATAAGATGACAAACAAAACTATTTATCTAAGCCTCATAAATCTAAAGTGGTAGTCTTGAGACCTAGCTATTTATCTCATAGAGTGGAGTCTTCTTCGCTACTACACAAGGTGAAGATGGATACCTACTATAATATCTAAGAATTAAAGTTGTAATTCAATGAAACTCATTAAAATATAAAATTCTAAAGTAAAAGGGTAAAAAAAATCAAGAATACCAAAAGATCCTAAGGAATGACTATTATGAAACATGACGCTACCTAGCTTTATAATATGCGACATACTAATGAACCCAACATTTGGTTTGCCATTTTCTACAAGTCGATAGGATTAATTAATGTATCACATTTGGTTAAGATGATCTCTACTCTTAGATCCAAGAGCTCTAATGCCAATCCTATCCTATCTAATTTTAATTTATGGGTGTTATAGTAAATTAATATAGCCTCCAAATTGTGTATACAAAGCATGCCTTAAACTCAACCTTGGGTTGATCTAACTCAAGCTTGGTTATTGTAGGATAACCTACCTCAATATAAATAGTTACACAATAACAAAATTATAAAAAAATAAAAACAGTTTGGTCCAATGACTAGAATCTGAAAGCAACAATAAAGGACACGCGTACATTGCAGCTACTAAATGGGCATGTTCAGTTGACCGAGTCAAGATAGGTAGCATTTATTTCTTTGTTTACTTCTTCTGCCTCTGTAGGGGGGTTGCATATCGTTTGATGCATGTGTTAAGATCCCCAAATACACAGTTCCTTCATCTGCATCGACTCCGAAGTGAGCAGGTGCACTTTGATCTGTTAACTTGGTTTACATTGCAGCTACTAAATGGGCATGTTCTGGCGACTAGGGAGGTAGGAGGTGGTAAAGGTAGGAGAATTACGATGTTAGATATGTTAGATAGAATATGTTTTGAGCTGTTAAGAATTAGGGCAGGATTTGTGTGAGGAACTTTATGATATCTTTAAACTCATTGGATTAATCTAGATTTGGTTTACCACGAAAGTAGAATGTCAATTTAGATTGATACCGGATTACGCCGTCGAAAGAGGGTAATCTATACTATTGGATATCTTCTTGAATGCTTTAAAATTACGTTGTTATGATATTATCTTGTTTGAGTTTAAGATCCATCAACAAGATGAACTCGACGTTCCAATGTCTCTAAACCTTGTTTTCTATCCAAAACTTTCTTTTGCTAGATTCGGTTGGCTTTTGCATTTAGTTATATTCGATTTACTTTCTGTAAACCCAAAACATTCAATCGATTATCTAGCTATTGATTTATAATTACTAGGTACTTGATCACTGTCCTTGTGGGATCGACTCTTAAGTACTACTACAATAAAACCGTTACACTTGCGGCTCACTCAACAATATATTCTCATAGTGATAGTAATGTATGTGATCCTTTAACTTAAGGTCATCAATAATTTCTACATGACTAGTTGTATACTTTGACATAATCAAATGTCATCCATAATTGGTGATTATAAAGGATGTCAATGGGTATGCCATGAACCACGGAAGAAATATGAGTGATAAAGATGTTCATTTTTATATAATGAGAGTTTTGGTATTTTAGTCACCTTGATTAAGTGAGACCAAAAATACATGGTTATGCTCAAATGAAGGGACAAAAGATAATAATTGCATTTATTATATTAGTCTACTTATGTAATACCCTAGTTTAGTACCACATAGGTAGTGAGAGAAAAGAAAGTATGATATATGAAGTTTAGTAGACTTACTATCATTAACTTAAGCTTAAGCATTTTAAATTAGATCACGTTATCATTTAGCTTATTAAATTTATAGATCAATTTGCTTAGTAAGTGAGTCAGGCAAACTTAAGGCCTATTTGCCCCCACTATCTAGCTATTTTAAGTAGCTTTTATTAGAAAGTTAATAAAAAGTTTTTAGTTATTAAAAAGCAAAAGTAAACAAAAAGTATATATATAGTTTCCATTTTAATATTTTATAGTTCCAAAAGAAAAAAAGTTTACCAAATAGTTCAAAAGTTTTGACAATGACCCTAAATTCTAAGTATAGTAAGAGGCCAATTGGAAATAACTACTAAGGATAGTGAAGCTACCACTAGACTAACCTCATATGTTGCCGACTAAGATGGTTCTTGGACTTGTGTTAGGTCTTGGGCATGACAAGAATGTTAAATATTAAATGAGGGAAGTTGTAATACCCTAGTTAGTCCCATATAGATAGTGAAAGAAAAATATAGTATGATATATATAGCTTACTAGCTTATTATCATTAACTATGACATATGAATTTTAAATTAGACCATGTTGCCATTCAACTCACTAAGTTAATAGATTAGTTTGCTCATTAAGTGGGTCATAATAATATCGATATCAATGCAAACAGTCCTAAGCTACAGAGGATGGTGGAGCCACTATTAGGCTAACCTCATATGCTATCAATTAAGTGATTGTTCTTGGACTTGTATTAGGTCTTAGGCTTGATGAAAATATCAAGTCATAAGTGGGGGAGATTGTAATATCCTAGTTTTGTCTCATATAGTTAATGAGAGAAAAGATAATATGATATATAAGACTTAATTGGCTTATTATTATTAACTTGGGCTTATTCAGTTTAAATTTGATCATATTGCTATTTGGCTCAACAAATTAATAGATTATTTTGATTATCATGCATATCGTGATAACTTGGGTATCCAGAAACACAATGATTGAACTATATAAGTAAGATATATTCCATAACAATTATTTAAATCTTAGGAAGTAGACAGTAGGGTCATAGTAATCTATTGAGTCACACACTGAAATTGAATTAAAATCACAAACATGGGCATGACATTTTATTTTTGAATAATTGAATTAAAAAGACTTTATTCAAATTTCAAACATGCCGCATTGGCTAGACCTATGTCATGTGCATGTAGATGATTGGACACGTGGCTAGGCCCATGAAATGTAAACCCTAGGTTACGTTCACTATCAAACTTATGTGATAAGTTTTGCAAGCTTGCTTCTAGTTGTCGCACCTAGACTTCTAGGTGTGATGAGTAGAAGGATGCCTCCAACTCTTGACACTAGCAATAGAGCTGATAAATAGATTCATTTTGATCGTGAGTGGATATTGCAGAGGCAAGGTGCTTACAAGTCTTGCTGGAGAAATTCGATCTTCTAATAATAATATATTTTCAAGTAACTAATTTGATTCTCCTTCATATTAATCCTAGGTGGGAAGCCAAAATTTTATTATCCATTGTGTTATTCTATACATGTTCCCTAATAGTAGTATCAAAGTAGGTTTTCAATCTTCAAACCTATGAGTTATGGGCCCACATCTCTTGATCATGATTAAGAGGCCCAAAATACCAAAACTTTTATTATATAAAAGAGACAACTTCTATCTTGATTATTCATATTCCTCTCTATAATTTGTGACATACTAATGAGATTTTGTATAAATATTATATAACTTATGTATAAATGCTTAAAGAAAACATATATATGAAAGCTTATATGCTTTTAATAGATAGTGTAAGTATTAAACTTTGATACACTCACAATGTAACTATGATGATTTTGCTAATAATCATGTAGTAGTTTAGACATAATATGCAAGAAAAAAATTTAGTTGTACGGAAACATATAGGCACTTATATATTTAAGATGATCCTTGTTTCTTGTAGTTATTGTGAAGTATTGTGGTGTTATTTATCTAAAAATTTTAATAGGTGTTTATGATAATGATATTGTTATATGAATAGAGATATAAGATGACAAACATGACCATTTATCTGAGCCTCATAATTTTATAGTGGTAGTCTTGAGACCTAGCTTTTTATCTCATAGAGCGGAGTAGGGGTGTGCCAAAAAATCGTCAAACCATCGAATCACGGTTAACCGAATCGAACCGAACCGATTTTTCAGTTAATCGAATCGAATGGTTCTTAATCGGTTTGGTTTTTTACTCGTGATTGGTTATTGGTTTGGTTACGATTCGAGGCTTGGCTGAACTGCGGTTAACCGAACCGAACAATTTATATAATATTTATATATAAAATATTTATTTATATATAAAAATAAATATTTTATATAAAATCAAACCGGTTAACTGTCAAAACCAAAGTTTAACCGCTGAAAACCAACGGTTAACCGAGAATATTTATATTTATTTATCTTAAATTATTTTATAATTTTAAATATATTTTTTATATGAAAATAAAACTGTTAACTATCGGTTTTCGGTTAACTGTACCGAAAAATCAGTTAACCGAACATCGGTTAACCGATACAAATGGTTCAGAATTGGTTTAGAATTTCTCCGAACTAATCCTACCAATACAGTTCGATTTTTTGGCACATCGAACCGTGCACACCGCCAGAGTGGAGTCTTCTTCACTACTACACAAGGTGAAGATGGATACCTTCTCTAATATCTAAGAATTAAAGTTGTAATTGAATGAAACTCATTAAATATAAAATTCTAAAGTAAAGGATAAAAAAAAATCAAGAATACCAAAGATCCTAAGGAATGACAATGATGAAAACATGGCGCTACCTAGCTTTATAATATGTGACATACTAATGAACCCAACATTTGGTTTGCCACTTTCTACATGTCGATAGGATTAATTAATGTATCACATTTGGTTAAGATGATCTCTACTCATAGATCCAAGAGCTCTAATGCCAATCCAATCCTATCTAATTCTAATTTATGGATGCTATAGTAAATTAATATATCCTCCATATTGTGTATACAAGGTGTCATGCCCCGGTCTAAAGGTACTCCTACAGACCTCTAGACCGGCGTAAAATCCCTAATTTCCGGTGTGAAATCACCCCTAAATTGAGAATCCTAATTGCCATCCGAATTTTATCCCCAAATCAGAAATGTGAACCCTAATTTTGAAATTACCTCTTTGGTCAAACTCCACAATGCCAGTCAAAATTGAAAACGCCCTCCGACGTCAGCCCTTCTCGTCGCTGAAATCGCGCTTGAATTTGATTTCACCGAGCATAGGTTTTTGGTCGCTGATGTCGTCCTACGTCAGCCGCCAAAACTTCGCTCACCATTTCTCGATTTTGACCTAGTCAAAATCAAAATCTGTCATTGCCTCGAACCGAATGCTCGCCCGTCTCCTTCTTCGTCTTCAACTTGTGGATGCCACCCGAGCTTCATCTGCTCGTCGCCCATCTTTTGCGTGTCTCTGGTGATAGTCGTACCAGCAGGGAAGACCGTCATCTTCCACCATCTGCCATCAGTCTTCGCCGGACACCGACGTCGCGACTGGAAACACAAAGACAACCGTAAATAGGGGAGAGAAGGTGTGGAGATGTAATGGATTCTTATTTCCAGCAAACACTACAGAACCCTCTGCTCCTTATCGCCGGCACCCTAGCCGCCGACCCCCTTTCCCTCCCTTGCCAGTCGTCTCCCCAGATGCCGGTTACAATCACTAAATTCTCCTCACAATTTCCGTTCATCGGTGTCCCCTTGAACATGGGAAACTCTCCTCTCAAGCTCCCTAAAACTCCACGCTGGTGTCGACGACCCGCTCGATTCTTCCTGTCGGATGATTTAAAGGGGAGAAGGGCACTGCTGTATTGATGCTGCATCTGCTTCACCCTCTCCCGATTTAGCCATGAATCTCTCGACCCCCGCTTCTCTTGCTTCCAGATTAGGGCGCCCACTGCCCTCTTTTGCGTCCGAGAACCCCGTCGCAGCCATTGTCCGCGTCCTCCGAAGACGAGCTCGCGTGATCCTCTCCAGCCTCTGCATCCGATAAGCTTGGCAGAGAAAGTGTGGCTGAAGATGAAGCTCCTGTTATGCTTCTGATTTTGGGGTCAATGCCCCTGTTTGACCAAGCAATCGAACGCTGTTGGGGTTTGCTTTTGTGTTTGCCGCTTGGGCTTGGGCCTAGTTTAGCCCAATGTTCCCTGGGCCAGACAATTCTCCCCTGCCCAACATGGACATTGCCCTCGATGTTTGTCATGGAGGGATCTTTCGCAATCACCACGCCAATGTATCTGATCTGACATTGTTGTACCTCCTTGGCATTGTTTGGAGCTGCTTGGATCGCCCCGAGCCTTGGCTCCTCGATGATTTCTATAGCCTCCTCAGCTGGTTCCTGTAGGACCATCACCATGATCTTCTGCCTGGTAGGGCAATCCTTCATCCAGTGAGGACTGCCACAAGGCCACACTAGAAACAACCTTGTGGCTTTGGTTCCGCATATGTCCTTCCCGTAGGACAATGTGGCTCTTGTTGTCCCGGTGAACCTTTGTCCTGCTAGGGAAATGATCTACCCCTTTATGGAACTCTAGCGCTCGACAGGGAGCCGCACTTCGGTTGTGACCTAGATTGCCTTGGTGGTGCAGATCTGGAACTCTAATTATCCACCAAGGACTCAGCCACCGCCGCAGCTGCCATCCAATCTGGTGGTGAGTGTTGCCGGACCTCCATCTCTGCCCATAGTTGAAGATTTCGTAGAAAATAATACCTTTTGTTTATCTCTGTCATGTCTGGTAGCTCCAACATCAGTGTAAAGAATGCCCTGACATACTCCTGGCTCAACCCTGTATGCCTCAGCCGATCCACTTTGCCACGAGCCTGATCCACTGAATTTCTGGGAAGAAACTGCCACCGCAATTCCTCATGGAAGGTCTCCCATGGCCACCTAGAAGCTCCCGACGTTGAGCTAACTTTGGTCCACCACCAAAGTTTCGCGTTGGCTGTGAGATATGCGATGCACACCTGCACCCGTTCTTTCTCTCGAACATGGCTCGTAGGGAACAGCTGTTCCATGTCCCAGATAAAGTTCTCCACTTCTTTGGACGATCGGACCCCCCCCCCCCCCGAACGTCGCTGGCTTAGGAACACGTACCTTCAGCTTGGGTGCTTCCTGCTTCGCTGTTGCTGTCGATCGTGATACTTGAGTTAGGGCCAAATGCAACACAACGATCTCAGCTTGCATTTCCTCTCACATGTGTGCCATCTGCCCTAGCAAGTCAATCAGACCCTCCAAAGTCTACTGCAGGGTTTCAATCTGCAACTGTTGTTGCTCCACCCTCCTCTGTAGATGTTCCACTTATGGAACAACTGCATTGTCTCTATCACCTATCAAACTGAGCACCTGCTCGATCTGTGCTATGCGATCTCCCTGGTTCACCATCTCATCAGGTAGTTCAGCTGTCACCTTGGCTTTACCACCTTAGTCATGCTTGGGCCAAACATCCTCTGATGACCCTCTTGCAGTATGCACAACCTTCTAGAATTTTCGGTCAACCTTCACCTTCCCGGGTGAAGCAGCCATGTTGTTTGCACCAAGACCTATGGGTATGGGCCCACAGTCTAGCTCTGATACCAACTGTCACTATTGGTGTATACGCCCTTAGACCCATTGTTGGTTTGTTTTGTACTACTTGATATTGGTATTTAATATATCATTCTGGCATTGTCATTATTATGCTATGTTTACATCTGCGATTATGTACATGCATGATAATGTCCTTAGAGACAGATTAGATCTGTGCTCAAATGGTGTGTCCCCAGTCAAGTACCTGAGTGGATAAGGGATAGCTCTAGTAGATCTGAAACTGGTATATGAGCTGGTTAGGCACGGGATGCTAACGCAGGCATATGGGTATATCAGTGGTGGATATACTGGACCGACCCGCTGTGAGGCTCTAACTTGGTGTCATGAGTTAAGCTCATAAGTGACAGGAGATGCATTGATCCCTTGACTTGAGGTCATTGACTCTTCTATATGGTTAGGGACATACTTTGATACAACCTAATACCTCACCGTAGCAGGGAGGTCATAACGGTTGTCATTGGGTATGTCACGACCCATATGAGAAGATCAATGGACAGACATAGGATTTGCCCCTTCCTGCGGGAAGCTTGATATCCACGGGGCCCACTATGGTTATATGACTGAAAGTGTATGGTCATTCCCAGGTGAAAGCCTAATGTAGTCATGACCATGTGATTGGAAGAAAACAAAGTGGTGACACACTTTGTCCAATAGGATATCAGTCTGGCAAAGAGACTGTAATGCATCACTATCTTATTGCGATGATGGGGATGTCAATGTTGATATCCATTTTGAAGACTTGGGTAGCAGCGATGCACTGCTAGGTGCCACTCACTGCTTGTGATGAGCTGAGTTCATCACTGCCAACGTCAGAGGAACCTACAGGGTCGCACAACTTGAAACTCGGGTTCTCGTATTGATCGGGTAGCCTAATGATCGAGTTATTGGATAACTCAGATCCATTTGAGAGAATTCATCAGTGCCATTGTGCCTGATGAGATGGAAGGGACTTATTGGAGCTAACTTCATTTTTGGGCCAGATGGGCCAAATGGGCCAATAGGTCAAATAGGCCCAATAGGCCAATTGGGCCAAATGGGCCAAATGAAGTCTAAGCTTGGAGCATGGACCAATGGGCCTCCAAGCCCAATGGGCGAGAAACCCAGTTGGGGTGTGAGGCCTAATGGGCCTTGAGGCACAATGGGTCGTTAGGCCTAATGGGCCATGACAATAAGTTGCTTGAGCCCAATAGACATCATGGTGAATTAAATCAGGTATTTAATTCTGGGAATTAAATTCTGTAATTAATTCTAAGTTTATTGATAAATTTAATTCTGGATTTAATTACTAATTTAATTCTGAATTTGAAGAGTCATGCTATTAATGGCCATTATGAAACTTTAATTTATGGTTTTAATGGGTCATTATGGGACTTTAATTCAGAGTTTAATTCCATTATTAATTTTGAATTTAATTCTATAATTAATGACGAATTAATTCAGAAATTAATTATGAATTTATTGCGGAATTCAAAGGGTCACCATGATTTCTATAAAAGAGGGGGTGGAGTGTCCTTAGCACCTACTTGATCTCTTGTGAAAGATTTCTGTCCTTGGCGCCTACTCCATTCTTCCCTCTCTTCTAGGCGACTGCAAGGTTGGACCTTGGCAGATTCTTCCATCATTCCTTCTCATCTTGACGTCTCCTTCTTGTGGGTAGCGCAGCTCTTCATGATTTCTCCCAAAGGCGTGGATCTTCTTCCCGAGGCTAGCACCGGGCGTGGGAGAAGAGAACTCGAGTGTCAGTTGTGTGTGAGACTGCAGAGGGAAAAAATTTGGGCGCCTACATCGCATCCTTTTCTATGCTACAAGGTATCATCTCCTACTCACCCTGTCGATTCCTTCGCATGACTCGATCTTCCGGGTTTTTGGGACTGGTCTGTTTCTGGGATTGCTTCCCCTATGCATGTCTTTAAAATTTTAAAATCTCCGGGGTTTCCCAACAGTGGTATCAGAGTAACTTGCGAACTCGAACGGTGTTTTTATGCTTTGATTGTATGCTCACATGCCATATGAAATTTTTCGAAAATTCGCATATGCGCATGGTTTTTTTAAGTAGGAAAAACGGTAAGTTTTTCATTCCTAACATCTATTCGATTTTTTTGGTTTTTCGCTTTCTTCACATGGTGGGATATACCCATATGTGAGAGAATTAATTTCTCCCCATGCTTGTAAGATAGACCTACTGTGTGGGATTTGTCAGGATTATGGGGCAAGGTGATTGTCTTAATCTTGGCAGGTTAAGGATTGCAAGGGTAGGCGGCAAGCGTGCTTGGAGCATGCATGCGCCACTTGTAGACTCCTAAGAGAAACGAAAAATCCTAGATTTGTGAATAGACATTGAGGTTGAAATGCATGTTTTCTAAGAAACTAAAACTAAAGTTTTATGGTTTCATGAGCATATAGAAAAGCATGACATAGATATCTTGATTGTGCATCGTGTTATGATCATAGTCAAGCCCCTTGTATGCCTGTGATGTATTTATGTGAGGCCTGCGTGCCCTTTTTTTTCTTTTTGTTTTGTAAACGCACAAAGAAGATTAGGGGCGCATCCCTCATGGAGCTTGCATCATGGCGCATCAACCATGATGGCACATCTTGCTTTGTGATGCAAGTAAGGGCTTGGCCGAACCATAGGGTTCGTGAGCTATCCCTCTTGGCACAAGCATTATGGCGCATCATGCATGGAGGAGCTATCAAGGTCTTGGCCGAACCCTAGGGTTTGTGTGCTATGCCTTGCTGTGGAGGACCTTGGAGACGCACTTGAAGATAAAGCTTAGTGGCGGCTAGGTTAGGTCTGGTTGGGGCTTGTCACCTAGGTCAAGCATTGAACATCCTTTGGCATGTGATGGTTCAATGTGTTGATTAGGCTATGACCACATCGTTTGTTTACTACTTTCAATATCTACAAAAAGCATGTCTGGATGTGTTTTATCGTTATTGTTTTGTTATCACTATAGGATTGCATGCCTGTAATGTTAGACAAAAGATAAAACTAAGAGGATGAAACCTCAAAAACCCTCAAAAATAATATCAAGTATGTAGCCTTCTGACGCGTAGCCCTCGTTAAGCTATCGACCAGTGGTGTTGTGCACTGTTTCCCACCCTCATGGGACACACCCACTTATCTTTACAAGGCATGTGGTGGCAATGGTTTCCCCAGTCTAGTTCAAAACCTGGTCATGCCTTCGCAAGGAAACTCGTTGGGCCTAGGAATAATGGTCAGGTTAGACTTGACTAGTTTTTCATATGTGGTGGCCACATGATGGAACTCTAGAGGCGGCCTCGAGAAGTTAGGGTTTTGTGTTGTTCCAACCCTAGCTGGGCACAAAATGCTTGAACTGTCTTGAGAAGAATAATTGCCTGGGTGTAATCAGCCGGTGTGCCCACCTTAAGAAGCATGAGTCCCTTTGTGCATCTCATCCCACCCTCGTGGGACACGAAGCCTCATGTGGAATAAGGATCCCATCTCACTAGGAAATCTCGGATTTCTTGATTGACTTTGTGGGTTGTCAATTCGATTAAAATAGTGGGAGCCATGATCATTTAATGCAAGTCCAGATTAAATGATTCGAAGTAGTACTAATATGTTATCTTAGTTGTTGTAGATCAATGGCTACGAAAAATAGCAGATTAACACTGTGATCCCTTCTTGACAAGGATAAGTTGGTTGGATCCAACTTTATGGACTGGTATCGGAACTTGAGGGTAGTCCTCAAGCTCAAGAAGAAGCTTTATGTCCCTGAGCAAGCGCTTCCCGCGCCTCCTCCACCTTCAGCCTGAGTGGCTGAAAGGGATGCTTTTAGAAAGCATCAGGACGACTCTTTGGAAGTGGCATGTCTCATGCTAGCCACCATGACGCCTGAATTTTCAATGCAATATGAGGAGCAGAATGCATTTCAAATGATAACTCATTTGAAACAGATGTTCAAGGCTCAGGCTAGGACTGAGAGATACAACATTGCCAAAGCAGTCTTTCGGTGCAAGTTATCTGAAGGTGCTCCAGTGGGACCCCATGTACTCAAGATCATTGGGTATGTGGATCATCTCAAGCGACTAGGACACACGATTGATAACGAGCTGGTCACGGATCTTATTCTACAGTCCCTACCCTAAAGCTTCAGTCCATTTATTATTAGTTTTAATATGAACCGAATTGAGTGCTCAAGGGAGGAACTATTGAATATGCTCCAGACGACCGAGCGAGAAATGGTCAAGACCAAACCCAATTCTGTTCTTTTGGTCCATGCGACGAAGAAAATGAAGAAGAAGAGTAAGGCACGTGCCAAGGGTAGTGCCAAGGGTCAAAGCAAAGCACTAAAAAAGAAGATGAGGATGTCAAACGAACAGCGGTGCTTCCACTGTGGCGAGCAGGGCCACTGGAAAAGGGATTGCAAGCAACTTCAGAACGAGGAGAAGAGAAGCAAGGCTTCATCTTCAGACTCAGGTATTTATGTTACCGAAGTCAACCTTTCTACTTCTATGTCATGGGTATTGGATACCGCATGCGGAGCTCATATTTGTACAAATATTTAGGGGCTCCAAAGAAGTAGATCGGTGCGGCCTAGAGTCATTGACCTACGTGTTGGAAATGGAGCACAAGTTGCTTTTATTGCCGTAGGACTTTTGACGCTCTCTCTGCCTTCTGGACTTCAATTAGAGTTAAATAATTGCTATTATGTACCTTTCCTTACCAAAAACATTATATATATTCCTTGCTTGGCACGGAAAGGATTTAAATTTGAAATAAAAGAGGACTCTTGTTCTTTTTCATTTGCAAATGTGTTTTATGGGAATGGTACCATGTGCAATGGATTATATGTCTTGGACATGGATAACTCTATATGTAACATAAATCATAAAAGGATCAAACTGAGTAGTTCAGTTGGTGTGTACCTTTGGCATTGTCGATCAGCTCATATAAACAAGAATCGCATTTAACAACTCCATGCAAATGGATTGTTAGATTCAACCTCCTTGGTGGAATTTGATACTTGGAGCCTTGTTTATTAGGGAAGATGACAAAAGCGCCCTTCACCAAGATCGGTAAGAGGGCAGGAGGTTTGTTGGATCTCATACATAGTGATGTGTGTGGGCCATTCAGTAAACAAGCTAGAGGAGGGTACAACTACTTCATCACATTTACTGATGACTTCAGTATATATGGTTATGTCTATTTGATGAGACATAAGTCCAAATCCTTTGAGAAATTTAAGGAGTTCAGACATGAAGTAGAAAACCAGCTTGGTAGATCTATTAAGACTCTTCGATCAGATCGTGGTGGAGAGTACCTGAGCGGTGAGTTCTTTGACTATCTTAAAGAGTGTGGGATTCTATCCCAACTCACTCCTCCTAGAACACCTCAATTGAATGGTGTGTTTGAAAGGAGAAATCGAACCTTGTTGGATATGGTTCGATCTATGATGAGTCATGCAACTCTACCACCCTTGTTTTGGGGACATGCACTTGAGACAGCTTCTCTCATACTGAATAACATTCCATCTAAGAGTGTCTCTAAGATTCTATACGAGGTGTGGAGTGGGAGACGCCCGAATCTCTCATTTATCAGAGTCTAGGGATATAAGACTTATGTCAAACGTCAGGATTCTAGCAAGCTAGAACCCAGATCTGATAAATGCGTGTTTGTAGCGTATCCTAAGGAAACTAAAGGATATTACTTCTATATTCCCAGTGAGAATAATGTTTTTGTTGCTCAGGGTACCGTCTTTCTAGAGAAAGAATTTCTCAAGAAAGAAGCCAGTGGGTGGAAGTTTGACTTGGACGAGGTCCAAGTGCAACCACAAAACACTAAGATGGAACCTGAGCCACCTGCACCGGTTGCTGGGCAACTAGAGGCTTAGACACATGCCCCTCGTAGGTCTGGGAGGATTCGTCGTGCACCTAAGAGGTATGGGTCGCTGCGACCCAACACGATGGGATCTTCATCATTGAGGATGAACCCAGGACCTCTGATGAGGCGATCGCTGGACCAGACTCCGAGAAATGGCTTATGGCCATGAGATCCGAGATGGATTCCATGTCGGCTAACTAAGTCTGAGATTTGGTTGAGGTGCCTGATGGGGTAAAACCTATAGGGTGTAAATGGGTCTTTAAGAGGAAGATTGACATGAATGACAACATAGTTACCTATAAGTGTAAACTTGTGGCTAAAGGATTCAGACAAGTCCACGGGGTGGACTATGATAAAACCTTCTCACTAGTTGCCATGTTTAAATCCATTCGAATCTTGCTTGCTATAGCTGCATATCACGATTATGAGATATGACATATGGATGTAAAGACAACATTCTTTAACAGAAAGCTGACAGAGGATTTGTATATGACACAACCTGATGGTTTCATCCATCCTATGGAGGTCAATAAGGTCTGCAAGATAAAGAGATCCATTTATTGATTAAAGCAATCTTCTCAAAGTTGGAATCTTCAATTTGATGAGGTAGTAAGAGATTACGGCTTTATCAAGAGCAAAGATGACACCTATGTATACAGAAAATTCAGTGGCTGGTCTTGTATGTCGACGACATACTACTTATTAGAAATGACAACCCTAGATTTCAAGCTGTGAAGACATGGTTGGGGAAGTGTTTCAAGATGAAAGACTTAGGAGAGACCGCCTATATCTTAGGCATGAGGATCTACCGGGATAGATCCAAGAAGCTCATGGCCCTTAGTTAGAGTACTTACATTGATAAGGTCCTAGAGAGGTTCAACTTGGAGCAATCCAAGAAAGGATACATTCCAGTGAGACATGGTCTTATTCTCTCTAAGAGCCAGCGTCCCACCACACAGGCTGAAAGGGACTACATGAGTCGAGTACCCTATGCTTCGGCAGTAGATTCAATCATGTATGCAATGTTGTGTACTAGACTAGACGTGGCTTATGCTATGAGCATAACCAGTCGATATCAATCCAATCTAGGTCTACAGCACTGGGTGGCTATAAAGAACATTCTGAAGTATCTGAGAAGAACTAAAGATTTGTTCTTAGTCTATGGGGGACAGGAAGAGCTCAGTGTTTAGGGCTACACTAATGCATCGTGCCAGGCTAACCTTGATGACTTCAGATCGCAGGCAAACTATGTGTTCAGATTGTGTGGATGTGTGATGAGCTGAGAGGGCTCTAGGCAATCCACAATAGTTGATTCTACAACCGAGGCTGAGTATGTTGCTTCTGAGGCAGCCAAAGAAACTGTTTGGATAAGGAGGTTCATTTCTGAACTTCAGGTGGTTTCAACTGCTATGGATCTAATTGATGTCTATTATGACAACAATAGAGTGATCGCACAGGCAAAGGAACCACGGTCTCATCAAAAATTCAAACACATTCTTTGTAGATTTCACCTGATCTGGGAGATCATTGGCAGAGGTGATGTCAAGATAAGCAAAGTTGACACAGATAGCAATCTAGTAGACCCACTGACCATGGCTTTGGTGTAGCAAAAGCAAGTTGGTCATACGAGGGACAAAGGGTTGATATTTCTCAACAACTAAGTCAAAGTGCAAATGGGAGATTATTGGTGTATATGCCCTTAGACCCGTTGTTCGTTTGTCTTGTACTACTTGATATTGGAATTTAATATATCATTCTGGCATTGTCGTTATTATGCTATGTTTACATCTGCGATTATGTATATGCATGATAATATCCCTGGAGACGGATTGAATTTGTGCTCAAATGGTGTGTCCCCAGTCAAGTACCTGAGTGGATAAGGGACAGTTCTGGTATATGTAAGATTAGTATATGAGCTGGTTAGGCACGGGGTGCTAAAGCAAGCATATGGGTAGATCAGTGGTGGATATACTGGACTGACCCACTGTGAGGCTCTAACTTGATGTCATAAGTTAAGCTCACAAGTGACAAGAGATGCATTGATCCCTTAACTTGAGGTCATTGACTCTTCTATATAGTTAGGGACATACTTTGATACAACCTAACACCTCACCGTAGTAGGGAGGTCATAATGGTTGTCATTGGGTATGTCACGACCCATATGAGAAGATCAATGGACAGACATAGGATTTGCCCCTTCCTACGGGAAGCTTGATATCCACCGGGCCCCCCTATGGTTGCATGACTAGAAGTGTATGGCCATACCCAGGTGAAAGCCTGATGTAGTCATGACCATGTGATTAGATGAAAACAAAGTGGTGACACACTTTGTCCAATCGGATATCAGTCTCGCAAAGAGACAGTAATGCATCAGTTTCTTGTTGCGATGATGGAGATGTTGATGTTAATATCTATTCTAAAGACTTGGGGTAGCAGCGATGCACTGCTTGTGATGACCTGAGTTCATCACTGCCAACATCAGAGGAACCTATAGGGTCGCACAACTTGAAACTCGGGTTCTCGTATTGATCGGGTAGCCTAATGATCGAGTTATTGGATAACTCAGATCTATTTGGAAGAATTCATCAACGCCATTGTGCTTGATGAGATGGAAGGGACTTATTGGAGTTAACTTCATTTTTGGGCCAGATGGGCCAAATGGGCCAAATGAAGTCTATACTTGGAGCATGGACCAATGGGCCTCCAAGCCCAATGGGCGAGAAGCCAAGTTGGGGCGTAAGGCCTAATGGGCCATCAGGCCTAATGGGCCATGACAATAAGTTGCTTGGGCCCAATAGACATCATGGTGAATTAAATCATGTATTTAATTCTGGGAATTAAATTTTGTATTTAATTCATTAATTAATTCTAAGTTTAATGATAAATTTAATTCTGGATTTAATTACAAATTTAATTATGAAGTTGAAGAGTCATGCTATTAATGACCATTATGAAACTTTAATTCAAGGTTTTAATGGGTCATTATGAGACTTTAATTCAGAGTTTAATTCTATAATTAATTCTGAATTTAATTCTATAATTAATGATGAATTAATTATGAAATTATTGCGGAATTCAAAGGGTAGTCATGATTTCTATAAAAGAGGGGGTAGAGTGTCCTTGTCGCCTACTTGATCTCTTATGAAAGATTTCTCTCCTTGGCGCCTATTCCATTCTTCTCTCTCTTCTGGGTGACTGGAAGGTTGGACATTGGCAGATTTTTCCATCATTCCTGCTCATCTTGGCATCTCCTTCTTGTGGGTAGAGCAAGCTCTTAAGGATTTCTCCCAGAGGCGTGGATCTTCTTCCCGAGGCTAGCACCGGGCGTGGAAGAAGAGAACTCGAGCGTCAGCTGTGTGCGAGACTGCAGAGGGCGAACATTTGGGTGCCTGCATCGCATCATTTTCTTCGCTACAAGGTATCATCTCCTACTCACTGTGTCGATTCCTTCGCATGACTCTATCTTCTGAGTTTTTGGGACTCGCCTGTTTTAGGGATTGCTTCGGCTGTGCATGTCTTTAAAATTTTAAGATCCCCGGGGTTTCCCAACCGTCATGCCCCGGCCTAAATGTACTCCAACGGACCTTTAGACCAGCGTGAAATCCCTAATTTTCAGGCGTGAAATCACTCCCAAATTGGAAACCCTAATTGTCGTCCGAAATTAATCCCCAAATTAGAAATTGGAACTCTAATTTTAAAATTACCTCTCTGGTCAAACTCACAGTGCCGGTCAAAATTGAAAACACCCCTCCTTGTCGTTGAAATCGCACTCGAATTTGATTTCACCGCATGTAGGTTTTTGGTCACTGACGTCATCCTACATTAGCGGCCAAAACTTCGCTCGCTGTTTCTCGATTTTGACCTAGTCAAAATTGGAATCTGTCTTCGCCTCGAACCGAATGCTTGCCCATCTCCTTCTTTGTCTTCAACCTGCGGATGCCACCTGAGCTTCGTCCGCTCGCCGTCCGTCTTCGCATGTCACCTGGGATAGTCGTACCAGTAGGGAAGACCGTCATCTTCCACCCTCTATTGTCAATCGTCGCTGGACACCAACATCACGATTGGAAACAGAAAGACAACCGCAAACAGGGGAGAGAAGGTGTGGAGATGTAATGGATTCTTATTTCCAGCAAAACACTACATAACCCTATCCTCCTTATCGCCGACCCCTAGCCGCCGACCCCCTTTTCGTCCCTCGCCGGTCGTCTCCCTAGATGCCGGTTACAATCACTCGATTCTCCTCACAATCTGTGCTCGTCGGCGTCCCCCTGAACGCCGAGAAACTCTCCTCTCTAGCTCCCCAAAACTCCACGCTGGTGTCGACGACCCCCTCGATTCTTCCTATTGGACGATTTAAAGGGGAGAAGGGCACTGCTGTATCGATGTTGCGTCCGCTTCTCCCTCTCCCGATTTAGCCATGAATCTCTTGACCCCCGCTTCTCTCGCTCCCAGATTAGGGGGTCCGCCGCCCTCTTTTTCGTCCGAGAACCCCGCCGCAGCCATTGTCTGCGTCCTCCGGCGACAAGCTCGTGTGATCCTCTCCAGCCTCTGCATCCGATGAGCTTGGCGGAGAGAGCACGGCTGAAGACGAAGCTCCTTTTATGCTCTCAATTTTGGGGTCAACGCCCCTGTTAGACCAAGCAATCGCACGCTGTTGGGTTTCGCTTTTGTGTTTGCCGCTTGAGCTTGGGCCTGGTTTGGCCCAATGTTCCCTGGGTCTGACACAAGGCATGCCTTAAACTCAACCTTGGGTTGATCTAACTCAAGCTTGGTTATTGTAGGATAATCTACCTCAATATAAATAGTTACACAATAACAAAATAAAAAAAAAAAGAAAAACAGTTTGGTCCAATGACTAGAATCTTACGCAACAATAAAGGACACGCGTACATTGCAGCTACTAAATGGGCATGTTCAGTTGACCGAGTCAAGATTGGTAGCATTTATTTATTTCTTTACTTCTTCTGCCTCTGCAGGGGGGTTGCATATCGTTTGATGCTTGTGTTAAGATCCCCAAATACACAGTTCCTTCATCTGCATCGACTCCGAAGTGAGCAGGTGCAGTTTGATTTGTGTTAACTTGGTTTATGTTTATGCCAGGGCGACTGGAGAAGTAGGAGGTGGTGGCGCTCCAATTGAGCCACCGCCAGTGTTTGTAAAGGGAACAAAACAAAACTTGCGCCACCGTTGCAGCAACGGCAGGCATCGGATGTGAATTCTCAGACGAAGAAGCAGTGGCCGGCGAGGCGAGGGACAAAAGTGCTGGGGGGACTAGCATTCATGTGAGCTCAAAACTGGTAATAATATAATTATTGTTAACGACACGACCACATGCTGCTCTGCTCTGCTCACTAGGCACCACGCTACATGAGAAAAGAAACTTACTGCTGCACTGCACAAGGTAGAAAGTGTTTCGTTTTCCCTTTTATCTATTCCTGTCAATTGTGTGGTGAAACTGTAAATGTTAGGTAATTCATTGGTACCAAGATTGTCTTCACAAAATTCAATTTTTTTCCTTGCTTGCATCCATGTTTTAATGATTCACTCAAATAATTTATCTTGTCCTAAACTGATGACTAGTTTTGGCATTGAGAATCTCAATCATGTATTCTTTAGCATCTTCTTAGACCATAATAAGCTTTGAAATCAGTAAAGCTAGAGTAGATTTTTTAAGGACTTCACATAGAAACATTGAAATGCAGCACCAAACTCATTTCCCAGATTAATCCAAAGCAGATCGAGTAACAATCTCTAGAAAAAAAACAGAAAAAAAGGAAAAAAAAAAAAAAGAAAGAAACTCACCGTCATTACTCATTACATATTCAAATGATCAATCGGCCTGCAAGGAAAAATAAAGTACAACTGATCACAGCCTTCAAAATATGAGCAGCTAAGCGTTTCCACCCAGACACAGTGCATGGCTACAGGATTCAGTAGCCTCCCGACTTGTCTATTGCAATGAATAAAGGAAGGGTAAAGTGATTGCGTTGCTTCCCTATTCACCATTAAATCTTCTAGCCTTTCACAATTGAATCCAACCTTCTTTGTCTGCCTTTCTCTCTCTTTTTCATTCACTTTGAGCTGTAGCTTTAGCCTTTTGTTTTTATCCTACCTTTTCCCCCTCCATGTACGCTAATTTTGTTAGAGAACGTCCGAATCAAACACATTGATCATAATGCTAATATTGTAGCCTTCTCCTCTTATTGTTTGCTTCCGCCACAGAAGAGATGGCGCCATTACGAGCATCAGATGAGTTGTCTGTGCTGGAACAGTTTGCCGCTGATTGATTGCAATTGGCCAAAGCTTTTGGTGCTCTTGGCTTCTCTTTCGTTGACTCCGGGATCAACATAATGTAACAAGCAGACACAGCATCCTACGCCACCAAACAAAAACAAGAGAAAAGAAGGAGGCGTTGTGTTAATTACAGTAATTGTGAAATGTGCTCTAGTACACCCGCCTAATCGTGAGGAATAAACTGATGAACTCACCAAGTCCATCGATCTCAGTGATGAAATAGCACTAATCTGGGACTTGAGTGACTGCTGGGTCAATCCACCATCTGATGCAGCGAGAATTGCAGCAGCTGCTACGACTGATGCTCGATAGTCCACCAGATTTATGGCTGCAGTGATTATTAGGAAATTAAGATTCATCAGATTGATACACAGTAATGAAACCGATGAGCCTGCTTCCTTGAGTACTCTTGGAAGAAAATTCATTCGGCCTCTAACCTTGAATCCTAGCAAAGATGAGCTCAACAGCCCTACACACCAAGTGCTCCGCCGGGTGTTGTCGAAATTTAGAACCCAAATAGCTGAGAAATGGGAAGGGCGTGGCTGTTATCATCCTCCACCCCAGCGTGCTCAACACCAAAAGCTCCATCCTCTGAATTGCTTCCGCTTCAAAATGGTAGTCCGCTTCCAATTCCGGTAATGCTGCAGCCTTGCACTCCTCCATCTTGGCGGCCAGGGATAAGCAAGCCACTGACAGCAACTGAATTGCCCATCGCTTACCTTTCTAATTAAAGCAACAAATGCTAAGTAGAGAAATCATACAGATGGAAGATGAAATGAATGCAGCAGCTACCATTAAATCGATGGTTCGATGCTTGAAAAAACGGTCCAAGTAGGTCACAGCTAAGTAGGCCGTCTTCATGCTGAAACCCAGCAAGGCGTGCGTCTGCAATAGTGAAATCACACAGTGAGCGGCCGGATTGGTAAAAGTAGAAACGCTCAAGGATGATACCAGCCAAGTAATTATTAACCTTGACAATCCATCGAACAGCATCTGGGCGAGAGGAGGATTCAACCGAGCTGGGAGGAGACGAGGAATCACAAGCTGTACAACAGAAGCGGCTTTCTCTGCTCAGCAGCAACTCGATGTAGTCATCGTCATCGTCATCCTTCTTCTTTTCGAGGTTTTGCTCTTCGACTTGCGTGTAGGTGACTGAAGAAGACAGAGACATGATGCAGCTTGAGGCAGCAGCAGCCATTGTGGAGCGCAGAGAAGAAGAGTAGAGAAGAAGGCTAGAGCAGCAGTGGTACTGGTACTAAGTACTAACTAGTGCAGGCAATCAAATCTATCCTAATTTCCAAAACGAGTATTGCTGATTAGATTTGATGAGAATGAGAAGATCCAAATTTGTCTCTGGTACAAACTACAAACTTGACTGAGCATCCAAGTCCAACAGCGATTAGCTGGTCCTCTTGCTCATTTTAAAAACTAATCTCGTGAATCTCAATGAGAGTCAAGGCATAAATGTGACCCTTAATTATCCTATAAATAGTATAAGTATAGGCCAGGCATAAATGAATGAAATGAGATAGGTAGCATCAGATCTAGACGTATGGGGTTGTCTCCATGTCCATGGCATTAACCATGCAGCACTGAATTAAGAATCTTACTGAACTGCTCATTAAATTGTACAGTTACCTTGGTAACCTAAAAAGTTTGACACAAGGTAAGCAAGATCCAAAACTCGACATCATCAAAGCTTTTATGCTATCCGCTGTTCAAGCCTTGGCTGCATTAACTCCAGAAATTCTACCACTCTCTCATTGTCTTTTAATCCTTGTCAATATGGAGCCACTCTTAAATGAAGCATCGGTTCATTAGAATGCCGCTTGATTGGAGCTTCCAACTGCAGCAATGGCAATGGCATAAACAACTGCTTGTCAGAAAGTCTCCTGCTCTTCCTCAGCTTATTATTTACTTCACCACTACCTTTTCACTATGCCCATATGTTCATATAGTACAGTAGAAAAAGAAGAAAAAAGACACAAAATAATCTAGTTAAATTATTTCTTTTCTACAGTTTACCCTTTTTTTTAATCTTTTATAGAAGCTATTGGTTTTTTACTACCCATCTAATTTATATAAACGCTAACATGGAGAGCATAGTAGAAAGATAAATTACTAGTGTTTGCTCATTTAGAATTTATTATCCAGTGGTAAAATAATACCTATGGTTGTATCAATGGTCACCTAGCCATACGTGTTGATTTGATTAAATAGTAGTACTAAATGTTGCTTGTACTTGTGGATTATTATTGTTGCAAGAGGATTCATCAATTTGTGTGGCATCCACTAGTGGATTTTGCCATTTTCTATGAGGATGTGATGGTCAACTCCTGCATCTTGAGTTTGACTTCGAGGGTCCGTGCTATTGGGCACGGTGAACTCTAGGTAAGACAAATAGCAGTAACTGGGTGAGCAAGGCAGGCAAGGTAGACTGGGTGAGCAACGCAGAAGGCGGCAACTCAGAAAGCAGGGGTAGGGCAGTGACTCGTAGTGGCAGGTGGCAGGCAAAGATAGATGTAGTAGGCGGCCAGCAAGAGCGACGAGTCACTTCTTCGCAGCGGGCGAAGACAAATGCAGTGGAAGCAGTGAGCAACTTCTCATCGAAGAGCAGCGATTGTGGCGAGAGAGGAAGCAACAGGCGACTGTGGAAGTGCCGACGGTGAGCGGGCAAGCATCGGTGGACAGCGAGCAAAGTAGTGTGCAGGGAGCAAAGACAAATGCAATGGCCGAGGAATCAACCTTGGGGTAGGTTTAGTTGCAAACTCGATTTCTGCCCAAATCGGGTAGATTCTAAAATGAGGGATTTTACGCTTGTTTTCCTTTAAGCTTTCCCTCTGTCAAATTTTATCCATCCTAGTAAATGAGGGAAAAGACCCTTTTTTTATCCTTTCTCTCTTCCTTTCTACCTAGCAAATACATTGGATGACTAAGCAACTTAGGGGCCTATTCTTATCAGGTGCCCAAATGAGATTTTTAAAATTCAATTTATGATGCAATAGCTTTGAAAAATAATTAAAGATGGCACTATATGGGTGATGCAGCTATTATGTGAGTTGGTCCTTAATTCCATACTCTAGGGTTATGTGATGATGCCTGGAAAAATCATGAGATGGTATGTAGATGAGGAAAGTGAAAACGTGCGGAAAATAGCAGCAAAAACATGGAGAAGCAATGTCGAGTTTGTTTCGGGGCAACACTAATGCGGAGGAAAACCAACGACACCTAAATCTTTTGAAATAAAACTCACTAACCTCGTAGCGAGCGACCTTAAACACAGCATGGTAATGGGGCAGTGATCTTAGCGGCGATTTGGCTCTCGCGACAATGAACATGCAAACACACCAAAGAGAGGAAGATGCTCCACGCCTCCGACGTACGAGTGCTTGTAGGTGAAGGGGAAAGAAGCGCAATAACAACACAGTGGAAATAGCAAATAGGCGAACCTGACCCACCGAAGGCGGTGGGATTTACTTCTTGGAAAATGAGAATGATTACAACTGATAGGCGAGGCAGCAAGATCGAGCCAAGGATCACACACCTTGCCTATCACTCTAATGTCGCCACAAACTCTAGAGTCGAGGCACCAACCTCACTTTTGAAGCACACCATGAGCTAATCTATCACACAAGAAGAGCTAAAAAACAAGCTAGATCCTTTCCTCCTTTTTATAAGATAAGGAACTCTATGACAAAAGCTGCTGGAAGGTTCTAACAACTCCCCAACATCCTAAAAGCTAAAAAGCATAGTAGAAAAGACAAGGGCTAACAGGGAATCAAATCCCAACAACTATCGCAACTGGTCCATGTCTTTGAATGGGTTGCGCCTGGGCTGGACGCCTTGGGCCGGATGGGCCATCTAAACCATTTTGGAGCAGGTTGCGATGAAGCAGCAAAAGTGGCTGGTAGTGGGCTGGTTTCATGGTGGTGTGAGCAAATGTAGGACAAGATACCAGGATACTTCCTAAGGTATGGAGCTCTAAATCAAACAACACAGGCAAGCTCAGGTTTGAACAAAAGAACAAAGAAAACGTATGCAGTCTTACGGTAAATTATTCAGCGTGGAAGGAGTATACCTGAGGCCCCCTTTTGGGAAGGGGGCCAAGACCCCTTTCTTTGAATCCCCCCTACTCCAGAATCTTGGCGTTGAGGTTCTAAGCAAGGGTGATTTAAGTGGTCTACAATCAGATCAAAGGGGACAGCAGGAGGTTAGATTAATACAAGCCCAAACCTCCCAAAACTAACTCAAATCCTTAGGGGAGCTTGATCAGGACTTCAAACTGACTTCCAAGCTTCAGGTCTCCAAGGTCCTTCATGTTAGCGCTTCAATAGCACCCTTCAACAATCTCGATTGAAGGTTAAAGATGAAGGAGAAGAGAGGGAACTCGGGTTCGGTGGAGGAAAGGAAGCAAGAGGGAAGTGGTCTCAGCACAAAACACTCAGCACACACAAACACAATTGTTTTTCAAATGTTCATAAAGTTTGCACTATCCCCTCCCAAACCAAATACAAGGGTTTTAAATCCTTTCTCTCAACTTTCAAAAACTCCTCACATGAAGACAAATTGCATGTTGTTGAGGTAAGAGCTGGCGCGTGATAGTCTTGCCTAATTTGGTGAAGCAAATCAGCTAGCGTATGGGCTGTGGTTGGCTGGTATTTCCTCCTTGGTTTCTAGCTGGACTTTTCCCTTGCGCATGGTATTTCTCCTTGGCTGTTAGCTGAGCTATGGAGTGGTCTAGCTGGACTGCCCTTGTTGAGTCTCTCACATGAAGAAGTGTGCAAGCGTCTCAATCGGTGCTCCCTTTTTGAATGTGGCAGAACTAAGAGTTGTGTGAGCTGCGCCACTATGTGTTGGAGTTGGCTGGATGTGGATGGATGCACATACAAGGGTCAAAATTGGATGTTGACCACCTACTGGACTAGCTTGTTATTTTGAAGCTAGATGAGGTCTTGTGCAATTGAATGTGTGAAGCTGAATGTTTACTGAATGTTCCAAGGGTAGGTTGCTGAATGTTGACTGCTCATGTTGGAATTTGACTTAATGTTGACTTTGGTTGAGGGTTGAATGTTGAGGAGTGTGTGTTGAGAGGTCAAGATGCCTTGTATAGTTACATGGACCAAAACCTGGGCTAGTGCAACCTATTACATCATCTAGGAATGTAAATAACTTAAAAGAAAATAAACTCCTAGGCTACCCCTAGGTACATGAAAAGCTACAAAAATGCTAAATAAAACATATATCATGCTTATAATATAAGATTGTCCAAAATGCCCTGCAAATAAATATGCAGGTAAAATCAACATTGGCATAGATTGAATCATCCTGGATCAAATGGCCCAAGCTTATCATATTGAGTCCTTGCTCCTGCATCATGAGCTCATAATTGTGCTGAATTGGATAGCATGTTATTGTATCGGCCAGGAGTTGATTCTTTGGTCCTTTATGGAAGTAAACCCATTGGTTGTATGGCTTCCGTATGGGCGGAGGACGGGCTAATAACCCCCATATATCGCTCTGGAGGAATGCCAGGATGGAGTGAGAGTCGAAGGGCCTTTGAATTTGGCAGTTTGGGCACTTCTGGACACTTCACGGGCAGGCTGTGAACGTTTTCACGGTCGTGATATCGCTCACGTCGGGGAGGCTAATTGTTTTCATCTGGGTGTAGCGACTTCATGGGTTGGCCATGAAACTGATTACGACTGTGCTGATCTTCCAGAGACATTACGAGTTGGCCGTGATCATATTTACGATCGTGATGGAGCGCTGAAAGTCAACAGAAGGCTTCATAGGCAGGCCATAATCATCTTCACGGGCATGATGAGGATGCTGGAAATCCACAGAAGACTTCACAGGTGGGCCATGATCATTTTCACGGCCGTGATCTCTTCCAGCGATTTTTTTGAACTTCATAGAAGGCTTCACAGTTGGACCGTGACCTTGGCTACAGGCGTGAGTGGTCATTACGGGCAGGTCGTGATCATCTTCGAGGCCATGATGTCTGGCGGTGATGTTCTCGCGTTCTGCCGAACACTTCACGAGCAGGCTGTGATTATCTTCATGGTCGTGATGAGCAAAAATTTTTGTATGAGCAGAATTTTCTATGTCATCATTAGGGGCAAAGTCTTCTACTACATCAATCCCCATTGGTTTGAAGAGTTCTCCTCTAGAGAACCAAGGGGATGCTTGATGTCTCGTATTTATATATTATTTTTACTATGATTTTTATACATAGTCTCTCCTATTTTTATCATATTTTCACTTAATTTAACGTAAATCCTTTTATTTGTTCAAAATCTTCACCTATCTTTGCTTTTGCCATATTTCAGGGGAAAACGACCAATTTTTGATAGATTTTTGAAGATCCCAGTGCACAAATGAATTCCAGACGTCGAGACGAAGCTGCCCATCAAATTTCAGGCAAAACAAAGCTTATTTGAAAAATTACGGCCCACCCGTGATAATTATCATGACCGTAATTTATTTGGCATAAATTTCGGAGTTCACAGAAAGAATCACGGCCTACTCTTGATTATTTCACAGCCATGATTTCCTGGAGATTTTCCACAAAAACAATTGCTGCTGTGCCGTGATTATAATCACGGCCGTAATTCTCCTCAGCTATTTTCCAGAATATACAAAGAGAATTACAGGCATACCATAATAATTATCACGATCATAATTATTTCAAATTCCTTAACAAAAATACACAGAAAGAATTATGGGCGTGCCGTAATTATTATCACACCCATAATTTTATCCGCCAGTTTCGAGTTTAACTCAGTTTCTCGCCCGATTTGATTCCTTTTCACGCCGAATTTTAGAGGTAACCTATTCTAAGGGTGGAAAACTATAAGGGAGCAATTATCAAGACTTTTTGGCTGATTTTCAAGTGGAATTTGATGAAGAGGCGAGATTTAGGGCGAATGGCAGCAATCCTCGTTTTCTCACCAGAAAAGCTTAGTTTTTATGGCTGGCTGGCGTCGATCTTGATCAGGGAACCTTGATTCTCATCTTCCTAGTTAATTTCATATTTATTTGCTAATTTTGTAATCAAAACATAGAATTTTATACCATGAACATGTTGAACATGTCAGCGTAATTCTTTTATTCAGGATTGAGGGTGTAACCCTCTATGTTTTCATGACTTGATTATTTATTATCTTCTTATGAGGTAATTTATTTGTGTTAGATTCAATTATTATTGTGCTTATTTACATGTTGATTACTGGCCATAATTTGAATGTTAGAGATGTCGCAAGAAGTACTAAGAGGTGAATTATGATGTCGAATCTACAGTTTTTAGACAAGTTGATTTGAGCACAAGAGTAGTTCGAATCGGCTTGAAGGATTTTATAGATTTGTCAATGACTCATTGGCTCTATCTTGAGTTAATAACCACGAGAGTAGGGGATTAATTCAAATAGACACTGGATTGTACTACTGAGAGGGGGCAATATATACATGCGGATAAATCTCCTTCAACATAGTAAATCCTTCTTAAGATGTTCTTAATTAGAGAAGGCATGAAACGTATAGTGGTGAACCCAAAATCCTGAATTTCCATAATCTGATTACAATCCAATTGTGTTTTACTCTTTCTGCAACTTAGTTAAAATTAAATCCAACTCTTTTCAGACTTGTCTCACTAATAATCATAAGATAAGTTAGTACTTGGCCATTGGTCCCTGTGGGATCAATATTTTTATTACTTCGATATTTCCATGCACTTGCGGAACACATCAAGTTTTTGATGCCGTTACCGGGGGACCAATTTCGCTGATATTGACTCAATCGAAGGATTGATAGACTAGACTTTTATCTTCTTTTCTTTGCTATTTAATTCTATTTATTTATGTTTTTAAACTCATTGTCTGTTTTCCATCTTCAGCTTTAACTATTAATTATTTTATGCCTAGGTGTTCTAGGAAGCTATTTGAGAAAGATTCGGAACCAGAGAGAACTTTTTGCCTGTGCAGAAAGTAATTAGCAAAGGAAATCCTAAAATCTAAGATGGGTGATCAGAGATCTTTAAAAGATTATGTAGGCCCAAACCTACAAGGGGTTCGCTCTACTATTGCTCGCCCCAACATTGAGGTGAACGATTTTGAAATCAAGTCGTCGCTACTTTCCATGGTTTAGCAGAACTAGCTTGGAGAATTGTTGTCTAAGGATCCTAATATGCACCTTTCTATATTTCTTGAATACTGTGATACATTGAAGATAAATGGCGTTTCTAATGATGCTTTGCGACTCAGACTTTATCCTTTTTCTCTTAGGGATAGGGCTCATGCATGGCTACACTCTCATCATCCAGGTTCCATAACAACTTGGGAGGAGCTTTCCAATGCTTTCTTAGCAAAATACTTTTCACCAAGTAAAACTGCACTGTTGAGGAACCAAATTACGAGCTTTGTTCAGAAAGAAGGAGAATCACTATTTGAGGCATGGGATCGATTTAAAGAACTTCAGAGGATGTGCCCACACCATGGTCTCGACGAGTGGGTAAATATTCATACATTCTATAATGCATTGAAATACAATACTCGTATGACAGTTGATGCTGTTGCTGGTGGTGCAATAATGAATAAGAGTGTGGAGGACGCAATGAATTTATTTGAAGAAATGGCTTTTAACCACTGTCACTGGACAAGTGAGAGAGGGCCGTCTTCCAAGGTGCCAGGTAGGTATGATTTAGATGCTATCACTTCACTTGCCACCAAAGTTGATTCCCTAACTCACAAAATTGATTCTTTGAATTTAAATCCTGCCACAGTTAATTATGTTTCGTGTGAGATTTGTGGTAATGCAGGTCATTATACACAGGAATGTCAGTTGCGAGTTTCTACACAGGGTGAGTGCAACTTTGATCAAACTAACGCCATTAGGAATTATAATGGAAGACCTCAGAATGACCCATACTCAAGCACTTGGCTGAACCACCCCAATCTTTCTTGATGGAGTAATCAAAACTATGCACCTCAGGGTAACAATCGATAGCCCCTGGCTTTCAGCAAAGACAGTATAATCAACCTTAAGCCCCCTAGAAGTCAAACCTAGAGATTCTAATGGAAACATTCATTGCCACACAGACTAAACAAAATGATGATTTCAGGCAAGAATTTAGACATGTCGGTGAGTCTATCAAGAATCTAACTTCTAAGATGGAATCTATGGAAACCTATCAGAAGATGTTGGAGACTTAGATAGCTCAACAAGCTAGTTCTTCAAATAGTCCAATAGGTAGACTACCAGGGAAACTAGAGGTAAACCCATGCGAGCACTATAATGCTATAACAACACGCTGTGTGAAACAATTGGAGGAGCCACGGGCACCAGAGACAGTGCAAGACCAAGAGGTGTAGAATTCTGAACCCATAGAGGAAGAGGGAAACGAAGGTGAAACACCTTCACGAGATAGGGAGCTGGAGCTAATTTATGTACCACCACCTCCTTACAAACTGCCAGTACCTTTCCCTCAGAGATTGGCGAAGGCTAAACTTGACAAACAATTTAGAAAATTTTTAGAGGTACTCAAAAAGCTTTATATTAATATTCCTTTCACTGATGCTTTGTCGCAAATGCCTTCATATGCCAAATTTTTAAAAGAGATATTGTCCAACAAGAAGAAGTTGGAAGAGCATGGAATGGTTGCACTCACTAAGGAGTGCAATGCAATAATTCAGAATAAATTGCCACCGAAGCTTAAAAATCCAAGGAGTTGTTCTATTCCTTGGTTGATTGGTGATATGTCTATTGATCGTGCTTTGTGTGATTTAGGGGCTAGTGCCAGCTTGATGCCACACTCTGTTTGTAAGAAGCTCGGCATTGGAGATCTTAAGTCCACTTCTATTTCTCTACAGTTAGCCGACCGCTCTATATTGCATCCGGTAGGTATTCTTGAGGATTTGATAAGTATTCATCCTTTGTAAGCTTGTGCATATTTGAAATTTAATAAACATTCATCTTTTGATGGCTTCTGAATATTTAAATTTGATAAATATTTAATCTTTTAGTGAATATTCAGATTTGGTGAATATCCAGTCTTTCAACGACTTATGGATATTTAAATTTGATTGATATTTGGCCTTTTGAAGACTTATGGACATTTGGATTTAATGAATTTTTAGCCTTCTAAGGGCTTGTGATGACTTAACTTTATGCACAGATTTTAGTGTGCATTAATATAAATTTTATTTATATTTTAATACTTTTTGCATTTGCTATGTCTGCAAGTGCACGAATACGTTGAAGTAATAAAAAGTTTTTGATCTCACAAAGACCTATCTGTTAAGTACCAAATAATTATTTTCTTACTAGCTAAGAAAATAGTATTTTTGAGTTGATTTTTAAATAAACTGAAATAAAGTACTTAGAAAATTCAATTTGAGAAATCTGGGACAAGGATTTACCGCTCTCATGTTCGATAATAAAATGCAATAAATATCTATGTCAATTGTTTGAGTTTAATTAAAGAGAAAGTACCCAAAAATAGAGTTGTCTCCTCTCAAATGCCCAACTCATACTAAACAAATCTTCACTCTTGTGACTTATTATTTTAGTAATTAAGCTCCATGACAATTTATTTTAGTCCCTAATAAATTAAGGTTCACTCTTGTGGCTTAATTCATAGGTCAATACTCTCAAGTGATATTAAAGTACTCTCGTAGCTTAAATCACAAATTCAACTTAAGGGTTTCTAATAATTTAACTCATATCTTAATGCAAGTATTTTGTCTGAAACAATGCAATTTTATAAATTAGAGGTATGACATGTAGGATTAACTTTCAATAACTAGTTTGCTAAGTTCTAGCTACCCTCGTAATTTAATTCTATAAGTCTAGTTAAAGAGTTATGGGATTATAAGTCACCTCTTAGTCCTTGGTACAACCTTAAGACATACAATAATCTAAATCTAGATAATTACATGGGCAATACATAATTTAAATTGAATTAATATTAATCAAACAAATGAATATGTGAAAAATCAATTAAATCATCAAATAATTAAAGGGCTACTCTCTTAATCGTGAAGAAAAGTTTATGCTATCAGAGACAAGATTTCAGAGCAATAGTTCATAAGAAAGAGTTATTACAGATTAGTGACATAAAATAAAAACATCATAAAAATTTTAGTTCAACTTCACTATTGTCATACGGGTGTGATAGTTGTAGTTCACATCATCACAGCCCAATGATTACAAGGGGCAGAAGTGGCTTTTGGCATTGCATTCTTCTCTTCTATAGGATTTTGCTGCTTCCGTCACTAATTTATTCCCAACCTGATGTCTTTTTGTTCTGAAAGTTTGCATGTGTCCTCTCCTCCCTTGGTCATAACTTCCCTGCAAATTTTGTGGCCCAAGGTGGTTGGTAAGCCCCTCTACGAACCCCAACTCTAGCAACCACTGTTGCTAGGTTTTTCTCCCTCATTTCTCCTTGTGAGCATACGATTCCTTCCCCTTATAATCTGATATCTACTCCCAGTTTAGTCAATTCATCCGTCGATGCCATGATTGGAACTAGAAAAATTGAGTTTAAACGAAGCCCGGAAGACTCAACTTCTTTGCTAAATTTTTTCCCAATTTGTTAGAACACAGGGGTGTGACGACCACAGTTCAATTCATCGCATGGGTGTCATTGCAAGTCAACTTCCAAAATTTCCCCTTGAGCTCTAAATTTTGTCTAGATTTAGTCCTTAGTCCATTTAGCCCGAAATTCCATAAAAATAAGCATATTTCACCTAAAAAAAAATTTAAGAATAAGAGAATGTGTAGACTTTAAATCAAATGACTAATTTTAATTTAAAAACAAGCAAAAGTACATAAAAGATGACTCAAAAAGATGATGTAAGTACATAAAATTTACTATGATGTTTTGAGTCATCAACATTCAAATTAATTTAATTATACTTGATAGTGTGGAATGCATAGTTTTGCTCATGTTTGTTTATTTTCATTACAAAACTCACAAAAATTGAGAAGTTTGAAGCCATAGAACGATTCCAAATGAAGAGATAAAGCTGCATATCAATTTTTAAGCATAATGGAGTCTTCAAAATATTTTCAATGGTTGTGAATATTTTGATTGATGGTAAATTTGTTTGATATCTAGAACCTAGTTATGTTCATGACCTAGTCTTAACAATAAGAGAGAGTGTTGGCCAAGACTTTTTCTCCTAATTCCTCATGATATTTTTAGATTTTCCAAAGTAGGAAAGGTTGAATCAATGGTTTGGAGGATTTCTAACAATAAAAAGGAGGCAGTAAAAGCTTTAAAGGGGGAATTTGAATTGAGAAGAGAAGGAGGCGACTTCCATGACAGGTGCAAAAAATTCCATTTCAAATTTGGATGATTTTCATTAGGAAGTTGTCAATTTTATTATTTTACTCTTTTCCAATCTAATTGTAGACTTTTACCTGAGTTTAAGATGGTTTTCACAACTATGATTGTAGCTTAAACTTATTTTTGAGTTATGGGGAGTAACCCTTTAATCTTCTCTTTTATAATTCAGACTTAGCATGATTGTTATTTATTTGGGTTTGTTAAAGCTAATTGTAGATTATTATTGATGTTTGTAATTAATTGAATATAGATTATTTCATGTCATGGGGGTTAAAGGTGACTCTTTACCCTGGAACTTATTCATTAAACCTATAAGGACTAGACTATGAAAGTAGCTAGATTATAGAAGTTAATTAATGGAATTTAATTTATGTCTAATAATTTTAAACTTTTAATTAAATTGTCATGGAAACTAGGACAAGGACTAAAAGGTGATTTCTAGTTTTGGAAGCCTACAATTAACTATATAACTATTAGACTGCAAAAGTAGCTATCTTATATTGGGAATGAAATAATCTATAATTGTGCTTAATGAAGTTAATTAGGATTGATAATCAAAATGACAAATGATTATTGAACTACTTAAACATTAGGATGGGCTACTATAAGGGGATATTTTATAAATTTAACGTTGATTTACTTTTAACAACCCTAAATAATTTGACACATGCTGATATGATTTTACTTTAGAAAAATTATTGTAGTGAAACATCATACTCAAACTTCCCTAACATTTGATAATTTATTTTAATTACTCTCAACTCACACCTTCCATATAAATCGATGAGCATAGATTACACAAACATAATCAATTTGGTACTTAATTTTAGAGTCTGTGTGGGATCAATATTTTTATTACTTTGATATATCTATGCACATATGGAATGCATGTTCAAGTTTTTGACGTCCTTGTCTGTGACTATAAAGTCTTTGATGCCATTGGTGTGAAAGTGCGGTGTCAATAACCCTAGCTACTATCATAGTCTAGCTTTATAGGTTTAATTATATGATTCTCATATGATGAGTCACATCTCAATACTTGTCATAATACCTAGGACAAACAATTATTTGCCAAAACAATCCCATGATCAAATAAGCTTCTATAATTAATTTAACAACATCCAAATAATTTAATAAAAAGTGCAAAATATGAATTATTATAAGAAGTTCAAAGGGCTATGCCCTGAAAATATGTTTAAGCTATAATGTTTGTCATTACAATGCTCTTTAACATGAATACATTAAGCAATTAACGAAGAATAAAGATAATATAATTTGGACAACTTCCTCTTTAAAGCTTACTGCCAAAACTCTTTTTCTAATCTACTTGTGATTGCGTTCATGGCTATGATTGTGTCTGCAATCATAGTCGATGAAACCCACTTTTTTTCTCAGCTGAAAGTTTTGTTCACTGAAATATTCACCAACTCCTCTCAAAATTTGTCTAGAATCTCTATGAAGCTTCTCCTCCTTGGTTCCTTCCTTCCTCTTGTGGATTTGCATGTGTAAAATCCTAGTCCCTCTTAGTTCTAAGTGCCTCCACTACTCTATTATCTCAACTGCTGCCGCTCACTTCTTAGTGTTGTAATAGTGTGAGAAGGTGTGGAAGCTACTCTAAATTGCTCTCTATAGTTGCCCATTTTCACCTCGTTTACCTCTTAGGGTTAGGGATCTTTAAATAGGCTTGTGGAGGTAGGATTTGAAGAGAAAAAAATCACCGTTCATCCGACATACTTAGTCTACATCGATGTAATAACAGTTGTGATTGTAAACACGACTCAAGATTGCTTCTCTTATGCTAATGATATAATCACGACCATGGTTGTAATCATGGCCTGAGCTGTGATTCTCAAGAAAGCTTCAAGTTGTAAGAAAATGGTTGTGTGGCTTCATTTCTCATTAGAAAATATTATTATAGTTCGATATCCTTCATATTTTGCCTATGTCTTCGAATCAAAGCTTGTGATCATAATAACAAGCCAAACCAACGTTGAATAGAGGATTCCAAATTTGAAGTGTAGGTCCCTTTTGTCATGAAGGATATTGTGATGGCTAAATGTGTTTAAAATTGCCAATTTTGAGCTTTTTATTGAAAACTCACTAAAATTAGAGAAACAATAGTTTTATGTTCCAAATAGTTAAATAAGGCAAAAGTTAATGCATATGAAACAATTTGATACTAAATATGCATAAAAATTATTATAAAAAATTATGTCATCAAATACTCATGATGTAAACTATTTCTTGTTCTCAAGCAAAAATAAAATTGTAGCTTGAACAATATGTATGAAGAATATAAAGATTCTATGGTATTTACTTAACCTACTTGAAGTGTTTCCAATTCCTAATGCATGCAATGATTTATTAAACTCAAGATTAAGTGAAAACCTTTAGAAATCATACTCCAAGATAATATATTCCAAGATAAATAATATTCATCATCCATGCAATACATTCAAACATCAATATGTTAAATAGCATCATGCTCTTGTTCAATTGATCCATCTCTTCCCTTCAAGAATGAACTTCATTCATGATTTCAAGGATTTGGCTTTTTTATTTTTGTGGGGATTTTTAAGGCATTTGGTCTTTAAACTGTTATTAACCTTTTGACACAAAGTTAAATATTTATGATGAATACCCTTAGTTACTCAGTTCAGAACAAATTTAAAGTACACTAAACTAAAATAGTTTAATGAAATCAAACTCATTACTTCTATGCTCTATTGTCCTCTAGTCATCTTTCTTCTTCTTAAACATTTAGTCCATGTAGGCATGGTGAGGTGGTTGGGGGTTGTTGATGACCTGGTATTTGATAATGTGGCAGTTGATGTGGCACTTGTTCAGATTGCTTTGAGTGAGGAGGTGGCTTGTTAAATTACACATGTAGTGCAAGTGATTATGCAACCTAGGATAATAAGAACCTACTACAATATTCAATGAAAAATTAAATTATAAAATAAACCTAGACTACAAAACTACATATAAAAGATGTTATGCATATGCAAATAAAAAAAGTCAATCATGCAGAAACAATACAAATAGTCATCAATGCTTATGAGAAGCAAAATATTAAAATTGTCAAAATATCACGGGCTATGAATTATCTTGGGTCTCCCATGACTAGTCTAGGATTTGGAGGCCCATGTTTGATTGAGAGTTTGGATGGTGCCTCCTCTCCTTTATCATTATTTCCTAGCTATTATCTATTAGGGGTTTTGAGGGTGTTTTATGCTACCAAATAACAACTCCTATGTAACTTTATATCTTTCTCAAGATCTCCAAATATTGCGCTTGTGCCACACCCTTTTGATGAGACACATGCATTGCTCTGTCCTCTCCATTATGAAAAATGGACCCTGCCTAGTCATCATAGGCAGGGTCCATCCCCACCATCCATCATATGATTTGTAAAATAAGGATAACGGAGCCCATTTTGCTCCCGTTTTCCTTTCTCTCTCCTCACTAAATCCTTTTTGCTCTCTCTCTCTCTCTCTTTCTTCGCTCTCTTTTCTTCGTCAAAAACTCATGTTGTGGCCCTAAATCTCTCTCATGAGCTCATCACTGACCTTCTGCTTTGGCACCAAATCTCTACTACACTTGCCACTAGTTCTCCTTTCTCCTATCTCACTATAGTGAAGAAAGGAGTCCTAGTTGCCACACCGCCACTCGCCCACCCGACTTTGTCGCTATTGAAGATAATTCATCGGCAGCCCAAAAAAGATAACTTCTATCATTTCCTTATCCATACAATTTTTTGTATATTTTTCTAAATTATTTCATATCATAGAAATTCGAGTTAATATGGTAGAAATTTATATCAAATGTACTGAAAAACTAGGTTACAGGTTGCTAAGAGCCTTCTTAGTAAATCTAAAGGTAATTACAAGCATCATGCAATTTTTTATATTTTTTTGAATTATTTTATATCATAAAAATTTAGATTTATATTGTAGAGATTCATGTCAAATGTACTAAAAAACTAGGTTAGGGGTTGTTAATATCCTCATTATTGAATCTAATGGTTATTACAGGGATCATGCAATTTTTTTACATTTTTTTGAATAATTTTATATCATAAAAATTCGGGTTCATATCGTAGAAATTTATGTCAAGTATATTGAAAAACTATGTTAGGGCTTTCTGAGAACCAAATTAGTGAATCTAATGGTTATTACAAGGATCATGCAAATTTTTTACATTTTTTGAATTATTTTATGTCGTAGAAATTCATGTCAAATGCACTAAAAAACTAGGTTAGGATTTTTTTGAGAGCCTCATTTGTGAATCTAATGGTTATTATAAGGATCATGTAATTTTTTACTTTTTTCTGAATTATTTTTTATTGTAGAAATTTGGGTTCATATAGTAAAATTTATATCAAATACATTGAGAAACTAGGTTAGGGGTTATTATACGTAGATGTAGAAAATAAGAATATGATAGTGTATAAGTCGTTGTATGGCTGTAAGGATGATGCCATGGTGGTTTCTCAATATGTATGTAATATCAATTTTTTCTTGTAGGTTGCTCTATTAATGAATGCATGATCCTTTTATAATGTTGCATTTAACAAATTATGAATTTTTTCTTGTAGGTTGCTCTTTTAAGGGCACATTTCCAACTCTAGAGCAAGAAGGGCAGTTTTGATTTAAAGAGTTGGCCATTAACTTGGGAAGAAAATTGCCCAAAGCAATATGAAAGTGTAGATTATGGTATTTTGCACAATGAAATACATGGAGTATCCCTATAGCAATAAGGAGTTTGATTTCTCCCAGGCTTAGGGCAATTATGAGTCTAGAACTTTTTAGATGACTTTTGGAGAATGATTATGGTAAATTTTAATCATTTTATAATTGTAAATAGATGTGTACAGTGTATCTAGGCTGTTTTTCTACATTGCAAGGTTATTTGCAACAATAATCATGTATTTGTGTACAAAGTTCTTTTGTATTGTACAATGTTCATGGATGTGATAGAAGAAGGTTCTTTTGTATTGTACAAGGTTATTTATAACGATAATCATGTATGTGTTGTAAGGTTTTTTGTATTGTATGATGTTTTGTCATATTTCTTGGGTAATTTTTCAACAATGTACTGTAATTTTATACGATGTAAATAAATATCTAGGCTATAAGGTTGTTTTCTATTATGTGCTGTATTTCTACAATATCCCTCGAATTTCTACAATGTTCTATAAAATTTCTATGATATTTTGTAAAATTTCTACTATATTATGTAAATTTTCTATAATATTCCTGGGATTTCTACGATGTTCTTTTCATTTCTATAATATTTTATTAAATTTCTATGATATTATGTAAAATTTCTACAATTTAATATAAAATTTCTATGATATTATGTAGGCTTTCAACGATATCCTGTCGATATATTAGTTTTGTGCTCAATTCCACACAATACAAACATAAACACAACAACATTTGACTAGATAAAACATCACAAACAATATTGTATATTGTAGACTAGGATATTGCATAAATCTAATAGAATATCACAGAAAAAATCTTGAATATCATAGAAAAAATCCTGAATATCAAAAAAATATAATATCATATCATAGAAAACAACCTTACAACTAAAATATTTATGAATTTTTGGCACAAAGGGGCAGTACATTATTGGAAAATTATCCAATATCGTATGAATCTCACTAATATTAATGAATTCATCTCCAAAATAATTACAACACATTTAACACAACTGATAGGATAATGTTGCAAGTAATTACATCACTTTAACAAAATGTACACATTTTCATCTATTTATAGTTCTAAACTTGTAATCGCCCTAAGTCTTGGCATATTAGATTACGAGAAATCAAACTCCTTTTGTTCTTTTATCATCCATGTCTGTGCCTTACAAATAAACTGGCGAGTGTTGGAACTCGAACTTTCTGAACTCGAATTGTCTCTAGAACTTCTTAATATCTTAATTTCTATAATATTCAATGCAAGTTAGGTGCAATTGATATAAATTTCTATGATATTGATAAGAATTTCTATGAAATAAAAAAATTCCAAAAAAATAATAAAAAATTTTATGATCATTGTAATCACTATTTGAGGCTCCTAGCAACCCATAACTTAATTTTTGAGTGCATTTGACATGTATTTCTGCAATATTGACAATAATTTCTATGATATTGATTATAATTTATATGAAATAAAAAAATTTTCAAAAAAGGTAAAAAAAATTTGCATGGTCATTGTAATAACTATTTGAGGCTAACAAAAACCCCTAGCTTAATTTTTTTAGTGCATTTTACATAAATTGCTATGAAATAAAAAATTTGCATAATCATTGTAATAACTATTTGAGGCTAACACCAACTTCTAACCTAATTTTTTAGTGCATTTGACATGTATTTCTATGATATTGAAAAAAATTTCTATAATGTTGACAAAAATTTCTACGAAATAAAAAAATTTGCATCCCCTAACCTAATTTTTTAGTGCATTTGATGTTAATTTCTACAATATTGAATAGAATTTTTATGAAATAAAAATAATGTAAAAAAATTACAAAATTTGATTCATCCCTTAATAACTGGAAGTAAAAGAAGTTGTCTTTCCTCGACTGGCAATGAATAGTTGAAGTGGCGAAATCAGGTGGGCCAACGGCAGCATGGCAGCGAGGGTAGGAGAAGTTGTCTTTCGAGCTGGCGATGAACCGTATAAGGGGAGATGGTGAGGAGAGTGTGAGGAGGAGAGAAGATGCCAGCGAGGGTAAGGATAATGTCGGTGAGTGCGACGACAAGGAAGACCGAAGAGGGATCTTGGGGCGAGAGATTTTTTTATAGTGAGGAGAGAGGTTTTTCATGTGAAGAGAGAGAATTTAATGAGGAGAGAGAAAGGATAATAGGAGCAAACTTTGCTCCATTACCTAAATAGGTATATTGATGAACAATGGGGATGCACCTTGCCAATGATGCCTAGGCAGGGTCATGCCTAGAAAATTTTTTCCTCCAATACCCCACAGGCCACCAAAACTTACTAATAGCATTGCATATTTAGAAAATTAGTATAAAAGAATTTTCACAAACATATTACTGACACACTTTTAAGTTACAACATTAAAAAGAGTCAATTTCCAATATAATATTAATATACAAACTATTATATGAACATGTATAACAACGAACTCCATATTTTTAGTCATTACGATTTTATTTAAATAATGATTTACTACCTAAGATTCTTCTCAAATCATTAAATATATAGTTATATAGTTATATATATTCGATAGCTAAATAACTAAATTTAATATATTCTATTCTACTGCTCAATCAGACAAATCGTTAGTTATAATATTCATCTTATTATGAATTCAATTATTGTGGATGCCTATGACTTTATGATGATTCTTCAGATACCTACAAATTTATGGTAACTCTTCGTATACAGTGGATGACTCTTCATATTCGATGAATGTGACTCTTCGTTTTGAGAGGAATGAATGTTCATGCATCCATTCATAAATGTTCATGTAACCAATTAATGTTGATGTATCCAATTGCCCTATATATAGGGGTTGTAAGTTCCATTTGAAGATAGATCAATGAGAATACTCTCTACTTACTCCTCTCTCAATTTCATCTCTGTTTTCTAACACGTTATCAGCATGAAGCTCTTATCGACGAAGGAAGCCAGATTTTTTGAGGTTGTAAACGGTACTTCCATCTATTCTATTTTTAATCTTATCACTTTTCGTTCTTTGAATTATCATGTCAAACCTCACAAAATTGGAGTTTGCAGCCCTTGATATCACCGAAAAGAATTTTCTTTCAAGGATTCTAGATGCTGAAATCCATCTTACTGCTAATGGTCTTGTGTTGGTGTATATGCCCTAGGACCTAGTTTTGGTCCACTTATGTACTACTTGACTTTGATATTTATATCATTCTGGCATTGTTGTTATCTATGTTTGTTTACATCTGCGCATATGTACTAACATGATAATGTCCTTGGAGACAGATTGGATCTGTGCTCGAACTATAGTCCCCAGTCGATGTACCTTAGTGGATATGGGATAGCTATGGTACTTGTGAGACTGGTATGTGGGCTGGTTAGGCACGTGGTGCTAACGCAGACACATGGGTATATCATTGGAGGATATACTGGATAGACCCGCTGTGAGGCTATGACTTGGTGTCATGAGTTATCCTCACAAGTAATAGGAGATGCATTGATCCCTTGACTTGATGTCATTGGCCATTCTATATGGTTAGAGATTTGTTTTGATACAACCTAACACCTCGCCGTAGTTGGGAGGTCATAACGGTTGTCATTGAGCATGTCACGACCCATATGAGAAGGTCAATGGACAGACATAGGATTTGCCCCTTCCTTAGGGAAGCATGATATCCATGGAGCTCCTCTATGGTTCTATGACTGAGAGTGTGTGACCATACCCAGGTGAGAACCTGTTTTAGTCATAGCCATGTGATTGAGTGAAAACAAGTGGTGATACACTTGTCCAATCGGATATCAGTTCAGCAAAGAGACTGTAATGCATCTGTACCTAGTTGCGATGATGGGGATGTCGATGTCGATATCCATTCCAATGACCTGGGTAGCAGCGATGCACTGCTAGGTGCCACTCACTGCTTGTGGTGACCTTTAGTCAGCACTGCCGGCGTCAGAGGAACCTACAGGGTCGCACACCTTGATACTTGAGTTCTCGTATTGATCGGGAAGCCTTATGATCGAGTTATTAGATAACTCGGATCTAATTGGGAGATTTCATCAGCGCCAATGGGCCCGATGAGATGGAAGAATGTTATTGGAGCTAAACTTCATTTTTGGCAGGTTGACCCGTATTTGACCATGGTTGGTCACATTTGGATTAGGGTTGCATTGGATTGGATCCAAGTGCTTAATCAAGCCATGTAATGAAGTGTGGGCTAGCTCATTATCCAATGAGGCCCAATAATAAGTTGTCATGAAGAGGCAATAGGCTAAAAGGGTATAATGGGGAGGAAGCCAAGCCCATTGGCGCCTAAGGGGCATAATGGGGTTTGGATGGCAAATTTGCTTCATTAAGGGAGCTTTTTGCGCCTAGCCCTCTCCCATTGATAGTGTGAATGCATTAAGGCATTGCTTGGGGCGCAAGGCTAGGCCTTGGCGCACAAGGCAAGGCTTGGTAAGTTATGGAAAGGTTGAATGAGGTTTATGGTAAAGTCTTGGAGACTTTCCTTACCTCAAACCTTCTCATCCAAGCCATACACTTGTCATGATCACAACCCTTGCCCTAACCGCCTCTAGCTCTTTATAAGTGACCCTAGCCGCCCCCTCTTGATGGTGACAATCCTTCGAGGCGTGAACACATCAAGAGGGGCGAGAGCAAGGAACAAAGGTGGCGCAACCTCTTCCTCTTGCATCAAGTGGCCGCAAGTCTTCTTCCTTTCTTTTTCTTGGCGCAAGTGAAGAAAGCTCTTGACGGTTTCCTCTCCTCTTCATCTTCTTTGGCGCATCCCTCCTTGGTGGTGGCACAAGGTGATTGGAGCATCTCCCTAAGACTTGGATCTTCTTCCCGAGGCTAGCACCGGGTGTGGAAGAATAGGACTCAAGAGATCCGTGTGTGTGAGACTGCAGAGGGCGCACACTTGGGCGCCTGCATCGGCATCACTCCAAACCGCTCTTAAGGTATTTCCTAACTCATCGTGTCGACTCTCTTGCTTGCGATCTTCACTGGGTTTTTGGGACCGGCCTGTTTCGGGGACATTCTTCCGCTGTGCAATGTATGTATGTATGTCTATAACTCTGAAAAATTATAAAATGTCCCCGGGGTTTCCCAACATCTTGAAGATACCATCAAAAGGCAAAACACCACGTCCAACCAAGATACGGCTAAAGCGATGATCTTTCTCCGTCGTCACCTTCATGATGCATTGAAAATTGAATATCTCACCGTGAAGGATCCTCTTGTTCTTTGGAACAATTTAAAGGAGAGGTATGATCATCTAAAGACAATCATCCTTCCAAAAGCTCAATTTGATTGGTTGCACTTGCGCCTACAAGATTTCAAATCTGTAAGTGATTATAATTTGGCAATATTTCGAATTACTTCTCAACTGAAATTATGTGGGGAAACTATTACTGACAGAGATATGTTAGAAAAAATATTCTCTACATTTCATGCATCAAATGTGCTCCTGCAGCAGCAATACCGTGCAAAGGGTTTTGAGAAGTATTCTGAATTAATCTCATGTCTACTATTAGCCAAACAAAATAATGAGCTTTTAATGAAAAATCATGAGACCCGTCCAACTGGATCTGCTCCATTCTCTGAAGTGAATGCGACAGCTTATTATTATGGAAGCCAAAATCGCGGTCGTGGACGCAGTTGTGGTCATGATCATGGACATAGACGTGGAATTGGACGTGGATAAGGTCGCCAATATTTTCACAATGATCGCCCTCTTTACATGGATAAGAGAGAAAATACCAAAGAAGTGCATGAAAGCAAGAAAGGCCAAGGCACTACAAGTATATATAACAAATGTTATCATTGCGGTATGAAAGGCCATTGGTCGCGTACCTGTCATACGCCAAAACAACTTACCGATCTCTACCAAGAACACATGAGAAATAAAGGAAAAGACGTGGTAGAGACAAATTTTATCTCTAATGATGATAATGTTGATTATGACTTCGACGATATCCCTCAATTTGATGTTGCTGATTTCATATGTCAGCCTGAGGATAACGTCGAACATTTTATCTAATAAAATATCACATTTTCTTTACTTACAATATTGCATTTACTTTATCTTACTTTTCTGTTTATTAATTCTATTGTTTTATCTTTATGAAGAAAATAGAAAAACTTCCAATTGGATTCTCAATCTACGATGATGATGCATGCCTCATAGATAGTGCATCAACACATACTATTCTCAAAAATGAGAAATTCTTTACCTCGCTGGTAATGAATAATACAAATATGAATACCATTTCAGGAAGTGCGAAAATGATAAAAGGCTCTGGAAGTACTATCATTCGTCTACCTAGTGGAACGAATGTTCATATTAATGAAGCATTATTTTCTTCTAAGTCTCCCAGAAACTTATTAAGTTTCAAAGACATCCGTCAAAATAAATATCATGTGGAGACTATGAATGAAGATAATACTAAATATCTTTGTATAACAAGTAACATCTCGGGTAAGAAAAGCTTATTAGAAAAGCTACCTGCAGTCTCATCCGGGTTATATTATACAAAGGTAAGTGTCATTGAAACACACACTGTTACAAACCAGAAGTTTGTTGAGCAGGAAAATTTTATTACGTGGCATGAACGGTTGGGGGATCCAGGTTCTATTATGATGCGAAGGATTATTAATAATTCAACTGGACATTCATTGAAAAACCAGAAGATTTTTCAGTTCAATAAATTTTCATGTGCTGCTTGTTCCCAAGGGAAGTTAATAATAAGACCATCACCAATTAAAGTTAGGACTGAATCCCTAACGTTCTTAGAACGAATACAAGGTGATATTTGTGGGCCCATACATCCATCATGTGGACCATTCAGATATTTTATGGTCTTAATTGACGCATCAACGAATGGTCACATGTATGTCTTTTATCAACTCGTAATCAAGCTTTCGCAAGATTACTTGCAAAAATCATTCGATTACGAGCACATTTCCCAGATTATCCAATTAAAACTATTTGTCTTGATAATGCTGGAGAATTTACTTCCCAAGCTTTTAATGATTATTGTATATCAATTGGGATAAGTGTTGAACATCCTATAGCCCATGTTCACACACAAAATGGCATTGCAGAGTCATTGATAAAACGTCTTCAATTAATTGCGAGACCTTTACAAATGAAGACAAAATTACCAATTACTACATGGGGACATGCTGTTTTGCATGCAGCGGCATTAATTCGCATCAAATCTACTAATTATCATGATGTCTCCCCTTTACAATTAGTTTATGGTCAGGAACCAAATATTTCCCATCTAAGAATTTTTTTGATGTGCGGTATATGTGTCAATAGCTCCACCACAACGCACTAAGATGGGACCTCAAAAGAGGTTGGGAATTTATGTTGGATATGAATCTCATCAATTATTAAATATTTAGTGCCATTAACTGGAGATTTATTTACGGCTCGTTTTGCCGATTGTCATTTTGATGAAATGACATTCCCAACATTGAAAGAGAAAAATAAGCAGTTGGAGAATGAAATTATCTGGCATGAAATATCAATATCTCATTATGATCCTCGTACAAAAAAATCTGAACTAGAAGTTCAAAAGATTATTCACTTGCAAAATTTAGCAAATCAAGTGCTAGATGCTTTTACTGACCCCAAGAGAGTGACAAAGTCATGTATTTCATCTACAAATACTCCAATCAGAATTAGTGTCCCTGAAAGACAACTCATAATTGCAAATGAGCCTAGAATGCAAGTGAAACGTGGTAGACCTGTCGGTTCCAAAGATAAAAATCCTCGAAGAAGAAAAGAAATAAAGGCTCAAAATGAGGATGTTATGACTCTAGAAGAGACTCCAGTCATTCATAATATGATTCCAGTAGAATCTCAGGTACTTGACAATGAAGAGCTCTCCATAAATTACATTATGATTGGAAAAAGATGGAACCGAGGTGAAATCGACGTCGATGATAATTTTTCTTATTATATTGCATGCAATATTATGAAACATGATGAGGATCATGAACCAAAGTCTGTTGAAGAATGTAGACAAAGAAATGATTAGACAAAATGGAAAGATGAGATTAATGATAAATTAAAATCACTCGCAAAACATAAAGTTTTTGGACCTATAGTCCGTACACCAGAAGGTGTCAAACTAATTGGATATAAATGGGTGTTTGTGCGCAAACGAAAGGAAAAGGAAGAGATTGTCAGATATAAGGCACGACTTGTTGCCCAAGGGTTCTCTCAGAGACCTGAGATTGATTATGAGGAAACATATTCGCCTGTGATAGATGCAACGACTTTTCGATATCTGAAAGTTTATCAATCCATGAAAAATTGGAAATGCGATTAATGGATGTTATTACTGCATATTTGTATGGCTCACTTGATAACAACATTTACATGAAACTCCCCGAAGGATTTAAAATGCCAGAAGCATTTAATCCAAATCATCGAGAATTATTCTCAATTAAATTGTCTAGATCTTTTTATGGATTGAAACAATTTGGACAAATGTGATATAAACGTTTGAGTGAGTATTTGTTAAACAAGGGATACCAAAATAACCCTATTTGCTCATGTGTTTTTATTAAGAGATCTGGATCAAAGTTTATGATAATTGCAGTATATGTTGATGATATAAATATTATTGGAACTCCTGAAGAGCTTTCCGAAGCGGTTGATTATTTGAAGAATGAGTTTGAGATAAAAGATCTCGGGAAAACAAAACTTTGTCTCGGACTACAAATTGAACATTTAGAAAATAGAATTTTTGTTCATCAATCAGCTTATATAGCCAAAATGTTGAAAAGATTCTATATGGATAAAGCACATCCATTAAGTATCCCGATGGTTGTTAGGTCGCTTGATGTAAATAAAGATCCATTTCGACCTCAAATGAAAGATGAAGAACTGATTGGTCCAGAAGTACCATGTCTTAGTGCTATTGGGGCACTAATGTACCTTGCTAATCATACTCGACCGGATATCACATTTGCTATAAATTTATTAGCAAGATATAGTTCTTCCCCGACGAGAAGACATTGGAATGGAATTAAACATATATTTCGATATCTTCGAGGTACAATGACTTTTGGATTATATTATCCTCACATGCTTGAAGCTGAATTAATTGGATACGCAGATGCGGGCTATTTGTCTGATCCTCATAATGGTAGATCTCAAACAGGTTATGTATTCACATGTAGAGGAACAGCTATATCTTGGAGATCTATGAAACAAACTATTATTGCCACATCTTCTAATCATTCTGAGATCATAGCAATTCATGAGGCAAGTCGAGAATGCGTATGGTTAAGATCTGTTATACATCATATTCGGGAGGCATCTGGATTGGCTTTAAATAAGAATGTCCCGACAATATTATATGAGGATAATGCTACATGTATAGCCCAGTTAAAGGAAGGATATATTAAAGGCGATCAAACGAAACATATATCACCAAAGTTTTTCTTTACACACGATATCCAAAAGAGAGGTGATATTGATATTCGACAAATTCGTTCGTCAGATAACTTAACGGATTTATTTATAAAATCATTGCCTACTGCAACCTTTGAAAGACTTGTTTATCAATTCGGAATGCGCAAGCTCGAAAATTTAAAGTAACATTACAATGAGGGGGAGTAAACGACTGCGCTCTTTTTTCCTTAACCATGATTTTTTCCCACAGCGTTTTCCTGGTAAGGTTTTTAATGAGGTAGTATCTAAAAGGGCATCCAAGGGGGAGTATTATGGATTCAATTCTTGTGGATGCTTATGACTTTATGATGACTCTTCGGATACCTACGAATATATGGTGACTCTTCGTATACAGTGGATGACTCTTCATATTCGATGAATGTAACTCTTCGTTTTGAGAGGAATGAATGTTCATGCATCCATTCATGAATATTCATGCATCCAATTAATGTTGTTGTATCCAATTGCCCTATAAATAGGGGTTGTAAGTTCCATTTGAAGATAGATCAATGAGAATACTCTCTACTTACTCCTCTCTTAATTTCATTTTTATTTTCTAACACATCTCAATTTTCTTTTTTTTGTAAAAGGTATTGTTTTATTTTATTCATAATAAGGCCTTATTCAATATGCAATATTCGCCAAAGCTTGCACATCACGCCGTGTGCCGTGTTGTTGTTTATTTTTGTATACAGAGGAGACTAATTGTCGTAGTGGTGGTTTCGCGCTCCCGCGAAGCATGATCAGTCAAGGGCAAAAGGTGACCTTGTAGTTGGTTCCGCCAGGGCAGGTGAAGGTGCTGGTTTGGTCGTCCTTGGGGTAGCTGTACGCGTCCGGGCAAAGGTTCTTGAAGAATCTGGAGTAGTCGGTGGGGTTGCAGGCGCCGCCGGAGGTGCAGCAGTACTCATCTGTCTTGAACACTGTGCACGGGTTGTTGCACCCTTCCGGCGCCTTCAGCGCATCCGGGCATTGCCCCACGATGTCCGCGGCGCAGCGCACGCCCCTGCAGCCGCCGGTGGTGGGGCTGAAATCCAAAGGCACGTTGAAGCCGTCCACGTTGGAGATATCGAAGAAGTCAAGGTTGTTGAACTGGTTCAGCCCGTACTCCGCCAGCGTGTTGGGTGGGCTCCCGTACGCTTGGCACTCTAACAGTCCGCCGCAGTCCCCCGTCTGGCACCCCCCGTGCCCGCTACCATCGAAGGAGCACCCCGTGCGCGCCCATACCCGCCCGCCGGTCGTGCCGGCGCTCACATCGATGGTCCACGACTGGCCCTGGTCCAACTGCCGCCCGCCCCCGGGCACGGCCGCTGCCCAGACGGTGAACTGGCATTGGTTCACGATCTCGAACGTGGCCGCATGGGACAGGCCGAGAAGGAGCGTGACAAAGACGAAGAAGCATAGCGCGGTTGATGATTCGGCGACCATGGCTATGGATTTATGATATGAGATGAAATCGATCTACTGGATTGGGGAATTTATAGGAGGGAGTGGATCAATTAACAGGTAGAGGATTGAATGCGATGATCGAAAATTCAAAGACGTGGGGGAAACGATAACTAATTATTTTCCGATGGAACCATCCGCTCAAGTAAACAGGCTTTGAAATATTTGTGGAAAATATGTAGAAATTTATTGCTAAGTGCATGAGATATGGCACGAGATTTGTTCGGGCGTGGAAATTTGAGTAATTGCACTATTTCTTTATATAATTGGTCAAATTTATGGCACACAATTCCAAATTGAACGGACTGGAGAACACTCAGCCCCTACTGATCTTCTAGATAGCTTTGACTTCTTCTAATTGGTCAAATTTAAGACCATTTGTGCTTATGTCGTAGGAGTTGATAAGGTTTTGTCATTGGCCATATGGATCTTGTTAAGATATTATTTATATATTTGTCTTGATTTGTGAAAAGTTCCTTGCATCATTTGCTCAATTTGGGATCCAACAACAAAAAGGGAAACTTGCCTAACATTGTTATCCAATTTCTTTTAGCATCAATTAAGCAAACTACTTACACAAAGTATCATTATTAATAATTAATATAATATCAATACATACTTAATATAATATCATTGTAGTGTCTTATTATTCCTATTGATTCCCCATATTTTAATATTTATCACATTCTGGATATATATTTTTTTTATTTCATACTTTGATTTTATAGAACTTTTAATTTTAAATAATATGTATTTTAAAAATTAGTTTTAATTTATAAGATTATCCGTTTTACTTGATTGTATTTTCAAAGTATGTCATTCATTCCCTTGCTTGAGAAGAGTCACTTATTTGATATGACCTTCATTTCTTCATGATTTATTAGTTTCTCATCTCTATGACCAAGTTCCACCAAGGTGAGATTGAATTAAGGAGTAATGGAGCATATGCAAGCGCAAACAGTTAGCGGGCATGTTTGATTCATGTTCGACTATTGTTCTACCTAAGGGCCTATTTTATTGGGGTGAAAATCGGAGAGAAGAGAAAGAAATATAGTTTTTCATCCGTTTTATTGAAGAGGCAAATTTCAAAGGAAAAAAAAGGGGACCACTTTTCTCCCCTTTTGCATTCTCTCCAAAAGAGGGAGAAAACAATTTTCTCCCCAACCTCACTATTTTTTTTCTCACTTATTTTTCTTTTTTTTCTTTTTTACTCTTCTCTCTTTTTTTCTTGCCCCCAATAAAACATGCCCTAAGAGATTAAAGTGTTTAATGATTTCAATAAACCATTATATGTTATGGGAGATCTGAGCTAGTTTTACTTGTTGGATACTCGGCTTATAGATTTGACATCAAATTAGAAAGTAAAGTTGATGAAGTGGGGATGAGTAGTGAAGCTGGCAAATCAATCAATAGGCATCAATCCATAGGGATTATTCGTAAAGGAAGATGATTGGTTGAAGTGACATGGATGAATGATAGTTTGCCTTCAAATTTGCCTTCCATTTTTTCTTTTTTTTTGGGCAAGGGTAATAAGAAGATTTATAAATGGTAGATAAGAAAAAAAAACTTACAATAGTGAAGATACAAACACAATATATAGATCTCTTTTAGTCCCAAAAATTAAAAAAAAAATTTGGCAAGAATTCCCCCTAAATTGCAGGTGTAGAACCCCACATATTACCAATGAGAACATCTCTCATCTACTAGATGAAGGAAAACATAAAACACCCATATAATACACAAAATACAGCATGAAAATAATGGACACAACAAAAACACAAGATCACATACCCAACAACACCCCATAGAGCATCCCAAGATGGAACAAAAGAAAAAGCTAAAGAGTCCTCCCAGATCCTCTCTTACCAATGCAAGACAAAAATAACAAAATCACTCAATATTCCATAACAACCGTGGGAGCTAAACATGATGTGGGAAAATCACAAAAGAAACACTATCCAATAGAGGTGTTAGGGATCCCAATCAATAAAGTGTCCCATGACACCATGGATGAGAGAGTGCTAGGATCTAATTTAGTGCATGAAATGAGATAGAAAAATCTTGAATTTGTCATCAGTGAAAAGATCGTTAAGAAGCTCTTTTACCCCTTGCCAGACTTTCAAAGATGCAGTTTCCTCTCCTTCCACATTTAGTAGATGAAACCCATAAGAAGCTTGCCAGTATAGGAGCTTTCCACGCCGCGCTTTAAATCAAGAGTATCTAGCCATAGCCATGGATTTACGATACAAGGAATGCCATAAATCCGTTTTAAGGATATCCCAAGCGCAAACAATGGAGCACACTAAAAAAAAAATAGATAGTTCATATTCTCATCCATTATTTTGCATAATGGATATGTCAAAAGTTTGGACAACTTCCCATTTGTGAAATCTATTGTGAGTATTAAGTTTGAGGAGACAAAGCATCCATGCGATAAAGGAGAACCTAGGGATTCTACCTCAAAACTAGATAACTTCCTTCCACGGGAAGGGCTACAAATATTTGAGCTTCATAGGCAGAGACGATAGTGAACCTGCTAAAATTTGACAGTTTCCAATAGGTTTTGCCCGAGTTATGAATAAGCACACATGGAATAAAGCTCTAAATGCTCAACAACCCCAAAGATATTGGAGTAGGTATAGACCTCTGACCATTTGCAATGAGAGAGCTATGGCATGCAAACCGACCCGATAGTTTCTCAAATCTAAAATCATGTTCCATTTTATTTAATAGCTGAGGACCAAACCAAGGGTCCAATTAAAGCTTTGCTACTTCCCGTTAGTAATGTGGTAATCAATGAGGCATTGAAATAGTTTCCTTGTGTGCAAAACACTTTTAAAGCACCATGAGGTACATTTTCATAAGCCAACAAACCACATAGACTTATAAGGAAATTACCATGAACCCATTTGACCCATATGGAGAATTTCTTAGTAGCAAGATGGTGTATTATAAAAGCCGAGTTTAGGGCATTCATGTCCCTTAGACCAAGATCACTATAATTCTAACTGTTTAATAGACTCTGGGAATACTTTTATTTGAGCTAGAGGACTAGAGAAAACTAAATAACATAGAATTCAACTTTAAGAGGACAACAATAGAATATTTGAAAGCACTCCCCCGGTACATAATGTTACTAATGACTCAAAAGGTCATAGGCAATTTTATATACTAATATCGTTTATTTGAGTCATTTTTACCCACTTGTTCTTGTTATTTGATTCAAATAAGTTGTTTGGTTCAGAATCTACCAGTTCTTTATTTTTTTTGCTTTTCAGGCAAAATAAATATAATTTTAATAGATTTCCAAGCCAACTAGATCAAATATGAAGTTAAGAAAGACCCAAGGCTAGCATAGCAGCTCTACTTTTGACAATAATCAAAATTCCAAAAAGGTCATCATCACACCCTTGTGACAATGAAAAAAAAAGACCAAATTAGCCAGCCTAACTCTTAAATCTAAGACTGAATCCACAAAAATTTTGGTCAAATAGGCAAAATCATGGGTTTAGGAAGATCTATTAGGGAGAGGAGGCAAATGCTAGGAGGGAGGAAATACAAGTGAGCTTTTGAGAGGAAAAACATAGGCAACAGCGGTGATACCCCTGCTTTAATATTACTTGTAAGTTCCATGTGAGTTGCACAAGGCAAAATTAGTGGTGCCATCTATACCTACTAAGTTATTTTATTTGTAGAGAAACGTGAAGTTTAAATTGGTAGCTAAGTGCGACATTCAAGTTTCCTCCTCTAGTGATATTGCATCTAGAACTAAAGATTTATACTAGGACTCATTGGGAATAATGTGAAAAGAAATAGGCAAAAAGATAATTTCAACCACATAGAGCATATATGATTAGCTAAGAGGTAATGCGTTATGAATTGATGAAGTAGATAACATAAATGGAATAAATTCATGTGCTTAGCGTGCAAGGCAAGGAAATGAGTGAATTCACCGTGTGAGTGCATGAAGAAACTTCATGTGGTGATGACACCTCATGCTTCCTTGCCACCGCATGATAAAGACAAAATTAGGAGAGACACCTCATGCTATTGAAGTTTCTAGGGAAAACAATTAGGGAAAAATAGAGAAAGTGTTGCTTTTTCACCAGCAACTTTCGTTTGGCTTGAGGGATAGACGATTGGAGGTGTTCAAGTGGACAAGCAGAGGAGAAAAGGAAGAAAACTTCAATTTAGGCAAGTTTCTATGTTTTGTCCTACATTTGTATTTTCAAAATTTGTATGTTTTTGTATAACTTGTATAACTTATGATTTTGATTTGTTGATCTACCTCTGATTGCAATTAGATGGAATTTGTATGATTTTATGTTAGGAAATGAATGTGGAGGATGGTAAATCATGGTTTATGGTGATTTGGTAATGCAAATATGACCTTATGGTGGTATTTGTGATGTAACTTTGTCTACGCAAACGATCTTGAATTGAAACTTGATTTCTGTAAAATCAGACTTGAAAATCTTTCCAACGGATCCAATAGTTCCTATACTTAAGGAGATGTAGGGTATGAGGTATGTAGCACAATACAAAATCTAGTTGCTGTAATTTCAGACTGACCTACCTGTACCATTTTGCTTATAACTTTTGATTGATAACTTGGTTTTCAGAAATTCCTATTGTATACGAAAGTAGATTCACATATCTTTCCAATGCATCATAGCTTGCTTACATGTGACATGCTTCAATACCTTAATCAGTGCGCATTGTCTTGTGCAATACCCTAAAATTCTGGAAATAGGGTAGTTTGACCTATTGGTACTTTGATCGCCATATCTTTGTGAATCCTTAGTCAAATGGTTTGAAATCTGGTTTATTGGAAAGTAGACTTGTATACGGTTTCAATGATTCCTCTTTTGTATGGTTCTATGCCATATGTCCCTATAATTCGTGTGAATGACTTGGGCTGATTTATCTTGCAATGTTCTCCTCTTTCCTTGCATTCTACCTCTTATGGGAGATTATGTTATTGTGTTACACTCCAAGATTATGATGGTATGAATTGATCAACTTTGTATTTATTTGCTTCATGACATTTCACATTTGATCAAATGAGCTTGATAATGACCTTTGATACTATGGATCAATGATCATGGTGTAAGGGCAACTATGTGAAGGCAATCATGCCATTATGTTACTTCGTCTTTGTTATGCTACCATTATTCTTTGGCCCTTACATCTTATAGTGGAAAATGATTTGATCCCATTCATGGGAATTATGACTATGGACGTGGAACTAAGTGCTACATGGACCAAAGTGCCACATTGGAAACAATGGGGGCCACCTCTTGATCTCCATGGAAGCCACCTCTAGACTCCATCCATATTTGGTGGTGGATGTGGACCTAAGTGCTATATGGACCAAAGTGCCACATTAGAAATAATGGGGGTGACCTCTTGATCTCCATGGGAGCCACCTCTAGATTCCCTCCACTCACATTTGGTTGGGTCATGGCGAGCCCGTTGCCAGTGTTTTGCTTTGTGGGCTGTCCCAGACGTGGGTTAGTCTACCTTCCAGACGTGGAGGACTTTGTTTGCTTTGGTTCCCACTATTCTGTGTACGATACTTTGATAGAGTTTTTTACATTTGACACTCATGATATAATACCATATTTTCTATTATGACATTTTGTTTGAATACCATGAAATTACCATGTTATGAATACCATTAGATCATGAACTTACCATGATTCCTATGCTTGAGTCTTTTAAGCTATTCATATGATTCTTGTTCTTGATGTTTGTCATGTTGGAAGACCCTTTTGGATATATGTACTCCTTCTACTTTGAATACCATTTGGACAGACTTATGCCACTTACCATGACGAGTTGTGTACTTATGCTACTTACCATGAAACTCTATGTTCCAATGTAGTAACAAAATTATATTTTGTTCCATGGGCATGATAGATCTTGCTGAGTTTTTCCATAACTCACTCTTTTGATTTAATATCTATTTACAGGTTAACTTTTGGTTGCTTTCCCTTGGGGCACTAGAAGAAAATGTTGAAGAAGTACATGTTTATAGACTTTTAGCTGGGTTTCGATGTGTTGTACGAGATATTTTGTATATGTGCTTTTGGCTTGGTTGTGATGAATTAAAATGAGATGTTCTTGTATATGTTCTTTTGGGATTATAGGATATGTATATGTTCTTTTGGGAATATAGGATATGTATATGTTCTTTTGGGAATATAGGATAAGTAAGAAGAAGTTTTGTAAAGTGCTAAGAAAATGTGACCTTGTGTTCATGTATAAATAAAGGTTGCTTTTGATCTCTCATCTTGAAGTTGGTAATTGTGATTCATTATGATATTAATTGAGTGGGATTACTATATGATTGGTTGTTATTGTGTTGTTGTTGCAACCCTAGAAAATCGATATGTATATAGTGATGATGCACAAATTTAACATATTTTGAATCCTGGGTTTGAAATAAAATTTTTTTTTTTTACATGACGATTCTAGGGGTGTGACAATTAGTGGTATCAGAGCATGTGTTGAGGAAGTTTGATGTTTTGATCATGCTTTGAGGATTGTTCATGGTTAGATGATCATGATTTGAGTAATTTGATGTTTAGATCATGAATGATAATGTCTTGATGATTAATTGGAGTTTACTTGTGATGACACAGGGATATAAGATGACGAGGTCTTCTCAATCTCCAGATGAGTCTCAAAGACAAATGAGTGGTGTTTTGAAAGCCTTGGATACTATGGCAAGTTTAATGCAACAACAAATGTCTAGGGGAGAAAAATCTGTTGATGTTGGGACAAGTAGTCAAAGCAATTCAGAGAATATAGGAATTGAAAAGTTTAAGAAAATGAATCCTCCCTCTTTTATTGGTGAACCAAGTCCAATGATTGCTGAAAAGTGGCTAATGCAGATAGAGAAGATCTTTGATGTGATACATTGTTCAGATATACAAAAAGTTTCATTTGCCTCTTTTATGCTAGAAGGAGAAGCTGAACACTGGTGTAAGATGATAAAGAGAATGACAGAGGCTAAGCAAGAGGTAATAACTTGGGAAACATTTGTAGTGAAATTTCATGAGAAGTATTTCCCAGAATGTGTGAAGGACCAAAAGGAAATTGAATTTATACAATTGATACAAGGAAATCTTTCTGTTGCACAGTATGATGCAAAATTTACTGAACTCTCTAGGTTTGCTCCTCATTTAGTTACTGATGAAGCAAAGAGAGCAAAGAAGTTTGAAAGAGGCTTGAGGCCAAGTATCCGTGGTAAGATTTCAATATTAAAACTAAGAACATTTGTTGAGGTTGTTGATCGGGCAGCTATTGTGGAGAAAGATATGGAAGAGATCCAAGACTTGAGAAACAAAAGAGAGAAGTTTAGGCCCATTGCTCAAAAACAAAAGAGAGAGTTTAGAGGTGAGACTACCAACCCAAGAGCAAAGTTGCCAAGGTTTGACATGACTAGACAACCAATGAGATATGTCCCATGTGCCAATTGTGGAGGAAAACATGATACTAGGCGATGTTATAGAACAACTGGAGCATGTTTTGCTTGTGGGAAGTTTGGACATCAAGTAAAGGATTGCCCCGATAATAGAAGGAAAGCACCAATGCCTCCAAAACCTGTTTCTCATGGTAAAGTTTATGCTATCTCAAAACCAGATGCTAGAGCCTCCAAATCAGTTGTTGAAGGTATTCTTTATGTTTCTGGACAAATTGCACAAGTGTTATTTGATCCTGGTTCCAATCTTTCCTATATCTCACAACATTTTGCACATGCTTTGACTATACAACCTGAACCATTACATACCATCTTATTTGTGTCTACACCTGCTGGAATTTCATTAATTTCTCACCATGTTTATCCTTCATGTTTGGTCTCAATTGAAGAACATGAACTTCCTGCTAATCTGATCCTTTTAGACATTCAAGATTATGATATCATCCTTGGTATGGATTGGCTTTCCTCTTACCATGCAAATGTCGATTGTTTTCATAAAGTTGTGACTTTCAACTAGCCTGATCAACCTATTTTTCATTTCAAAGGAGTGGTTCATGACTCACCTCCTTATTTGATATCTTTCATTCATGCTCATCATTTACTTCAAAAAGGTTGTGAAGGGTATTTAGCTTATGCCAAAGAGTGTCAAACCAAAGAAACAAGTATGCATGACATAGCAGTGGTTCGAGAATTCCTTGATGTGTTTCCAGATGAGTTACCTGGTTTGCCACCAGATAGAGAGGTAGAGTTTGGTATTAACCTTATTCCTGGTGCAACTCCTATATCTAAAGCACTCTATAGAATGGCACCATCCGAATTGATAGAATTGAAGAAACAATTGTAAGAGTTATTGGATAAGGGGTTCACTCGACCTAGTGTTTCACCATGGGGCGCACCAGTGCTATTTGTGAAAAAGAAGGATGGAACCTTGAGACTGTGTATTGATTATAGACAGCTGAATCATATTGCAATTAAAAACAAGTATCCACTTCTCAGAATAGATGATTTATTTGATCAATTACAAGGGGCACAAGTCTTTTCTAAAATTGATTTGAGATCTGGCTATTATCAACTCAAGATTAAGAAGGATGATATTTCAAAAACTGCTTTTAGAACTCGATATGGCCATTATGAATTTTTGGTAATGCCTTTTGGTTTGACTAATGCTCCGGCTGCGTTTATGGGTTTAATGAATAGAATTTTCCAACCATTATTGGATATATGTGTGATTGTGTTTATTGATGATATTCTTGTTTATTCAAGAAGCAAGCATGAACATGAAGGCCATTTGAGGAAGGTACTTGGAATACTAAGAGAAAAGAAGCTATATGCTAAGTTTAGCAAATGTGAATTTTGGTTGAATGAAATTGATTTTCTAGGGCATGTGATTTCAAAAGATGGCATTTCTATGGATCCCAAAAAGGTGGAAGCTATCATCACTTGGAGGCAACCAACAAATGTATCAGAGATTTGAAGTTTCTTGGGTTTGGCAGGTTATTATAGAAGATTCATTGAAGGGTTTTCAAACATTTCAAGTCCTCTTACGAGATCAATGCGAAAGGATGTGAAATTTACATGGACTGAGGAGTGTGAAGAGAGTTTCAAAGAATTAAAGAAAAGGTTAACTAGTGCTCCAATTCTCACATGTGGTAATGAAGGCTTTACAATCTATACGGATGCTTCTCATAATGGTCTTGGTTGTGCATTAATGCAAGAGGGGAAAGTAATTGCATATGCTTCAAGGCAATTAAAGACCTATGAAAAGAACTACCCTACCCATGATTTGGAATTAGCAGCAATCATTTTTGCATTAAAGATATGGAGACACTATTTATATGGGCAAACATTTGACATCTATACAGATCACAAAAGTTTGAAATACATTTACACAAAAAGAATTGAATATGAGGCAAAGGAGGTGGATAGAATTGCTAAAGGATTATGATTGTACAATTCACTATCAAGCTGGTAAAGCTAATGTTGTAGCTGATGTGCTTAGTCGAAAATCAGATCATATGTTAGCAACTTTGATGGTAAAACAATGGAACTTGCTTGAGGAATTTTGCAATCTTACCATTGATATCAAAATTCAACAACCCAAGATGTTACTTGCTTCATTTAAAGTCCAGTCTGATTTTCATCAACAATTACTTGCAAAACAATTAGAAGATCCAAAGTTATCATCCGTAAAAGAGAAACTTGGGGAAGGTCGACTGCCTGAGTTCCAAATCAATAAAGATGGGATTTTGCAATTTCATAATAGATTATGCATGCCAAATGATCCTGACATGAGAAATATGATATTGGAAGAGCCACACAAATCTAAATATTCTATACACTCAGTTAGTACCAAGATGTATAGGGATCTAAAAGAGAACTATTGGTGGGATGGCATGAAAAAGGATATTGCAGATTTTGTTTCTAAATGTTTAACCTATCAACTGGTCAAGGCAGAGCATCAAAAGCCAGGAGGTCAATTACAACCATTAGAGGTGCCAGAATGGAAATGGGAAAGTGTGACTATGGATTTTGTTTCAAGTTTACCAAGAACATCAAAGAAACATGATGCTATATGGGTGATCGTTGATAGGCTAACTAAATCAGCACACTTTATACCAATTAATATGACATATTCGCTTGATAAACTTGTAAGATTGTATATTGATGAAATTGTAAGACTTTATGGAATTCCAAAGGACATCATCTCTGATAGAGATCCCAAATTTCTGTCAAGATTATGGAAAAGACTACATGAATCCTTGGGCACAAAACTGAAATTTAGCACTGCCTACCACCCTCAAATAGATGGACAATCTAAAAGAACAATCCAAACACTTGAAGATTTGCTTAGAGCTTATGTCATGGATTCGAAGGGTGAATGGGATGGTGATTTATCTCTCATTGAGTTTACCTACAATAATAGCTTTCATTCAAGCATACAAATGGCACCCTATGAAGCATTATATGGAAGAAAATGCAGGACACCAATTTGTTGGGAAGAGGTTGGTGATAGGAAACTACTAGTTGCAGATGAGGTGCAAGAAACTACAGAAAAGATTAAACTAATACGAGAAAAATTATAAGTTGCTCAAAGTCGCCAGAAAAGTTATGCTGATAATCGAAGAAGGGATCTTGAATTTCAAGTTGGGGATCATGTCTTTTTGAAAATATCTCCTTACAAGGGTGTAATAAGATTTGGTAAAAGAGGGAAGTTAAGCCCTAGATTCATTGGCCCTTTTGAGATACTTTAAAGGCTTGGACCGGTTGCTTATAAGATTGCTCTACCACCAGCCTTAGCTAATATTCATGATGACTTTCACGTGTCTCTATTGAGGAAATACCATCCAGATCCATCCCACATTATTGAGCATGTGCCTTTGGAGATTTCTAAAGATTTAACATACCCAGAAACACCAAATCAAATTGTGGATAAGAAGGACAAGATTTTAAGGAATCGTGTTATTCCCATGGTCAAAGTGATTTGGCAAAACCATTCCATTGAAGAGGCTACATGGGAACTAGAAGATGAAATGAAAAAGGACTACCCACACCTTTTCAAGGATTGAGGTATGCAATTTAGAGGACTAAATTTCTTTTAAGGAGGGGAGAATGTAATACCCCTGCTTTAATATTACTTGTAAGTTCCATGTGAGTTGCACAAGGCAAAATTAGTGGTGCCATCTATACCTACTAAGTTATTTTATTTGTAGAGAAATGTGAAGTTTAAATTGGTAGCTAAGTGCGACATTCAAGTTTCCTCCTCTAGTGATATTGCATCTAGAACTAAAGATTTATACTAGGACTCATTGGGAATAATGTGAAAAGAAATGGGAAAAAGGTAATTTCAACCACATAGAGCATATATGATTAGCTAAGAGGTAATGTGTTATGAATTGATGAAGTAGATAACATAAATGGAATAAATTCATGTGCTTAGCGTGCAAGGCAAGGAAATGAGTGAATTCATCGTGTGAGTGCATGAAGAAACTTCATGTGGTGATGACACCTCATGCTTCCTTGCCACCTCATGATAAAGACAAAATTAGGAGAGACACCTCATGCTATTGAAGTTTTTAGGGAAAACAATTAGGGAAAAATAGAGAAAGTGTTTCTTTTTCACCAGCAACTTTCGTTTGGCTTGAGGGATAGACGATTGGAGGTGTTCAAGTGGACAAGAAGAGGAGAAAAGGAAGAAAACTTCAATTTAGGCAAGTTTCTATGTTTTGCCCTACATTTGTATTTTCAAAATTTGTATATTTTCGTATAACTTGTATAACTTATGATTTTGATTTGTTGATCTACCTATGATTGCAATTAGATGGAATTTGTATGATTTTATGTTAGGAAATGAATGTGGAGGATAGTAAATCATGATTTTATGGTGATTTGGTTATGCAAATATTACCTTATGGTGGTATTTGCGATGTAACTTTTTCTACGCAAACGATCTTGAATTGAAACTTGATTTCTGTAAAATCAGACTTGAAAAGCTTTCCAACGGATCCAATAGTTCCTATACTTAAGGAGATTTAGGTTATGAGGTATGTAGCACAATACAAAATCTAGTTGCTGTAATTTCAGACTGACCTACCTGTACCATTTTGCTTATAACGTTTGATTGATAACTTGGTTTTGAGAAATTCCTGTTGTATACGAAAGTATATTCACATATCTTTCCAATGGATCATAGCATGCTTATATGTGACATGCTTCAATACCTTAATCAGTGTGCATTGTCTTGTGCATTACCCTGAAATTCTGGAAATAGGGTAGTTTGACCTATTGGTACTTTGATCGCCATATCTTTGTGTATCCATATTCAAATGGTTTGAATTCTGTTTTATTGGAAAGTAGACTTGTATACGGTTTCAATGACTCCTCATTTGTATGGTTCTATGCCATATGTCTCTATAATTCGTGTGAATGACTTGGGCTGATTTATCTTGCAATGTTCTCCTCTTTCCTTGCATTCTACCTCTTATGGGAGATTATGTTATTGTGTTACACTCCAAGATTATGATGGTATGAATTGATCAAATTTGTTTTTATTTGCTTCATGACATTTCACATTTAATCAAATGAGCTTGATAATGACCTTTGATACTATGGATCAATGATCATGGTGTAAGGGCAACTATGTGACGGCAATCATGCCATTATGTTACTTCATCTTTGTTATGCTACCATTATTCTTTGGCAATTACATCTTATAGTGGGAAATGATTTGATCCCATTCATGAGAATTATGACTACGAACGTGGAACTAAGTGCTACATGGACCAAAGTGCCACATTCGAAACAATGGTGGCCACCTCTTGATCTCCATGGAAGCCACCTCTAGACTCCATCTATATTTGGTGGTGGATGTGGACCTAAGTGCTACATGGACCAAAGTGCCACATTAGAAATAATGGGGGCGACCTCTTGATCTCCATGGGAGCCACCTCTAGATTCCCTCCACTCACATTTGGTTGGGCCATGGCGAGCCCTTTGTCGGCGGTTTGCTTTGTCGGCTGTCCCAGACGTGGGTTAGTCTAGCTTTCAGACGTGGAGGACTTTGTTTGCTTTGGTTCCCACTATTCTATGTACGATACTTTGATAGAGTTTTTGACATTTGACACTCATGATATGATACCATATTTGCTATTATGACATTTTATTTGAATACCATGAAATTACCATGTTATGAATACCATGAGATCATGAACTTACCATGATTCCTATGCTTGAGTCTTTTAAGTTATTCATATGATTCTTGTTCTTGATGTTTGTCATGTTGGAAGACCCTTTTGGATATATATACTCCTTCTACTTTGAATACCATTTGGATAGACTTATGCCACTTACCATGACGAGTTATATACTTATGCTACTTACCATGAAACTCTATGTTCCAATGTAGTAACAAAATTATATTTTGTTCCATGGGCATGATAGATCTTGCTGAGTTTTTCCATAACTCACTCTTTTGATTTAATATCTATTTACAGGTTAACTTTTGGTTGCTTTCCCTTGGGGCACTAGAAGAAAATGTTGAAGAAGTACATGTTTATAGACTTTTAGCTGGGTTTCGATGTGTTGTATGAGATATTTTGTATATGTGCTTTAGGCTTGGTTGTGATGAATTAAAATGAGATGTTCTTGTATATGTTCTTTTGGGATTATAGGATATGTATATGTTCGTTTTGGAATATAGGATATGTATATGTTCTTTTGGGAATATAGGATAAGTAAGAAGAAGTTTTGTAAAGTGCTAAGAAAGTGTGACCTTGTGTTCATGTATAAATAAAGGTTGCTTTTGATCTCTCATCTTGAAGTTAGTAATTGTGATTCATTATGATATTAATTTATTGGGATTACTATATGATTGGTTGTTATTATGTTGTTGTTGCAACCTTAGAAAATCAATATGTATATATTGATGATGCACAAATTTGACATATTTTGAATCTTGGGTTTGAAATGAATTTTTTTTTTACATGACGATTCTAGTGGTGTTACAACTGCTATCTAGGTTTCAGGATCATCAAGAGGCTTCCCAGGCACCTCCGGTCACCAAATTCAAGAGGAAGCTATGCCAAGGAGAGGAGAAGGTTCATACAATGTTTTCTAGTAAGAGATGATCAAGATCAACGGCAATCAGCGATGGTAGCAAGGAAAATCCGAGAGGAATTAAACTTGTCTAAAGTAGAGAACCATTTTACAGTCACAGGGTTGTGACGAATCATCACACCCCTATGACGATGGGGGAGTTAAACTTAATTTTTACTTATTTTCTCCCTTGCATACATGATCTATGAAAACTTTGTTGGTGTATATGCCCTAGGACCTAGTTTTGGTCCACTTATGTACTACTTGACTTTGATATTTATATATCATTCTGGCATTGTCGTTATCTATGTTTGTTTACATCTGCGCATATGTACTAACATGATAATGTCCCTGGAGACAGATTGGATCTGTGCTCGAACTATAGTCCCCAGTCGATGTACATTAGTGGATATGGGACAGCTATGGTACTTGTGAGACTGGTATGTGGGCTGGTTAGGACGCAGACACATGGGTATATCATTGGAGGATATACTGGATAGACCCGCTATGAGGCTATGACTTGGTGTTATGAGTTATCCTCACAAGTGATAGGAGATGCATTGATCCCTTGACTTGAGGTCATTGATCATTCTATATGGTTAGGGATTTGCTTTGATACAACCTAACACCTCGCCGTAGTTGGGAGGTCATAACAGTTGTCATTGAGCATGTCACGACCCATATAAGAAGGTAAATGGACAGACAAAGGATTTGCCCCTTCCTTAGGGAAGTATGATATCCATGGAGCTCCTCTATGGTTCTATGACTGAGAGTGTATGGCCATACCCAGGTGAGAACCTGTTTTAGTCATAGCCATGTGATTGGGTGAAAATAAGTGGTGACACACTTGTCCAATCGGATATCAGTTCGGCAAAGAGACTATAATGCATCTGTACCTAGTTGCGATGATGGGGATGTCGATGTCGATATCCATTCCAATGACCTGGGTAGCAGCGATGCACTGCTAGGTGCCACTCACTGCTTGTGATGACCTATGGTCAGCACTGCCAGCGTCAGAGGAACCTACAGGGTCGCACACCTTGATACTTGAGTTCTCGTATTGATCGGGAAGCCTTATGATCGAGTTATTGGATAACTCAGATCTAATTGGGAGATTTGATCAGCGCCAATGGGCCTGATGAGATGGAAGAATGTTATTGGAGCCAAACTTCATTTTTGGCAGGTTGACCCGTATTTGACCATGGTTGGTCACATTTGAATTAGGGTTGCATTGGATTGGATCCAAGTGCTTAATCAACCCATGTAATGGAGTTTGGGCTAGCTCATTATCTAATGAGGCCCAATAACAAGTTCTCATGAAGAGATAAGAGGCTAAAAGGGTATAATGGGGAGAAGCCCAACCTCATTGGCGCCTAAGGGGTATAATGGGGTTTGGGTGGCAAAATTGCTTCATTAAGGAAGCAATTAGCGCCTAGCCCTTCTTCCTTGATGCTATGAATGCCTCTAAGGCATGTCTTGGGCTGATATGGTACTTGGGCAATTATGGATAGGTTGAATGGAGTTTATGGTAAAGTCTTGGAGACTTTCCTTGTCTCAAACCTCCTCATCCTAGCCCTACACTTGTCATGATCTTGACCCTTCCCTTGACCGCCTCTTGCCCTATATATGTGACCCTCTCGCCTCCTCTTATGATGATTGATCCTTGCAGGCGTAAACACAAGAAGAGGGGCGAGAGCTAGGAGCAAGGGCGTAATTTCCTCTTTCTTCTTCTAGAGCCGCAAGCTTCTCCCTCCTTTCCTCTTGTCGCAAGGAGCTTTGGTGCTTGGCGTCTTGACTTGTTTCCTTCTTCTCTTGGCGCATCCTTTCCTCATGGTGGCACAAGTGAAGTGGAGCATCTCCCTAAGGCTTGGATCTTCTTCCTGAGGCTAGCACCGGGCGTGGAAGAAGAGGACTCAAGAGATCCGTGTGTGTGAGACTGCAGAGGGCGCACACTTGGGCGCCTGCATCGGCATCACTCCAAATCGCTCTTAAGGTATTTCCTAACTCATCGTGTCGACTCTCTTGCTTGCGATCTTCACTGGGTTTTTGGGACCGGCCTGTTTCGGGGACATTCTTCCGCTGTGCAATGTATGTATGTATGTCTATGACTCTAAAAATTATAAAATGTCCCCGGGGTTTCCCAACAGTGGTATCAAAGCGACTTGCATGACTCGAACGATGTTTTATGGTTTTCTTTCATGCTCATATGCCATATCTCTATTTTTGTAAATAGCATGATGCATGGCAAACTATTTTTTCTAAGTAGGAAAAATTAGGGTTTCTTGTTTCTATCATCCTCTCAATCTCTTTTGGATTTTTGGCCTATTTTTCTTGTCTGATTTAAAAATTAAAGGCGCACGTAATTTTGTCAAGTAGGACGGGCATTGTGTCTTCGGACTGGCCAAGTCTCTTGATCTGATAAAATTGCCAGCCGAAAGGATCTCTGAAATCATCATGAAAAATAAATCGCAATTAACCAAAATATTTGTGAGAAGAAGATGAGAAAAAGAGACTAGTTTTATAAAAAAGTAAAATTTCAGACTTTATGTTTTTCATGAGCATGTAGAATTGCATGAGTAAATACCTTGATTGTGCATGATGTTGTGATCATTAGTCAAGCCCCCCTTTGCATGCCTGTGATGTATCCTCGTGAGGCCTGCGTGCCGCTTTTCTTTTGCTTTTAACTAAGGAGAAGATTAGGGTGGCGCATGTACTTGGAACTTGGCGCATGCATACCTTGGATGGTGGCGCAATAAGCATCAAAGAAAGAGGCGCAAGCCTGCTTAGTGGCGCAAGTTAGGCATGGCCGAACCCTTGGGTTTGAGAGCTAGCTAACTTGGCTTCTTGCATTGTGGCGCATCCTCATTGGAGGAAGACCATGGCATTGGCCGAACCCTTGGGGTCCACCCTTAAGGTTTGAGAGCTAAACCATGTGAGAAGGACCTTGGAGCCAACCTTGAAGACCAAGATAGAGGGCGGTTAGGATAGGTCTATCTTAGGGGCTTGAGTCCTATGTCAAGAGTTGAACCTCCTTTTGGCATGAGTTGGTTGAATGTCTTGAAAGGGCTTTGATCACATCGTCTTTTACTGTTTTCCTTATCTACTAAAAGCATGCCTGTAATGTTTTATCGTTATGTTATCACTATAGGATTGCATGCCTATATTGTTAGACATAAGATAAAACTGATGAGACCTTAAAAACCCTCATAATAAAATATCAAGTCTAGTAGCCTTCTAACGCGTAGCCCTCACTAAGCTATCGATCAGTGGAGTTGTGAACTAGTTCCCACCCTCGTGGGACACACCCACTTATCTTTAGGAAGTGTGTGGTGACAATGGTTTCCCCAGTCCAGTTTTAACCTGGGCGTGCCTTCGCAAGGAAACTCGTTGGCCCTGGGCATAACAGTTAGGAAAGGACTTGACTAGAAGTTCACATGTGCTGGGCAAATGGTAAAAGTCTAGAGGTATCGTTGAGAGGTAAGGGTTTCATGTTGTATCCAGCCCTCGCTGGACATGAAATGCCCAGACTGTCTCAACAAGGGGAGTTGCTTGGAGCAACCGGCTGGCGCGCCCACCTTAGGAAACATGGGTTACTTTGTGCATCTCATCCCACCCTCGTGGGACGCAAAACCTCATGTGAAATAAGGATCCCATCTCACTAGGAAGTCTTAAACTTCCCGATTGACTTTGTGGGTTGTCAATTCGAATTTAAAATAGTGGGAGCAGTAATCATTTAAAACAAGTCCAGTTTAAATGATTCGAAGTAGTACTAATCTGTTCTTCTTGGGTGTTGTAGAACAATGGCTACGAACACTGGCGGATTATCACTGCGATCACTCCTTGATAAGGATAAGTTAGTTGGAACTAACTTTATGGACTGGCATCGGAACTTGAGGATAGTCCTCAAGCTCGAGAAGAAGCTGTATGTCCTTGAACAGGCTCTTCCTGCGGCTCCTCCGGCTAATGCCCGAACGGCAGACAGAGATGCTTATAGAAAGCATCAGGATGACTCTTTGGAGGTTGCATGTCTTATGCTAGCCAGCATGACACCTGAACTGCAGGTGCAATATGAGGAGCAGAACACTTTTTAGATGATCACTCATCTGAAACAGATGTTCGAGGCTCAGGCTAGAACTTAGAGATTTGACACCGCCAAAGCAGTCTTTCGGTGTAAGTTGTCTGAGGGTGCACCAGTGAGACCCCATGTTCTCAAACTCATTGGGAATGTGGATCATCTCAGGAGACTGGGACATGCCATAGACAACGAGCTGGTTGTGAATCTTATTCTGCATTCCCTGCCCCCTAGCTTCAGTCATTAATTTCAACATGAATCGGATTGAGTGCACACGGGAGGAATTGATGAATATGCTCCAAACAGCCGAGCGAGAGATGGGTAAGACCAAACCCAATTCTGTTCTTTCGGTCCCTGCGACCAAGAAGATAAAGAAGAAGGGTAAGGCACGTGCTAAGAGCAGTGCCAGAGGTCCTACCAAAGCACTGAAGAAAAAGGCGAAGAAGTAAAAGGACCAGAGGTGTTTTCACTGTGGCGAGCAGGGTCACTGGAGAAGGGACTGCAAGCAGCTTCAAAATGAGGAGAAGAAAGGCTTGGCCTTAACTTCTAGCTCAGGTATCTATGTTACAAAAGTCAATCTTTCTACTTCTATGTCATGGGTATTGGATACCGCATGTGGAGCTCATATTTGTACAAATATGCAGGGGCTCAAGAAAAGTAGATCGGTGCGGCCTGGAGAGATTGACCTACGCGTTGGAAACGGGGCACAGGTTGCTGCTGTTGTTGTAGGCGTTTTGACTCTCTCCTTGCCTTCTGGACTTCAATTAGAACTAGATAATTGCTTTTGTGTACCTTCACTTACTAAGAACATTGTATCCATTCCTTGCTTGGCAAAGAAGGTATTTAAGTTTGAAATAAATAAGAACTCTTGTTCTTTTTCATTTGCAAATATGTTCTATGGGAAGGGTACTTTGTGCAATGATATGGAAAGTTCTATTTGTAACATAAGTAATAAAAGGACCAAACTGAGTGGTTCAGTTGGTGCTTTCCTATGGCACTGTCGATTAGCCCATATAAACAAGAATCGCATCCAACAACTCCATGCAAATGGATTGTTAGATTCAAGTTCCTTGGAGGAATTTGATACTTGTGAACCTTGTTTATTAGGGAAAATGACAAAGGCGCCCTTCACCAAGATTGGTGAGAGGGCAGAAGGTTTATTAGATCTCATACATACTGATGTGTGTGGGCCTTTCAATAAACAAGCCAAAAGAGGGTACAACTACTTCATTACCTTCACTGATGACTTCAGTAGGTATGACTATGTCTACTTAATGAGACATAAATCTGATTCTTTTGAGAAATTCAAGGAGTTCAAGAATGAAGTAGAGAACCAGCTTGGAAGATCCATTAAAGCTCTTCGATCAGATCGAGGTGGAGAGTACCTGAGCGGTGAGTTCTTTGACTATCTGAGAGAGTGTGAGATCATATCCCAACTCACTCCTCTTGGAACACCTCAATGGAATGGAGTGTCTGAAAGGAGAAATCAAACTTTATTGGATATGGTTCGATCCATGATGAGTCATGCAACTCTACCTCCATCATTCTGGGGGCATGCACTAGAGACAGCTTCTCTAATACTGAACAACATTCCATCTAAGAGTGTCTCCAAAATACCATACGAAATGTGGAGTGGGAGACGCCCTAATCTCACTTTTATCAAGATCTGGGGATGTGAGGCTTATGTCAAACGTCAGGATTCTAGCAAGCTAGAACCTAGATCTAATAAATGTGTGTTTGTGGGGTATCCTAAGGATACTACTTCTATGTCCCAATCGAGAACAAAGTTTTTGTTGCTCGGGGTGCTGTCTTTCTAGAGAAAGAATTTCTCATGAAAGAAGTTAGTGGGAGGATGTTTGACTTGGATGAGGTCCAAGTGCAAGCACAAGACAAAGAGCTGGAATCTGAGCCACCTGCACCAGTTGCTAGCCAACCTAAGGCTCAGACACAGGTCCCACGTAGGTCTGGGAGAATTCGTCATGCACCTGAAAGGTACGGGTCGCTGCCGACCCAACATGATGGGATCTTCATCATTGAGGATGAACCCAGAACCTATGATGAGGCGGTCAGTGGATCAAACTCCAGAGATGGCTTGACGCCATGCGATCCGAGATGGATTCCGTGTCAGCTAACCAAGTCTGGGATTTGGTTGAGCTGCCTGATGGGGTAAAACCCATAGGGTGTAAATGGGTCTTCAAGAGGAAGACAGACATGGATGGCAATATAGTTACCTATAAGGGTAGACTAGTGGCTAAAGGATTTAAACAAGTCCACGGGGTGGACTATGATGAAGCCTTCTCGCCAGTTGCCATGATAAAATCCATTCGGATTCTGCTTGCTATAGCTGCATATCATGACTATGAGATATGGCAGATGGATGTGAAGACAGCGTTCCTTAACGGGAAGCTGACTGAGGATGTGTATATGTCACAACCTGATGGCTTCATCCATCCTGTAGAGGCTAATAAGGTCTGCAGGCTAAAGAGATCCATTTATGGATTAAAGCAAGCATCTCGAAGTTGGAATCTTCGATTTGATGAAGCCGTGAGAGATTATGGCTTTATCAAAAGCAAAGATGACGCTTGTGTATACAGAAAATTCAGTGGGAGCTTGGTGATTTTTCTGGTCTTGTATGTTGATGACATACTGCTCATCGGAAACGACATTCCTAGTCTTCAAGCTGTGAAGACATAGTTGGGGAAGTGTTTCGAGATGAAAGACTTAGGGGAGGCCGCCTATATTCTAGGCGTAAGGATCTACCGGGATAGATCCAAGAGGCTCCTGGCCCTTAGTCAAAGTACCTACATTGATAAGGTCCTAGAGAGGTTCAACTTGGAGCAATCCAAGAAAGGATACCTTCCAATAAGACATGGCCTTACTCTCTCAAAGAGCCAGTGTCCTACAACACAGGCTGAGAGGGATGACATGAGTCGAATTCCTTATGCTTCGGCAGTAGGATCGATCATGTATGCAATGTTGTGTACTAGACCAGATGTGGCATATGCTGTAAGCATAACTAGCTGATACCAATCCAATCCAGGTCTGCAGCACTGGGTGGCTGTAAAGAACATCCTAAAGTATCTGAGAAGAACTAAGGATTTGTTCTTGGTCTATGGGGGACAGGAAGAGCTTAGTATGTAGGGCTATACTGATGCATCGTTCCAGTCTGACCCTGACGACTTTAGATCGCAGGCCGGCTATGTGTTCAAGATAAATGGAGGCGCTGTATGCTGGAAGAGCTTCAAGCAATCCACCATAGCAGATTCTACAACCGAGGCTGAGTATGTGGCCGCTTCTGAGGCAGCCAAGGAAGTCGTTTGGATAAGGAAGTTCTTATGTGATCTTCAGGTGGTCCCTAGTGCAATGGATCCCATTGAACTCTACTGTGACAACAATGGAGCAATTGCACAAGCAAAGGAACCACGGTCTCATCAAAGATCCAAACACATACTCAGAAGATTTCACCTGATCAGAGAGATCATTGACAGAGGTGATGTCAAGATTAGCAGAGTTGACACAGAGAACAATCTGGCAGACCCATTGACCAAGGCTTTGGCGCAGCAGAAGCATGATGGTCACGCTAGAGATATGGGGTTGAGATTCCTCAACTTCTAGGTCTTAGTGCAAGTGGGAGATTGTTGGTGTATATGCCCTAGGACCTAGTTTTGGTCCACTTATGTACTACTTGACTTTGATATTTATATATCATTCTGGCATTGTCGTTATCTATGTTTGTTTACATCTGCGCATATGTACTAACATGATAATGTCCCTGGAGACAGATTGGATCTGTGCTCGAACTATAGTCCCCAGTCGATGTACATTAGTGGATATGGGACAGCTATGGTACTTGTGAGACTGGTATGTGGGCTGGTTAGGACGCAGACACATGGGTATATCATTGGAGGATATACTGGATAGACCCGCTGTGAGGCTATGACTTGGTGTTATGAGTTATCCTCACAAGTGACAGAAGATGCATTGATCCCTTGACTTGAGGTCATTGATCATTCTATATGGTTAGGGACTTGCTTTGATACAACCTAACACCTCGCCGTAGTTGGGAGGTCATAACGGTTGTCATTGAGCATGTCACGACCCATATAAGAAGGTAAATGGACAGACAAAGGATTTGCCCCTTCCTTAGGGAAGTATGATATCCATGGAGCTCCTCTATGGTTTTATGACTGAGAGTGTATGGCCATACCCAGGTGAGAACCTGTTTTAGTCATAGCCATGTGATTGGGTGAAAACAAGTGGTGACACACTTGTCCAATCGGATATCAGTTCGGCAAAGAGACTATAATGCATCTGTACCTAGTTGCGATGATGGGGATGTCGATGTCGATATCCATTCCAATGACCTGGGTAGCAGCGATGCACTGCTAGGTACCACTCACTGCTTGTGATGACCTATGGTAAGCACTGCCAGCATCAGAGGAACCTACAGAGTCGCACACCTTGATACTTGATTTCTCGTATTGATCGGGAAGCCTTATGATTGAGTTATTGGATAACTCGGATCTAATTGGGAGATTTCATCAGCGCCAATGGGCCTGATGAGATGGAAGAATGTTATTGGAGCCAAACTTCATTTTTGGCAGGTTGACCCGTATTTGACCATGGTTGGTCACATTTGAATTAGGGTTGCATTGGATTGGATCCAAGTGCTTAATCAACCCATGTAATGGAGTTTGGGCTAGCTCATTATCCAATGAGGCCCAATAACAAGTTCTCATGAAGAGATAAGAGGCTAAAAGGGTATAATGGGGAGAAGCCCAACCTCATTGGTGCCTAAGGGGTATAATGGGGTTTGGGTGGAAAAATTGCTTCATTAAGGAAGCAATTAGCGCCTAGCCATTCTCCCTTGATGGTATGAATGCCTCTAAGGCATGTCTTGGGCTGATATGGTACTTGGGCAATTATGGATAGGTTGAATGGAGTTTATGGTAAAGTCTTGGAGACTTTCCTTGTCTCAAACCTCCTCATCCTAGCCCTACACTTGTCATGATCTTGGCCCTTCCCTTGACCGCCTCTTGCCCTATATATGTGACCGTCTCGCCTCCTCTTATGATGATTGATCCTTGGAGGCGTGAACACAAGAAGAGGGGCGAGAGCTAGGAGCAAGGGCGCAATTTCCTCTTCCTTCTTCCATAGCCGCAAGCTTCTCCCTCCTTTCCTCTTGGCGCAAGGAGCTTTGGTGCTTGGCGTCTTGACTTGTTTCGTTCTTCTCTTGGCGCATCCTTTGCTCATGGTGGCGCAAGTGAAGTTGAGCATCTCCCTAAGGCTTGGATCTTCTTCCCGAGGCTAGCACCGGGCGTGGAAGAAGAGGACTCAAGAGATCCGTGTGTGTGAGACTGCAGAGGGCGCACACTTGGGCGCCTGCATCGGCATCACTCCAAATCGCTCTTAAGGTATTTCCTAACTCATCGTGTCGACTCTCTTGCTTGCGATCTTCACTGGGTTTTTGGGACCGGCCTGTTTCGGGGACATTCTTCCGCTGTGCAATGTATGCATGTATGCCTATGACTATAAATATTGTAAAATGTCCCCGGGGTTTCCCAACAAACTTAATTCCATAAACTTTTGCTGTAATTATGACTCTTTTAACATAAACTTTTCTTGGGACTGAGGAAGTAACTCTCTAATTTTTTGATGATTTAAACAATTATTATTTATCTTGCCTTTGTTTGAGTTATGCTAATTCAATTATAGTGGGTTTACTGTACTTGTAATTATTTATATTTAAACTATAACATGTCTTAGGATTTATAACATCTACTGATATGTGACTTTTAAACCCATATCCCTTTTAATTAAACCTATATAATTAGACTATGAGAGTAGCTAAATTATAGTATCTTAATTATTAATGTTAATTCTATATGTTATAAGTTTAATTCATATAATTGTATAGTTTTAGATATTATAATTGCACTAAAAAGTGAATTATAACATTAGAAAATCTTTAATTGAACATGTGATTTAAGCTACAAAAGTATCTTAAAATCACTTGAGAAAAGAACCTATGAGTTAAGTTATGAGAGTGCTTCTTAATTCGATAGGGACTAAAATGAATTACCATATAACTTAAAGCTAGAATAATAGGTCAGAGAATAAAGATTGGTATAGAGTTATGCATCTAGGAGGAGACAACTATAACTTTAGGGTAAAATCTCTTTAGCAATATTCATGCTTTTGACATAGAAACATATTATAGTTTTGTATCTAAGTATCAGAATGGTGAAACCTTATTCCGGATTTTTTCTATCGATTTTTCACAAATTACTTGTTTCTAATTTCTCTAAATTATTTTAAAAAACTTGATTTGCTTACCTAATATAAAAATAATTTATTATTACTTAACCCATTGGTTCCTATAGAATCAATATCTTTTATTACTTGAATATATCCATGCATTCGTGAACAGTTACCAAGAATTGATTAACTAAACTCTTCCAACATAAGATAGAATTTTACTTTTCCAAGCTATGAGGTACTTGGAGGTCTTGTCAAAGAGAAGTAAGCAGTCCCTAAAAGAAGGTTTCGAGGAAGAAATAGGGATACCCGAAAATCTAAAAAGAATGAACATTTAGTAATGCCCACAATCCTAATGATATTGTCATGTGCATTATTGTCACATTTAGAAAAGTATATTGCCCTGTGAATTTTCTTATGCAGGAGATTAGTAAGATGTTGCATAATCATAATGGAGATATAGGGGGCCATAGGGTAGCACTATCTCAATCTACAAGTACCTTTAAAGAAGCCCATGTTTTGCCCATTTATGTTGTTTGTGAATGAGGTGGACTAAATACAAGCCAAGATTTTCTCACTTATCCAAGATGAGAAACGATTGGATTTGAGAATAGAGGCCACAAAGTTCCACCTCACATAGTCATTTGCCATTTGCAATTCGATTTTAATAGCCATATCAGGAGTAGCTTTGGAATAGTGATATTGGTGCATGAGTTCACAACACAACATTATATTCTCATAAATGGAATGACCTTACATGAATACATGATAGTTAGACTTGATGATTTCAGTTAATACAAACATGATATGATTAGCCAAAATCTTTGCAATGAAGCCACAAATCATTTTACAGAACGAGATAGGCCTATAATCCCCAAACGATGATGGGTTTGAACACTTTAGGGATTAAAGAAAATTGAAGTAATATTCACTTGTTTCAGTAAATGACCATTAGTGAAAAAAAAAATTATGATAGCCGCAATCACATTGTTTTTGATAATATCCCAACATGCCCTAAAGAGCCCAGAATTGGATATATTGGCCGAGAGGAGCACCTTTTCAATTTTCCCTGGCTGGATAGGGGAATTAAGGATGATAAAAGCTGAGGGCGAGAATGCTCTTTGAACATTAATATTCTGCAAACCCTTCTGTTGAAATTGCGAGGAATTAAGGATGATTGTGGCACTCAAAGATTTGAGCAGACCATTTATCATTGCTGGGATGAGCCAATTTCGTCATACATTAAATAATTTTATTTAAAACAAAAAATACTATGGATATATATTTCACATCAAGTAAGACTTGCTATTTTTGAATTTCCTAAAGTTTAGGAGGGATCCAAAAATTTGAAAGTGATTACATTTTATGAGAACCTTCCAAAATTAGTGGCATAAGTTGACCATGAGAAAAAGCTATAAGTTGTATTCATTTTTCCTTGATTTTAGATATAACCATGAATGAAATGTTTTATGCTATTTTAGTTTGTGATAGAGTTCATAAATTAAATTAATTCTATGATAATACTTCAAAATTTAGTATCCATAAATGCACTCCAATTCGTAGGTTCTAAGCATCAAGTTTGCATCTAACATTTAGAATGAGTTGCAAAAGATGTGTTGGACCAATTATTTTCATTAAAAAAATTTAAAAAATAATAATAAAAAATAATAAAGAAATTAGAAAAATAAAAATAATAAAAAAAATTTATTTTTTTTAAAAAGGAGAGAATTAGCATTGTTTACCAAAATAGCAAAATAGCAAAATAAATAAATAATAAAAAAATAATAAAACAAAGTCTACGGTTAAGAGAAGATGGAATGAGTTAACGCATATAAAAAAATAAAAAAAATTATATAAGTTAAAATCAAATAAAAATAATAAAATATAAAATATAAAACTAAATAAAAATAATAATAAATTTTCTCCACCCATCTCCTATAAAAAATAAAAATACTGAGAGGATCCATCCATTCTATCACTGGATTGCCGGAATCGAGCAAAAAACTGTCGGCGACCCCTATTTTGAACGAAACTTCAATTTGCCACTGATTCTCCACCATACAGCTCCAAACTCCTGCCATAAGTCCTTCTTGACCTAGAGAAGGTACTCTCAGAGTCGATTGGCCAGAGGAGTGTTGACACATATTTATATAGAGTTTTACACGTTATTTTAGTAATGAAATCATCCATATTTCACGACTTTAAGTCCCATAATTGCATTTATTTGGATATATCTATGGAATCTACACCTCCTTGTGCATTTTTCACATTTTCAGTTCAAAACGACCATAAAGAGGGTGGATTCTAGGACTTTTGTGGTAAGAGGAGATCATCCTAATTCAAGATGATCATAACTAGAAGTTTTCGGATTCATTGAAGCCTTTGTTGGAAATCACAAGGGGTCACGAATAGAATCATGCCTGTTACTCGTCTCCGCACTTAAGCTGCAACTGATAAATCACGACCGGTTCACGACCAAATTCTCGCCCGTGATCACGGACCCGCATGTTTTGAAACCACGATTTTAACCCAAGTTTCTTCAACCTAACCTAAGGAAAAGCTTAACGGCAGCCAGGTCCTTTCTCCCCCATTGACGAAAAGCCCTGGAGCAGCCTTTAGAGGGTGAAATCGGCTGGAATAATGATGATGGCATGAAGATAAGGCTGGCAGCATTTGCAGGATATGGGGAAGGAAGTGGCGATGACTTTCTTCAGCTGGAAAATTGCAGCAGCTTTGCAGAATCTGGAAAAGGGGCAGCAGCCCACTAGGAAAAGGAAGATAGAGCCTTCAAAGAGAAGCAAGAACCTTCAGCCGATTTAAGAGAGGAGAGTTCAGCAAAAGAGAGGAGGATTAGAGAAGGGAGAAAAGGGGCTGAACTTGAGAGAAGAAAGCCACAGGAAGAAGAGGGCTGCACATCTGCAACTAATAAAGACCTTCTTGCGCCAGCACCTCAAAGAGAGTTTTGTAAGGGAAGATCTCTTGTGTTACATTCGATTTGCTGCGTTTATTATATAATCTATGCAAAGTATTGTATGATCTTACCTTCCCTTTGTAATTCCTACACAAACTTGCCTATGCGTGTATTGTTAAAGACTGTTGCTTGTGATTTCATGATGAATATGATAGGTTATGTTCTAAATTAGGATGTGGGGGTAGCCCCTTGATGAATCACTAGTTGTAATGGTTTAGATCTATTAGTCCAAAGTCTCCACTCAACCTTATGAGCACGCCTTGCCTGCATTACCCGTAAGAGTATTGCTTGAACCCATAATCGCCTGAGTAAGGTTTGTTAATCAGCATCTCTAGGAGGATAAATCTCGCTTGCGGTTCTATATTTACTAACGGGGATTATAGGGAGTTTAGACGTTTCAGGGAGAAGCTTGTCCGACCGAGCGTCAAACCCATTTGGTTGAGAGTTTATCCTTTCCATTGGCGTGCTATGCCTATGCTACCCAAAAGGGGGTGTTTGAGCTTTTAATCACCTCAAGTATGGTTTATTAATCAGCATCTCTAGGACGATAATCCTCGCTTGCGGATCTGTACGTATTTGGGAGGATTATAAGGGTCCTAGATGTTGTGGGAAGACACCTGTTCGACCGTGCGTCAGAACCCTACGGATTGGACTGGTAATCTGGTTCGTGGGAGCGGACAAGATTATTGGAGGGGAGCTACCTACGTGACAAGGAAGCTGAGTCCCTTGAACTAGTCAGGACATTGGTAGTAGGGTTAAACCATTCAACTGTAAGAAGTCAAAGTGGTGAACCCATATCCTGATACATATCCCATTAACATTCTCTCGTGCAAATTCCTCTTTTAACATTCTTGTGCATTTAATTAGTTCAACGTTTAACTTCCCCAAATTTTGACTTCGTCTAGCTAGTAAATTCGAGAATCTATCGGTACTTGCCCATTAGTCCCTGTAGGATCGATATTTTATTACTTCGATAGACCCGTGCACTTGCGGGAAACGCCTACCTATATTTGTGGGCGCTATCAAGGAGCAGTGAGTAGCCGGCGGTGATGAACCCTAGTTTCTTCCGCCACCGCCGTCGTCGAGAGAGATGAAATTTTAAATCAACGGCCCAAATTCACCCAATTAATCCAATGGCCCAGATCTAAATCAATTCGATGATCCAAATCAATTCGATGATCCTGATTCATTCAATTCAAATCAGATGGCCGAGATCGCTTTGATCAAATAAATTAAATCCAACAGCTAAGATTCATTTACTTAAAATTGATGGCCCAAATGCAAGTAAATTGTACGGTCTTGATTACTTCACACAAAATTGAACGGCCGAGATCGCTCTGATCAAATATAATGAATCCAACGGCTGTGATTCATCCCTTCAAATCAACGGATGAGATCTAAAAGTAAATCAATGATTCAGATTACATTACGCTTAATCGGACGGATAAGATCAATTCCGTCGAATGATTTGAATCCAACGGCTGGGATTCGTTCACATAAAACCAGCAGTCCAGATCTGCATTAGAACCAATGAACGGGATTAATTCAAGTTTAATCGAATGACCAGGATCAACTTGATCAAACCCAACAGTTCTGATTCATCCGCATAAAATCAAATAGACCATATCTAAATTTGAAATGAACGGTTGAGAATGACCAAAATGTATCTAGGTCAATCCGTTGATGTTTGACATAATCAAGGTGTCGATCCCTATTATATCGAACCCAAATTTTGCAAATATGATATCGGATTTCCGATTTGAGACTCCAATTGGTACAGATCTGCGAATTTAAGTGAACGATCATCATGAATCAAATCCAAATCTAAATCAATGGCTAAAATTGATCTGAGCATATCTAGGTCAATCGATTGCCCTTTGACATGATCAAGGAGTTGATCCCTATCAAATCGAACTTGATTTTTCCAAATATGATATCGGATCTTCAATTTGATACTTGAAGTGAAGCAGATATTCGAATCTAAATGAACAGTCATGATGAGTTGATCTGAATATGAAAATAACGGCTGAAATTGATTTGAACATATCTAAGTCAATCGGATAACGTTTGATATGATCAAGGTGTCAATCCTTACTATATCAAATCTGATCTTTCCGAATATAATATTGAATTTTTTATCCGAATGTTGGATTGAGGCAGATCTACAAATTTAAATTCACGGACATGAGAAAATCAAATATTTGACGCATGAGGATAATGTGAGTCAATTGAAATATCCAACAAGCCATCAAAGTCGGACATTATTAAATATCAAATAAGCCATTAAGGCCGAATAAAGAATTTCTTAAAATTTTAATTTTCACAATAAAGTATTGTTTGAGAGGTGTGTACGTCGACGTTTATCATCGGGGTGTAACTCCTCAATATGATGTTATGTTTATTAAAACTAAAATATCCAAACAAGCCATCAAGGCCGGATAAAGTACAATAAGTCGTTGAGGCCAGGTATCTTTCAAACTGAATATCTAACAAGCCGTCAAGGCCGGATATCTTTACCCAGTAAGCCGTTGGAGTCGGATATCTTTCAAATTGAATATCCAACAAGCTGTCATGGCTGGATATCTTTACCCAACTAGCCGTTGAGGCCGGGTATTTTTCTTGAATATTTAACAAGCCGTCAAGGCCAGATATCTTTATCTAGCAAGCTGTTGGGGCCGGATATCTTTCAAATTGAATATCAAACAAGCTGTCATGGCCGGATATCTTTACCTAGTAAGCCGTTAAGGCTGGGTATTTTTCTTGACCATCCAACAAACTATCAAGGCCAGATATCTTTACCCAACAAGCCATTGAGGCAGAGTATTTTCTCTTGTTGAATATCCAACAAGCAATCAAGGTTGTATATCTTACCCAATAAGCCGTTGAGGCTGGGTATCTTTCAAATTAAATATCCAATAAGCCGTTAAGGCTGGATATCTTTACCCAACAAGCCATTGAGGCTAGGTATCTTTCAAATTGAATATCCAACAAGCCATCAAGGCCGGATATCTTTACCCAACAAGCCATTGAGGCAGGGTATTTTCTCAAGTTGAATATCCAACAAGCTGTCATGGCTGGATATCTTTACCCAATAAGTCATTGAGGTTGGGTATATCTCAAATTGAATATCCAACAAGCTACTGAGGCCGGATATTTCACAAATTCAAATGCTCATAATTCATCAAGACCGAGCACATGTAAAATTCAAATGCTCACAAATTGTTAAGATCGAGCACCTGTCAAATTGAAATGCTCACTAATGACACCAAAATTTATAGTAAACTTTGTGCCATTTCATATATATTTTTGTGTCAAAATTATGAACCTATGCTTATTTTTATGCTTTTTTTATGAAATACTACGAAATCTACACTCTTTTTGGTTTTTGATGATTTTCAGGTAAAAAGGCATGATTTTTAGGCATTTTAAAGCAATTCCAGATACATGAATGAATTCTCACCATCAAGAGGAGTTTACATGTCAAATTTGAGGCAACTTTGAGGCAATTTTTCAGATGCATGAATGAATTCCCACTATCCAGATATTACGGCAGGGCCGTAATCATTTCCACGGTGTCGTATTTTGAGGCGATTTTTCACCCGAGAGATTTGGAGAAAATACAGTTTGGCCGTAACTAATTTCACGGTACCATAATTCTGGTCGAATCCTGTACAGCAGAACTTAAAGAAAATACGGCAGTGCCATAATGAAAACCACGACCATAATTCTGTTCTGAACACATGATTTTCACGGACTTTTTGAAGTCTGATTTTTGCGCGATCGATTGCATATGATCCAGGCTATAATTCAAAGATCCGTAAGAAGCAAAGGGAGAGCTTTATGGGATGAGAAGACACAGACACCAAAAGCCCTAATTTTCATCCACCGATGGGGGAGAAATTGAGTTACACGCCGCCGCCCTAGGTTTCACTGCCGGGAAGCATACAACGCATCTCCGGCCGTGAAATTTGAGGGGAAGCTTTGCCTAGATGAGGAGAACATACCCCAGAAGTTTTAGAGTGAAAGGAGATCGATCGGAGGAGAAATCAATAAAAGCACACTGCCGGCACTGTTCACACATGGAAATTACGGCTGTAATTTCCATTATAGCTGTGTGGTTATTCGTTTTTCCCCTCTTTCTTCGATTTCTTACACTTTGACTCTATGGAATATTGTAATCTTTCTACCATGTTAGCTTAAACCTTTTATGGGACATGGGGGAGTAATTTCCTTTGATTTCTTAATGACTAGATGATTTTTGCATTACTTCGTCAAATATAATTTTAGTGTGATAATTCTACTTATGTGACAATTGTCTATAATTCTCCATAGTTTTCTTTTTATCATGCATGTTTTTATAGTTTTCGCACTATGGACTAAAAAGTGATTTGCTTGAGAACTTGGAACCCTAAAATTGAATATTAGGAACTCACCGTAGGAAATTAGGTTAGTTCTTATTTCTTGATTTTAGAAGAATAATTACCATGTTTGATAATTTGAATCTAGATTTGAGTTATTTTGTTAAACGTGAAGATCTTGCGCGAAAGTGAAGATCGGAACGTTGGAGAACCTTAAGTAGAACCTGTGTTAAGACTCGGATGCACAAAAGTGACCCTTGAGACTCTACTTGAGATAATCAACTTAGAATTCAGATGCACGAAAGTGGTCCTTGAGTTCTTTGATTGATGATTTATTTATTTTCAGCATGGGATAGATCCTGCGTGATAGTGAGGATTGGTCTCTTGTATGATTGTCTGCGTGAAAGTGAGACTATCTCTTTATGAAGTAAATCACATCTTTATCATGATAAAATTAGACTTGATGAACATCTTTTCATATCTAGTCATGGAAATTAAAACGAATGAAACCCTAGTTCGAGATTCTCTCTCTGGTATTTTCATTAGCCTTCATTAGTTCACTTGCATAGTTTCGATTAACTAGATAGTAAGAAATCGATTATTCGGTACTTGACAAACGAGGTCTCTGTGGTTCGATATCTTTATTACTTCGAGTATTTGTGCACTTGCGGATTACAACATGTTTTTAGCGCCGTTGCCGAGGACCTTGGTTTTTGTCAATATTGAAGATATTAAAAGTATTGCTAGACTAGGTTTTGTTTATTTCTTATTTATGTTCTATCTTGTTGTTCTTTTCTGTTTACTTGAGTTATTTGACCTATCTGCTTTAGACAACACAGGAAATTTATATCTGATGGAGAACTAGAAATCACTTAGGGACTATGCAGCCCCTAAACCACAGGAGATACACTTTAGCATCACTAGACCAGCTATTGTTGTTGATAATTTCGAAATCAATCCTGCTTTCTTGTCTATGATCCAGCAGAATCAGTTTGGAGGATCACCAATTAAAGATCCTTATCAATATTTATATCTTTTTCTTGAATATTGTGATACTATTAAAATTAATGGAGTTTCTGATGATGCATTAAAACTAAGATTGTTTCCTTTTTCTCTCAGGGACTGAGTGTCTTGGCTACATTCTTGACCTACTGGTACCTTCACCACATGGGAACAACTATCAAATGCTTTCTTAATAAAATACTTTCCGCCTGGCTGTAGGGTCCCCTTCAAGGGGGAGCGCAAGCAGATGAAACCCTAAGGGGGCGCATGTAAAATCTTTTCGCAGCAGAATTAGGGTTTTATCAAGATCGCATGAATATATGTTCATATGATCAACCTTAAGACGTTGTAAAGATCGAAAGAAGATCATACCAAAGCCATTGGTGTGAATGGCGACTTGGAAGTAGAGAGTGATGCTGCTCTCCTCCAAAGAAGACGCACACAAGAAGATGCCGCCTACTTCCTTTGGCGTTCCTTGTGCTAGCAAGTGCCTAAGGTGTCCTTGACGTATGGTAGGGATGAGATCGCTTGGTGCCTTCACCGAGACCTCCTCGTCGTCAACTACCTCAATCCACGAGAGTATGTGCATTCACCACCAAGCGAACGCCTTGACGTTGAGGTGTGGAGGCATTTTTTTTGCGTTGAGGCCTTCATGACTTTCCATAAATGGAAATCATGCGCCATGATCTCATAACCGATCAAAGAAAACGCTTTCAACCAATGAACCACGCGTTCACTCATGTGAACCGGTTCAATCAAATCGAATGCATTTCAATTTGGTTCAAAGATCAATTAACCCAAGCATTGGTTTAGATCACTATTAAACCCCAAAGGCTCTAGATCTAACCGTTCATCTCCTGATGCTCCTGATCTCACCGATCTAGCATCAATTCTCTCGATCAAAGCTTACCGATCTCAAGCCCTAATCAATCAAACATGATTAGACCAGATCTCACTTATAATCAGAGATTATAATCCCTTTAAACTGAACCGAAATAATTCAGTCCACACGATCTGACTCAAGTAAGCCATATCATCAAATTGTGCGACCCTAAGGGTTTCCTTCAAATGTCGGTAACGATAACTTACGTTATCACGATCAGTGAGGGGTATCTAGCAACACATCACTGTCTCCCGATATAAAGGAAAGAGTCTTCCAAGACTACACCCATACCACAGCACAAGTGTGAATCCACTTCACAAGGCATACATGTTTCCTTTGCCACTGGATGTTCATATTGGACAAGCATGTCAAGCCTGTAGCTCCAATATTATGAGCATGATTAGATCAGATGAACATAGTCACCTGGGTATGGCCATACACTTTCTCAATCATCTCATTCGGGGGGGGCCCCATTAGAACATCATACTCCTTAAACAAGGAGACGGCAATCCTTTATCTATCACTAGTGCCCTAACCTGACTCATGATCATTATCCAAGATAGTCTATAACCATTATCTTTCAAATGATATTGAACTACCTCAAAACAATGACAATCATCATTTAGAAACACAAGTGATCTCAAGTCAGAGGACATGTGCCACTTGGTGCATACAAGGATTATTCACATTGTGACAAGCAATTGAATATCCTAGTAGGGTCTGTCCAGTACATCCAATGTACCCATGAGTCTACATCTTATTCCATACTCGAAGCATCCTATAAGATTAGAACACATATTAGTCTCAATCATATCAAGGCTGTCTCATGTTCACCAAGATATCTCGACTAAGGACATTATAGCATGTCAGCCTAGCTGAACAGCATTGAGACATTATTCAGAAGCACACTTATTGCAGCAGACAATGTATCATACTGAATAACAACCATTGCCTTTATAAACATACAAGTTTATATACAGGATACTGATAGAATCCCAAGGCCTCAAACATTAGCCTTAAGGGCATACCCCAACAATCTCCCACTTGCACTTAATCTAATGGTTGAGAAATCTCAAACCCATATTATTACAGTGCTTCTCATGCTTCTGCTGCGCCAGAGGCTTGGTAAGCGGGTCAGCCAGATTGTCATCTGTATGAACCTTGCAAATTTTGATCTCGCCACGATCAATGATCTCCCGGATCAAATGAAACCGTCTCTGTATGTGCTTGGACTTCTGGTGCGACCGTGGTTCCTTTGCTTGTGCGATTGCTCCAGTGTTATCACAGAAGATAACCAAAGGATATGCACTCGAAGGAACGACACCAAGTTCCTGAATGAACTTACGAATCCACACTGCCTCCTTGGATGCTTCCGAGGCTGCAACATACTCGGCTTCTGTTGTGGAATCAGCAACAGTTGACTGTTTGAAAGTCTTCCACACCACTGCTCCACCATTCAAGCTAAAAACATAGCCTGATTGCGATCGGAAATCATCCTGGTCCGACTGGAACGAAGCGTCAGTATATCCTTCAATACTGAGTTCTTCCTGACCACCATATATCAAGAACATATCTTTGGTCCTCCGCAGATATTTCAAAATGTTCTTGACTGCAATCCAGTGTGCCTGACCTGGATTACTTTGGAATCGACTGGTCACGTTTAACCCGTAAGCAACGTCTGGGCGAGTACACAACATCGCATACATTATGGACCCAATAGCCGAAGCATAAGGCGTATTGTCCATTTCATGTTTCTCAGTCTGTGTTTGCGGACACTGACTCTTCGAAAGATTCAGACCATGTCTGACTGGAAGATATCCTCTTTTAGAATTTTCTAAATGAAATCTCTGCAGGACTTTATCGATGTAAGTACTCTGGCACAGCCCGAGAAGCCTCTTAGATCTATCCCTGTAGATCTTCACACCTAACACATAGGCTGCTTCTCCTAGATCTTTCATCTGGAAACATTTTCCTAACCATGCTTTAACAGCATGCAGTTCAGGAACATCGTTTCCAATGATTAAGATATCATCGACGTAGAGGACTAGGAAAGTAATCACGCTCCCACTAAACCTCTTATATACACACGGGTCATCTTCGTTCTTGATAAAACCAAACTCAGAGATTGATTCATCAAAACGAATATTCCAGCTTCTAGATGCTTGTTTAAGTCCATAAATGGACTTCTTTAATTTGCATATTTTATGACGATCTGATGGACTAGTGAAACCTTCAGGTTGTGTCATATACACATCCTCATCCAGTTTTCCATTAAGGAAAGCCGTTTTCACATCCATCTGCCAGATCTCATAATCATAATATGCAGCTATTGCGAAACGAATCCGAATAGACTTGAACATGGCTACAGGAGAGAAAGTTTCATCATAATCTATCCCGTAGATTTGTTTGAAACCTTTCGCTACTAGCCTGCCTTTATAGGTAACCACGTTACCATCCATGTCAATCTTCTTCTTGAAGATCCATTTACAGCCTATAGGGATTACTCCCGGAGGCGGATCAACCAAATCCCAGACTTGGTTATCTGACATGGAGTCCATCTCGTCTCGCATTGCTTCAAGCCATCTAGCTGACTCCGGTCCACTGACCGCATCCGCATAAGTAAGGGGTTCATCATTATCAATGATGTAGACTCCGTCATAGCGCTTAGGCTGTCTACGGATCCTTCCCGATCTACGCGGTTCCCGTGATATCTGAGCCTCAGGTTGTTCAATAACCTGATCTACCGGCTCAGGCTCATCCAACTGTGCTTGACTACTTTGTCCTTCATCTGGATTCTCATCCAGCTTTATCTCTCTCCCACTGGCCTCTTGCAGAAGAAATTCCTTCTCAAGAAAAATGGCCGTCCGAGCAACAAACACCTTGTTCTCTTTGGGATCGTAGAAATAATAACCCTTAGTTTCCTTAGGGTAACCGACAAAGACGCATTTCTCAGATCTGCTCTCTAGTTTCCCAGAGGCGAGCTTTTTGACATAAGCCTCGCAACCCCAGATCTTAATAAATGTCAAGCTAGGCTGTCTCCCATACCATAATTCAAATGGAGTCTTTGAAACTGCCTTGGATGGCACTCGGTTTAGTATCTTTGCAGCTGTTTCCAGTGCAAAACCCCAAAAGGAGTAAGGTAGAGTAGCCTGACTCATCATAGAACGAACCATATCAAGTAGGGTTCTGTTCCTCCTCTCGGACACACCATTCCATTGCGGTGTTCCTGGTGGAGTGAGATGTGAGATAATCCCACACTCTTTTAGATAGTCAGTAAACGCATGACTCAAGTATTCTCCACCTCGATCAGAACGAAGTGCCTTGATATTTCGGCCTAGCTGATTCTGTACTTCATTCTTGAACTCTTTGAACTTGTCAAAAGATTCATTCTTATGTCTCATTAGATAGACATAACCATATCTACTGAAATCATCAGTAAAGGTAATGAAGTACTGATAGCCACCTCTGGCATGTTTACTAAAAGGCCCACACACATCACTGTGTATAAGGTCTAGTAAACCTGAAGCCCTTTGACCTTTGTTAGGAAAAGGAGACTTCGTCATTTTACCCAATAAACAAGCTTTGCATGTATCAATCTCCTCATAGGAGAATGATCCCAGCAGTCCATGATCATGCAACCGCTTAATGCGCTTCTTGTTAATATGGCCTAAACGACTATGCCATAACAAGGTGCTGTCATCAGCATACTTGGCTTTCTTATTATCAATATTTTGTATAGAATATTCCATGTCCAACATGAATAACCCATTGTTAATTGAACCAGTAGCATAAACAATATTATCAAGAGTAAGATAACACTTTGAAATCTTGCATTCAAAGGAAAACCCTTTCCTGACAAGAGCAGGAATAGAGATAATATTTTTGGTAATACTGGGTACAAAATAACAATTGTTTAATTCTAATACAATGCCAGATGGTAATGAGATGTAATAATCCCCTACAGCAACAGCAGCAACCCGTGCCCCGTTTCCAACTCGTAGGTCCACCTCATGCTGTCCCACCTGTCTTCTTCTCTTGAGTTCCTGTACATTTGAACAAATGTGAACTCCACATGCAGTGTCCAACACCCATGAAATAGAAGAAGATGATATCATGACTTCAGTCACAAATATACCTGAGCCAGAAGCGATGCTTCCCTTCTTATCTCCTTGGAGCGCTTTACAGTCCTTTTTCCAGTGACCCAGCTGGCCACAGTGGAAACACCTGTTGTCCTTTGACCGCTTCACCTACTGTTTCAGAGCCTTGCTGTAGTTCTTGACAGGGGCCTTGCCCTTCTTCCCCTTCTTCTTGTTCCTTGAAGGAACCATTAAGACAGAGGTTGAAGGCTTTCCCTTCAGAGTTTCCTCAGTAGTCAAGAGCATATTCAGCAGCTCTGCCGGAGTACAATCGATTTTGTTCATATTAAAGTTAATAATGAACGCATCGAAAGAAGGCGGGAGAGACTGCAGAATAATGTCTACAGCAAGCTCCTGATTGATGGTATGCCCCAGTTTTTCCAGAGCCTCCTTGTGCCCAATCATCTTGAGCACGTGAGCTCCCACTGGGCTCCCTTCAGCCAGTTTGCTCTGAAAGAAAAGCTTTGTCAGATATAGCATTCTGTCCTCGCCTGTGCAGCATACAGCATCTTGAGGTTTGCTATAATCTCTATAGCCGACATATCCTCATGCTGACGCTGCAGCGGTGGCGTCATAGACGCTAGCATCAGGCAAGCGACATCAATGCTATCATTGACGTGCTTTTCATAGGCATCGCGAACCGCCCTTGCGGCGTTCGCAGCGGGTTGAGGCGGCATAGCCGTCTCGAGGACATACAGTTTCCTCTCTGCCTTAAGAACGATCTTAAGGTGTCCGAACCTGTCTGAGAAGTTTGGCCCAGCAAACTTCTCCCTTTCCAGTAGGGATCGCACATTGAAGCTCATGGTGTTCGTTGCTGCAGGAATCTACAACAATGCAAGAACAGCAAGGTCAGTATCAATGTTCAGAATCAATCCAGGACTTAAGAAAGATTCTTTTCTCACTATTTTATCTGACTGAAAAATCCATTAAACAGTCCGAAAGAGCAACACTCTTTTAGTGAGATGGGATCCAGATTTCATACTTGGTCTCCGCGTCCCGCTCAGGCGAGATAAGATGCACAGAGAGTACAAGCACTAATTTCTGGTAGGCAGTCCCTGCCAATCGCCAACCCGTGCGATTCCCCTTCATCTGGGCAATCCAGCAGACTGTGCCAACTGAGTTGGTACAACACAGTCTCTGATCCCACAGATGGCTGCCTCCATGTACTACCATATGCTCCACATATGTAGCCTACATGGTCAAGCTGACCCGACCTACTCCCTGGACCACCATGTGCTATGCTGAGCAACGAGAAGCGATAAATCCCTTCTCTGTAACACGCAGGTGAAATCCCGCACCGTCTGAAGATAGATGGACGTGCCCACTGAGTGGGTACAACACGGCTCCAACGATAGTCAGAACAGTGAGGTTTCGCGTCAGAAGGCTCACGAGCTTGATATGTTAGCGTTGGATTTTAACGGTCTTTTATCTTCTTGACTATCATACAATTCCTATGGTGATAGCAGAAGATAAACTCATGCAATTCTAATTATCAAAAACAATAAATAGAAAGCATGCTGATCTTATGTGGTAAAAGCCCATTGACCCTAAGTAAGACCTTAAGTTATCTTAAGTCTTCACTTGCTTCTTGGGTCTTTTGCCTCTCATCTGGTCCAGACCAGGGCCCAAGCGCCCTCTGCAGCTCAGGTGCGCCTACCAGGTAGATGCGCCTGTCATAGGGTCAAACCCTAGACCTCCCACCTGGTCAAGCTTCTGCTGCATGCGTTGAGGCCTTCATGACTTTCCATAAATGGAAATCATGCGCCATGATCTCATAACCGATCAAAGAAAACGCTTTCAACCAATGAACCACGCGTTCACTCATGTGAACCGGTTCAATCAAATCGAATGCATTTCAATTTGGTTCAAAGATCAATTAACCCAAGCATTGGTTTAGATCACTATTAAACCCCAAAGGCTCTAGATCTAACCGTTCATCTCCTGATGCTCCTGATCTCATCGATCTAGCATCAATTCTCTCGATCAAAGCTTACCGATCTCAAGCCCTAATCAATCAAACATGATTAGACCAGATCTCACTTATAATCAGAGATTATAATCCCTTTAAACTGAACCGAAATAATTCAGTCCACACGATCTGACTCAAGTAAGCCATATCATCAAATTGTGCGACCCTAAGGGTTTCCTTCAAATGTCGGTAACGATAACTTACGTTATCACGATCAGTGAGGGGTATCTAGCAACACATCACTGTCTCCCGATATAAAGGAAAGAGTCTTCCAAGACTACACCCATACCACAGCACAAGTGTGAATCCACTTCACAAGGCATACATGTTTCCTTTGCCACTGGATGTTCATATTGGACAAGCATGTCAAGCCTGTAGCTCCAATATTATGAGCATGATTAGATCAGATGAACATAGTCACCTGGGTATGGCCATACACTTTCTCAATCATCTCATTCGGGGGGGGGGGCCCATTAGAACATCATACTCCTTAAACAAGGAGACGGCAATCCTTTATCTATCACTAGTGCCCTAACCTGACTCATGATCATTATCCAAGATAGTCTATAACCATTATCTTTCAAATGATATTGAACTACCTCAAAACAATGACAATCATCATTTAGAAACACAAGTGATCTCAAGTCAGAGGACATGTGCCACTTGGTGCATACAAGGATTATTCACATTGTGACAAGCAATTGAATATCCTAGTAGGGTCTGTCCAGTACATCCAATGTACCCATGAGTCTACATCTTATTCCATACTCGAAGCATCCTATAAGATTAGAACACATATTAGTCTCAATCATATCAAGGCTGTCTCATGTTCACCAAGATATCTCGACTAAGGACATTACAGCATGTCAGCCTAGCTGAACAGCATTGAGACATTATTCATAAGCACACTTATTGCAGCAGACAATGTATCATACTGAATAACAACCATTGCCTTTATAAACATACAAGTTTATATACAGGATACTGATAGAATCCCAAGGCCTCAAACATTAGCCTTAAGGGCATACCCCAACACTGGCAAAACCATCCAGATGAGAAACCAAATTACAAGCTTTGCACAGTAGGATGGTGAGACTTTTAGTGACGCATGGGAGCGGTTCAATGAATTACAATGGAAGTGTCCTATCCATGGCCTTGAAGATTGGATTTTAATTCATCATTTTATAATGGCTTACTTTATAATACCCGTCTGATTGTTGATGGTGCTGCAAGAGGAGCCCTCATGAGCAAAACAATCGAAGATGCTTCTACCCTACTTGAGGAGATGGCCTTGAATCTTAACCAGTGGACTCCTAAAGAAGGAATGCTATATTGTCATCAACATGGTAATAATGAGAATGAAGGATGCAAACCTTGACTGAAGAGGTAAATTCTTTTAGTGTAAAGTCTATGCTTGAGAAGTTTATGGCTAATTAAAATCAATTAATGACAAATTGAAATAAAGAGATTGAAGATCTTAAGGGATTGGTCAGTCATCTTACCTCTCAAATAGGATCCTTAGCTGCTTACAAAAAAACTCTAGAAAATCAAATACATGAATTGGACCCTAGGGAGCACTGTAATGCTATCATCACTAGAAGTGGGAGACAATTAGAAGAACCAAAAGGGAAAATTGTGATCAATGAAAAAGAGTCTAATGATGATCATGATGAAGAATTAGAGTTAGAAAAATCTTCTGTACATGAGCAGACCCAAGCTAGTTTGCCACCTCAAAAGAGTGATGAACCAAAAGGTGATGTGTCATGTCAGAATGATGTTTCTAAGCCTAATTCTACTACACCACATAGGCCATCTATACCCTTTCCTCAGAGACTAGTGCAAGCGAAATTAGACAAACAGTTTAGAGATTTCTTGATATTTTGAAAAAGCTTTACATCAATATTTCATTTACTGAAGCTTTATCTCAAATGCCCACATATGCTAAATTTTTGAAAGAAATTTTGTCTAACAAGAGAAAAATAGAGGACTATGGTACTGTGGCTCTTACTGAAGAATGTAGTGCTATTATCCAAAATAAGTTGCAACCGAAATTAAAAGATCCAGGTAGTTTCTTATACCTTGTTTTATTGGGGGCATGGCTTTTGATAGAGCCTTATGTGATTTAGGTGCTAGTGTGAGTCTAATGCCATTGTCTATTTGCAGGAAATTGGACATGGGAGAGCCTAAACCGACTTCTATATCTTTGTAGCTAGCTGATCGTTCAGTTAAATGCCCTATAGGAATTCTTGAAGATGTGCCTATCCAAATAGGTAAATATTTCATCCCAGCAGATTTTGTAATTCTTGAGATGGAAGAAGATGCAAGAATCCCCATCATACTTGGTAGACCGTTCTTAGCCACAGCATGAGCACTTATTGATGTAAAGAACGGTAAGCTTACACTTAACATTGGGGATGAAAGAATTGAATATGACTTGAATGAAGCCATGAAAAACCCATCAAATTCTGGATCTTGCTGTAGTATACATGCTGTAGATGACATTGTCTATGATCTTAATGATTTATTTATTGAAACCTCTGAAATTGATTCTAATTTAGATTCTGCTCTTGATTCTAAGGTAGAGACTAATTCTGAAATTGATGAATTATTAGATTGCAGTACTTGTGATAATGAAAAGAGTGAAGAAAAGAAAGCCCCAAAAGTAGAACTTAAAGCTTTACCTGATAACCTTCGTTATGAATTTCTTGGTCCTGATTCTACTTACCCTGTTATTGTTGATGCACAACTTGGAAAAAGGGAAATAGATTTGCTTCTCAAAGAATTAAGGGTTCATAGAAAGGTAATTGTGTACACAATTGATGACTTAAAGGGAATTAACACTTCCTTTTGTATGAACAGAATTTTGATGGAAGAAGAACACAAGCCACATGCAGATTTTCAAAGGAGACTTAACCCCTCTATGAAAGAAGTAGTGAAAAAGGAGGTTTTAAAATTACTTGATGCAGGTATTATCTATCCTATCTCTGATAATAAATGGGTAAGTCCCGTACATTATGTTCCTAAGAAATGAGGGGTAACTGTCATGAAAAATAAAGACAATGAATTAATTCCTATTAGAACTGTAACTAGTTGGCCCATGTGCATAGATTATAGAAAATTGAATGTTGCTACTAGGAAGGACCATTTTCCTTTACCTTTTACTGATCAAATGGTTGAAAGGCTTGCGAACCCTTCTCACTTTTGTTTCTTAGATGGAAACTCTGGATTTTTTCAAATTCCTATACATCCTGATGACCAAGATAAGACCACTTTCACTTGCCCGTATGGTACCTTTGCATATAGGAGAATGCCTTTTGATCTATGCAATGCTCCTGCTGCTTTTCAGAGATGTATGATGGCTATTTTTTTTTTGATTTTATTAAGGACTTTATGGATGTTTTTATGGATGATTTCTCTGTATATGGTTCTTCTTTTGATGATTGTTTAGCTAACTTATCTCGAGTTTTGCAGTGGTGTGAAGAAACTAACCTTGTGCTTAATTGGGAAAAATGTCATTTCATGGTTAGGCAAGGGATAGTTTTGGGGCACTTGATTTCAGAGAGAGGAATTGAAGTTGACAAGGCCAAAGTTGAGGTGATAGAGAAATTATAGCCGCCCACTACAGTAAAGGAGGTCCGGAGCTTTCTGGGACATGCAGGGTTCAACCAGCGATTCATCAAGGATTTCTCTAAACTTGCTAGACCTCTTACAAATTTACTTTGTAAAGATGTTAAATTTTCTTTTGATGAGGACTGTTTATTTTCTTTTCAGGAATTAAAGAAAACTTTGGTTTTAGCACCTATCATTCAGCCTCCATATTGGGATTTGCCTTTTGAGCTCATGTGTGATGCTAGTGATTATGCAATAGGAGCAGTTTTGGGACAGAGAAAAGAGAGAAAACCTTATGTTATTCATTATTCTAGTAGGACTTTGGATGAGACACAAAGGAATTACACCACCACTGAGAAGGGACTTTTAGCCGTAGTGTTTGCCTTTGATAAACTTAGATCATACTTGATTAACTCCAAACTGGTGGTGTACACTAATCATGCAGCTGTTATATACTTAATGCAGAAAAAAGATACTAAACCACGCTTACACAGATGGATTTTACTCTTGTAGGAGTTTGATTTAGAAATTAGAGACAAAAAGGGATCATAAAACTTTGTTGCAGATCATCTTTCAAGGATAATGGTGAATACCGAAAAGAATGATGTAATCAATGATTCATTTCCTGAGGAACAACTTTTGGCCATTGAACAAATTAGAGCCCCATGGTATGCTGACATAGTGAATTATCTTGTAGCTAATGTTTTTCCTCCTGATTTGAGTACCAAAGAAGGAAGAGATTCTTAGTTGAAGTAAAGCACTATTTTTGGGATGAGCCTTATGTGTTTAGAAGATGTGCAGATGGTATTTTTAGAAGATGTGTACCTGAAGATGAAATCACAGATATATTGTTTCAATGTCATGGATCCTCTTATGGTGGTCATGCTGGTACTGAGAAAACTGCATTCAAAGTGTTACAAACAGGATTTTACTGGCCTTCAATTTTTAAAGATGCTAGAAACTTTGTTTCATCTTGTGATAGGTGTCAGAAGATGGGTAACATTAACAGAAGACATGAGATGCCACTGTCTAATATTCTTGAGGTTGAGATATTTGATGTTTGGGGAATTGACTTCATGGGACCTTTTCCGTCGTCTGGAGGTAACAAATACATTCTTGTGGTAGTTGATTATGTTTCAAAGTGGATTGAGGCTCTTGCTTCTCCTACTAGTGATTCCAGAGTTATTGTTAAACTATTCAAAAAGATTATTTTTCCAAGGTTTGTGACACCCCGAGTAGTGATTAGTGATGGAAGCTCACATTTCATAGAGCATAAGTTCTCAGCCTTGCTTAGAAAGTACGAGGTAAATCATAGAGTTACAACACCTTATCACCCCCAAACCAGTTAGTAAGTTGAGATATCAAACAGAGAAATAAAAGGGATATTAGAAAAGACAGTGTCACGCACTAGGAAAGATTGGGCATTCAAACTTGATGATGCACTGTGGGCCTATCGGACTGCTTTTAAAACACTAATAGGCATGTATCCCTTTCAATTGGTTTATGGTAAATCTTGTCATCTACCTGTAGAGCTTGAGCATAAGGCGTTCTAGGCAATCAAAGCACTCAATTTTGACTTAAAGAACGCGGGTGAAAAATGGAGGTTACAATTGAACGAGCTAGATGAGATTAGACTCTCTGCATATGAAAATGCAAAAATTTACAAGGAGAGGACTAAAAGATGGCATGATCGACATATTTTCAGAAGGGAATTCCAACCAGGTGACTTTGTTCTTTTATTCAATTCTAGATTGAGACTTTTTCCTGGAAAACTTAAATCTCGATGGTCCGGGCCTTTTCAGGTGAAAAAAACTTATCCCTATGAAGCCGTGGACATATGGAGTGAAGAAACAGGAGATTTTAAGGTTAATGGTCAAAGGTTGAAATATTATTATCAAGAGGAGTAGATTGAAGAAAAAGAAAAGTTTTACCTTGATGAACCACGATCAAATCTGAGTTCAGAACGGTCAAGCTAAAGACCTTTAAATTAGCGCTTCTTGGGAGGCAACCCAAGCACTCCTTCTTTAGTTTATTCTCATTTACTTTTCTGTATTTTTACTTCCAATTTTAGAACTAGTGTTTCTTCTCTTTTCGTAGAAAAAAAAAATCAAATTTGGCATAAATTACAGAGGGATTGGATCAGATGTTGATAAGCAAAACTTTGTGAGTATTCCTTTTTCTTCACTTCTTTGAAATTCATCTTCCCGATCGATGTTTCGTCTTCCAAACTTCTTGTGCCCGCTGCGTTCTGATTATTTTTCTATAGATAAAATGATTCTCTTGATGACGGATGACTTCATGCCTGTGATTAGATCTAGACCTATCCTGTCGAATTTATTTCTCTAATATATATCTACTTTAGAAATTTTTCATTGGTTGATCAGTGAGATTTTAGGGAGATATATTATTTGAAGAATTTAATTTAAAAGTGAAGCCACTTTTTGAATAAAATCAGCATATGAGTATAATTTTTGAATTGATGTCAATTGATTAATCTAATTGATGTTTAGTCTATTTACTATTTATTGGGAAGAAAGAATCCAAAATCCAAAAATAGTGAGTGACTCCCCTACTTGGCACTGTGTAAAATTGACAGTGGTACCGAAGATATGGGTTGAAGTCTGAAAAGAAAAAAAAATTAGAGAGAAAGAAAAAGAAAATGACTCCACTACTTGGCACTGTGTAAAATTGACAGTGGTGCCTAAGACAAGAGTTGAAGTCCCAAATAAAAAGTGTGTATCTATGTGGGTACATGTCATCAAAAACCCAAAAAGAATAAAAACAAAAATAAAGAAAAGGAAAATTTTGAGTGGAAAAAGACTTTGGATATTTTATTCCTATAAACAAAAGTATGATAGATTTGAACTGAAACTTAGGTGAATACATGAGACTGAGATTCTAATTTTTATACAAGTTGCAAAGTTTTATTTGACTAAGTTGTGGATCTTGAGGATTGAATTCAAAAGATGATATGCCTATCTAAAATTTTATGAATCAATTATTGGGATTTTTCATTGGTGATTGTATTCTAGAAATTTATTCTTCATGAGAAAATCTTTTCCTGTGATCAATTTTTGATTTTTGCTTGAGGACAAGCAATGTTTGAGCCTTATGTGTTTGATGACACCGAAATTTATAGTAAATTTTATGTCATTTCATATATCTTTTTGTGTCAAAATCGAACCTTTGCTTATTTTTATGCCTTTTCTTAATCAAATACTGCGGAATCTACACTCTTTTTGGTTTTTGATGATTTTCAGGTAAAAAGGCATGATTTTTAGGCATTTTCAAGCAATTCCAGATGCATGAATGAATTCCCACCATCAAAAAAAGTTTACATGTCAAATTCCGTGAAGATTGGAGCTCCAGACCAAATTATGGTCGGGCCGTAATCTATATTACGGTACCGTATTTTCACAGCTACCATAATATCAGAGCACTGCCGTAATTTGGGGAGTTTTCATCCAGAAAATTTTTCAGAAATTATGGCACTACCGTAAGGAATTTCACGGGCCGTAATTTCAATCTATTCTTCACCCGAGAGATTTCCAGATATTGCGACAGAGCCGTAATCATTTCCACGGTGCTGTATTTTGAGGCGATTTTTCACCCGAGAGATTTGGAGAAAATACGGTATGGCCATAAGTAATTTCACGGTACCGTAATTCTGGTCGAATCATGTACAGCAGAACTTAAAGAAAATACGGCAGTGCCGTCACGAAAAGCACGGCCGTAATTCTATTCTGAACACACGATTTTCACGGACTTTTTGAAGCCCTATTTTTGCACGATCAATTGCGGACGATCTAGGCCATAATTCGAAGATCCGTAAGAAGCAAAGGTAGAGCTTTTCGGGAGAAGACACAGACACCAAAAGCCCTAATTTTCATCCACCGATGGGGGAGAAATTGAGTTACACACCGCTGCACTAGGTTTCGCTGCCAGGAAGCATATAGCGCATCTTCGGCCATAAAATTTGAGGGGAAGCTTCGCCTAGAAGAGGAGAACATATCCCAGAAGTTTCAGAGTGAAAGGAGATCGATCGGAGGAGAAATAAACAAAAACACGCCGCCAGCACTGTTCACGCGCAGAAATTACGGCTGTAATTTCTATTACAGTTGTGTGGTTATTCGTTTTTCCCCTCTTTCTTCAATTTCTTACACTTTGACTCTATGGAATATTGTAATCTTTCTACCATGTTAGCTTAAATCTTTTATGGGACATGGGGGAATAATTCCCTTTGATTTCTTAATGACTAAGTATTTTTTTCATTACTTCGTCGAGTATAATTTTAGTGTGATAATTCTACTTATGTGACAATTGTCTATAATTCTCCATAGTTTTCTTATTATCATGTATATTTTTAGAGTTTTCGCACTATGGACTGAAAAGTGATTTGCTTGAGAACTTGGAACCCTAAAATTGAATATTAGGAACTCACCGTAAGAAATTAGGTTAGTTCTTATTTCTTGATTTTAGAAGAATAATTGTCATGTTTGATAATTTGAATATAGATTTGAGTTATTTTGTTAAACGTGAAGATCTTGCGCGAAAGTGAAGATCGAAACGTTAGAGAACCTTAAGTAGAACCTGTGTTGAGACTCGGATGCACAAAAGTGACCCTTGAGACTCCACTTGAGATAATCAACTTAGAATTCGGATGCATGAAAGTGATCCTTGAGTTCTTTGATTGATGATTTACTTATTTTCAGCATGAGATAGATCCTGCGCGATAGTGAGGATTGGTCTCCTGTATGATTGTCTGTGCGAAAGTGAGACTATCTCTTTATGAAGTAAATCACATCTTTATCATGATAAAATTAGACTCGACGAACATCTTTTCATATCTAGTGATGGAAATTAAAACGAATGAAACCCTAGTCCCAGATTCTCTCTCTAGTATTTTCGTTAGCCTTCATTAGTTCACTTGCATAGTTTCGATTGCCTAGATAGTAAGAAATCGATTATTCGGTACTTGACAAATGAGGTCTCTGTGGTGCGATATCTTTCTTTATTACTTCGAGTATTTGTGCACTTGCGGATTACAACACTCACAAGTCGTCAATACCAAGCACATGTCAAATTCAAATGCTCACAAGTCGTTAAGACTGAGTACATGTCAAATTCAAATGCTCATAAGCCATTGAGGCTGGGTAATTTCCAAAACAAGCTATTAAGGCCGGATATCTTCTTATACACCAATCACCCAAGTTGATAAAGATTTTTCTCTTCTGAATTCAATTGTGTATCTTCATTATAATGTTTAATAAATTATTTTGTTCAGCCATTTTATTTTATTTTATTTCATAACATAGATCTCTCAATCAAAGGTGCTAGAACCCATTTAAATAAAAAATCTTATTTTTATATGGTGCATTTGAAAAGGTCAAAACATTTAAATATGATAAAAAAAAGACCCAACAAAATAATAAGAAGTTTAATGGTAGGTAAGACTTCTTTTGCATTAAGAATGACACAATTTCTATACATGGTCGATTTTGATTTGGATTTAGATTTGTCTATAGCTTTATATATGATATTGATTTTCTTAATGATAATTTTGTACCTTTGAGAATGAAGAAAATATAGTTATGACATCAAAGTCTAGAACATATATCTAAGATGAATCAAGCTGGATATGTAGGTCGGTAGCACGATTCTGGAAGCAGTGAGAGGCCACCTAAATAGATGTTCACAATTTCCTAGGGCTTTCAGTTGCATTAAGATCTATCTCAACAATAAAAACCTATACTCATTGGAATCAGTAGTTCCTCCTCTCTCCACATCTGTAATGCATCAACAAGTAGCTGCCCATCATCCAATCACTCGAATGTTAATGGACAGAGATCGGTGGTTCCAGGACACTACCCTTCACCTTCTTAATTGCAACTTCTCCATTCCATATATAAATGACTGCAATTCACAAAGTGTTCTCCCTTTTGGTGTGTCTGTGCAACACAAAGAAAGCGAGGGGAAAAGCTACATCTTAAACACACATTCAGAACTACATCTTTAACTGCAGCTGCTGGCTATAATGGAAAGTTGCTCAAAGTGATTGCTCATTTCATCGTAAAGGCTACAAGTTGACAGCAACCGAAGCTACTTTTTTTTATAGATATTAGGGGTTGACCTAAGCATATAGCCGCTACAAAATATCCAACCAACAATTAATCGAAAGAAGAGAACTTTTCTACTCTGTGTTAACAGCGGACTTAAAAACAGAAAGAAAAGCTCAAGGCTTGCCATCAACCAAGGGGTTGCGAGAATTAGTATTAAATAAAAATATATGTTATTTAAACACCAATATCATGTAATATAAACATTTCTTTCATATTTTAAAGAAATTTTTATCTAGTCAAACTATGTTGAGCCCAGCAAAACACACCCATCCATGTATTGAGAATGTTGCATTCCTATTTTAAAGAGATTTTAAAGACATTTTGGCTTAGCCAAATTTTGCAAATTCCATGTCCAATTTAGCTAAATGGTTCACTGTCTATAATCTCTTATAAGAATTATGCTCAACTTACACCTCAACAAAAGTTGAGCTACTTTGTGTTGCCTTCTTAACAAGAGGGCATGATTTTCACTCCTTTAAGCCTTGTTTACTTGTGGGGAAAGTTAGAAGGAAAGGAAAGAAAGTAGGAAGGAAAGGAGTATAGGCTTGTTTACTTGGGCGGATGGATAGTTTAGAAGGGAAAGTAAGAGAGAAAGTTAGTCATTAATCTTTCCATTTGCTTTCCGCCTAAATCAGACAGAAAGCTAAAACTATGACTTAACTTTACTAACTTCACACCTAACTTTTCACTGCACCGTTACTTATTCTCGCTTAATACGAGCTTTTCTCGACTACTCGTCCTTGCCGTCGCTGCTCGAGCTAGCCACCATTGCTCGTTCATGCTGTTGCTGCTTGCCCTCGCCATCGTCGCTCGTATTTAATATTTAATATTTAATATTTTTATGATATTATATATATATATATATAATATGAATAAAAAAATAAAAAATGGGGTGTATATATCAATCCTTTTTTAAAACTTTCTTTCTATCCAAGTAAACACAAGGAAGAAAAATCTATAACATATTCCATCCATCTATTTTTCCTTTTTTTTCCTTCTTTCCATTCCTTTGTACTTTCCATCCGTCCAAGTAAACACGGTGTTAGTAAGAAAACTCCCACATCTTTATGGTGAAGAAGGCAGCTCAAGTGGCATGATGATTACAGTTGAGCTTAGGATTGGACTAGGTTTGGGCACAGTTTATTTGGAGTAAATTGGGCCTGATTTTATAGCTAAGTCAATTTCTAATTTGGGTCAACTTAATAGATTGGGAAAAATAATTTCAATATTGACCCAGAGCTAGTTTTTGGACTAGCTCAACTCAATTTTAGTCAAATCTCAATAGATTCAAGTACTTGTTGGAAAGCTTAGGAATTTTCCAACCCAATGGTGCAAATTTTGTTTTATATTAATTTGTATATATATTATTTTTAAGTTTAAATTTAAGACTTGGCTTGGTTTTGTTCATTGTCAAATTGACTGGTTCAATGTGTTTTAAATCTGGTTTAGTAGATCCAAGGCTAGTTTACTAGGTTTTGGGTCAAGTTTTATCTAGTTATGAGTTTAGTTTGCATGATAGAAATAATTTAACAATATCCGTGTATAAACTTAATGTGAAGATTGAATGGTTTAACTACTTTGCTTTGTTGGTTGACATTTGTAACTTATTAGAAATTAGTAGCATTTAAAGAGGTGAGACCTCAAACCAAATTTCTATAGATATGGTTTGCTATTCCTTATTCTAGATTCACTTGTTATAGTATCTTGAACATTAATGATATGTGCCTACTTGCATGTATAGTATTCAGTTGATTAATGATGTAGGACAAGGGGTCTAGAAACATTCAAACAATGATTTTCGAAATCCATTTTGATAGATAAGTAGATAATATGGAAAACCGGATTTAAAGCTAATGAGATTTGAGGAACTAATATTTTTTGTATTTTATATAATAGAGAAAACCGAGATTAAACTAGAAAACTATAATTGAGATTAAACTAGAAAGCGGTAAATGCAGGAAGTAAACTTACAGAGCGACCCTTGAGAATTGAAGGATCGTATCACCCCATTCTTCACTGGTCCAACTCTGATGGAAGGTGTAGAATGGTTGAGCATTACACACAAACACACAAAGGGATCCGAACAAGCCTCGGATTCATATTACACACACTAAATCACGGGGGAGGCTAGCCCTCACAAGTTCCCTTGCTAATATGAGATCTAACTAGAAAAGGGGAAAAGAGAAGAGGGGATGCGCCACCAATTTGCTTGTCCTCCTTGCTCCAACTACAAAATTAAAGAGTAGTGTAGATGCTATTCGGATCACAAGAGGAAACAAGATAAAGGAAAAGAGAGAAACTTAGCTTGCTTGGTTTGAAGATCCCTCCTTCTTGTTCCTTGCGCATCATGTCCTCCTGGAGAGTTCTTGGCGTCAAGATGGAAGTTATGAGTTGAACTACCCTCAGCTAGAAGATGTAAGAGAGGAGGAGCCTTCTTAGAATTTTGGTGGAGAAGATGGAAGAAGAAAGGCTCAACCCTTGGAAGAACACTACTACTACTACTAATGGCAACACTAGTGTTTACCTAGGAAACTAATAGACAAATTTTCATTTCATCAAAGCTACGAAAATACATGAGGAAGGCTACATTTATAGGCAAGGCAGAGGGTGGGCAAGGTGGTCATTTGCCCCTTAGGTGCCACTTACAAAAATGGAGAGAAAAATTCAGCATCTAATTCAAGGTGTGAATGCAATTAAGAGTGTAGATCCTTTCTTTCTTTGGTGAAGCCTCTATGGAATTTCTTTAAATTTCAAATGAGGCTCCTTTCTGGTGGTGAGATGGCCTCCTTCCTTGTTGGTTGTGGGCGCATGAATGACAAATTCGAAATTTGAATTCCTTCCACAAAAGCTTGGGCGGCAAGATAAGATGGCAAGTCTTCATAAATGACTTCCTTTGATTTTGGATCTTGATGGATGATGAATTCGAATTCTTCCCTTGCTTGGGCTGGTGTGTTGGCGCATATTCCTTGGATGGATAGCTGAGGTGGCTGATTATATCAAAGAGGGGGTGCTCAACAAAGATAGAAGCTGAGTTGGCAAGTGAGCTCATCAAGGCTTTGAGTTGAACTTTGAGTTGAAGGAGTTGAAGTCTTCTTTCCTTTCTTGAGATGAACTTATTGAGTGGAACTTGAGCTGACCTTGGAGTGAGGCTTGAGCTGATCCTTTAGCTATGAATGACTTGCCAAAAATATAACCAATGCAAGGATGCACTATCCTACCATGATGCAAAGTACATAAAAGACTCATCCATTACAATGCACAAACCTACTACATTTGGACTTGCCATAATCGACTATATGATGCATGGCTTTATTTGAAAACTTAAACTAACCTAAATACCATGAAATGCAATGCAAAACAATAGAAAGCAAGTGAGCTCTAGGTGAACCCAAGTTGAGGAGGTTTCCTCCGAACAAAAGCATATCTCTTCAAAGCAGGCCTGCTGCCTCCATCAGCTCTCCCCGGGTTGAAAAAATTCTCCTATGGAGAATTGTCCCTATACCCTTGGAGTAACATACGGGTGGCCTTAGCAAGTTCTACCTCAGGGAGCCATTCCTCCTCACCATTGAGGAATCTAATTTTGTAAATCACTTGTATTCCTTTAGTGGTAAGTCGGGTTTGATCCTCGAGGATAGCCTCAATATCCAAGTCGTGGTTGTCGTCGGGGATGGAGAAAGGCTCATGGTAGAGAGTGAGATCCTCCACATGGGCAGTGGTGAGGATCCCTAGCTCAGGTGGCGTTGAGTCCTCAATGCAATTAGTCTATTTGTCCAATTCCCAAATTCTAATCTGCTCAATTTGATCAAGGTTTCCTACATTAAAATACCTTTCTCGGCCATGCCTATTAGTACACTTTGGATAGAATTTCATAGTGCTACTAAAATGGCTAGGTATAACAAAGTCAATGTGCTCAATATTCTCCAAGGAAGGTAAAATAGTATTATTTAACCCTAAAATTTTGGGATTGGGATCTATAAGGCATGCTCTAAAGTTCAGAGCATGAGGATCTAAAATTCCTAAGTCAAGAGATTGTTTCGAGGACTTAGGGTTTAAGTCAACTCCTAGCTTTGGAAACTCATAAAGGTCTAAGTAAGGTATGAGGGTTTCCTTAGGAAGCTCTATCTCAAGGGGTGGCTTCGGTTTGTGTTCCTCACCTAGGTCAGCCTCCTTAAGGGCTAAGGGATGAAGGGGTTGATCAAGTTGGGTGTCCCTAGGTAATTCTTGAGGTATCATCAGTTGGAGGGTTGTTTGGGTTCGTTTGGACTCACCTATGACTCCCTTGCTGGTTGAAGCTCTAAGTTCTCTAGGCATGGATGGTTTTAGTTTGATCTCTGACCTGAGTGGCTGAAAACATAAGCGTTAGTCTGGGCATAGTGGACTACATTCATGTCATATAGCCAAGGTCTGCCTAGTAGGACTTGTGCAACATCCATAGTGATGATGTCACACCAGATTTGTCCTTCATAGCTACCAAACTGTAATGGCACAAGGCTCCTATGGGTTATAGGTACATTTGTTTGATTGACCCAAGAGATATTGTAAGGTATTGGGTGAGCCTCTACCTTAAGATTGAACTTGGCGGCAGCAGAGTGGGAGACTGCGTTGAGGGTACTACCCCCATCCATCACTACTTTGCACATGTTTCCATTGCATTTTGTGTAAGTATGGAAGATACTAGTTCTTCGCCAGTCATCAGTGGGTGAGGGTTGGATCAAGTTACACCTAATGACTCCTAAGGTGTTTTGGGCTAATTCTCCACTACTATCATATTCTAGTTCTTCAAAGATTTGGCATTCAGAGTCAGGGTCATTAATGTCTTCAAGGTTAGGGGTTTGGGTTTCTTCTCCTAAGTACAAGACCTTTTTAGGGCAGTCTTTCATAAAATGTCTAGGTTGCCTACAAGCATGACTTGTTACCCTAGATAGTTCTTGATAGCTAGATGGCTTGGGCTTGGGGGTACTAGAGCTAGAGGGATTGGTGGGTTTAGAACTTGGGTTAGGGGTACTAAACTCTTTCCTAAAGGCAGCCTTAAGTTCTTGCTCTATCTCCTTTGCTCTAAGATGGGCAACCTCTATGGAGTCTATTTGCTAATAGGTAAGGCCCTTTTTAATCTCAGATCTGAGACCATTTTTATACCTGCTAAGAGTGAATCGAGGATCTTCACCTGGGTTTCCCCAAAGAAGGAATTCCTCAAAACTAGTAGTGTATTGGTCTACAGTCATGGATCCTTGGGTTAAACTATAGGCTTGGTCAAACAACTTACTCTAAAAATATGAGGGAACATATTTCAGTTTGAGTTATTGGCGCATTTCTATCCAAGTGTCTATGGGTGGTACGTTGGATCTGTCTAGGTTGTTTTCTACATTGGTCCAGTACAACCTAGCATTTCCCTCAAGAAGGCACTTTGCAAGTTGGACTTTGCTGTGCTCAGGAATCATGCTCCTCTCGAAATATTGTTCGAGCTTGGTTGTCCAATCCAAGAAGTCTCGGGGATCTAAGGAGCCATTGAAGGTTGGGGAATTGAGTTTGATGGCGCGGTGCACATCATCCTCCCTAAGTCTGGGTTGAGGGGGAGTTTGAGTAGGAGGTCCATTCCACATAGTTGGTTGATGGATTCCCACATGGTTTGGATTGGGATATCCATTCTACGTTGGGTGAGGTTGGGTTTCTACATGGTTTGGATTGGGATATTCATTCCACGTTGGGTGAAGTTGGGTTCCTACATGGGTTGGGGTTTGATGTCCATTCAACACAGGTGGGTGTTGAGGTCCTACATGATTCGGGCTAGGAGGTGGTTCACTAGCATGATTTGGAGACCTACCCCTAGTATGGGTTTCATTGGTAAGCTAGTTGAGGGTTTAGGTAATGGTTCCTATTTGAGCAGCCTTTTGGTTAAATTGGTTGAGACTCTGAGTGATGGTTCCTACTTGTTCAGCCAGAAGGTCAATCTTCTCATTTAAAGCAGCATTATCCATTGTGGGGTTTTGTTCTTGTTGTTGAGTTTTAGACCGGGTTTGCATGGGTGTTTTGAAAAATATAAGTTTTGAAAATAGTGCAAAGTGATAGATAGATAAGTAGTCAAATTCTTTCAAACACCTAATTCCAAAGATCGCCTAGGAGTTAGAAAATAAAGTTTTGAGGCTTTAAAATCTAAACTAGGAGCCTAGGCTCTGATGTAGGACAGGGGGTCAAGAAACATTCAAACAACGATTTTCGAAATCCGTTTTGATGGATAAGTAGATAATAAGGAAAACAGGATTTAAAGCTAACAAGATTTGAGGAATTAATTTTTTTGTATTTTAAATAATAGAGAAAACCGAGATTAAACTAGAAAACTATAATTGAGATTAAACTAGAAAGCGGTAAATGTAGGAAGTAAACTTACAGAGCGACCCTTGAGAATTGAAGGATCATATCACCCCATTCTTCACTGGTCCAACTCTGATGGAAGGTGTAGAATGGTTGAGCATTACACACAAACACACAAAGGGATCCGAACAAGCCTCGGATTCATATTACACACACTAAATCAAGGGGGGAGGCTAGCCCTCACAAGTTCCCTTGCTAATATGAGATCTAACTAGAAGAGGGGATGCGCCACCAATTTGCTTGTCCTCCTTGCTCCAACTACAAAAATTAAAGAGTAGTGTAGATGCTATTCAGATCACAAGAGGAAACAAGACAAAGGAAAAGAGAGAAACTTAGCTGGCTTGGTTTGAAGATCCCTCCTTCTTGTTCCTTGCGCATCATGTCCTCTTGGAGAGTTCTTGGCGTCAAGATGGAAGTTATGAGATGAAGAGCCCTCAGCTAGAAGATGTAAGAGAGGAGGAGCCTTCTTAGAATTTTGGTGGAAAAGATGGAAGAAGAAAGGCTCAACCCTTGGAAGAACACTACTACTACTACTACAACTACTAATGGCAACACTAGTGTTTACCTAGGAAACTAATAGACAAATTTTCATTTCATCAAAACTACGAAAATACATGAGGAAGGCTACATTTATAGGCAAGGTAGAGGGTGGGCAAGGTGGTCATTTGCCCCTTAGGCGCCACTTACAAAAATGGAGAGAAAAATTCAGCATTTAATTCAAGGTGTGAATGCAATTAAGAGTGTAGATCCTTTCTTTCTTTGGTGAAGCCTCTATGGAATTTCTTTAAATTTCGAATGAGGCTCCTTTTTGGTGGTGAGATGGCCTCCTTCCTTGTTGGTTGTGGGCGCATGTATGACAAATTCAAAATTTGAATTCCTTCCACAAAAGCTTGGGCGGCAACATAAGATGGTAAGTCTTCATAAATGACTTCCTTTGATTTTGGATATTGATGGATGATGAATTCGAATTCTTCCCTTGCTGGGGCTGGTGTGTTGGCACATATTCCTTGGATGGATAGTTGAGGTGGCTGATTACATCAAAGAAGGGGCGCCCAACAAAGATAGAAGCTGAGTTGGCAAGTGAGCTCATCAAGGCTTTGAGTTGAACTTTGAGTTGAAGGAGTTGAAGTCTTCTTTCCTTTCTTGAGCTGAACTTATTGAGTGGAACTTGAGCTAACCTTGGAGTGAGGCTTGAGCTGATCCTTTAGCTATGAATGACTTGCCAAAAATATAACCAATGCAAGGATGCACTATCCTACCATGATGCAAAGTACATAAAAGACTCATGCATTACAATGCACAAACCTACTACATTTGGACTTGCCATAATTGACTATATGATGAATGACTTTATTTGAAAACTTAAACTAACCTAAATACCATGAAATGCAATGCAAAACAATAGAAAGCAAGTGAGCTCTAGGTGAACCCAAGTTGAGGAGGTTTCCTTCGAGCCCAAGCATATCTCTTCAAAGCAGGGCTGCTTCCTCCATCAATTAGACATTATTGTAATGGTACATGTAGTTGAGTTATATTTCATACTTACTCCACAATATTCCAAACTGATATAGCATATTATATAATGGATCCACCACCCAAGGGGCGTTTAGATTGGCTCATCCACCACCCAATGCTTGTATTGGCTTATCCACCACCCAAGGGGTGTAGTTGGATCAACATATACATAGAGTGAATATGGGATCCAAACTAGAGCAGGCCAATGGACTCGTAACACATGATGGTAGGTGTGTTCACCACATGAGGGGTGCATTTAGGGGTGATGACACCATCCAGCCATTTGATGTTTTGTATGCTATATCACCATGTTTAGTACGCATTAGTTCAATAAGTTATCAGCTATTAGTTATTGGTTTCAATTATGCATGAGTTTCAGCTATGCATTAGTTTTAGTTATATATCAATATCAGTATGTATAGTTTATCTATTTCATGCTTTGTAGTAGAATCCCACTACACTTGCACGACTTAGTTTATAGTTCTTGTTTATAGTGCAGTTCATGCATATAGTTTAGTTCAACTTTTGATGCATGTAGAACTATCTATGTCTTATTCGGTTTTAGATGTTTGTTGTGTTTGTCTACCTTATGTTTTATGACTCTTCCATTTAGTATGTTGTCATATTATTAGCTTCCTCTCCCCTTACCTTAGGGGACAAACATTGCTTCTGGAGAGAGGCTTACATAGTATTGTTGCTAAGATTTGTTGATATTGCATGTGGTAGTCTAGACTAGGTTAAGCAACTCAAGAATAAGAGGATATTTTATGTGGAACTTTTAGATGGTGATTGTGTAAATTGTTCTATAGACATTATTTTAAGTTATTTTTAAAGTTTTGTTTAAAGGATGTTGTATACCTTGCCATAGTTTATTTTTTTTAAAAAAAGGATGTATTAAATTTATTGGAATAAATTTTATATACTATGTTTTGTTCCTTTCAAATTATTGTGATTATTTTATGTCTGTTATAAACTACATATCTACAAGTATAGGCTACAGAGTCTTCACTCTCAACACACGCTTTAAGAGAGGGGGAATTACTAGCAAAGGCCTTGGCTAGAAAGACTCAAACCCTCATATCCAAATAGAATGAAGTATCTAAAAGTTATTTTACATAATTATTAGGTAAAGGTTTAGTCTATTTAGATAAGAACCAAACTGAAGAAATATCAAAGCTAATGTATCATCAAAAGTCAGCTAAAACTAGAACATAATATTTAAATTAAGAGATAAAGATAATACTTGTATAGAAAAAGAATTTTCATCTCAGTAGATAAATAAGGGCCTTGAACAACTTCACTGCGTCACCATAATGTGTACAAACAAAGAATAAAAAGGAGATACAAAAAGAGAAAAGAAAAAGGAAACTACGAAGAAAGAAAGTATTTGATATGACCTTCGTATTAATTTGTCCTTGAAGTTTCATGATAGATTTATAAGGTCAAACACTCTTGTGAGTGTGTATGCCCTGAAGACTAAATGTATTATGAAATATTCATTCTTTGAATAAAGACACTTGTCGTTATCATGTTGTTCACTATGTTTGTGTTGAAGTATTATATAACATGATAATGTCCCTAGAGATTAATTTGACTCAATCTCATAAATGAGTTCCTAGTCAAAGTATCTTAGTGGATAAGAGACAACCATGGTATATGTGAGATTGGTATGTGAGCTAGTTGAATGTTAGACATCAATGCAGATATATAGGTGCATCGAGCAAGATGCATTGGACCAACCCACCATGAAACAATGACTTGAGGTCATCGACACTTACATAAGATAAGTGACGTACTTTGATACAACATTGCGCTTCTACATAACTGAGAAGTCATAACGGTTGTCATTGGGTATGTCATAAGTTATATGTGAAGTATGAGTGATCAATAGAGGATTTGCCTATTCCTTCCCATAGCAAGTTTGATAATCTAGGATCCCCTCCATGGGTGTTTGACTGAGAGTGTATGGTCATACCTAGGAGATTAGATTTCCTGCTCAAGTCACCTCACATGATTGGAATAGCAAGTGTGGCACACTTCTCCAATCTAGGATTATCAGAAGGCAAAGGGATTGTATTGCATATATAAAAATTTTATCACTACTTAGGCATTGTCGGCTGATAACCTATGACTTAGGTAGCAGTGATGCTGTGCTCGATTCATCACTGCCAAGGTCATATGGGCCCTATAGGGTCACTGATGAAGCTACTATAGGTGGGAGGTCCTTAAGCCATACTCTACGGTGTTTACACAATGCATGAAAATCGTGAGAGGGCCTGGAGACGAGGAAAGTAATCAGGGCAATACAAATGCTAGAGGAAACCGACGGCACCCAACTATGCGAAATTTACTCACTAACCTCTTGAGCAACTTTAGGGGTAGCACGTTACGGGGTGACGGGTTCGCGGGGTTCAGCTCTCACGCCTATGCACCTATGAGCAAACCGTGAACAGGAGATCATCCACGCCTCCGACGTTCGGATACTGTTGTGTCTGCAAGTGCACGGATACTCGAAGTAATAAAAAGATATCGAACCATAGAGACCTCGTTTGCCAAGTACTGAATAATTAATTTCTTACTAGCTAGACAACCGGAAATATGAAAGTAAACTATAGAAGGTTACACGAAGATATGAGAGAGAGAAACTAGGACTAGGATTTCATCCACCTTAATTTCCATGACTAAATATGAATAGATGTTCGTCAATCAAATTTTATCATGATAAAAATATAATTTACTTCATAAAGAAATCATCTCACTTTCGCGCAGACAATTTACAAAGAACCGATCCACACTTTCATGCAAGATCTATTCAATGCTGAAGATAAGTAAATCATTGATAAAGAACTCAAGGATCACTTCTATGCATCCGAATTCTAAATCAATCATGTCAAGTGAAAGTTACATACTAAATCATCATGACGAAAATAAAAATAATCTAGTCATTAAGTATTTGAGGGGAATTACTCCCCCATGTCCCATAAAGAGTTTAAGCTAGCATAGTTGAAGAATTACAATAATCCATAGTATCAGAGGATCAGAAATCGAAGAGAAAGGGGAAAACAACTTTACAGCATAGTAGTAATAGAAATTACAGCCGTAATTTCGGCGATGAGTGTTTCATTAATTTCTCCTCTGATCGATCTCCTTTCATTCTGAAACTTCTGGGGTATCTTCTCCTCCTCTATGCACAGCTTCCCCTCAAATTTCACGGCCAGAGATGTACTGTACGCTTCCCGACGGCAAAACCTAGGGCGACGGTGAAGAACTCGATTTCTCCCTAAATCGTGGATAAAAATTAGGGCTTTTAGTGTGTGTCGGTCCTCTTTGATTTGATGAGTATTTATCTTTTTACGGATCTCCAATTGATGGCCTGGATCATCCAAAATCATCCATGCAAGAATCGGCCTTCAAACAGTCTGTGAAAATCGCAAATCTGGGTTGTAATTATGGCCGTGAAAACCGTTACGGTAGTGCCGTAATTTCAGCAGAAGTTCTCGGAACAAAAATTATCCGGAATTACAGTACCGTGAAATACAATATGGCAGTGTGGTATTTTCATCAAATCTCTCAGGTGAAAAGTCGACTTGAAATACAGCCCGTGATTTTGGTCACGGTAGTACCGTAAAATCCATCAAACTTTCTATACGAAATTGAGCCTAGATTACGGCCTGTGAAATCCATTACGGCAGTGTCGTAATTCTTGCGAAGCTTTTTGTTCAAAATCGTCCAAAATACTGCAGCACTCAAAAATTACGGTAGTACCGTGGTTTGTTCTGTAGGTGCAGTGAAACTACGGTATCGTAATTTTGATTACGGTAGTGCCGTAATTTGATATGAAGCTCCAATTTGCGTAAAATTTGACGTGTAATCTTCTCTTGATGGTGGGAATTCATCCATGCATTTGAATGTGCTTGAAAATGCCTAAAAATAGTGCCTTTTTACAAAATCATAAAAAAATAAAAAATGTGTAGATTCCGCAATATTTGATAAAAGAGGCATAAAAATAAATAAAAGAGTATGAATATGACACAAAAAAGTCTATCAAATGGTACAAAATTCACTATAAATTTTGGTGTCATCAAACACATAAGACACAAACTTTGCTTGTCCTAAAGTAAAATCAAAAACTGATTAAAGGAATAGAAATTTTTAATGTAGAATAGATTTCTAAAATACAATCACTAATGAAGAATTTCACCAATTCTTTCATAAAATTTCAAATAGACATATCATCCTTCGAATTCAATTCTCAAGATCTACAACTTAATCAAATAAAACTTCGCAACTTGTACAATAAATAGAATTTCAATCTCAAGATTTCATTCAGTTTGAGTTCAAAACCATCATTCTATTGATTTTTTTTCTTTTTCTCTCATTTTGACTTCAACCCATGTCTTTGGTACCACTGCCAATTTTGCGTAGTGCCAAGTAAGGGAATCATCACTCTCTTTATTTGGATCATGGAATCTTTCTTCCCAACAAATAGCAAATAGTATGAACATCAACTAAAATAATCAATCAATATCAATTCAAAAATCATACTCATATGCTAATTTTATTTAAAAAGTAGTTTCACTTTTAAATCAAATTCATCAAATAATATATCCACCCAAAATCTCATTCATCAATCAATAAAAAATTCCATCAGCAGATGTATATTAGAGAAATAAATTCAACATGATAGATCTAATCCTAATCATAAGCATGAATTCATTCTTCATCAATAAAATCATACTATCACAAAGATTATCTTCAAAAATAAACTAGGCCGCAAAATAATCACATCAACAAAAATATACTCATTCATGATCAAAACCATACAAATCATCATGTCATCAAGTATGCACCTCCACAAGGTGCTCAAAATAAAAAATATCATAAAGTGTTATACAACCCAATCAAAATCATCATCAATATCAAGATATGATACAACCATATCGAATGACAAAAATATATATCAATATCATACAACCACATCGAATACTAAAAGAATCATGTAAAGCAGAGCAAGGTAGCAATGGCAGACACAATGAGTTTGGAAGAATCAACCTTCCCTATAAAAGCATGAAAACATCAATAAGGTAAAGAAAATGAAATGTAAATAAGTAAGGGAAAGGGATACTGATGACACAAAAATATATAGTATATTTTGTATCATTTTCTATACCTTTTCATGCTAAATTGAAGATCTTTTGCTTCTTTTCATGCTGAATTTATCAAATATTGCAAAGTCTACTTCTATTTTGGTTTTTCATGATTTTCAGGTAAAAAGGCACTATTTTGAGGCGTTTTCAAGCAAAATCAAATACATGGAAGAGTTACCAACATCAAGAGGAGATCACTCGACAAATTTCACACAAAACGGAGCAACTCACCAAAATACGGTAGGGCCATAATCTATTTTACGGTACCGTATTTTTGTACGCTACCGTAAAATCAAGAGCACTGCCGTAATTTGGTGGATTTTCGAAACAGAAGATTTTGTGATTTTACGGCACGGCCGTAATGAATTACATGGGTCGTATTTTCTGGACACTTCAGACCAGAGAATGCAAGCGATTTTACGGCACTGCCGTGAAATATTACACTACCGTATTTTGGAGCCCATTCAGAACAGAATACATTGCTAAAATTACGGCATGACCATAAACTATTCTATGGTACCGTATTTTGAGCAATTTTTGACTAGAAATTTGCCTAGAAAATACGGCACTACCGTAATATATTTTACGGTACCGTAATTACACTCAAAAACGTGATTTTTACGGGTCCGATTCTTGTGCGGGCCATAACTTTTGATCCAGAACTCCAAATTGAGATCTGAAAGTTGCTGTAGGCTCATCTTTAAGAGGAGAAGACACATACACTGAAAGGGATAATTTTTATCCAGTATCTAGGGAGAAATCGCCAGAGAGGCGTCTAGGGTTTGGCCTCACGCCGAGAGGCGTATAGGGCACCTTAGGCCGCAATTTTCACACAGAAGCTTCGCTTGGGGATAAGGAAGACTCACCAGAAGTTTTAAAGCAGGAGAAGTTCAATCAGAAGAGGAATCAATGAAAGAAGCATCGCCAGCACTATTCACAGCGAGTTCCTTGCAAATTACGGCTATGTTTAATTTAACAGCCGTGTTCTAAAGTTTATTTCTTCCTTCACTTCAATTTTTGATACTTTGAAACTATGGTTGATTGTATTTCTTTCTCCATGCTTGCTTAGACATATTTTGGGACATGGGGTGCAATCCCCCTTGAGTTTTAATGATTAGATAATCTTCTTTTTCGTCATGATAATTTTGCCATGATAATTTTGCTCATGTGATATTTGTGCTTAGGCTCTCTATAGATCCACATTCCTAATCATGTTTTTAGAATTTTCTCTATTGACTGAAAGGTAATTGCTTGAGAATTCAGAACCCTAGAATTGCATGTTAGGAACCCTTCCTTAGGTTAGATCCAATTTGTTCAGTTCTAGTAGATTAATTGCCATGATAATAACATGAATCTATAGATCGAGTCTAATTGTCAAACGTAGATATCTTGCACGAAAGTGAGGATCGGAACGTTGGAGATCCATGAGTAAAACTAGTGTTGAGGCTTGGTTGATGAAGAGATGCGCCAACTCCTCTTGATCCTCTTTCTCTCGCCCCTCCTCTTGTTCTCACGCCTTCAATAATTTTTGTGTCTCATGAGAGGGGGCGGCTAGGGCTCATTATATAGAGCGAGGGGCGGTTAGAGTAGTGGCTACGAGAAGAAGTAGGAATAGGATTATTTTAATGATTTAATTAAGTCCTAATCCAATTAGGACTCTAATTAATCATTTAAATAATCAAGTCCTAATCCAATTAGGACTCTAATTAATAATTTAAATAATCAGCCCTATTAAATAGGACTCCATACAATTATTTAAATTAATTAATTAAATAACCCACAAATAATTAATATCAAATTATATTAACCATATGTGCCGTAGGCACCAACCCTAGTCTAACTAGGGTTAACCATGTGCGTACACATCCTTCTCCTTAAGCCCATTAAGCCCAACTTTTCAATGGGCCCAGCCCAATGTCCATTATGCATATTAACCAAGCCCTTGGATCCAATCTAATTTAACCCGAGGTCAAACTGGGCTAACCATGGTTAATATGCCGTAAATGGAAGTTGGATCCAATAAATCTCTTCCATCTCATCAGGCCCAATGGCGCTGATGGAATCTCCAAAATAGATCCGAGTTATCCAATAACTCAATCATAAGGCTTCTCGATCAATATGAGAACTCGAGTATCAAGGTGTGCGACCCTGTAGGTTCCTCTGACGTTGGCACTGCTGACCTAAGGTCATCACAAGCAGTGAGTGACACCTAGCAATGCATCGCTGCTACCCAAGTCATCAGAATGGATATCGACATCGAGATCCCCATTATCGCAAGTAGGTACAGATGCATTACAGTCTCTTTGCCGTACTGATATCCGATTGGACAAGTGTGTCACCACTTGTTTTTCATCCAATCTCATGGCTATGACTAAATCAGGTCTAACCTGGGTATGGCCATACACTTTCAGTCATAGATCCATAGAGGAGCTCCATGGATATCAAACTTCCCTTAGGAAGGGGCAAATCCTATGTCTGTCTATTGACCTTCTCATATGGGTCGTGACATGCTCAATGACAACCGTTATTACCCCCCAACTACGGTGAGGTGTTAGGTTGTATCAAAGCATGTCCCTAACCATATAGAATGGCCAATGACCTCAAGTCAAGGGATCAATGCATCTCCTATCACTTGTGAGGATAACTTGTGACACCAAGTCATTGCCTCACAGCGGGTCGGTCCAGTATATCCACCACTGATATACCTATATGTCTGCGTTAACACCTCATGCCTAACCAGCCTATATGCCAGTCTCACAAGTACCAGAGTTGTCCCATATCCACTCAGGTACATCGACTAGGGACAATCATTTGAGCACAGATCCAATCTGTCTCTAGGGAAATTATCATATAAGTACATGTTCGCAGATGTAAACAAATAATGATAACGACAATGCCAGAATGATATATATATCAATGTTAAGTAGTACAAATAATGGACCAAAACTAGGTCCTAGGGCATATACACCAACAATCTCCCACTTGCACTAAGACCTAGAGGTTGAGGAACCTCAACCCCATATCTCTTGCGTGACCATCATGCTTCTGCTGCGCCAAAGCCTTGGTCAATGGGTCTGCCAGATTGTCCTCTGTGCCAACTCTGCTAATCTTGACATCACCTCTATCTATGTTCTCTCTGATCAGGTGAAATCTCCTGAGTATGTGTTTGGATCTTTGATGAGACCGTGGTTCTTTGGCGTGTGCAATTGCTCCATTGTTATCACAGTAGATTTCAATGGGGTCCACTACACTGGGAACCACCTGAAGTTCAGAAATGAACTTCCTTATCCAAATAGCTTCTTTGGCTGCCTCAGAAGCGGCCACATACTCAGCTTCGGTTGTAGAATCGGCGATGGTGGATTGCTTGAAGCTCTTCCAGCATACAACGCCTCCATTCATTTTGAACACATAGCCGGCCTGCGATCTAAAGTCATCTGGGTCAGACTGGAATGACGCATCAGTGTAGCCCCTGCATACTGAGCTCTTCTTGTCCCCCATAGACCAGGAACAGATCCTTAGTTCTTCTCAGATACTTTAGGATGTTCTTTACAGCCACCCAGTGCTGCAAACTAGGATTGGATTGGTATTGGCTGGTTATGCTCACAACATAAGTCACATCTGGTCTAGTACACAACATTGCATACATGATCGATCCTACTGCCGAAGCATAGGGCACTTGATTCATGTCATCCCTCTCAGCCTGTGTGGTGGGACACTGGCTCTTTGAGAGAGTAAGTTCATGTCTCACTGGAAGGTACCCTTTCTTGGATTGCTCCAAGTTGAACCTCTCCAGGACCTTATCAATGTAGGTACTCTGACGAAGGGCTAGGTGCTTCTTGGATCTATCCCGGTAGATCCTCACACCTAGGATATAGGCGGCCTCCCCTAAGTCCTTCATCTCAAAACACTTCCCTAACCATGTCTTCACAGCTTGAAGACTAGGGATGTCGTTTCCGATGAGCAGTATGTCATCGACATACAAGACCAGAAAAGTCACCAAGCTCCCACTGAATTTTCTGTAAACACAGGCGTCATCTTCGCTTTTGATAAAGCCATAATCTCTCACAGCTTCGTCAAATCGAAGATTCCAACTTCGAGATGCTTGCTTTAATCCATAGATGGATCTTTTTAGTCTGCAGACCTTATTGGCCTCTGCAGGATGGATGAAGCCATCAGGTTGTGTCATATACACATCCTCAGCCAGCTTCCCATTAAGGAAAGCTGTCTTTACATCCATCTGTCATATCTCGTAATCATGATATGCAGCTATAGCAAGCAGAATCCGAATGGATTTGAACATGGCAACTGGCGAAAAGGTTTCATCATAGTCCACCCCGTGGACTTGTTTGAATCCCTTAGCCACTAGTCTACCTTTATAGGTAACTACGTTGCCATCCATGTCTGTCTTCTTTTTGAAGACCCATTTACACCCTATGGGTTTTACCCCATCAGGTAGCTCAACCAAATCCCAGACTTGGTTAGCTGACATGGAATCGATCTCGGATCGCATGACATCAAGCCATCTCTCGGAGTTCGGTCCATTGACCGCCTCATCGTAAGTCCTGGGTTCATCCTCAATGATGAATATCCCATCGTGTTGGGTCGGCAGCGACCCATACCTCTCAGGTGCACGACGAGTCCTCCCAGACCTACGTGGGGCCTGTGTCTGAGCCTCAGGTTGCCTAGCAACTGGTACAGGTGGCTCAGGTTCCATCTCTATGTCTTGTGGTTGCACTTGAACCTCGTCCAAGTCAAACTTCGTCCCACTAACTTCTCTAGAAAGACAGCACCCCGAGCAACAAAAACTTTGTTCTCGGTGGGAACATAGAAGTAGTAACCCTTAGTTTCCTTAGGGTACCCCACAAACACACACTTATCAGATCTAGGTTCTAGCTTGCTAGAATCCTGACGTTTGACATAAGCCTCACATCCCCAGATCCTAATAAAGGTGAGATTAGGGCGTCTCCCACTCCATACCTCATATGGAATCTTTGAGACACTGTTAGATGGAACGTTATTCAGTATCAGAGAAGCTGTTTCTAGTGCATGTCCCCAGAATGAGGGAGGTAGAGTTGCATGACTCATCATACATCGAACCATGTCCAACAAAGTTCGATTTCTCCTTTCAGACACACCATTCCATTGGGGTGTTCCAGGAGGAGTGAGTTGGGATAAAATCCCACACTCTCTCAGATAGTCAAGAAACTCACCACTCATGTACTCTCCACCACGATCTGATCGAAGAGCCTTAATGGATCTACCAAGCTGGTTTTCTACTTCATTCTTGAACTACTTGAATTTCTCAAAGGATTTAGATTTATGTCTCATTAAGTACACATAACCATACCTACTGAAATCATCAGTAAAGGTAATGAAGTAGTTGTGCCCTCCTCTGGCTTGTTTTTTGAATGGCCCACACACATCACTATGTATGAGATCCAACAAACCTCCTGCCCTCTCACCAATTTTGGTGAAGGGTGCCTTTGTCATTTTCCCTAATAAACAAGGCTCACATGTATCAAATTCCTCCAAGGAACTTGAATCTAACAACCCATTTGCATGGAGTTGTTGAATGCGATTCTTGTTTATATGGGCTAATCGACAATGCCATAGGAAAGCACCAACTGAACCACTCAGTTTGGTACTTTTATTATTTATGTTACAGATAGAGTTATCTATGTCTAACACATATAGACCATTGCACAAAGTACCCTTCGCATAGAACATATTTGCAAATGAAAAAGAACAAGAGTTCTTATTTATTTCAAACTTAAATCCCTTCTTTGCCAAGCAAGGAATGGATATAATGTTCTTAGTAAGCGAAGGTACATAATAGCAATTATCTAACTGTAATAGAAGTCCAGAAGGCAGGGAGAGAGTCAAAACTCCTACAGCAATAGCAACAACCTGTGCCCCGTTTCCAATTCGTAGGTCAATCTCTCCAGACCGCACCGTTCTACTTTTCTTGAGCCCCTGCATATTTGTACAAATATGAGCTCCACATGTGGTATCCAATACCCATGACATAGAAGTAGAAAGGTTGACTTCTGTAACATAAATACCTGAGTATGAAGACGAGGCCTTGCCTCTCTTCTTCTCATTCTGAAGTCGCACCATGTCCTTCAACATGTGAGGTGGCCCTCCACATGAATAGCACTTATTGTTCCTGATCCATTCCATCTTTAATTTCAGATCCTTGGTTAAGCCTTTTGGCTCAACACTCTGAATTTCTACTTTAGGAGGATTGAGCCTAACCAATTCATCATAGAGCTGTCTTAGATCAGAAATAATCTCAGAGGCACTCTTAGATTCATATTGCCCTCGAAGCTCGGGCGACATGTTGGTTAGCATCAATTGTGCAACCTCCAAAGTATCAGCCTGATGCTTATCATAAGCATCCTTCTCAGCCGCTAAGGCCAAGCATGGAAGTGGCTCAGGAATAGGCTGCTCAAGGATATAGAGCTTCCTTTCGAGCTTGAGCACAATTCTCAAGTTCATATACCAATCCATCAAGTTGGATCCAACCAACTTGTCCTTCTCAAGGATAGATCGCACTGACCAACAGCTATTGTTCGATGCCATTGTTCTACAACAGTCAAGAAATAGCAGATTAGTACTACTTCAAATCATTTAAACTGGACTTGTTTTAAATGATTATGGCTCCCACTATTTTAATCGAATTAACAACCCACAAAGTCAATCGGGAAGTTTAAGACTTCCTAGTGAGATGGGATCCTTATTCCACATGAGGCTTCGCGTCCCATGAGGGTGGGATGAGATGCACAAAGTAACTCATGCTTCCTAAGGTGGGCACGCCGGCCGATTGCTCCAAGCAATTCCCCTTATTGAAACAGTCTAGGCATTTCATGTCCGGCGAGGGCTGGATACAGCATGAAACCCTAACGTTTCAACGATATCTCTAGACTTTCATCCTGTGCCCAGCATATATGAACTTCTAGTCAAGTCCATTCCTAACCGTTATGCCCAGGGCCAACAAGTTTCCTTGCGAAGGCGCGCTCGATTAAAACGGACTGGGGAAACCATTGCCACCACGCACTTTCTAAAGATAAGTGGGTGTGTCCCACGAGGGTGGGAAACAGTTCACAACACCACTGATCGATAGCTTAGTGAGGGCTACGCGTTAGAAGGCTATTAGACTTGATATTTATTTATGAGGGTTTTTGAGGACTCATCAGTTTTATCTTATGTCTAACATTACAGGCATGCAATCCTATAGTAATAACATAACAATAAAACAGGCATGCTTTAGCAGATATGAGAAGCAGTAAATGAATGATGTGATCATAGCCTATTCAAGACATTGAACCAACCCATGCCACAAGGAGGTTCAACTCTTGACCTAGGACTCAAGCCCAAAGACAAGACCTAACCTAGCCGACCACTAATTTGATCTTTAAGGTTGGCTCCAAGGTCCTTCTTACCATGGTTTAGCTCTCAAACCCTAGAGGTGTCCCTCATGGGTTCGGCCAATGCCATGGGTCTTTCTCCATAGATGATGCGCCACTATGAAAGGAGCCAAGATGGCTAGCTCTCAAACCCTCGGGTTCGGCCATGCGATATTGCGCCTCTCCTCCATGCGCCATCAAACATGCATGCGCCAGGGTTCCATGTGATTGCGCCCCTAATCTTCTTCTTCTTATTACAATAATAAAAGAAAAGAAAAACGGCACGCAGGCCTCACAAAGATACATCACAGGCATGCAAAAGGGCTTGACTCATGATCACAACATTATGCACAAGCAAGGTATCTACACATGCAATTCTACATGCTCATGAAAAATATAAAATTTAAAATTTTACTTTTTCATAAAACTAGTCTCTTTTTCTCATCTTCTTCTCACAAATCTTTTAGTTATTTGCAATCTATTTTTCATGATGATCTCAAAGATCCTCTCGGCTGGTAATTTTGTCAGATCAAGAGCCCCGGCCAGTCCGAAGACACAATGCCCGTCCTACTTGACAAAACCACGTGCGCCTTTGATCCATAAATCATGCAAGAAAAATAACCCAAAAATCCAAAAGAGATTGAAAAGATGATAGAAACAAGAAACCCTAATTTTTCCTACTTAGAAAAATCGTTTGCCATGTGATCATGCAATTTGCGAAAATTGAGATATGGCATGTGAGCATGGAAAAGCATGAAAATACATCGTTCGAGTCTCGCAAGTCCCTCTGATACCACTGTTGGGAAACCCCGGGGATATTTTATAAAATTTCAGAGATGCAAGTACATTACGCAGCGGAAGAATACCCCCGAAACAGGCCAGTCCCAAAAACCCAGTGAATATCGCATGCGAGGGAATCGACACGATGAGATAGAAAATACCTTATGAGCGATGCGAGGCTAATGTCGTAGTAAGCGCCCAAGCGTGCGCCCTCTGCAATCTCACACACACGGATCACCTCGAGTCCTCTTCTTCCACGCCCGGTGCTAGCCTCGGGAAGAAGATCCAAGCCTTAGGTCACATTCTTCTCAATTTGCGCCACCTCCAAGGTATATGCACCAAGGTTGAAGAAGGAAGAGGGAGATGCCGCCAAGCACAAGTCACACTTGCACCACCTTCAATAGAAGAAGCGCCAAGGATGAAGAAGAAGAAGTGCTTGCGGCTTGGTTGATGAAGAGATGCGCCAACTCCTCTTGATCCTCTTCCTGTCGCCCCTCCTCTTGTTCTCACGCCTTCAATAATTTTTGTGTCTCATGAGAGGGGGCGGCTAGGGCTCATTATATAGAGCAAGGGGTGGTTAGAGTAGTGGCTAGGAGAAGAAGTAGGAATAGGATTATTTTAATGATTTAATTAAGTCCTAATCCAATTAGGATTCTAATTAATCATTTAAATAATCAAGTCCTAATCCAATTAGGACTCTAATTAATAATTTAAATAATCAGCCCTATTAAATAGGACTCCATACAATTATTTAAATTAATTAATTAAATAACCCACAAATAATTAATATCAAATTATATTAACCATATGTGCCGTAGGCGCCAACCCTAGTCTAACTAGGGTTAACCATGCGCCTACACATCCTTCTCCTTAAGCCCATTAAGCTCAACTTTTCAATGGGCCCAGCCCAATGTCCATTATGCATATTAACCAAGCCCTTGGATCCAATCCAATTTAACCCGAGGTCAAACTGGGCTAACCATGGTTAATACGCCGTAAATGGAAGTGGGCTCCAATAAATCTCTTCCATCTCATCAGGCCCATTGGCGCTGATGGAATCTCCAAAATAGATCCGAGTTATCCAATAACTCGATCATAAGGCTTCTCGATCAATACGAGAACTCGAGTATCAAGGTGTGCGACCCTATAGGTTCCTCTGACGTTGGCAGTGCTGACCTAAGGTCATCACAAGCAGTGAGTGGCACCTAGCAGTGCATCGCTGCTAATCAAGTCATCGGAATGGATATCGACATCGAGATCCCCATTATCGCAAGTAGGTATCGATGCATTATAGTCTCTTTGCCGTACTGATATCCGATTGGACAAGTGTGTCACCACTTGTTTTTCATCCAATCTCATGGCTATGACTAAATCAGGTCTAACCTGGGTATGGCCATACACTTTCAGTCATAGATCCATAGAGGAGCTCCATGGATATCAAGCTTCCCTTAGGAAGGGGCAAATCCTATGTTTATCTATTGACCTTCTCATATGGGTCGTGACATGCTCAATGACAACCGTTATTACCCCCCAACTACGGTGAGGTGTTTGGTTGTATCAAAGCATGTCCCTAACCATATAGAATGGCCAATGACCTCAAGTCAAGGGATCACTGCATCTCCTATCACTTGTGAGGATAACTTGTGACACGAAGTCATTGCCTCACAGCGGGTCGGTCCAGTATATCCACCACTGATATACCTATATGTCTGCGTTAGCACCTCGTGCCTAACCAGCCCATATGCCAGTCTCACAAGTACCAGAGTTGTCCCATATCCACTCAGGTACATCGACTGGGGACAATTATTTGAGCACAGATCCAATCTGTCTCCAGGGACATTATCATATAAGTACATGTTCGTAGATGTAAACAAATAATGATAACGACAATGCCAGAATGATATATATATCAATGTTAAGTAGTGCAAATAATGGACCAAAACTAGGTCCTAGGGCATATACACCAACAATATTTATCTCTCTGATTTACTTTACACTCTTTCCGTTGATTATTGCATCATATTCAATTTGCTTAGCTAGTAAGAAAGCAGTTATTTGGTACTTAACAATAAGGTTTCTGTGGTTCGATATCTTTCTTTATTACTTCGAGTATCTGTGCACTTGCGGACACAACAAGTTTTTAGTGCCGTTGCCGGGGACCTTAGTTTTGTTAATATCAAAATAGTTATTAGTATTGCTAGACTAGGTTTTATTTGCTTTAGATTAAACTTTGTTGTTTTGTTTTTGCAGGTTTTGGATTTTCAGAATTGTGACAGAACTGCGATTTCTAAAATTTGTGAATTTGCTTGTGTTTTATATTTTTTATTTTTTTATATATTCTGAAAAAAAAAATCTCTGATTGATTGGTGTTGGATAATCTTTCTGTTTTGAAGAGATGTCTTTTAATCACTACTCATGGGCAACTGAAAGAGATGAGGTATACATGCCACAAGGAAGGTATGAAGATGATTCATGGTGCACTATTGCAGATAAGTTAGATTATTTGGCTCATAAATTAGACACTTTTAATATGCACCCTGTTATGAAATCTTGTTCTCCTATTAGATATGATATCTGTGGATATTTTGATCATTGTTCCTCTGATTGTCCATTTTTAAATCCTAATTTATATTGGAAAGAATCTTATCAATTGTATTCTAGATGGGAAAACCAAACTTCTTTGTATGATGATTGCTCAAATCATGTTTCTGAACCATACTTTGAAGATACTGAAAAATCTAGGTTAGAATCCATGCTTGAAAAATTCATGTCAAATCAAAACCAACTCTTGACAAATAGAAGTAAAAAAATTGATGATCTTAAGGGGATGATTAGTCAACTTGCTTCTCGGGTAGAATCTTTAACTGCTAATTCTAAAATTTTGTAAACCCAGAGAGCACAACAAGATTGTTTATTTGAGTTTGATTTGGAAGCTGAAAAACTTGATTTAGAAAATTCCCCCTATGATTATGATTGTTTTGAGATTGAGCCTTATGTGAATATTCATGAATCTCACTCTAATTTTGATTGTTGTGAAATTGATTCATCTACTAATTTATTTGTGGAAAAGATTGAGAAAATTGAAATTGAAAAACCTTCTTTTGATGATAATTCTGATTTTGATGAAAACTTATTTATGGTTAAATCTGATGAGCATGATGAAGGTTCAAAAATTATAGACATTAATGAACCCCACTGTGATTTTGGTGATATTGTTGAAATTTATGATAAAACTTTTGAGGTTAAGTCTGATCCTATTGTAAACATTGATAAATCTTATTTCTCATATGATTCTGATTTTGACTCTTCTGATGATGAATTATTTGTGGGGAAGAATGAGGAAATTGATTTTGAAGAGTCTCATCTTGATTTTGATAATGATTTTGATATTGATAAACTATTTGATTGTGAGAATGAGGAACCTGAAGATGATTTGAAAATTACAAATATCGATGAATCTCACCTTGATGTTTTGCACATAGCTATTGTTGAAATTTTTGATCTATTTGAAAATTTGTGCTTTATTGAGGAATCTGATGTAGAACAGAAAGACTATTATTATGATGATCCAATGCTTGATTATTTTGATGGAAGTCCTACTTTTTTTGCAATTGAAAAGATAAAGTTGAAGAAAGGACTTATGATTTTGCTTACTTACAAACATAGGAAGATCATTGAAAATTTTGATTTTAATTTCTGCATATTTAAGAAAGCCACTTTGATTGTGATTTATATGCAATTTTGGATCTTTGGATTAGTGGCTAAACTTTTAGGACAAAGGAAATGCAGAAAATTATTTGCTCTTTACTTTGGTACTGATTCACCTGCTTCACCATGATGTTTGCTTTTCGGTCAAGCTATGGACCTAAAATTAGCGCTTCTTGGGAGACAACCCAAGCACTCTTGTTTAGCTTAGTTTCTTTTATTTTAGTTTATTTTTAGAACTAATTTTTCTTCTCTTTTTGTAGGTGAAAACAAGTTTTGGCACAAAATACGGCACTACCGTAATCCATTTTATAGTACCATAATTTCGGTCCGTTTTTGACAGAAAGTTTTGTACATTTTATAGTAGGGCCGTAATGTCTTTCACGTGCCGTAATTTTGAGTGATTTTTTCCCGAGAGTTCTTTGAAAAATACGGCAGTACCGTAAAGCATTTCACGGTACCGTATTTTAAAGCTACTTTCTGCTTATTGACTGGGTGTTTTCTCGCTGCGATTTTAAGAAACTGAGTTGGAAAATATTTTTGATCTTTGGCACAACATTGAAGTACTCATCTTTGTCTATCATCTGGATATTTTTTCTGAATTTTAAAGTCCATGGATGATTTTAAAACACATAGCAACTTTTCGATTCTGATTAATTTCTGCAGCAGTTTTTTCTGACTGTTCTGACTAGCACTTTTGCTGCCACTTTTTAAGATGCTTCGGTGACTTGAAACCCAGATTTTTCACTTGGAATTGGAAGTTCGTGTGTCATTCTACCTTGTGGATTAATTATTTTCATGAAAATATTTTCTGATTATTCTAGGACACATAGCAACTTTTTGAATCTAATTAACTTTTGTGCAGTTTGTGCAGTTTTTAATCTGAGTAGCCTTCTTTCTGTTGATGCCCTAAATTTCTAATAGATTTTGATCCTTTAATTTTCATACGGCTAAAAAGAACATATCTCATTCTATTACATGGTTATGTCCATTTTCTATTTGGATCATTAAATTTTATTCTAGGCTATGACTACTTTTCATAAAAAATTCAAAAACTGCACAGTTTGCTTTCTACTTGTTATTGCTTCTTTTGCCTCTAGATCCAGAAATCTTCAAGAGCAACTGTCTTCCACCTCTAGCCACCACTACATCTGCCTCTGATATCACTGTTTCCAGCCGTCGACACTGGATTATACCATCTGCAGATTCTTACTTCTTCTACTGCCTCTTATTCTATTGATTTTATTTATTTATGCAGCAGACTCTTTATTAGTGACTGATTTTTTCTATTTTTTTTGCAGAGCCATCTCTTGCACCCACCGGCTGACGATCTCAGCTCTAGGACTGTATTCTCTAGTAGGCCACTAGAGATTACTCACTCTACTGTCAGCACCACCACCATCATTGCCAGTAGCTTTTCAGATAGCCTTTGTTACCTATGTTTCTTGCCTGCTCGACTCTTTCCACCGGCATCCTCCTCAGACCTCCGGCGACATCTCTAATTCTCCCTTCAGAAAATTATTTTTATCATTATTATTTTTAGAGACTATTTTCAGACTGAGCCTTATGTATCTTCAATTGTACAGAAAATTTTCAAAAGGCACATCTTTGGACCCAGCTGCATTGGCCTGACAATGATTGAGCATGATCTATATAGTTTTGTGAGTATCACTTGCACTCTCTTATTAATGACTATTTCTTATAGTGCATCTTTGACTTTATCATATTTATACTACTTATTGGTTTTCTCTTGAAAAATGATTTTATGGATATATGGAACTCATTGTTTTGATGATGATATTATTCAAATTTGTTGTTAAAATTGATGAAAGCATATGATCCACTTTCTACTATATGATGACATGATTTATTGATAAAATTTCTATTGATAAAATGTTTTCCTTGATGATGTGAGTATTTATACTTGTGATTAGAGAAAAACCCTATCATGTTAGATTTATTTATTCAATGCATATCTATTTTTGAAATTTGACATTGGTTGATGCATGAAATTTTGGGTAGATGTGTTATTTGAAGAATAAGATCTAAAGGTGAAACTACTCCTTTAAATAAAATGAGCATATGAGTATGATTTGTGAATTGATATCAATTGATCAACCTAGTAGATGTTTAGTCTATTTTGCTATTTGTTGGGAAAGAAGAATCCAAGATCCATAAAAATAGTAAGAGACTCCCCTACTTGGCACTATGTAAAATTGATAGTGGTACCTAAGACATGGGTTGAAATCTATGCATGAAAAATAATGAGAGATAAAAAGAATAAGACTCCTCTACTTGGCACTATGTAAAATTGACAGTGGTATCGAAGACAAGAGTTGAAGTCCAAAATAAAAAGTGTGTATCTAAGTGGGCACATGCCATCTTCAGAAAAACAAACAAAATACATAAAAAAAAAGGAAAAAAAAATCATGTGCGGAAAATGATCTTGAAAACCTAATTCCTGTAAACAAAAGCATAATAGATTTGAACTGAAACTGGGTGAAATCGTGAGATTGAAAATTCTATTTATTATACAAGTTGCAAAGTTTTATTTCATTGAATTGCTGATCTAGAGGGTTGAGTTCTAAGGATAATATGTTTATTTGAAATTTTGTAAATCAATTGGTGGAATTTTTCATTGATAGGTTGTATTTTAGAAATTTATTGAGCATGAAAAGGTTTATCTTTTAATTAATTTTTGATTTTTGCTTGAGGACAAGCAAAGTTTGAGCCTTATGTATTTGATGACACTAAAATATATAGTATATTTTGTATCATTTTCTTTACCTTTTCATGCTAAACTGAAGATCTTTTGCTTATTTTCATGCTGAATTTTTCAAATATTGCAAAGTCTACTTCTATTTTGGTTTTTCATGATTTTCAGATAAAAGGCACTATTTTGAAGCGTTTTCAAGCAAAATCAAATACATGGAAGAGTTACCATCATCAAGAGTAGATCACCTGACAAATTTCATGCAAAACGGAGCAACTCACCAAAATACAGTAGTGTCGTAATCTATTTTATGGTACCGTATTTTCGTACACTACCGTAAAATCAAGAGCACTGCCGTAATTTGGTGGATTTTTGAAACAGAAGATTTTGTAATTTTACGGCACTGCCGTAATGAATTACATGGGCCGTATTTTCCGGACACTTCAGACCAGAGAACGCAAGCGATTTTACGGCATTGCCGTGAAATATTACACTACCGTATTTTGGAGTGCATTTAGAACATAATACATTGCTAAAATTACAGCACGGCCATAAACTATTTTATGGTACCATATTTTGAGCAATTTTTGACCAGAAAGTTGCCCAGAAAATACGGCACTACCGTAATATATTTTAGGTACCGTAATTACACTCAAAAACACGATTTTTACGGGTCCGATTATTGTGCGGGCCATAACTTTTGATCCAGAACTCCAAATTGAGATCCGAAAGTTTCTACAGACTCGTCTTTACGAGGAGAAGACACACGCACTGAAAGGGAGAATTTTTATCCAGTATCGAGGGAGAAATCGGGGAGAGGTGTCTATGATTTGGCCTCGCGCCGAGAGGCGTAGAGGGCACCTTTGGCCACAAGTTTCACACAGAAGCTTCGCTTGGGGATAAGGAAGACACACCAGAAGTTTTAGAGCAAGAGGAGTTCGATCGGAAGAGGAATCAATGAAAGAAGTGTCGCTGGCACTATTCACAGCGAGTTCCTTGCAAATTACGGCTGTGTTTAATTTCACAGCCGTGTTGTAAAGTTTATTTCTTCCTTCTCTTCAATTTCTGATACTTTGACACTATGGTTGATTGTATTTATTTCTCCATGCTTGCTTAGACATATTTTGGGACATGGGGTGCAATCCCCCTTGATTTTTAATGATTAGATAATCTTCTTTTTTGCATTTTTCAATTGGCTTGATTTTTCACAGAGGTCTTCTTAGGGTTTGGCAATGGCAATTTCTGACCTCCTGGCCCAAGAACTAAAGAGAAGATGTCACCCTCTCTAATAATCATCTTTATGGCCGTGCATGACTCCATATACAATATAGAGTTCCGTCTGGCCACTTCAATCCCATATGGTTCAACATTGAGAAACAAGGCTATAGGTGTAATGAAACCACCTATCACAATGGTACCTTTCTTGGCCCTTGCCACCTTATCCATATGTTTCGCAAAAAAAGAAAGCAACATCCAGGGGATACCCATATAGCATGCTCTACAAGAAGAATAGTTCAGTCTGCCTCACCATACCATCACTATCTCCTCTCCCAAAGACTATGTGGGCAAGTACTCTGTGTGTGTACTTAATAAAGGGGTTGGAAATCTTTGATGCTCTAGCTGAGACTGCAGAAAAGTGAACCTCTAAGGAGATCTGATTCCAAAATACACTCTCCACAAAACCAAGTGACACACAAGTATGTCCTCCTGATGCCAACTGAAAGATAGATCTGATGTCCCTCATGGTAAGCTTCCTCTCAATGTTTGCTATGCAGAAGATGATTTCACCTTCAGCATGCCTGTCAGTAAACTCCTATAACTCCATATCAAAACTGCTCAAAAACTCCAGCACTAAGGGCAAATAAGTCTGTGGAGTCATCTGAAAGAACTTCTTGGCCCTGATCTGGTCGAACATCCAAAATACATCATCATACAAGCCAAGTGCCTCTAAGGTACATTTATTCGCATACTTTGTATTCACAACCCTTCTCTCCACCAGTTTGTTGTATCTTGATTCTTGAATTTCATCCCTAAAGATGATGCCATAGGGATTCGGTGGTGTGGAAGACTCAGCTGGTCCTTTGCCTCTTCTTTTTGAAACCACTTGCTTCTTGGGTGCCATCTGAATCTAATTATCACTGGAACTAAAACAAGCTGCAAATTGAAATCTGAACACCATATACTAAATACCTTGTCCTAATGGTAATCATACTTTCAACTTCCCAAGAAAAGAACATCTAAGCATCATAAAAACAAGATTTAGTTAAAATCTGACTTTGAAACCAAAATTTTCACAAGAAAAGATGGGGGCGGAATAGTAACTTAAAGAACACAGCTAATCTAGCTCGTTTGAAGCTCAAATCACTCTTGAAATAGTCAAAAATCTCTAGCAACAAACAAGGACGAGTCATCAGTCATCTAAGGAGTAAATGGAAGCAAATATTTCAGAAAACGACTAAGAAACGAGGAGAAACGAAGAAAGGGGCGAAACTCTCGCCAAAATGAAAAAAATCGAGCGAAATGTTACCAAATTGGCAGCGAAAGCTAGTCGGGAAGAGTCATCGGTGTGCTCTGAAGGTCGGAAGTCGAAGGTCGGCACGCGAGAATGGGAGAAAACCTTAAAAACGGCAGAGAAAACATAAAAAAATGGCATGTATATCGCGTAGGGCCGATAGAATTACGCCCATAATTTTGGTTACGGTAGTGCCATAATCTGGTGAATTCGAAAAACATTGGCCATAATAATAAAACTGCAGTACCGTAAAATGGCTCAAACACTCGGATCGAAAAACGTCCTTATTTACGATACCGTAAAAAGGTTACGGTGGTAACGTAATGTCCAAGAAACCTCGGGTCAAAAACCAGTAGCAAATATGGTACCACAAAAATGGTTATGGCACCACCGTAATATGCTTGAAACTCTCGGCAGAGAAAATGACCAAAAATACGGTGCCATGAAAATTGTTATGGTGATGCCGTAAAAATAATCACAATTTTTTTTAAGTAGAAATTAATTTCACAAAAATACACCCCGTGTAAAAGGTTACGGTAGTGCCATAAAAGCAATAAAACTCTCGGGTCATTTTCCGAGCAAAAATACGGCACGTGAAAAGACTTACGGCAGTGCCGTAATCTCGTCTAAACTTTCTGGTCGAAAACAGACTAGAAATACGGCACCGTAATTTTGATTACGTAGTGCCATAATTTACACCAAAACTCGATTTTACCTAGAAAAATAAGAAAAATTAATTCTAAAAGCAAAAATAAAAATAAAGTAAAATAAAATAGAATAAACTAAAGAAAGAGTGCTTGGGTTGCCTCCCAAGAAGCGCTTGTTTAAAGGTCATTAGCTTGACCCTTCTGCACTCGGATTTGATCTTGATTTCTTCAGTTTCCACTCTGATTTTCCTTTGGTTTGTACATCACTTTTGATCACATAAGGCTCATTCATGAAACAATGTCCAACTTTACTTAAAAGTTTTCTTCCTTAATAAAATAATTTTGAGCTTATTTTTCTCCTTGGCCTTTTCTTCTTCCTCTTTTCAGAAATTGGATGTGTTTTCTCCTGAAATCCTTTATCCATACACTCAGAAAAAGTGTTAATTTCAATATTAAAGGATTTATCAAATAAATTGTGCACATCACTAACAATATTATCTACTATATCAACACTACAACATGATCCTGAATATGAAAGTTTGTTCAGTGAATCTGCCAATTCAAACTCAATTATGTTTTCTCCTATATTTAGTGTGAGTTTTCCTTTCTTAACTTCTATCAATGCTCCTAGAGTGGCTAGAAAAGGTCTACCAAGGATGATAGGATTTTTATGACTTTCTTCCATCTCAAGGACTACAAAATCAATTGGAATAAAATACTCGCCTATTTTGATTGGAACATTCTCTAAAATACCTACATGATACTTTACCGATGAATCAGCAAGCTATAAAGATATTGAGGTTGGTTTAAGCTCTCCAATGTCCAGTTTCCTACAAATCGATAGTGGCATTAGGCTTACACTGGCACCCAAATCACATAAGACTCGGTCAAAAGCCATGCTTCCAATAGAACAAGGTATAGAGAAACTACCTGGATCTTTTAATTTTGGTGGCAGTTTATTCTGGATAATAGCACTACAATCTTCAGTTAAAGCCACAGTACCATAGTCCACTATTTTTCTCTTATTTGACAAGATCTCTTTCAAAAATTTTGCATATGAAGGCATTTGAGATAAAGCTTCAGTGAATGGAATGTTAATGTAAAGCTTCTTTAAAATATCAAGAAATTTTCCAAACTGTTTATCTAATTTTGCTTGCACTAACCTTTGAGGAAAGGGTATAGGTGGCCTATAAAGTGTAGGAGAATTAGGTTTAGAAATATCATTCTAACATGGCACATCACCTTGGTGAGGTGGCAAACTAGTTTGGGACTGCTCATGCGCAAAAGATTTTTCTAAGTCTAACTCATGGTCATGTTCATCATTAGGCTCTTTTTCATTATCCTTAGATTTTTTTTTACGTTGCTCTAATTGCCTCCCACTTCTAGTGATAATAGCATTACACTACTCCCTAGGGCTTGGCTCAGGTTTAGCAGGTAATTTTCCTGGGGGTCTGTAAGATGTGCTAGCTTGTTGGGCTAATTGATTTTCTAATATTTTGTTATGGGCTGCTAGAGATCCTACTTGAGATGCAAGTTGACTAACCATTGCGTTAAGATCTTCAATTTCTTTGTTTTGTTTTTGCATGAATTGATTTTGATTAGCCATAAACTTTTCTAACATGGATTCAACATTTGAAATTTGGTTTTGATTTTGATTTTGGTTTGGCCTTTGTTGATATCCTCTATTTTCAGTTTGTCCCCCTACATTATTATTATTTTTCCAAGATAAGTTGGGGTGATTCCTCCATCCAGGGTTGTAAGTACCAGAATAGGGATCATTGTTTCTACTTTGATTAAAATTCCCTAATGCATTAACTTGTTTACTACCTTGATTAGCAATGACCTTACACTCTTCAGAAATATGACCATTATTTCCACAAATATCACAAACAGTAGATGAAGAAACTACAGCAGTTTGCATTTTAAAAGAATCAAATCTGTTGCACAAAGAATCTACCTTTTCTGCTAAGGTGCAACAACCATTACTTTCATTCTTACCTTGAGAAGGTCGATACAACACTCCTCTCTCGGAAGTCCACTGATTGTGATTTAAAGCCATCTCCTCAAGCAACTTAAAGGCATCTTTAATGGTCCTGCTCATGAGAGCTCCTCCTGTAGCAGTATCAACAGTTAGTTTGGTATTATATAACAAACCATTGTAAAAAGTATGAATTAAAACCCAATTTTCAAGGCCATGGTGAGAACACTTTCGTTGTAAATTGTTGAAATGCTCCCATGCCTCGCTAAAAGATTCACCATCTCTCTGTGCAAAACTTGTGATCTAGTTTCTCAATTGGATGGTCTTGCTTGGTGGAAAGTATTTCATCAAGAAGGCATTGGACAATTGTTCCCATGTGGTGAAGGTGCCGGTAGGTTGAGCTTGAAGCCATGAACGTGCTCAGTCCCTAAGAGAAAAAGGAAACAATCTCAGTTTTAATTCATCATTAGAAACACTATTTATGTTGATAGTATCACATAATTCAAGAAACAAAGCAAGGTGTTGGTTAGGATCTTCAAGTGGAGATTCTCCAAATTGGTTCTATTGAATCATAGACAAGAAATCAGGATTGATTTCAAAGTTGTTAGCCTCTATGACCGGTCTAGCAATACTAGAATGAATCTCCTGTGGATTAGGGGCTGCATAGTCCCTAAGCGATCTTCTGTCTGCCATGGTCACTTCTTCTACCTGTTGACTCTCTTCAAATCTAAGTTTCCTATGCAATCTAATAGTTTTATTTATTTCAAGATCAAAAGGAACTAGAGGTCCTGATATGAGATTCTTGCGCATGCAAATTAGATAGATCAAATGATTTCAAGTAAACAGAAAACAGAAAATAGAAAATAAACAAAAAATAGACAAAACCTAGTCTAGCAATACTCTCAATATCTTCAATATTGACAAAAACCAAGGTCCCCGGCAACGACGCCAAAAACTTATTCTGTCTGCAAGTGCACAGATATTCGAAGTAATAAAAAGATATTGAACCACAGAGACCTCGTTTGCCAAGTACTGAATAATTAATTTCTTACTAGCTAGGCAACTGAAATTATGAAAGTAAACTATAGAAGGTTACACGAAGATATCAGAGAGAGAAACTGGGACTAGGGTTTCATCCACCTTATTTTCCATGACTAGATATGAATAGATGTTCGTCTATCAAATTTTATCATGATAAAGATATAATTTACTTCATAAAAAATCATCTCACTTTCGCGCGGACAATTTACAAAGAACTGATCATCACTTTCATGCAAGATCTATTCAATGCTGAATATAAGTAAATCATTGATAAAGAACTCAAGGATCACTTTCATGCATCCGAATTCTAAATCAATCATCTCAAGTGAAAGTTACATACTTTCATACTATAATTTTCACTTGTTCTGCTTAAGGTTCTCCAACAATCCTATACTCGATTTCTCACTGTATTATCATGTTTATCACATTAACTCGATCCTAGACTCAGATTATTAACATGACATTATACTTCTAAAATTGAGAAATAAGAATAATCCTAATTTCTTACGATGAGTTCATAACATTCAATTTTAGGATTCCAAGTTCTCAGCGAATCACCTTTCGGTCCATATCGTGAAAACTCTAAAACATGCTAACAATAAGAATCTATGCAGAATTAAAGACAATCATCACATAAGTAGAATTATCATTGTAAAATCATGATGACGAAAATAAAAAAAATCTAGTCATTAAGAAATTAAGGGGAATTACTCCCCCCATGTCCCATAAAGAGTTTAAGCTAGCATAGTTGAAGAATAACAATAATCCATAGTATCAGAGGATCAAAAATCGAAGAAAAAGGGGGAAAACAACTTTACAGCATGGCTGTAATAGAAATTACAGTCGTAATTTCGGCGATGAACAGTGTTGGAGATGAGTGTTCTGTTGATTTCTCCTCCGATTGATCTCCTTTCATTCTGAAACTTCTGGGGTATCTTCTCCTCCTCTATGCACAGCTTCTCATCAAATTTCACAGCCAGAGATGTACTATATGCTTCCTGGTGGCTAAACCTAGGGCGACGGTGAAGAACTCGATTTCTCCCTGAATCGTGGATGAAAAATTAGGGCTTTTCGTGTGTGTCGCTCCTCTTTGATCTGACAAGTATTTCTCTTTTTACGGATCTCCAATTGATGGCCTGGATCATCCGAAACCATCTGCACAAGAATCAAGCTTCAAACAGTCCGTGAAAATCATGAATATGGGTTGTAATTACGGCGGTGAAAACCGTTACGGCAGTGCTGTAATTTCAGCAGAAGTTTTCAGTACAGAAATTAGTCAGAATTACGGTACCGTGAAATACATTACGGCAGTGCCGTATTTTCATCAAATCTCTTGGGTGAAAAGTCGACTCGAAATACAGCCCGTGATTTTGGTCATGGCAGTACCGTAAAATCCATCAAACTTTCTATACGAAATTGAGCCCAGATTACGGCCCGTGAAATCCATTACGACAGTGCCGTAATTCTTGCGAAACTTTCTGTTCAAAATTGTCCCAAAATACAGTAGGACTCAAAATTTATGGCAGTACCGTGGTTTGTTCTGTAGGTGCAGTGAAACCACGGTACCGTAATTTTGATTATGGTAGTGCCGTAATTTGGTCTGAAGCTCCAATTTACGTGAAATTTGACATGTAATCTTCTCTTGATGGTGGGAATTCATCCATGCATCTAAATTTTCTTGAAAACGCCTAAAAATAGTGCCTTTTTACTTGAAAATCATCAGAAACTAAAAAATGTGTAGATTCCTCAATATTTGATAAAAGAGGCATAAAAATAAACAAAGGAGCATGAATTTGACACAAAAAAGTTTATCAAATGGCACAAAATTTACTATAATTTTTGGTGTCATCAGATACTCGTGGGTGGGGGCGTGAAGGAAAATACACAGCGAAATGGGATAGCAAGAGGAAGGTAAATGTTGTGTCCGCACGTGCACAGATACTCGAAGTAATAAAAAGTTATTGAACCATAGAAACCTTGTTGTTAAATACCAACGAATTGATTTCTCACTAGCTAAACAAATCATGTATGATGAAAGCAATTGATCGAATAGTGTATGAAAAAACAGAGAGAAAGAATTGGGACTAGGGGTTCATCCACCTTAATATCTATGACTAGACATAATTAAGTATTCATCAATTTAATCTTGCTATGGTAAAGATGCAGCTTACTTAATAAAGAAATTTACTCGCGCTTGCGTAGTCAAATTACAAAGAACAACCCTCACTCTCATGTAGGATTTATTCAATGTTTAGAATAAGTAAACTTTAACAGAGAGATTAAGAATCACTCTCATGCATTTCATCTCAATATCAAAATCTCAAGCAAAACTAAGTATTCTCATACCTTAGTTTCACATGTTTTACTTAAGGTTTTTAAACAATCCAATATCTATCTCTAGCATATTTTCATGTCTAACTCAATAATATTTCCTAGATCAAAACATTAACAAGAATTAAACTACAAAAATCTAGAAATAAGAACAAACCTAATTTCTTACGATAAGTTCTTAAATCTCAATTTTAGGGTTCCAAGTTTCGCAAATCACTTTTCAGTCCATATCACAAAACTCTAACACATGTTAATGATTGAAACTAGAAAAGATTAAAGACATTAATCTCTTAAGTAAAATTACCATATCAAAAATTTCATGATGAAATAAAGATCATCTAGTCATTTAGAAATTAAGGGGATTTCACCCTTTGTCCCAAAAGAAGGTTTAAGATAGCATGATTGAACGATTACAGTAAAACATTGTTTAGTTTGATTAAAAATTGAAAGAAGAGGAGAAATTTTACTAAACAGGGCTGTAATGAAAATTACAGCCCGTAATTAGCTCTCAAACTCGATGAACAGTGGTGGTGCCCACGTATTCTTTGATTTCTCATTCGATCGATCTCCTTTGGCTTTGAAACTTCTGGTGTATGTTCTCCTCCTTCAGGCGAAGCTTCCTTTCAAATTTTGTGGCCGGAGGTGGTTTGTACACTAGGAATCGACAAACCCTAGTGCGACGGTGATTCTCTGATATTCTCCATGTTTCCTTGATAAAAACTAGTCCCTTTGCTTCGGAAATCTCCTCCTCTTTACCCTAATCGTTCCACTTTTTACGGATCTTCAATTTGTTGTCTAAACCTCAAGAAATCATCTTCACAAGAAATCCGCAGAAGAATCAGGTAAGTTGCAAAAATCTGGTTTTCAAGTATGATACCGTGAAGAACATTACGGTATTGCTGTAATTACTTTAGAAGTTATTGTAGGGAAACAGACCGCAATTACGGCACTATAAAATTTGTTACGGTAGTGCCATAATCTTCTCAATATTACCGCGCCATAAAATACATTATGGTAGTGCCATAATTTTCCAAAATGTTTCTGTGGGAAGCGGCCGTGAAAATCATTACGGTAGTGCCATATTTGTAGATTATGATCGTAAAATTCATCACGGCACTACCGTAATTTTGCTAGAAAACTCGGTTTGACTTGAAATTTGATGTGAAAACTCCTCTTGATGATTATAATCCATAAATGTGTTGAAATTGCTTAAAAACCTATCAGAATGATGCCTTTTTACATGAAATTAATCAAAAACCAAGAAAGGTATAGATTATGAAGTTTTGGATAAATAAGGCATAAAAATAAGCAAACGAGCATCATTATGACTCAAAAGTGCAATGGATTTAGCAAGAAATATGCTATGAAATTTAGAGTCATCAAAAAACATAAGGCTCAAACGTTGCTTGTCCTCAAGCAAATAAAGAAATCAATATTGATTATGAAAAATAAACTTTCAGATGATGAATAAATTTCTAAGATACAATTACTTATGAAAAATTCACATGAAATAATAACTTAAAATTTTAAATAAATATGTTGTCCTCTGAATTCAATCTTTAAGATCCATGACTAGATTAATAAAACTTCGCAATGTGCATAAATAGAACTTCAATCTCATGAGTTCACCTAGTTTTAGTTTTGAGTCCATGATGTCTTTATTTACAGGAATAGGAACCACAAAATCTTTTTCCACTAAAATTTTCTCTCTTCTTTTTATGTATCTTTGACATTTTCTAAAATGAATACCACCTTTCTTCTGGTGACAAATTTAGAATATATTGGTCACATAACCAACATAATATAACTCATATCTCTTTAAGTACGAAGAAATCTTCTTGAGATAGCGGAGTTAATGTCAAAGAATCTCTCTCATAGCATGCACCCACATAGATATATACTTTTTAATTGAACTTTAACTCTTATCTTCGGTACCATTGCAAATACAATGCCAAGAAGAGGAGTTAGTCTTTTCAGACTTCAACCCATGTCTTTAGGTCCCACTGCCAATTTTTCGGAGTGCCAAATAGGGGAGTCACTTTTCTTTTTGGATTTCGGATTCTTTCTTCCCAACAAATGACAAGATGGATTTTAATGATCTACTAGGTTTAATCAATTGATATCAATCCAAAAATCATACAACATATGCTCATTTTATTTAAAGGAGTTATTTATTTTTCAGATTTTATTCATTAAACAATATATTTACCCAAAACTTCATGTATAAATCAATGGAAAATTCCAACAGATAAATTATATCAAAGAAATAAATTTAGCATATTAGGTCTATTTCCAATTCTCAAATATCGTTATGCATGGTAACTTATCATCAAGAAAAATTTCGGCATGATCATTGTAGTAATTTCAAGGATTTAACTTATACATTATGCAATTAGCACAAATATTTGCAATCAACCAAGAATAATATTTCATCACATAGTTTGAATCAAACAGTTCAACTACCAAGCTGTACCAATCCACGTAAAATATACTTGAGTTATACAACCATATCGAATCACCATCAAATCAAGTAGCATAAAATCTCAACACACCCATATTGAAAAAAAATTAGCAGTTATAACTCAAAATCGAGGATCAGTAGCAGGCAGACACAAGAAGTATGACAGGGTCATCCTTCCCTACAAGAGTATAAAATCATTATTAATCAATAAAGCACATGTAAAGCAATAGATAAGGAAAAAGGATACTCACAAAGCTCTACTCATCAGAGTCTGTCTCCTCGTCATCTCCCTCAGCTGGGGTGGCATCCATGGGGTCACCCTAAGATCCTCCGTCTCCATCACCACTGCACTTGAGACAAAGGTAGTCCTTGATTTCTTCTACGTCATCATGTATATGCACCACATAATCAAATATCCTCCCCACGGTAGATGTCAATCGGTGTACATCAGCGGAAAGAGCCTGGAAACCAGGGTCTTGATAGCTCTGCCATCCACTCTGATCTGGGGCTACACGATGTGAGGAGGATCTGGTAGGTCTGCACAGTGGTGGATCGGCAGCTCTGGAGGGTGAAGAATCTGTACCCATCACAAATGGGTCATCACCCCAAGCAGCCGGTGGTGGTGGTATAGAATCTACAGGTGCAGGGGTGACATAAGTAGCAGCACTCGGGGATAGCTTCCAGTTTTCTTGATTTTGCACTGTGGTTCTCCCTGGGTTTGGCAATGGCAAAGTAGGAAGCCCAGGCTGCATAATCAAACAATGTGTATCTCTATCCCTCACAATCATTTTTATGGCAATGTAGCATTTAATGTCAATCCTAGCATTGCCCATGACAACCTCAATAACATAGGGCTCAACCCCTAAGTGAAGTGCTATAGGAGTGAGGAGTCCTCCTAATCGTGCCCTTTTTAGCTCTAGCTACCTTGTCCAAATGTTTCATGAAAAAGAAAGCAACATCCACAAAATACCCGTGAAGCATGCACCAAAGGAAGAATAATTCAGAATGACGGACCATACCGTCACTGTCCCCTCGCCCGAAAACGCTATGAGCTAGAACTCTGTGGGCATATTTGATGTACGGGTTGGAGATGCTGGTAGCTCTTTCTGAGGAAGGAGAGAATCTGGTTTCTGTGGAGTCATGTCAAAGAATTTCTTTGTTGCAATCTGATCAAACATCCATAGGACATCCTCCTTGAGTCCCAAAATCTCTAATGCTTGCATATCAGCATATTTAGTCTTCACAATGCGTCTGGTAAGCAGATGGTTATATCTCTGTTCTTGAACTTCATCTCTAAATATTATTCCATATGGGTTCGATGGTGGAGCTGGGGCTGAGGATTCAGCTAGAGCTTTCCCCTTTCTCTTAGAAACAACTATCTTCATTGGTGCCATGAGGAATGGAAGCAAGATTTCAAAGCTTAATGAAAAAAAACTGGAATCAACAATGTCGTTACCAAAGGGGGCGAACAGTGTTTCAAGCAATTTCTGAATCAAGCTCCCAAATCTAGATTTTCGAGCTGCAATCGAGCCTTCAAACCTTCAGGGAAAGATCTCCTAACTGCTTCGAACTTCCTAGAACTGGAATCTAGCTGAATCGAAGCTTTGTTGAAGAAAATCAAAGAGAGGCAGAAACTGGCAGAAGAACAGTGGCTGAGCTCGATCGAGCTCATAAATCTCAAAATCTCAAGCAAAAATCGGTCAGAAAAGGTTTAAGAAGTGTCGCCAAAGGATTTGGAAGCAAGAAATCGAAGAAAACCAGAGGTCGGCGTGATCTCAAGGCAAAAAACCTACAAACACGGCACCAAAACCCTAAGTACGGTATCAAAATTGCATGGGGCCTGTACAATTACAGTACCGTAAAATGTTTACGGTAGTGCCGTAATGTCGAATGAACTCTCAGCAGGAAAAAGACGTCAAATTACGGTATCGTGAAAATAATATGGCACCGCCATAATTTTATCAAAAATTCCAGAAAGTTTCGAGTCAAAAATCACTCTAAATTATGGTACCGTAAAGATAATATGGCATTGCCGTAATTTGCTCAAAAATCCCAAAAGTTTCTTTAAGAAAATGGCCCGAATATACAGTATCAGAAAAGAATCATGGCATTACCGTAATCTTCATAACTCTTAGAAACTTTTCTGGTCGAAAATGACTTGAAAATACAGTACCGTGAAAAGCATTACGGTGGTGTTGTAAAATAGGTAAAACCTTTTGGATGAAAACGGATCAAAATTACAGGCGATGAAATTCATTACAGTAGTACCGTAAAAGAATTACGGGACTATAAAATTCATTACGGCAGTACTGTAATTTGTCAAAAAAATTCAGAGATTGTTGTTTATCACTAAACAATCAATCTAAACTTACCTACAAGGAGAAAGATAAAAAGGTTAGTCCTAAAGAAAAAACTAAAATAAAAACAAAAGAAAAAGAGCTTGGGTTGCCTCCCAAGAAGCGCTAATTTAGTGGTCATTAGCTTGACCGTTCTGCACTTGGATTTGCTCGGGTTCATCAAGTTAAAATTTTTCTCCTTCTTCAATCTACTCCTCATGGAAGTAATGTTTCAATCTCTGACCATTAACCTTAAACACCCCCATTTTGTCGCTCCATATGTCAACAGCTCTGTATGGATAGGTCTTCTTAACCTGCAAAGGTCTAGACCATCGAGATTTAAGTTTACTGGAAAAAAGTCTCAACCAAGAATTAAACAAAATAACAAATTTACCTAGTTGGAATTCCTTTCTAAGTATATGTCGATCATGCCATCTTTTAGTCCTCTCTTTATAGATCCATGCATTTTCGTAAGCGGAGAGTCTAATTTCATCAAGCTCGTTCAATTGCAACTTTCGTTTTTCACCCGCATTCTTCAAATCGAAGTTCAGCGCTTTGATTGCCTAGAACACCTTATGCTCAAGCTCTACAGGAATGTGACATGATTTACCATAAATCAATTGAAAAGGAGACATACCTATCGGTGTTTTAAAAGCAGTCCGGTATGCCCAAAGTGCATCATCAAGCTTGGAAGCCCAGTCTTTCCTTTTTCTTGACACTGTTTTCTCTAGTATCTCTTTGATTTCTCTATTTGATATCTCAACTTGTCCACTTGTTTGGGGATGGTAAGGTGTTGCAACTCTATAATTTACCCCATATTTTCGAAGCAAAGCTGAAAACTTGTGTTCAATAAAGTGAGAGCCTCCATCACTAATTATTACTCGTGGTATCCCAAATCGTGGAAAGATAATCTTTTTAAACAATTTATCCATAGTCCTAGAATCATTAGTAGGAGAAGCAATGGCTTCCACCCACTTGGAAACATAGTCTACTACCACAAGTATATATTTGTTACCTCCAGTGAAAGTACCTCCAGTGCATGTAAACTTTAATAGCGGAAGCAAGGATTTTAGGGTTTCATAAGATCGCATATAGTTCATATGATCAACTTGTATAAAAACTTGCAAAGATCGACAAGTGATCTTACCAATGCCATTAGATTGGATGGCGGCTTGGAAATGAGAGAACGAAATGGTTCTCCTCCAAAGATGACGCACACAAGACGATGGATCGGCTACTTCTTGTTGCTCCTTGTGCTAGCAAGGATCTCCAAGTCTCCTGATCACGTTGAGGGGATTTAGATGATCTCCTTTCTTGGCTAAAACTCTCTCCCAAGCGTGAAGCAGTTCTTCCACGAGAGAAGAGGCGACGAGAGGTGAAGCAGCGAGAGAGGGCGTAACTCTCTCGAACGTGTAGTGCGTTACCTTATTTTGGAAAACCAAAAATAGTAACCGCCTAACGTTCATGTGTTCATGCGTTCATGGGTTTACCCCAACGCATTTTGCTCTCTCCCTTGAACCATGCGCTCACTCAATGAGCTGGTTCAATGTCGGTTTGGCTCAAAGACCAATTAACCCAAGCCATATGGTCTAGATCACAATAAACCCTAAAGGTTCAAGATCTAACCGTTCATCTCTTGATGCTCCTGATCTCACCGATCTAGCATCCAATCTCTCAATCGAAGCTTACCGATCTCAAGCCCTAATCAATCAAACATGATCAGACCAGATCTCACTTACAATCAGAGTTTAAATCCCTTTAAACTGAACCCAAACAATTCAGTCCACACGATCTGACTTAAGTAAGCCATATCATCAAATTGTGCGACCCTAAGGGTTTCCTTTAAATGTCGGTAACGATAACTTACGTTATCACGATCAGTGAGGGGTATCTAGCAACACATCACTATCTCCCGATATAAAGGAAAGAGTCTTCCAAGACTACACCCAAACCACAGCACAAGTGTGAATCCACTTCACTAGGCATACATGTTTCCTTTGCCACTGGATGTTCTTATTGGACAAGCGTGTCAAGCCTGTAGCTCCAATATGATGAGCATGATTAGATCAGATGAACATAGTCACCTGGGTATGGCCATACACTTTCTCAATCATCTCATCCAGGGGGGCCCCTTTAGAACATCACACTCCAATCAAGGAGACGGCAATCCTATATCTATCACTAGTGCCCTAACATGACTCATGATCATTATCCAAGATAGTCTATAACCATTATGTTTCAAATGATATTGAACTACCTCAAAACAATGACAATCATCATTTAGAAACACAAGTGATCTCAAGTCAGAGGACATGTGCCACTTATTGCAAACAAGGATTATTCACATTGTGACAAGCAATGGAATATCCTAGTAGGGTCTGTCCAGTACATCCAATGTACCCATGAGTCTACATCTTATTCCATGCTCGAAGCATCCTATAAGATTAGAACACATATTAGTCTCAATCATATCAAGGCTGTCTCATATTCACCAAGATATCTCGACTAAGGACATATAGCATGTCAGCCTAGCTGAACAGCTTTGAGACATTATTCAGAAGCACACTTATTGCAGCAGACAATGTAACAAACTGAATAACAACCATTGCCTTTATAAACATAAGAGTTTATACATGATACTGAAAGAATCCCAAGGCCTCAAACATTAGCCTTAAGGGCATACCCCAACAATCTCCCACTTGCACTTAATCTAATGGTTGAGAAATCTCAAACCCATGTTATTACAGTGCTTCTCATGCTTCTGCTGCGCCAGAGGCTTGGTAAGCGGGTCTGCCAGATTCTCATCTGTATGAACCTTGCAGATTTTAATCTCACCACGATCAATGATCTCGCGGATCAAGTGAAACCGTCTCTGTATGTGCTTGGACTTCTGGTGCGACCGTGGTTCCTTTGCTTGTGCGATTGCTCCAGTGTTATCACAGAAGATAACCAAAGGATCTACACTCGAAGGAACAACACCAAGTTCCTGAATGAACTTACGAATCCACACTGCCTCCTTAGATGCTTCCGAGGCTGCAACATACTCGGCTTCTGTTGTGGAATCAGCAACAATAGACTGTTTGAAACTTTTCCACACCACTGCTCCTCCATTCAAGCTAAAAACATAGCCTGATTGCGATCGGAAATCATCCTGGTCCGATTGGAACGAAGCGTCAGTATATCCTTCTATACTGAGTTCTTCCTGACCACCATATATCAAGAACATATCTTTGGTCCTCCGCAGATATTTTAAAATGTTCTTGACCGCAATCCAGTGCGCCTGACCTGGATTACTTTGGAATCGACTGGTCACGCTTAACCCGTAAGCGACGTCTGGGCGAGTACACAACATCGCATACATAATGGACCCAATAGCCGAAGCATAAGGCGTATTGTCCATTTCATCTTTCTCAGTCTGTGTTTGTGGACACTGACTCTTTGAAAGATTCAGACCATGTCTGACTGGAAGATATCATCTTTTAGAATTCTCTAAATGAAATCTCTCCAGGACCTTATCGATGTAAGTACTCTGGCACAGCCCGAGAAGCCTCTTAGATCTATCCCTGTAGATCTTCACACCTAACACATAGGCTGCTTCTCCTAGATCTTTCATCTGGAAACATTTTCTTAACCATGCTTTAACAGCATGCAGTTCAGGAATATCGTTTCCAATGATTAAGATATCATCGACGTAGAGGACTAGGAAAGTAATCACGCTCCCACTAAACCTCTTATATACACACGGGTCATCTTCATTCTTGATGAAACCAAATTCACATATTGATTCATCAAAACGAATATTCCAGCTTCTTGAAGCTTGCTTAAGTCCATAAATGGACTTCTTTAACTTGCATATTTTATGACGATCTGATGGATTAGTGAAACCTTCAGGTTGTGTCATATACACATCCTCATCCAGTTTTCCATTAAGGAAAGCGGTCTTCACATCCATTTGCCAGATCTCATAATCGTAATATGCTGCTATCGTGAAAAGAATCCGAATAGACTTGAACATGGCTATAGGAGAGAAAGTTTCATCATAATCTATCCCGTAGATTTGTTTGAAACCTTTCGCAACTAGCCTGCCCTTATAGGTAACCACGTTACCATCCATGTCAATCTTCTTCTTGAAGATCCATTTACAGCCTATAGGGATTACTCCCGGAGGCGGATCAACCAAATCCCAGACTTGGTTATCTGACATGGAGTCCATCTCGGCTCGCATAGCTTCAAGCCATCTAGCTGATTCCGGTCCACTGACCGCATCCGCATAAGTAAGGGGTTCGTCATTATCAATGATGTAGACTCCGTCATAGCGCTCAGGCTGTCGACGGATCCTTCCCGATCTTCGCGGTTCCCGTGATATCGGAGCCTCAGGTTGTTCACTAACCTGTTCTACCGGCTCAGGCTCATCCAACTGTGCTTGACCACTTTGTCCTTCTTCTGGATTCTCATCCAGCTTTATTTCTCTTCCACTGGCCTCTTGCAGAAGAAACTCCTTCTCAAGAAAAATGGCCGTCCGAGCAACAAATACCTTGTTCTCTTTGGGATCGTAGAAATAATAACCCTTAGTTTCCTTAGGGTAACCGACAAAGATACATTTCTCAGATCTGCTCTCTAGTTTCCCAGAGGCGAGCTTTTTGACATAAGCCTCGCAACCCCAGATCTTAATAAATGTCAAGCTCGGCTGTTTCCCATACCATAATTCGTATGGAGTCTTTGAAACTGCCTTGGATGGCACTCGGTTTAGTACCTTTGCAGCTGTTTCCAGTGCAAATCCCCAAAAGGAGTAAGGTAGAGTAGCCTGACTCATCATAGAACGAACCATATCCAGTAAGGTTCTGTTCCTCCTCTCGGACACACCATTCCATTGCGGTGTTCCTGGTGGAGTGAGCTGTGAGATAATCCCACACTCCTTCAGATAGTCAGTAAATTCTCGACTTAGGTATTCTCCACCTCGATCTGAGCGAAGTGCCTTGATATTTCGGCCTAGCTGATTCTGTACTTCATTTTTGAACTCTTTGAACTTGTCAAAAGATTCACTCTTATGTCTCATTAGATAGACATACCCATATCTACTGAAATCATCAGTAAAGGTAATGAAGTATGAATAGCCACCTCTGGCATGTTTACTAAATGGCCCACACACATCACTGTGTATAAGGTCAAGTAAACCTGAAGCCCTTTGACCTTTGTTAGGAAAAGGAGCCTTCGTCATTTTACCCATTAAACAAGCTTTGCATGTATCAATCTCCTCATAGGAGAATGATCCCAGCAGTCCATGATCATGCAACCGCTTAATGCGCTTCTTGTTAATATGGCCTAAACGACTATGCCATAACAAGGTGCTGTCATCAGCATACTTGGCTTTCTTATTATCAATATTTTGTATAGAACATTCCATGTCCAACATGAATAATCCATTGTTAATTGATCCAGTAGCATAAATAATATTATCATTAGAAAGAACACACTTTGAAATATTGCATTCAAAGGAAAATCCTTTCCTGACAAGAGCAGGAATAGAGATAATATTTTTCGTAATACTCGGAACAAAATAACAATTGTCCAGTTCTAATACAAGTCCAGATGGTAATGAGATGTAATAAACCCCTACAGCAACAGCAGCAACCCGTGCCCCGTTTCCAACTCGTAGGTCCACCTCATGCTGTCCCACCTGTCTTCTTCTCTTGAGTTCCTGTACATTTGAACAAATGTAAACTCCACATGCAGTGTCCAACACCCATGAAATAGAAGAAGAAAACATGACCTCAGTCACAAAAATACCTGAGCCAGAAGCGAAACTTCCCTTCTTGTCTCCTTGGAGCGCCTTACAGTCCTTTTTCCAGTGACCCAGCTGGCCACAATGGAAACATCTGTATTCCTTTGACCGCTTGACCTTCTGTTTCAGAGCCTTGTTGTAATTCTTGACAGGGGCTTTGCCCTTCTTCCCCTTCTTCTTGTTCCTTGACGGAAACATCAAGATAGAGGTTGAAGGCTTTCCCTTTAGAGTTTCCTCTGTAGTCAAGAGCATATTCAGCAACTCTACCGGAGTACAGTCGATCTTGTTCATATTAAAATTAATAATGAACGGATCGAAAGAGGCCGGGAGGGACTGCAGAATAATGTGTACAGCAAGCTCCTGATTGATGGTATGCCCCAGTTTCTCTAGAGCCTCTTTGTGCCCAATCATCTTGAGCACATGAGCTCCCACTGGACTCCCTTCAGCCAGTTTGCTCTGAAAGAAAAGCTTGGTCAAATTATAGCGTTCAGTCCTCGCCTGTGCAGCATACAGCATCTTGAGGTTTGCTATAATTTCTATAGCAGACATATCCTCATGCTGACGCTGTAGCTGTAGCGTCATAGACGCTAGCATCAGGCAAGCGACATCAATGCTATCATTGACATGCTTTTCATAGGCATCCCGAACCGCCCTTGCGGCGTTCGGAGCGGGTTGAGGCGGTATAGCCATCTCGAGGACATACAGTTTCCTCTCAGCCTTAAGAACAATCTTAAGGTGTCCGTACCAGTCTGAGAAGTTTGGCCCAGCAAACTTCTCCCTTTCCAGTAGGGATCGCACATTGAAGCTCATGGTGTTCGTTGCTGCAGGAATCTACAACAATGCAAGAACAGCAAGGTCAGTATCAATGTTTAGAATCAATCCAGGACTTAAGAAAGATTCTTTTCTCACTATTTTATTTGACTGAAAAATCCATTAAAATAGTCCGAAAGAGTAAGACTCTTTTAGTGAGATGGGATCTAGATTTCATACTTGGTCTCCGCGTCCCGCTCAGGCGAGATAAGATGCACAGAGAGTACAAGCACTAATTTCTGGTAGGCAGTCCCTGCCAATCGCCAACCCGTGCGATTCCCCTTCATCTGGGCAATCCAGCAGACTGTGCCAACTGAGTTGGTACAACACAGTCTCTGATCCCACAGATGGCTGCCTCCATATAGCTGACATATGCCCCATATGTAGCCTACATGGTCAAGCTGACCTGACCTACTCCCTGGACCACCACGTGCTATGCTGAGCAACGAGAAGCGATAAATCCCTTCCCTGTAACACGCAGGTGTGATCGCACACCGTCTGAAGATAGATGGGCGTGCCCACTGAGTGGGTACAACACGGCCCCAACGATAGTCAGAACAGTGAGGTTTCGCGTCAGAAGGCTTACGTGCTTGATATTATAGCGTTGGATTTTAACGGTCCTTTTATCTTCTTAACTATCATACAAACCTTATGGTGATAGCAGAAGATAAATCATGCAATTCTAATTATAAAAACGATAAGTAGAAAGCATGCTGATCTTATGTGGAAAAAGCCCATTAACCCTAAGTAAGACCTTAATTTTAACTTAAGTCTTCACTTGAGCTCTTCATGGGTCTTTTGCATCTCATCTGGCCCAACCCAGGGCCCAAGCGCCCTCTGCAGCTCAGGTGCGCCCACCAGGTAAAATGCGCCTGTCATAGGGTCGAACCCTAGACTTCCCACCTGGTCAAGCCTCTACTGCATGCGCCTTTGCCATGTGTGCTTTGAGCTCTTGTCTGATTAAATTACAATTTAATCTATCTAGACAAGATTGACTCGCAGGTCAATTACATTTCATAAATTAATTAAAATGTGATGCGTAGATCACAAAAATAATAATTTATAATTAATCCAGGCTCGCAGGCCCCAGCACAGCACACATTAAAAGGGCAACCCACATAAGATGAAATAGACAAACATCATGGCATCCAATCAACATGTGATCCATTAACAAAATAAAATTTTCAAAATCCCATTGGAATCAATTTTATTTGTCTTATGTGCCCTACTACCTTACAACGGTCCATTAATAGGGATCCAGTCATCATGTCTAGTCAGATCCACTGCCCTTGCATGCACCAAGTCCTAACTGACTTGAGTCGACCTAATGGTCAACCATGCATGCGCAAAGGGCTGAACAACCTTCATGAGTTCTGGCAAGCGGGTGTGACCCCGGGCCTAACTCAAGAGTGTTCATTGGTTGTCTCAACCAGACCTCGCTACACGCCTATCTGCAGTCGACCTATAGCCACCTCGTGCTTGCGCACAGGTGCCATCTGGTCGACCCATCTAGGCTGTCAGATGGTCTGATCAGACTGGTTGGATCTTACCTAGAGGATGACTTCAACCCTACTAACCCGTCTAAGGGTTTATAGCAGGCGTCACTTAGATCTAGTGAGGCGCGCAAGTGATTAAGTATTGTAAGAAAAACTACAACTATCAACATGCGCAATCATACATCATACATGCGCAAAGGAGTAAAAACATACATCATGTATTTTCACTACTTAACATGTAGATGCGCAAGATGCTTCCTACTAGATCTACTTATCAAACACAAACAAGGATCACAAATCATCAAGCAATCATATGATTCTACAAGAACCAATGGCCTCTGATACCAATTGAAAGTACCCCTTTCATGAGGGGGGCGAAACCCTAATAGGAGGTGCATGTAAACTTTGATAGCGGAAGCAAGGATTTTAGGGTTTCATAAGATCGCATATAGTTCATATGATCAACTTGTATAAAAACTTGCAAAGATCGACAAGTGATCTTACCAACGCCATTAGATTGGATGGTGGCTTGGAAATGAGAGAATGAAATGGTTCTCCTCCAAAGATGACGCACACAAGACGATGGATCGGCTACTTCTTGTTGCTCCTTGTGCTAGCAAGGATCTCCAAGTCTCCTGATCACGTTGAGGGGATTTAGATGATCTCCTTTCTTGGCTAAAACTCTCTCCCAAGCGTGAAGCAGTTCTTCCACGAGAGAAGAGGCGACGAGAGGTGAAGCAGCGAGAGAGGGCGTAACTCTCTCGAACGTGTAGTGCGTTACCTTATTTTGGAAAACCAAAAATAGTAACCGCCTAACGTTCATGTGTTCATGCGTTCATGGGTTTACCCCAACGCATTTTGCTCTCTCCCTTGAACCATGCGCTCACTCAATGAGCTGGTTCAATGTCGGTTTGGCTCAAAGACCAATTAACCCAAGCCATATGGTCTAGATCACAATAAACCCTAAAGGTTCAAGATCTAACCGTTCATCTCTTGATGCTCCTGATCTCACCGATCTAGCATCCAATCTCTCAATCGAAGCTTACCGATCTCAAGCCCTAATCAATCAAACATGATCAGACCAGATCTCACTTACAATCAGAGTTTAAATCCCTTTAAACTGAACCCAAACAATTCAGTCCACACGATCTGACTTAAGTAAGCCATATCATCAAATTGTGCGACCCTAAGGGTTTCCTTTAAATGTCGGTAATGATAACTTACGTTATCACGATCAGTGAGGGGTATCTAGCAACACATCACTGTCTCCCGATATAAAGGAAAGAGTCTTCCAAGACTACACCCAAACCACAGCACAAGTGTGAATCCACTTCACTAGGCATACATGTTTCCTTTGCCACTGGATGTTCTTATTGGACAAGCGTGTCAAGCCTGTAGCTCCAATATGATGAGCATGATTAGATCAGATGAACATAGTCACCTGGGTATGGCCATACACTTTCTCAATCATCTCATCCAGGGGGGCCCCTTTAGAACATCACACTCCAATCAAGGAGACGACAATCCTATATCTATCACTAGTGCCCTAACATGACTCATGATCATTATCCAAGATAGTCTATAACCATTATGTTTCAAATGATATTGAACTACCTCAAAACAATGACAATCATCATTTAGAAACACAAGTGATCTCAAGTCAGAGGACATGTGCCACTTGTTGCAAACAAGGATTATTCACATTGTGACAAGCAATGGAATATCCTAGTAGGGTCTGTCCAGTACATCCAATGTACCCATGAGTCTACATCTTATTCCATGCTCGAAGCATCCTATAAGATTAGAACACATATTAGTCTCAATCATATCAAGGCTGTCTCATATTCACCAAGATATCTCGACTAAGGACATATAGCATGTCAGCCTAGCTGAACAGCTTTGAGACATTATTCAGAAGCACACTTATTGCAGCAGACAATGTAACAAACTGAATAACAACCATTGCCTTTATAAACATAAGAGTTTATACATGATACTGAAAGAATCCCAAGGCCTCAAACATTAGCCTTAAGGGCATACCCCAACATCCAGATGATGGAAACGGTCCCATAAAATCAATCCCCCAAACATCAAATATTTTAACTTCAAGTATTGTGGACAATGGCATCTCATTCCTCTTGTTGATGTTCCCCGTCTTTTGGCAACTATCACAAGACATTATAAAATTTCTAGCATCTTAAATAAAGAGGGTCAATAAAATCCAGATTGTAATACTTTAAAAATAGCTTTTTCAGTACTAGCGTGCCCTCCATAAGATGATCCATGACACTAAGATAATATATCTTTGATCTCTTCTTCGGGGATACATCTTCTAAATATTCCATCTGCACATCTTCTAAAAACATAAGGCTCATCCCAAAAATAATGCTTGACATCAGCTAAGAATCTCTTCTTGCCCTGATAACTCAAATCAAGAGGAAAAATAATAGCAACAAGATAATTTACTATATCTGCATATCACGGAGCCTTGATCTGTTCAATCCTCTAGAGTTGTTCCTCAGGAAAGGAATCATTGATTGTATCACCTTTATCATCTTCTACAATTATCCTCGAAAGATGACCTACAACAAAATTTTCAGTTCCTTTCTTCTCCTTGATTTCTAAATCAAACTCTTGTAGAAGCAAAATCCATCTAAGTAGGCGCGGTTTACTATCTTTCTTCTACATCAATACTTAATCGCTGCATGATCAATGTATACCATAACTTTTAAATTTATCAAATAAGATCTAAATATATCAAAAGCAAAAATAATAGCAAAAGTTCCTTCTTAGTTGTGGTGTAATTCCTTTGTGTCTCATCCAAAGCTTTACTAGCATAATAAATCGCATAAGGCTTCTTTTCCTTCCTTTGACCTATAACTGCTCCTACAGCAAAATCACTGGCATCGCATATAAGCTCAAAAGGCAATTCCCAATCAGGTGGCTGCATGATAGGTGCTGATGTTAAGGCTTTCTTTAGTACCTGAAAAGCAAGCAAACAATTCTCATCAAAACAGAATTTAACATCTTTACAAAGTAAATTAGTGAGTAGTTTAGCAAGTTTAGAGAAATCTTTGATAGAGCGCCGGTAAAATCCTGCATGCCGTAAGAAGCTTCTGATCTCTTAAACTGTTCTGGTTGGTGCTAGCTTCTCAATCACTTCAACTTTTGCTTTGTTGACTTCTATCCCCCTTTCTGAAATAAGGTGCCCCAAAACTATTCCTTGTCTAACCATGAAATGACACTTCTCCCAGTTAAGGACAAGATTAGTTTCTTTGCACCTCTGCAAGACTCGAGATAAATTAGCCAAACAATCATCAAAAGTGAAACCATATATAGAAAAATCATTCATGAAAACATCCATAAAATCTTCAAGGAATTCAGAAAATATGGCCATCATACACCTCTGAAAGGTAGCAGGTGTGTTACACAAACCAAAAGGCAACCTTCTATATGCAAAAGTACCATATGGGCAAGTAAAGGTGGTCTTGTCTTGGTCATCAGGATGTATAATAATTTGGAAAAAACCAGAATATCAATCTAAGAAGCAAAAATAAGAATGATTTGCAAGTCTCTCAACCATCTGATCAATAAAAGGTAAGGGGAAGTGGTCTTTCCTAGTGGCTGCATTCAATTTCCTATAATCTATACACATGTGCCAACTAGTTACTATTCTAACAGGAATCAACTCATTATCTTTGTTTTTCATAACTGTGACACCTCCTTTTTTGGGAACACAATGCACAGGACTTACCCATTTACTATCAGAGATAGGATAGATAATACCTGCATCAAGCAATTTCAAAACTTCCTTCTTTACAACTTCCTTCATAGATGGGTTGAGTCTCCTTTGGAAATCCACATGTGGTTTGTGCTCCTCTTCCATATGAATCATGTGCATACAAAAAGAAGGGTTAATTCCCTATCAATGGTATACCCAATTACCTTTCTATGAATCCTCAGCTCCTTCAAGAGCAAATCAGTCTTCCTTTCATCTAATTGAGCATCAACAATAATAGGGTAAGTAGAGTTAGGGCCAAGAAATTCATAACGAAGATTATCAGGTAAAGCTTTAAGTTCTATTTTTGGAATTTTCTCTTCATCATCTTCAAATATAGTGCAGTCCAACACATCATGACTTTCAGCACTAGAATTAGAACTAGAATTGGAATCATGAATTTCAACATAAGAATCTTCACAAGAATCAGTATCAAAATTAGAAGGATTATCAAATAAGAAACCAAGATCATAAACTACATCATCTATAGCATGAACACTACAGCATGAACTAGTATTTGAAGGTTTCTTTATGGAATCATTCAAATCAAACTCAATTTTGTTATCACCAATATTTAGAGTGAGTTTATCGTTCTTTACATCAATAATTGCTCATGCAGTGGCTAAGAACGGTCTACCAAGAATAATAGGAATTTTTGCATCTTCCTCCATCTCGAGAACTACAAAATCAATTGGTACAAAATACTTACCAACTTGGATCGGAACATCCTCAAGAATACCTACAGGATACTTCACTGAATGATCGATGAGTTGCAAAGATATTGAAGTTGCTTTAGGAGCTCCCATATCCAGTTTCCTACACACAGACAAAGGCATTAGACGCACACTGGCTCCTAAATCACATAAGGCTCGGTCAAAAACCACACTCCTAATCAAACAAGGAATAGAGAAACTACCTGGATCTTTTAATATCGATGGCAACTTGTTTTGAATAATAGCACTGCATTCGGCAGTTAATGCCACAGTACCATAGTCCTCTATTTTTCTTTTATTGGACAAAATTTCTTTTAAAAATTTAGCATATGTTGGCATTTGAGATAAAGCATTAGTGAATGGAATGTTAATATACAACTTTTTCAAAACATCTAGAAATTTCCCAAATTGCCTTTCTAACTTGGCTTGCACAATCCTCTGGGGAAAAGGTATAGGTGGCCTATATGGTGGTGGTGAACTAGGTATAGGAATATCAACTTTACAAGGCAAATCACCATTCTGTGAAGGCTCATCCTCCTTAGAAGGTGGCGAGCTAGGATGGGACTGCACATGTGCAGGTTGTGATTCCAAAACTAGTTCATCGCTAGGTTCAATATTAGGCTGTACCTCATTATAATCTAGTGATCCCCTTGGGTCCTCTAACTGTTTTCCACTCCTAGTTGTGATAGCATTACAATGTTCCCTAGGGTTAGGTTCATGTTTGACAAGTAATTTCCCTAGGGATCTATAAGCAGTGCTAGCTTGTTGTGCTATCTGTGTCTCTAAAAGCTTATTGTGCGCAGTCAGCTGATTAATTTTTTCATTTAGCTCTTCAAATCTCTGATCTTGTTTTGCCATAAATTTAACAAGCAAAGATTCTAAATTAGATTCTTGGGGCTGATTTTGATTTTGATGTTTTTGTTAATATCCTCTATTCTCACCTGGCCCCCAGTGTTATTATTATTTTTCCAAAACAAATTTGGATGATTTCTCCATCCAGGGTTTTAGGTACTATAATAGGGATCATTGTTCCTACTTTGATTTTACCCCCCCAACAACATTAACTTGCTCAGAACCCTGATCAATAATAATTTTACACTCCTTAGAATAATGCCTAGAATTACCACAAATTTCACAAGTAACAAATAAAACTGCTGCAGGTTGTAATTGAAGAGAGTCAAGTTTATTATGTAAAGAATCTACCTTTTTAGCCACAGAACGCCAACCATCACTATCATTCTTACCATGAGGAGGACAATACAGCACTTCACTCTCAGTAGTCCACTGGTTGTGATTTAAAGCCATCTCCTCAAATAAAGTGTAACCATCTTCAACTGTTTTCTTCATTAGGGCTCCTCTTGCAGCAGCATCAACAGCTAGACGAGTACTATAGAGTAAACCATTATAAAAAGTTTGAATTAAAACTCAATCTTCTAATCCATGGAGAGGGCACTTCCGTTGTAACTCATTGAAGCGCTCCCATGCCTCACTAAGTGATTCGCCATTCCTCTATGCAAATCCCGTGATTTGATTTCTCAATTGAATCATCTTACTAGGTGGAAAGTACTTCATCAAGAAAGCATTTGACAATTGTTCCCAAGTGGTGAATGTTCCAGTCGGATGAGAATGTAGCCAGGCTTTTGCTCGAACCCTAAGGGAAAAAGGAAACAATCTTAGTTTAAAAGCATCATCAGATACACCATTAATTTTCAAAGTATCACAAAAATCAAGAAAAAGATATAAAGTGTTGATTAGGATCCTCTAGCGGAGATCCTTCGAATTGATTATGTTGGATCATGGACAGGAAGGCTGGTTTAATCTCAAAATTATGCGCATCAATTGTTGGCTTAGTTATACTAGAGCGAATGCCCTATGTATTTGGGGTTGCATAATCTCTAAGTTTTCTCCTCTCAGCCGTGATTCATTCTTCTTCTCTTTCCTCGACAAATCTAAGTTTCCTACGCAATCTAAGAGTTTTATTAATTTCAAGATCAAAAGGGACTAATGGTCCTGATCTAAGAGTCCTGCGCATAAACAATTAGAGGATCAAATAAACTCAGAATTTGCAAAAAATAAAAAAAAATCAGAATATAACACAGAAAATAAAAACAAAGCTTAGTCTAGCAATACTATCAATTATATCAATATTAACAAAAACCAAGGTCCCCGGCAACGGCGCCAAAAACTTGTTGTGTCCGCAAGTGCGCAGATACTCAAAGTAATAAAAAGTTATCAAACCACAGAGACCTTGTTGTTAAATACCAACGAATTGATTTTTCACTAGCTAAACAAATCAAGTATTATTGAAAGATTACAGTAAAACATTGTTTAGATTGATCGAAAATTGAAAGAAGGGGAGAAAGTTTACTAAATAGTGCTGTAATGAAAATTACAGCCCATAATTAGCTCTCAAACTCGAATAATAGTAGCGGTGCCCATGAATTCTTTGATTTGTCCTTCGATCGATCTCCTTTCGCTTTAAAACTTATGGTGTATGTTCTCCTCCTTCAAGCGAAGCTTCCTTTCAAATTTTGTGGCCGGAGGTGGTCTGTATGCTGGGAATCGACAAACCCTAGGGCAACGGTGATTCTCTAAAACTCTCTGTGTTTCCTTAATAAAAATTAGTCCTTTTGCTTCAGAAATCTCCTCCTCTTTTCCCTGATCGTTCCACTTTTGACGGATCTTCAATTTGTGGTCTAAACCTCGAGAAATCGTCTTCGCAAGAAATCCGCGGAAGAATCAGGCAAGTTGCGAAAATCTGGGTTTCAATTACGGTACCGTGAGGTATGTTATGGTACCACGAGCAATGTTACAGTACTGCCGTAATTACTTCAAAAGTTACTATAGGGAAACGGCCCGCAATTACGGCACTGTAAAATTTGTTACGGTAGTGCCGTAATCTTCTCAATTGTTTCTAAAAGTCTCTATAAGAAATTGTCCCAATATTACGGCACCATAAAATACATTATGGTAGTGCCGTAATTTTCCAAAAAGTTTCTGTGGGAAGCGGCCATGAAAATCATTACGGTAGTGCCATATTTGCAGATTACGGCCGTAAAATTCATCACGGCACTACCGTAATTTTGCTAGAAAACTCGGTTTGACTTGAAATTTGATGTGTAAACTCCTCTTGATGATTAGAATCCATAAATGTATTGAAATTGCTTAAAAACCTATTAGAATGATGCCTTTTTACCTGAAATTAATCAAAAACTAAGAAAGGTGTAGATTTTGAAGTTTTGGATAAATAAGGCATAAAAATAAGCAAACGAGAATGAATATGACTCAAAAGTGCAATGGATTGAGCAAGAAATATGCTATGAAATTTAGAGTCATCAGTAAACAAACAGGCGACCTGACCCACCGGAAGCGATGAGATTTACTTCTTGGAATGCAGTAAACAACTCCGAGTCGAAGCACCGGCTGCGACTCTTACAACTCTGGAACCGACGCACTCTCCACGTTCTCCACAAGCTGGAGCACTCTACCACTCTAGAGAATTGAAGATGAATGCTGGCCAGCCCCTCTCTTTTATAAGATAAGGCGGGGAACAAGCCAAAAGGGGTAGCATCCTAACAACTAACTACCAAAAAGTGGTCAAACTACCACATAAAACAAACCAGAATATAATCCTACCAACTATCAACTACTCCTACAAGAGTGCAGGTCCTTTGATTCCTCCGTATATGGGTGGTGTTGGAGGTGGTTAGACGCGCTTCGAGGACATCACGACAAAATAGCAAAACTTGGAATTTGTGAGCTGGGTCACCATTGTGGCGGCTCGCTCTTGAGTTGTATTGCTAATGTGGTTGTGGGGTCCATTTGGGGTTGGGCCTTCAGAAGGTTGGCTTGCCATGTCCTGGGTCTAAACCACCTCAGGATGGATGGAGAGTGGGCTGATGGCGCCTATGAAGCGGTCCAGAGAGTTGCTTTGACATTGGGATCACTGGATTGTCACCTTGTTGGCCCGCTTTGGGACCTCCTTGGATTGGTAAACATGGTAGGGAGGGTTGTGCATGTCAAAACGAGGTCGCCGGGGTGACACAGAGCTTTTCGGGGTGGTCACGGCCTGCCTGTGATGCTATTCACGGCTGTGATCGAGCCGTCTGGATTCTGGCGAAGTGGACATGGCCTTGCCATGATGAGACACACAGTTGTGATCAGGTTGTCTAGGTTCTAGCGAAGTGGACACGACCTTGCCGTGATGAGATGCATGACTTTATCAGGTCATTTGGGTTCTGGCGAAGTGGACATGGCCTTGCCATGATGAGACGCACGGCCGTGACGGCGTTCACATCCGAAATCACTATTTTTTCCATTTTCCGTCGTGCTAGTCACGACATGCCCGTGTATCGCTTGACGGCCGTGTATAGTTTCTGTGGATTCGGCCGATCCCATTACAGCCTGCCCGTGACGGGACGCACGCCCATGCTTGAGTTCAGGTTCTTCTGCTGAGTCCATCACCAGCGGGCCTCCTGGGGGGTGATGAGGGGCACGACCGTGCCTAGTGGGGTGCGGGCTTGTCACGCCCGTGACAGGGGTCACGGCCTGGCTATGACGGCTTCGCAGGGGAGATTCCTGGGGTGTTTTCTAGTCTGGATTTTCCCCCTTCTTCCACACTACTTCTTCCTGCATCAACTCCCCCCCGCCCCTGGTTGGAAGAGTTCTCCTCCGAAGAACTAAGTGGTAGAGGCTCGTCGGGGCCCGATGGCTCCTCTAGCGGACCATGGAAGGGAAGGATGTTCGCGACGTTGTAGACAGGGCGGATCCCCATGCTCTCAGGTAGATCCAGAACATAGGCGTTGGAGCCGATCTGCTGCACAACCGCGTATGGTCCCATGTAATGTGGCTAGAGCTTAAAGTATGCTCGGTTGGGGACTCGCTCAGGGTGGATACACACCCGCACCAACTCACCTACAGAAAAGTATTGTGGCCTACGGTGCACGATGGCCCTCATAGCATTACGAATATTGCCCAAGAAGATCTGATGCCTAACTTCCTCATGCAAGCTAGCTATATGCTGGGCGAAAGAGTATGCATGCGCTGACAGATGGGACTCCATGGGTAGGTCATGCAGGTTAATGGGTTTATGAGGTTGATGGCCTGTGACAATCTAGAAGCTACTAAGACCCGTAGACCTATTGGAAGCACTGTTGTATGCGAATTCTACCATGGGAAGGATGGTATCCCACGACCCCGGGTGATCGCTGATGAGGCAACGGAGCAGATTACCCAAACTATGGTTAACGACTTCGGTTTGTCCATCGGTTTGGGGGTGATATGCCGTGAAGAATTTCAGAGTGGTGCCCAAAAGGGCCCAAAGCGAGTGCTGATGACATGCATTTATATAGTGTTTTTAGTATACTTTTACCATCATTTATCTCTCTTTTCTATGATGTTTTCACATATTTTAGCTTAAATCTGTTTGCTTGTTCGGAATCTTCACCTTTCTTCATTTTTGACATATTTTAGGTGAAAATGCCTACAAATCGATAGATTTGGGTGAATACAAATACATAGATGAATTCAACAAGTCAAGACGAAGCTGCCCATAAAATTTCATGCAAATCGGAGCTTGTTTAGGAAAATACAGCCCCCCCATGAAATATTTCACGGCTATATTTTTTGAACGTACAAAAGAAATTATAGCCCTACCCGTAATTTTCATCAAGGCCATATCAGATATCTTACAGAAAGTTTCATGGCCCCGGGTGTGAAATATTTCACAGCCATGAAATATTTTACGGCCGACCATGAAATATTTCACGGCCGTAATTCTATAATTCCAGATTTCAATAGAGCATTTCACGGCCGCCCGTGAAAATTTTTATGGCCGTAATTTCATCCGCCGGATTCGGATTTGACTTTGTTTCTTGTCTGATTAGATCCGTTTTCAAACTAGATTTTGGAGAAAACCTAACGTAAGGATGGGGAACTATTTAAGGAATCTTTGGGCCGAGTTTGGGGACTTTTTGGTCAATTTTCGAGCGGGATTCAAGGAAGAGGCGAAACAAGGGCAAGAGGGCGGCGATCTTCGGATTTTGACTAGGAAAAACTTTGTTCCTCCGGCGAGTTGTCAACGATCTCATTCAGGAAACATTAATCCTTGTCTTCCTTTGTCTATTTCGAATTATTTTGCCAATTTGTAATCAAAAACATGGATTAAGGGCGTAGCCCTCTTGTTTTCATGACTTGATCGTTAAATACTATCTTATGAAGTGATTTGTTCTTGTTAGATTCAACTATTGTTGTTATAATTACATGATAATTACTGGCCATGATTTTCATATTTTAACGTCACAAGAAGTACTGAGAAGTGAATTGTGATTTTGGATCTACAATATTTGAACAAGTTGATTTGAACACGAGAGTAGTTCGAATTAACTTGAGGGGCTTTATTGATTTGTCTAGAGTTCTTTGGGTTTATCTAGAGTTAATAACCACGAGAGTAGGAAATTAATTCAGATAAACATCGGATTGTACTACTAAGAAGGGGCAATCTGTACATGCGGATAAATCCCCTTCAACATAGTAAATCCTTCTTAAGATAAACTTAATTCTAATAAGTCATGAGACATAGAGTGGTGAACCCTAAATCCTGATTTTCCAAAAATTGATTACAACCAAAGTCTGCTTATTGTTTCTTTATTTTTAGTAGCGATAAAGATCATTTTCTCTCAGATTAGTCTAGTTAACGATTTTAAGTAAGAATAGTACTTAGCCATTGGTCCCTATGGGATCGATATTTTACTACTCCAATTTGTCCATACACTTGCGGAGCACATGAAGTTTTTGGCGTCGTTGCCAGGGACCAATTTCGCTAATATTGATTTAATCTAAGAATTGATAGACTAGACTTTTGTTTTCTTCTTAATTCTATTTTGTTTTCCCTTCTTGAACTTATTTTCTATCTTTTCTCTTCAGTTTTATTTGTTGATTGTTTATGCTCAGGTGCTCTAGAAAGTAATTGTAGAAGATCCAGAACCAGAATGAACTTTTCGCTTGCGTAGAAAACAATTAGCAAAGGAAACCATAAAATCTGAGATGGGCGACGCAAACCCGCAACCAAGAACTCTAAAGGATTATGCAAACCCAAATTATCAAGGCGAATAACTACGAAATCAAGCCTTCTCTGCTATCTATGGTTCAACCGAACCAATTTAGAGGATTACCTTCCAAGGACCCTAATATGCACCTTTCAATATTTCTTGAATACTGTGATACCTTAAAAATGAATGGTGTTTCTAGCGATGCCTTGAGACTCAGATTATTTCCTTTTTCTCTCAAGGACAGGGCTCGTGCGTGGCTACATTCTAATCCACCAGGTTCCATAACGACTTGGGAGGAGCTCTCCAATGTTTTTCTAGCAAAATATTTTCCCCCAAGTAAGACTGCTCATCTAAGGAACCCGATCACGAACTTTGTTCAGAGGGAGGGAGAATCACTATACGAGGCGTGGGACTGATTTAAAGAGGTTCAGAGGATGTGTCTGCATCATGGCCTTGAGAAGTGGGTATTAGTCCATACCTTCTATAATGCTCTTAATTATAACACTCGTATGTCAGTTGATGCTGCCGTCGGTGGAGCAATCATGAACAAAAGGGTGGATAAAGCGATTAATCTATTCGAGGAGATGGCTTTGAACCATTGTCAATGGGTAAGTGAGAGAAGACCATCTGCTAAAGCGTCAGGTAAGTATGATTTGGATGCTATCGCTTCGCTTGCTGCCAAGGTTGATTCTTTGACCCATAAAATTAACTCTTTGAATATTAATTCTATCACGGTAAATGCTATTTTGTGTGAGATTTGTGGCAATGCAGGACATGGTGCAGAGGATTGTCTGTTGGGAGTTTCAACTCAGGGGGGGGGGGTACAACTCTAAACAAGTAAATGCAATTGGGAACTATAACGGGAGACCTCAAATGACCCATACTCGAGTACCTACAACCCTGGTTGGAGAAACCATGCCAATCTTTGTTGGAAGAGTAATCAAAATCAGAATCAAGCACCCCAGAACAACAATCTACAACCCTCTAATTTTTAAGCAAGACAGTATAACCAACCTCTAGCACCCCAGAAGTCTAACTTGGAGGTTATGATGGAAAATTTCATTGCCTCATATGCAAAGCAGAATGAAAAGTTCATATAACAATTTGAGAAGCAAGATGACAACTTCAGACATGTCAATGAGTGTATCAAAAATCTCAGCTCTGAGATGGAGTCTATGAAGACCCATCAAAGGATGTTGGCAACTCAGATAGCTCAACAGGCTAGCTCTTCAAGCAGGCCTACAAGCAGATTACCAGGAAAGCCAGAGGTGAACCCACATGAGTATTGCAATGCTATTACCATACATAGTGGGAAATAGTTAGAGGAACCCAAAGCGCCAAATGTTACGCAAGAATTAGAGGAGAAAAATTTTGAACCTATAGAGGAAGAGGGAAAAGAAGGAGAAACAACTTTGCAAGAAAGGGAGCCAGAGCCGGAGCCAGTTTATGTACCACCACCTCCCTATAAACCACCAATACCTTTCCCTCAGAGATTGGCAAAGGCTAAACTTGATAAGCAGTTTGGAAAATTTTTAGAGGTACTTAAAAAGCTTTACATCAATATACCTTTCACTGATGCTTTGTCACAGATGCCTTCTTATGCCAAGTTTTTGAAAGAGACTTTGTCCAACAAGAGAAAGTTGGAGGAGCATGGAACGGTCGCACTTACTGAAGAGTGTAGTGCTATAATCCAGAACAAATTGCCACCAAAGCTTAAAGATCCAGGGAGTTTTTCTATTCCTTATTTGATTGGTGATATGTCTATTGACCGTGCTTTGTGTGATTTAGAGGCTAGTGTCAGCTTGATGCCACACTCTGTCTGTAAAAAGCTAGACATACGAGATTTGAAGCCCACTTCTATTTAACTTCATTTAGTCGACCGCTCTATACGACATCCGGTAGGTATTTTAGAATATGTGCGCATTATGGTCATTAAGTTTTTTATTCATATTGATTTTGTTGTCCTCGAGATGGAGGAAGACTCTAAGCTTCCCATAATATTAGGTCGGCCCTTTTTGGCGACTACTGGCACAAATATTGATGTCAAAAATGGGAAGTTAACTTTTAAAATAGGTGAGTATTCTGTAGATTTTGAGCTGACAGAAAATCTAAAGGAGCCTTCTTTTGCATAATCCTGTTGTAGTGTAGAAGTCTTGGAAGACACTTCACCAATGACTATTAATTCCAAGATAGAGAAAGATCCGCTTGAAGTATGTTTTATCAAAGCTGATGACAGTGACGGAGGAAAGAGGTATGAATTTAAAACTCTGCCAAGTAACCTCAAGTAAGAATTTCTTGGAGATAACTCTACTTTTCCTGTAATTATTAATGCAAATCTTGAGGCTTCTCAAACTACAAAAAACCCATCATATAATGGATCTTGCTGTAATATTAGTACTGGGAATGATATTTTGACTGATGTGCATAAATTATTTGCTGAACATTCCAACTCTGAACGTTATACTTTTGTGGATTGTATTGTGAATTATAATGATAAAGAATGTCAGCTTAATAAGGAGGAGATTAATTTACTTCTTAAGAAGCAGAAAATTCAGAGGAAGAGATGAAAAAGAAAGGAAGGGTTGAAATTGTTTGATGAAGATAAGGGAAGAAAGAAATCCTTATCTAAAGTAAAACACTATTTTTGGATAAGCCTTGTATATTCAGAGATCAAAGAACAAAACATAGAAAGCATACAGATACAATTTGAGGAGCCGTTACTTGATCAGGGTTGATTTTCGTTGAGCTAGCGACATTAAAATTAGCGCTTCTTGGGAGGAAACCCAAGTACTATATCTCATTTACATTCTCAGTTTTTATTTTTGTGTTATTTCACTTCTTGGTAGTATAGGTTAGTTATTTGCTTTTGAAAGTTATGCTATGAATCTTATATGTTACTTTTAGAATAGTTTCCCCTTTGATCATTATCTATATTTTGTGTAGGAGCTTTGTGATACATTTACTAGGAGGATGACAGCTCTGGCAAGGAGAGCAGTTCGGGCGATAGTACGGACAAGTAGCGCTTTGTGAGCATCTTTTCTCCTACTCTCTCATTACTTGTTTATTTGTATCAACGACGATGCATTCTTTATGTAGGGTAGGATATTTTATTTGATATTTTATTTCATGGATATTGTATTTGTCTAGACTCTTTGATTTATGATATGATGTCATGTGAATGTCTAAATGAATTTTGAATCATACTCAGATTATATGTACTTTCTGATGCACAATATTTTTGATGATGATATATGGTTTTATATTATTGATGATTTGTGCTGTGGATGATTTTATACCAATGCATGTGAATGGATTAATTACTCTATATGTTGAATTTATTTCCTTGATGTAAATCCTCATATTTGATCTTCCGCTTATTGTTCATAAGATTCTGGTAAATAGAATATTTTAGGAAAGAGATTCAAGAGTGAAGCATCCTTTTCAAATAAGGTGAGTAGATGAGTATAATTTTCTTGAATTGACATTGATTGATTAGCCTTGTATATGTGTGGTCTATTGTGTTATTTGTTGGGAAGAAAGAATCCAAAATCCAGAAATGAAAAAAAAAAAAAAAAGAGAGAGACTCCTCTACTTGGCACTGCGAAAAATTGGCAATGGTACCAAAGACATGAGTTGAAGTAAAAAAAAAAAGAGAATAAAAGTATGTATCTATGTGGGTATATGCCAAGAAAAGATTTTGACATTAACTCCGCTATCTTTGGCTATGAGTCACAACTCTGCTAACTTAAAGATATGAGTTCTATTACATTGGCTATGTGGTCAATGTACTCTAAATTCGTCACCAGAAAAAAGGTGGTAATCGATTTAGAGAATGTCAAAATAATAATAATAATAATAAATAATAAATAATAAATAATAAAAAAATATATACAGAAAAAAGATTTTGGAGGTCCTATTCCTGTAAACAAAAACATTATAGTGTTGTACATATTACAAGGTGAACTCATGAGATTGAGATTTAGATTATTATGCAAGTTGCAAATTTTATCTATTTTGGATTGTGAATTTTAAAGATTAAATTCTAAGAATAGTTTATTTCTCTAGAATCTTTTGTGACATGAGTCAGAAATCGTTAATGAGTGATTATATTTTGGAAGTTTATTTTTCATGAGTGAGTTATCTTTTCCATACTCAGCATTATTCTTTAGTTTATTTGTTTGCTTGAGGACAAGCAAAAGTTTTAGTCTAGGGAGATTTGATGACATGCATTTATACAGTGTTTTAGTATACTTTTACCATCATTTATCTCTCTTTTCTATCTTGTTTTCACATATTTTAGCTTAAATCTCTTTGTTTGTTCAGAATCTTCACCTTTCTTCATTTTTGACATATTTTAGGTGAAAACGCATACAAATCAATATATTTCGGTGAATCCAAACACATAGATGAATTCTACAAGTGAAGACGAAGCTGCCCATAAAATTTTATGCAAATTAGAGGTTGTTTACGAAAAAATAGCCCCCCATGAGAAATTTCACGGCCGTATTTTCTAAACGTATAGAAGAAATTACAGCTTTACTAGTAATTTTCATCAAGGCCATATCAGATATCCTACAGAAAGTTTCATGGCCACAGGTGTGAAATATTTCATGGCCGTAATTCTATAATTATAAATTTCAACAGAGCATTTCACGGCCGCCCATGAAAATTTTTATGGCCGTAATTTCATCTGCCGGATTCGGATTTGACTTTGTTTCTCGTCTGATTCGATCCGTTTTCGAATCAAATTTTGGGGGAAACCTAATACAAGTATGGGGAACTATTTAAGGAAGCTTTGGCCCAAGTTTGTGGACTTTTTCGTGAATTTTCGAGTGGGATTCAAGGAAGAGGCGAAACTAGGGCAAGAGGGTGGCGATCTTCAGATTTCGACTGGGAAAAACTTTGTTCCTCCGGCGAGTTGTCGACGATCTCATGCAGGAAACATTAATCCTTGTCTTCCTTTGTCTATTTCGAATTATTTTTCCAATTTGTAATAAAAAACATGGATTTCTTAGATGTGAACATGTATAACTGATGACATGCAAATATATGATATGTCGTGACTTATTCCTGTTATTATTTTGGAGTAAAATGCATGTTTTGTCTCATTTATCTGCTTAATTGCTTCATAATATTCAAATTCTTCACTTTTCCCCTATTTTATTGAAATGCAGGGATTTCACCCTAAAATCAATGGAAATTAGAAGATATGAAGATATGGGACGAATCCTCATAATGAGACAAAGCTACATGTTGAATTTCAGCTCAAACGGAGTTCTTTGTGCTCTTCATGGGCATGGTCGTGTATGAATCTGCACTTTCAGATTTCATGATGAGATGTTCACGGGCACACCCGTGAACCCATGCATGGTTGTGAAAAGTAATTTTTCCAAAGATTTAATGTCGCTGAGCCATACACGAGCTTGGCCGTGCATCCATGCACGGCCATGTATCGTCCCGCCCAGTTCGACAATCGTCCGGTTTTTCACCCATAACTTACTATTTTGGAAGCAGAATTTGCTAAAATCTTATGGAGACCTTCCTAACTGGGATACGAATGTTTTGGGACTGGAATGAATGGATTTGATCAGGTGGTTGAGGAGAACGAAGCTAAAAGGCGAGACCAAGGGTTTTGGAGCATTTTTCTAGACGGCGACACTATTCTGGCGTGATTTCTTCCTCGTTTCGATGCTGAAGATCATGCTCCACCCTCTTCCATCAAGGATCTACTCCTCCCTCTAGTTTGAATCAATTTGTATGAGAGATTTCATGTGTTTAACGATGTATCTTGTAGCGTAAACTTCTTTTCGGGGTTTGGGCGTAGCCCACTGTAAGAATGTTGAATATTAATGCTTGATCTATATATTTCTCATATTTGTCTTTGTTCTTATTCATGTCTAGGAAGTTTTAATTCTTGATTATGTACTGGTCATGCATATTTATCTTTTAAATGTTGTGGGAAAGACTGAGAGGTAAACCACAATCATCGGATCCCCTTAGACTGGACTGGTGATTTCGGCCACGAGAGTTGTCGAAATCACCCGAGGAACCTTAATCCTTCACAGAACCCATTAGGTCCGCTTAACCCTGTAAGCCACGAGAGTAGGAGACTTGGGTTAAGTTGCATACCGAACTGTGTCCTGAGAGGGAGTGCGTCTGTACTTTAGGAATGATTACCTTAAGAACATAGGTGAAACTTAATTAAAATATCAAACTTTAATATTTCTTCGTGCTTCAGTGCGGTGAAACCCGATACCACGATCTTATCTCAAAGATCTCAAACCTCGATTGCTAGCTTTTTGTTCTATCTGCTTTTGAATTGTTTTAGTTTACTTTCTTAAATTAGGATTTAGTGACACTCCTACATTTGTTAAATTACCTAGCTATTGATTAACCGATTAGTTAGTACTTGATCCCTAGTCCTCGTTGGATAGATACTTTTTATTACGTGATAGACCGTGCACTTGCGGTACGCACCTATCAATAATATGTCAGCGTAAACTTTTATTCAGGATTAAAGGCGTAGCCCTCTTGTTTGCATGACTTGATCGTTAAATACTATCTTATGAAGTAATTTGTTCTGGTTAGATTCAACTATTGTTGTTATAATTACATGATAATTACTGGCCATGATTTTCATATTTTAACGTCACAAGAAGTACTGAGAAGTGAATTGTGATTTCAGATCTACAATATTTGAACAAGTTGATTTAAACATGAGAGTAGTTCAAATTAACTTGAGGGACTTTGTTGATTTGTCAAGAGTTCATTGGGTTTATCTTGAGTTCATAACCACGAGAGTAGGGCATTAATTCAGATAAACACCGGATTGTACTACTGAGAAGGGGCAATCTGTACATGCGGATAAATCCCCTTCAACATAGTAAATCATTCTTAAGATAAACTTAATTCTAATAAGTCATGAGACATAGAGTGGTGAACCCTAAATCCCGATTTTCCATAAATTGATTACAACCAAAGTCTGCTTATTGTTTCTTTATTTTTAGTAGCGATAAAGATCATTTTCTCCCAGATTAGTCTAGCTAACGATTTTAAGTAAGAATCAATACTTAGCCATTGGTCCCTGTGGGATCGATATTTTATTACTTCGATTTGTCCGTACACTTGCGGAGCACATCAAGCGCCAGAAGTGGCTCACAAAGTGTGTGTCACGGTCGGACACGATGGTGGAGGGAAGACCATGGAGACACACAATCTCCTTGACAAAAAGGTGTGCCTCATGGGAGGCATCCGCAGTGCGCGAACAAGGGATAAAGTGGGCCATCTTCGAAAACCAATCTATGACCACGTTGATGGAGTCGAAGCGGGAGGCGGTGCGGGGCAACCCAAGGACAAAATCCATGCTGAGGTCACACCAAGGACCTTCGGCCACAGGCAATGGGGTATAGAGACCCGTCTTTGGGGGAGGAGGGCTTGGCCAACTGACACGTGCCGCAATGGCGGACAATGCGCTCAACATCTTTGCGAAGGGAAGGCAGAACAGGCGTTCCTCCGCCATCTCAAGGGTCTTGTCGTGACCATGGTGGATGGCGACTCCACGCGAGTGCAGCTCGAGGAGTAAGTGATCACGAAGGGACGACCAGGGAATACATAAATGGTTCCCCAAGATGAGGTAACCCTCACAGAGCAAGAATGGGGACTCAGGGTCGGATGATGTAGTGAGGGCAGCATAGGTGGCTCCGAAGTCGGGGCAAGAAGGGTACTCCCCCTTCACATGGTCAAATGTGTTAACGCGAGTGCGCATCACACACAAGAGGGTACAGACGCGACTAAGGGCATCCGCGATGACATTTTCCTTGCCTGCCTTGTGATTAATCACGAAAGAGTACTGTTGCAAGTACTCGACCCATTTGGCATGACGGGCGCCTAGTTTCTTTTGGGCATTCAGGAAGGACAAGGCTTGGTGGTCGCTATACAAGACAAATTCACGGTGATGAATGTAGTGTCTCCACTGCCGGAGCAACTGAACGATGGCTTAAAATTCCTTGTCGTAGGTCAAATAACGCTAATGAACAGCATCTAGTTTCACGCTAAACAAGGCCATGGGATGGCCCTCCTGACTAAGGGAAACTCCAATGCCAGTGCCGGAGGCATCACACACAACTTCGAAGACTTTCGAAAAGTCAGGGAGTCGCAAGACAGGGGCTGTGGTCAAGGCGTCCTTATGGGCGTCGAAAGCACATTGAGTGGCAGGGGTCCACTCGAAATCATCCTTAGAGAGACACTGAGTGAGAGGGGTTGCAATCGTGCTGAACCCACGGATAAACCGGTGGTAAAAACCGGCAAGACCTAGGAAACTACGGACTTATGACAGTACGAGGTTCAGGCCAATGCCGAATGGCCACAACCTTAGTAGGGTCGACAGATAGACCATGGTCAGACACAATGAACCCAAGTAAATACACGTGGTTGGTCATAAAGGCGCACTTCCTCGTGTTAAGGAAGAGGTGCTCCTTGCGCAGGAGTTCGAATGTGGAGCGAAGATGCTCCAAGTGTTCGTCTCGGGTCCGACTATAGATCAAGATGTCGTCGAAGTAGACGACCAAAAACTTGCCCATGTAGGGCTTAATAATTTGACTCATCAACTGCATGAATGTGGACGGGGCATTGGACAACCCGAATTGCATGACAAGCCATTCGTAAAGACCGTCCTTGCTCTTGAACGTGGTTTTCCACTCGTCACCCTCGCGAATGCGGACTTGGTGATACCCGCTACGGAGATCGAGTTTGGAGAACCAAGACGCACTAGAAATCAAGTCCAACATGTCGTCAAATCGAGGTATAGGGAGCCTATACTTGACTGTGATCCTATTAATGGTGCGACTTGTTGGGGTATGCCCTTAAGGCTAATGTTTGAGGTCTTGGGATTCTTTCAGTATCATGTATAAACTCTTATGTTTATAAAGGCAATGGTTGTTATTCAGTTTGTTACATTGTCTGCTGCAATAATTGTACTTCTGAATAATGTCTCAATGCTGTTCAGCTAGGCTGACATGCTTTATGTCCTTAGTCGAGATATCTTGGTGAACATGAGACAGCCCTGATATGATTGAGACTAATATGTATTCTAATCTTATAGGATTCTTCGAGCATGGAATAAGATATAGACTCATGGGTACATTGGTTGTACTGGACAGACCCTACGAGGATATTCAATTGCTTGTCACAATGTGAATAATCCTTGATTGCAACAAGTGGCACATGTCCTTTGACTTGAGATCACTTGTGTTTCTAAATGATGATTGTCATTGTTTTGAGGTAGTTCAATATCATTTGAAACATAATGGTTATCAACTATCTTGGATAATGATCATGAGTCAGGTTAGGGCACTAGTGATAGATAAAGGATTGCCGTCTCCTTAATTGGAGTGTGATGTTCTAATGGGGCCCCCCTGGATGAGATGATTGAGAAAGTGTATGGCCATACCCAAGTGACTATGTTCATCTGGTCTAATCATGCTCATCATATTGGAGCTACAGGCTTGACACGCTTGTCCAATAAGAACATCCAGTGGCAAAGGAAATATGTATGCCTAGTGAGTTGATTCACACTTGTGCTGTGGTTTGGGTGTAGTCTTGGAAGACTCTTTCCTCTATATCGGGAGACAGTGATGTGTTGCTAGATACCCCTCACTGATCGTGATAACGTAAGTTATCGTTACCGACATTTGAAGGAAACCCTCAGGGTCGCACAATTTGATGATATGGCTTACTTAAGTCAGATCGTGTGGACTGAATTGTTTTGGTTCAGTTTAAAGGGATTTAAACTCTGATTGTAAGTGAGATCTGGTCTGATCATGTTTGATTGATTAGGGCTTGAGATCGGTAAGCTTTGATCGAGAGAGTTGATGCTAGATCGATGAGATCAAGAGCATCAAGAGATGAACGGTCAGATCCTGAACCTTAGGGTTTAAGGTGATCTGGACAAAGGCTTGGTTTGATTTGATTTTTGAGCCAAATTGGGTTGAACCGAATGGCTTGAACCGGTTCACACGGGTGCACGCATGGTTCAAAGTCTTCATGGCGCTTTGGGCGGTTTGCCTTGAGTGAGCGCACGGTTCATGAATGCATGAACGCATGAAGTGAAGGTTTACTATTTTTGGAAGAGGCGTTTTCCAAAATAGAGACCACACCTCACGTTCGACGCACTCATGCTATTCTCGCCCCTTTTTGCCTCTTCCTCTCGACGGCTTCTCGTGTGGTGAAGAAGGTTGTCGCCAAGGAGAAGAAGAAGATCGCCAAGCAAGATCTCTCATTCCTTCCATTCGACAAGCACCCTTGGAGAACCTTGCTAGCACAAGGATCAACAAGGAGTAGGCTACATCACCTTGTGTGCGCACCGTGTGGAGGAGAAGCACTCGATTCTCTTCTTCCTAGACGCCATTCGAACTAATGGCTATGGTATGATTCAATCTAAAGATTTAAGTTGATCATATATGATGCATACGATTCTTGATGCCCTATTTTCCGCCCATGCACAAAGTTTTTCATATGCGCATGTTTAGGGTTTCGCCCCCCTCTTGAAAGGGGTCCTTCAAATTGGTATCAAAGCGCCAAGTTTATGCATGATCTTATATGATTGCTTTGTGTTTTTGTGATCCATGCTTTGTATTTATGCTTAGATCTAAAACTATCATCATGCTCATGCGAAATATACATGTTGTATGTTTATTCTTATGTTGCGCATGTATGAAGTTTGTGTGGCACATGTTATAGTTTTGCCAAAACTTATTTTGCGCGCCCTATTAGATCTAATGCGCCTGCTATAAACCCTTAGACGGGTTAGTAGGGTTGAAGTCATCCTCTAGGTATGATCCAAACAGTCTGATCAGATTATCTGACAGCCTAGATGGGTCGACCAGATGGCACCTGTGCGCAAGCACGAGGTGGCTATAGGTCGACTGCAGACAGGCGTGTAGCGATGTCTGGTTGAGACAACCAGTGAACGCACATGAGTTAGGCCCGGGGTCACACCCGCTTGCCAGAACTCATGAGGTCGTTCAGCCCTTGGCACATGCATGGTTGACCATTTGGTCAATTCAAGTCAGTTACGACTTGGTGCATGCAAGGGCAGTGGATCTGACTAGACATGATGAGTGCATCCCTATTGATGGACCGTTGTAAGGTTGTAGGCCTCATAAGAAAATTAAAATTGATGCCAATGGGTTTTCAAAATTTTTTATTCTTATAGGATCACATAATGAATGCATACCATGATGAGTGTTTATTTCATCTTATGTGGGTTGCCCTTTTAATGTGTGCTGTGCTGGGGCCTGCGAGCCTGGATAAATTGTAAATTAATTTTATTGTGATCTGCGTATCACATTTATTTAATTTATAAAGTGTAATTGACCTGTGAGTCAATCTTGTCTAGATAGATTATTTTGTAATTTAATCAGACAAGAGCAATGAGCACACTTGGCAGAGGCGCATGCAGCAAGTGGCTTGACTAGATGGGAGGTCTAGGGTTCGACCCTAGGACAGACGCATATACCTGGTGGGCGCACCTGAGCTGCAGTGGGCGCTTGAGGCCTGGGTTGGGCCAGATGAGATGCAAAAGACCCATGGAGAGCTCAAGTGAAGACTTAAGTTAAATTAAGGTCTTACTTAGGGTTAATGGGCTTTTTCCACATAAGATCAGCATGCTCTCTATTTATTGTTTCAATAATTAGACTTGCATGATTTATTTATCTTCTGCTATCACCATAGGAATTGCATGATAGTTAAGAAGATAAAAGACCGTTAAAATCCAACGCGTAATATCAAGCACGTAAGCCTTCTGTCGCGAAACCTCACTATTCTGACTATCGTTAGGGCCGTGTTGTACCCACTCAGTGGGCACGCCCATCTATCTTCAGACGGTGTGTGATTACACCTGCGTGTTACAGGGAAGGGATTTATCGCTTCTCGTTATTCAGCATAGCACGTGGTGGTCCAGGGAGTAGGTCAGGTCAGCTTGACCATGTAGACTACATATGTGGCGCATATGGTAGCACATGGAGGCAGCCATCTGTGGGATCAGAGACTGTGTTGTACCAACTCAGTTGGCACAGTCTGCTGGATTGCCCAGATGAAGGGGAATCGCACGGGTTGGCGATTGGCAGGGACTGCCTACCAGAAATTAGTGCTTGTACTCTCTGTGCATCTTATCTCGCCTGAGCGGGACGCGGAGACCAAGTATGAAATCTGGATCCCATCTCACTAAAAGAGTCTTACTCTTTCGGACTGTTTTGCTGGATTTTTCAGTCAGATAAAATAGTGAGAAAAGAATCAGTCTTAAGTCCTGAATTGATTCTTAACATTGATACTGACCTTGCTGTTCTTGCACTGTTGTAGATTCCTGCAGCAACGAACACCATGAGCTTCAATGTGCGATCCCTACTGGAAAGGGAGAAGTTTGCTGGGCCAAACTTCTCAGACTGGTACGGACACCTTAAGATTGTTCTTAAGGCAGAGAGGAAACTGTATGTCCTCGAGACGGCTACACCGCCTCAACCCACTCCGAACGCCGCAAGGGCGGTTCGGGAAGCCTATGAAAAGCATGTCAATGATAGCATTGATGTTGCTTGCCTGATGCTAGCGTCTATGATGCCACAGCTGCAGCGTCAGCATGAGGATATGTCTGCTATAGAAATGATAGCAAACCTCAAGATGCTATATGCTGCACAGGCGAGAACTGAACGCTATAATTTGACCAAGCTTTTCTTTCAGAGCAAACTGGCTGAAGGGAGTCCAGTGGGAGCTCATGTGCTCAAGATGATTGGGCACAAAGAGGCTCTAGAGAAACTGGGGCATACCATCAATCAGGAGCTTGCTGTAGACATTATTCTGCAGTCTCTCCCGGCCTCTTTCAATCCGTTCATTATTAACTTTAATATGAACAAGATCGACTGTACCCCGGCAGAGTTGCTGAATATGCTCTTGACTACTGAGGAGACTCTCAAGGGAAAGCCTTCAACCTCTGTCTTGATGTTTCCTTCCAGGAACAAGAAGAAGGGGAAGAAGGGCAAAGCCCCAGTCAAGAACTACAACAAGGCTCTGAAACAAAAGGTTAAGCGGTCGAAGCAATACAGATGTTTCCACTGTGGCCAGCTGGGTCACTGGAAAAAGGACTGTAAAGCGCTCCAGGGAGACAAGAGGGGAAGCATTGCTTCTGGCTCAGGTATTTTCGTGACTGAAGTCATGATATCTTCTTCTTCTATTTCATGGGTGTTGGACACTGCATGTGGAGTTCACATTTGTTCAAATGTACAGGAACTCAAGAGAAGAAGACAAGTGGGACAGCATGAGGTGGACCTACGAGTTGGAAACGGGGCACGGGTTGCTGCTGTTGCTGTAGGAGAATATTACATCTCATTACCATCTGGACTTGTATTAGAACTAAACAATTGTTACTTTGTTCCCAGCATTACTAAAAATATTATCTCTATTCCTGCTCTTGTCAGGAAAGGATTTTCCTTTGAATGTAACATTTCAAAGTGTGTTCTTTCTTTAGATAATATTGTTTATGCTACTGGATCAATTAACAATGGGTTATTCATGTTGGACATGGAATGTTCTATACATATTATTGATAATAAGAAAGCCAAGTATGCTGATGATAGCACCTTGCTATGGCATAGTCGTTTAGGCCATATTAACAAGAAACGCATTAAGCGGTTGCATGATCATGGACTGCTGGGATCATTCTCCTATGAGGAGATTGATACATGCAAAGATTGTTTGATGGGCAAAATGACGAAGTCACCTTTTCCTAACAAAGGTCAAAGGGCTTCAGGTTTACTTGACCTGATACACAGTGATGTGTGTGGGCCATTTAGTAAACATGCCAGAGGTGGCTATCAATACTTCATTACCTTTACTGATGATTTCAGTAGGTATGGTTATGTCTATCTTATGAGACATAAAAGTGAATCTTTTGACAAGTTCAAAGAGTTCAAGAATGAAGTACAAAATCAGCTAGGCCGAAATATCAAGGCACTTCGTTCTGATCGAGGTGGAGAATACCTAAGTCGAGAGTTTACTGACTATCTTAAGGAGTGTGGGATTATCTCACAGCTCACTCCACCAGGAACACCGCAATGGAATGGTGTGTCCGAGGGGAGGAACAGAACCTTACTGGATATGGTTCGTTCTATGATGAGTCAGGCTACTCTACCTTACTCCTTTTGGGGATTTGCACTGGAAACAGCTGCAAAGGTACTAAACCGAGTGCCATCCAAGGTAGTTTCAAAGACCCCATATGTGTTATGGTATGGCAAACAGCCGAGCTTGACATTTATAAAGATCTGGGGTTGCGAGGCTTATGTCAAAAAGCTCGCCTCTGGGAAACTAGAGAGCAGATCTGAGAAATGCATCTTTGTCGGTTACCCTAAAGAAACTAAGGGTTATTATTTCTACGATCCCAAAGAGAATAAGGTTTTTGTTGCTCGGACGGCTATTTTTCTTGAGAAGGAGTTTCTTCTGCAAGAAGCCAGTGGGAGAGAAATAAAGCTGGATGAGAATCCAGAGGAAGGGCAAAGTAGTCAAGCACAATTGGATGAGCCTGAGCCAGTAGAACAGGTTATTGAACAACCTGAGGCTCAGATATCACGGGAACCGCGAAGATCGGGAAGGATCCGTCGACAGCCTGAGCGCTATGATGGAGTCTACATCATTGATCATGATGAACCCCTCACTTATGCGGATGCGGTCAATGGACCGGACTCAGCGAGATGGCTTGAAGCTATGCGAGCCGAGATGGACTCCATGTCAGATAACCAAGTCTGGGATTTGGTTGATCCGCCTCCGGGAGTAATCCCTATAGGCTGTAAATGGATCTTCAAGAAGAAGATTGACATGGATGGTAACGTGGTTACCTATAAAGGCAGGCTAGTTGCGAAAGGTTTCAAACAAATCTACGGGATAGATTATGATGAAACTTTCTCTCCTGTAGCTATGTTCAAGTCTATTCGGATTCTTTTCGCGATAGCAGCATATTACGATTATGAGATCTGGCAAATGGATGTGAAGATGGCTTTCCTTAACGGAAAACTGGATGAGGATGTGTATATGACACAACCTGAAGGTTTCACTAATCCATCAGATCGTCATAGGATATGCAAGTTAAAGAAGTCCATTTATGGACTTAAGCAAGCATCTAGAAGCTGGAATATTCGTTTTGATGAATCGATCAGTGAATTTGGTTTCATCAAGAACGAAGATGACCTGTGTGTATATAAGAGGTTTAGTGGGAGCGTGATTACTTTCCTAGTCCTCTACGTCGATGATATCTTAATCATTGGAAACGATATTCCTGAACTGCATGCTGTTAAGGCATGGTTAAGGAAATGTTTTCAGATGAAAGATCTAGGAGAAGCAGCCTATGTATTAGGTGTGAAGATCTACAGGGATAGATCTAAGAGGCTTCTCGGGCTGTGCCAGAGTACTTACATCGATAAAGTCCTGGAGAGATTTCATTTAGAGAATTCTAAAAGAGGATATCTTCCAGTCAGACATGGTCTGAATCTTTCGAAGAGTCAGTGTCCACAAACACAGACTGAGAAAGATGAAATGGACAATACGCCTTATGCTTCGGCTATTGGATCCATTATGTATGCGATGTTGTGTACTCGCCCAGACGTCGCTTACGGGTTAAGCGTGACCAGTCGATTCCAAAGTAATCCAGGTCAGGCGCACTGGATTACAGTCAAGAACATTTTAAAATATTTGCGGAGGACCAAAGATATGTTCTTGATATATGGAGGTCAGGAAGAACTCAGTATTGAAGGATATACTGATGCTTTGTTCCAATCTGACCAGGATGATTTTCGATCGCAATCAGGCTATGTTTTTAGCTTGAATGGTGGAGCAGTGGTGTGGAAAAGTTTCAAACAGTCAATTGTTGCTGATTCCACAACAGAAGCCGAGTATGTGGCAGCCTCGGAAGCATCCAAGGAGGCAGTGTGGATTCGTAAGTTCGTTCAGGAACTTGGTGTTGTTCCTTCGAGTGCAGATCCATTGGTTATCTTTTGTGATAACACTGGAGCAATAGCACAAGCAAAGGAACCACGGTCGCACCAGAAGTCCAAGCACATACAGAGACGGTTTCACTTGATCCGGGAGATCATTGATCGAGGCGAGATCAAAGTCTGCAAGGTTCATACAGATGACAATCTGGCAGACCCGCTTACCAAGCCTCTGGCGCAGCAAAAGCATGAGAAGCACTGTAATAATATGGGTTTGAGATTTCTCAACCATTAGATTAAGTGCAAGTGGGAGATTGTTGGGGTATGCCCTTAAGGCTAATGTTTGAGGTCTTGGGATTCTTTCAGTATCATGTATAAACTCTTATGTTTATAAAGGCAATGGTTGTTATTCAGTTTGTTACATTGTCTACTGCAATAATTGTACTTCTGAATAATGTCTCAATGCTGTTCAGCTAGGCTGACATGCTTTATGTCCTTAGTCGAGATATCTTGGTGAACATGAGACAGCCCTGATATGATTGAGACTAATATGTATTCTAATCTTATAGGATGCTTCGAGCATGGAATAAGATGTAGACTCATGGGTACATTGGTTGTACTGGACAGACCCTACTAGGATATTCAATTGCTTGTCACAATGTGAATAATCCTTGATTGCAACAAGTGGCACATGTCCTTTGACTTGAGATCACTTGTGTTTCTAAATGATGATTGTCATTGTTTTGAGGTAGTTCAATATCATTTGAAACATAATGGTTATCAACTATCTTGGATAATGATCATGAGTCAGGTTAGGGCACTAGTGATAGATAAAGGATTGCCGTCTCCTTAATTGGAGTGTGATGTTCTAATGGGGCCCCCCTGGATGAGATGATTGAGAAAGTGTATGGCCATACCCAGGTGACTATGTTCATCTGGTCTAATCATGCTCATCATATTGGAGCTACAGGCTTGACATGCTTGTCCAATAAGAACATCCAGTGGCAAAGGAAATATGTATGCCTAGTGAGTTGATTCACACTTGTGCTGTGGTTTGGGTGTAGTCTTGGAAGACTCTTTCCTCTATATCGGGAGACAGTGATGTGTTGCTAGATACCCCTCACTGATCGTGATAACGTAAGTTATCGTTACCGACATTTGAAGGAAACCCTCAGGGTCGCACAATTTGATGATATGGCTTACTTAAGTCAGATCGTGTGAACTGAATTGTTTTGGTTCAGTTTAAAGGGATTTAAACTCTGATTGTAAGTGAGATCTGGTCTGATCATGTTTGATTGATTAGGGCTTGAGATCGGTAAGCTTTGATCGAGAGAGTTGATGCTAGATCGATGAGATCAAGAGCATCAAGAGATGAACGGTCAGATCCTGAACCTTAGGGTTTAAGGTGATCTGGACAAAGGCTTGGTTTGATTTGATTTTTTAGCCAAATTGGGTTGAACCGAATGGCTTGAACCAGTTCACATGGGTGAACGCATGGTTCAAAGTCTTCATGGCGCTTTGGGCGGTTTGCCTTGAGTGAGCGCACGGTTCATGAATGCATGAACGCATGAAGTGAAGGTTTACTATTTTTGGAAGAGGCGTTTTCCAAAATAGAGACCACACCTCACGTTCGACGCACTCATGCTATTCTCGCCCCTTTTTGCCTCTTCCTCTCGACGGCTTCTCGTGTGGTGAAGAAGGTTGTCGCCAAGGAGAAGAAGAAGATCGCCAAGCAAGATCTCTCATTCCTTCCATTCGACAAGCACCCTTGGAGAACCTTGCTAGCACAAGGATCAACAAGGAGTAGGCTACATCACCTTGTGTGCGCACCGTGTGGAGGAGAAGCACTCGATTCTCTTCTTCCTAGACGCCATTCGAACTAATGGCTATGGTATGATTCAATCTAAAGATTTAAGTTGATCATATATGATGCATACGATTCTTGATGCCCTATTTTCTGCCCATGCACAAAGTTTTTCATATGCGCATGTTTAGGGTTTCGCCCCCCTCTTGAAAGGGGTCCTTCACGACTATCAATGCACATGCACCATGACCCATCCTTCTTGGGCATGAGCAGTGTGGGGACAACACAAGGGTTGAGGCTCTCGCTGATGTACCCCTTAGTGAGGAGTTCATCCACTTGACACTGCGGTTCAGCATGCTCCGCGGGGTTGAGTCGATGGTGGGGCAAGTTAGGGAGGGGTGCTCCTGGGACAAGGTCAATTGCATGCTAGATCTCCCTCTCTGGAGGAAGACCATGAGGCAAATCATCGGGGCTGATATCGCTAAACTCGGAAAGTAGAGCGGACACCTCAATAGGAGGCGCCAGGTCGATGAACGGCATGGAAGCCTGCCCCTCATGCATCATGAGCCCCTTGGATGCGTGGGCCTCACGAACCAGCGCGGGGGTGCGCATGAGGGAGACCATGGTGGGACGCGGAGGGGCAGATGTCGTGGGTGTGATCACACCCTTAGAGGTTGATGCACGGAGCTCCTTGGGTGGAGCCAGGATCAAACGAATCTTCTGGTCGTTGTGGTCAAGCACATAAGTGTTCGACTGGCCATAGTAGACTACATCCTGGTCATATAACCACGGACGCCCGAGGAGGATGTGGGCGACGTCCATAGCCACCACATCGCACCATACCTTATCGCGGTAGTTCCTGAAAGCAATGGGAACCTGACATCGGTGGGTGACCGGAAGACTCGATGTATCCACCCACACGATGGAGTAAGGTTTCGGGTGAGGCTCAAGGCGAAGACCGAAGCGTGTGATCACGGTCCAAGAGACCACGTTCAAGCTACTACCCCCATCGATGACAATCTTACATGAGTGCCTGTTGCACTTGATGTAAGTCGTGAAAATACTCGTGCGCCTCCAATCCTCGGATGGCAGGGGCTGGACAAGAGTGCAGCGCACCACTGCGAGTGTGGGGTGACCCGACTCTTCGCCACTCGTGTAACACTCGGCCTCGACGTTGTGCTCGGCTGGGTCGCGAGTGATGGTGGCGACGCGTGCAGGGCCCTTGTCCGCAAGGGTGGACTTCTTGGGGCAATCACGCGACAAGTGGCCCAGTTGCAAGCAGTTTAACAGGTCACTCGAGTAGATGAGGCCTCAGGGTGTGGGCACCTAGGGGACTGATGGGACTGGGATGTGGGACGTGGTTCTAGACGAGGTTCCGACCATTCGGGTTGGGGGTGGACATGCGGGGGACCGCCGGCAGACAGTCATCTATGGAACCGGACCTCGCTGTGCGTAGCCGCGGCATGAAGGTCATGCTCTATGTCTCTAGCGCACTGAAAGGTCTGGTCAAACATCTCCGAACCATACGTGGGCAAGGCTCGACAGATATCGGTGAGGAGCCCATTCTTAAATTTGGACAATACTAACTCAAGGTCCTCCTGCAAGTTGCACCGGAGCTGCAACATCTCAAAGGTGAGGCGGTACTCCTTGACGGTACTCGAACCTTGGTGCAAGCTACTATACTGGTCAAAGAGACGCTGCTTATACGAAGGGGGTACGTATCGCTCACAGAGGCGATACCGCATCTCTGCCCACTCAATGATCGGGGGAAGGGCTTGTTGCACATTTTGGCACTCCACGTTTTCCCAGTGTAAACGTGCAGGCCCTTCAAGCAAGGTGAGCACATACCTAACACGCGTGTGTGGCGGCCAATCGCTGAGGTCAAAATATGCATCAACGGACGTGACCCAATCAAGGAACTGCATGGGATCAAGATCGCCCGCGAAGGGCATGGGGGTGTTCCGAATGAAGTGGCGGAAATCGCCATCTGCCTGAGGATGCTCAACGCGAGTGTGCGCTGGGGTGCGAGGTGAAGCCCATGCATGGCCAAAGCGACCGTTGGGTTTGGGACCTTGCACAGCCCATACATCGTCGTCATCAAGTGGTTCATGACCATGACCTGGGTCCCCGTGAGCCCCGTACGGCCTTGGGCGACCCCATTCGTCCTCATAGCCACGCCGATGGGCGGGCGCGGCTAACGGGTGTAACTCTCTAGTAGGGGCTGGGTTTGTGGACGCTGGAGGATTAACCGGTTTTGGGTGTCTATACTCCGTGGACCCATGGTGATCAGTGAGGTTCTGGATCCCAACCAAAATCTGCTGGTTCATGGTATCCATGCTTGCCTTGTGGGCATCCACTCGTGAGGATAGTGCCTCAAGCTTCGCATCAATTCGCACTATAGCCATAGACTCTAAACGGGTGCTAGCCCCTTCCGAAGGCTGGACCGACTCTTGGGTTTCAGGGATGGTATCCGGAAATTGGGAGGACATGACTTGTGACTTCGTAGTCACCATGCACAAACAAGGGTGGACCAGACTAAGCAAGATGTTGAGAAAATGCGGAAACGATGCGGAAATATGCTATGCGGGGGAGTTGGACCGTGCGAATGATAAGAATCGAACGCGCAACTCCCTCTGATACCAGAATTGATGAAGCTTCTATAGGTGGGAGGTCCTTAAGCCATACTCTACTGTGTTTACACAATGCACAGAAATCGTGAGAGGGCCTGAAGATGAGGGAAGTAAAAGCGCTTCGAAAAATAGCCAGAAACACGAGGAATTAGCGCAAAAAATCCGTTCTGGGGCAATACAAATGCTAGAGGAAAACAACATCACCCAACTATGTGAAATTGACTCACTAACCTCTTGAGCAACTTTAGGCGCAACATGTTACAGGTGACGGGTTTGCGGGGTTCAGCTAGCATGCCTATGCACCTGCGACCAAACCGCGAATAAGAGATTGTCCACGCCTCCAACGTTCGGATACTCATGGGTGAGGGGGTGAAGGAAAACACACAGCGAAACGGGACAGCAAGCGGAAGGTAAACAAATAGGCGAACTTGACCCACCGGAAGCAATGGGATTTACTTGTTGGAATGCAGAAAACAACTCCGAGTCGAAGCACCGGCTGCGACTCTTACTGTTGGTGTATATGACCTAGGACCTAGTTTTGGTCCATCTTTGTACTACTTGACACTGATATTTATATATATCTTTCTGGCATTGTCATTATCTATGTTTGTTTACATCTGTGATTATGTACTTACATGATAATGTCCCTGGAGACAGATTGTATCTGTGCTCAAATGATTATCCCCAGTCGATGAACCTGAGTGGATATGGGACAGCACTGGTACTTGTGAGACTAGTATTGGGAAACCCCGAGGATAATTAAAAAAATTTTCATAGAAAGCACAGCGGAAGAATAACCCTGAAACAGGCCAGTCCCAAAAACCCAGTGAAGATCATCATATGAGGGAGTCGACACGATGAGATGAGAAGCTACCTTGAAGCAATTTGAGACGATGTTGATGCAGGCGCCCAAGTGTGCACCCTCTGTAGTCTCACACACACGGATGCTTCGAGTCTTCTTCTTCTTCCACGCCTGGTGCTAGCCTCGGGAAGAAGATCCACGCCAAGGGAGTTCCTCTTGAACACTTGCGCCAATCACCAAGGTGGGGAAGCACCAAGAGAAGAAGAGGAAGAAGATCTCTTTAGTCTTGATGGAAGAAGAGGAGAAAATCTCTAAGAACCCCAAGCTTTCGCCCCTCCAATTGTCTCCACGCCTCCAAGAGGAATTAGTGCCATGAGAGGGGCGGGCTAGGGTCTCTTTTATAGAGATCATGTGTGGCTTGGAGAAGAATTAGGAGAGCATGATTTTAGGAATTAATTAATTAAATCCTAATCTATTTAGGACTCTAATTAATTTAAATAAAATTAGCCCTATTAAATCCCCACAAAAATAGGACTCCAATTAATTAATTAATTAGCCCCTATTTTATCTCAAATGATTAATTCAACATTAACTTTAATTTATCACATGATATTAATGAAGGCATAGGTGCTAACCCTAGTCTAACTAGGGTTAATATGCGCTTACCTTTTCTTCTCCTTAAGCCCAATTAACTTATCAGTAAGCCCTGTTAGGGTCCCCTTCTAGGGGGAGCGAGAAACCCTAAGGTGAGTACCCCTTTCAAGAGGGGGGGGCGCAAGTGACCTTTCTTTGTTTTAGCAGCGGAATTAGGGTTTCACATTTGATCCCATGCTATACATTCATATGATCAACTTAAACATCAAGTGAAAGATGCGTTACCATGGCCATGAGAAGGAGGCAGCTTGGAAGCAAAGACCAAGAGAGATCTTCTCCACAAGTGACGCACACAAGAAGAGAGATGGCTTCTTCTTGTTGATCTTTGTGCTAGCAAAGATCTTCAAGTGTCCTTGCCGAATGGAAGGGATGGGAGACGAGATCTTGCTTGGGCGAGAGCTCCACACGTTCGTCCACCTCTTCTCCACACGCAAATTGCAAGAAGCCAAGCGAAGTGAAGTCTAGTGGTGAACGGCTTGGCGTTAGGCGTTTTGAAGAAGAGGCCTTGATGACTTACCATAAATGGAAGCATGCACTCATAAACGACCAAAACGCCTTCACCCTTTCGAACCATGCATTCACATAAGTGAACCGGTTCTCTTTTGGTTCAATTGCATTTGGTTCAACAAACCAAATCAAATAAGCCCAAGCCCCCTTTGGTCTAGATCATATCAAACCCTAAGGTTCAAGATCTAACCGTTCATCTCCTGATGCTCCTGATCTCACCGATCTAGCATCACCTCTCTCGATCGAAGCTTACCGATCTCAAGCCCTAATCAATCAAACATGATCAGACCAGATCTCACTTACAATCAGAGATTAAATCCCTTTAAACTGAACCCAAACAATTCAGTCCACACGATCTGACTCAAGTAAGCCATATCATCAAATTGTGCGACCCTGAGGGTTTCCTTTAAATGTCGGTAACGATAACTTTCGTTATCACGATCAGTGAGGGGTATCTAGCAACACATCACTGTCTCCCGATATAAAGGAAAGAGTCTTCCAAGACTACTCCCAAAACACAGCACAAGGGTGAATGCACTTCACTAGGCATACATGTTTCCTTTGCCACTGGATGTTCTTATTGGACAAGCGTGTCAAGCCTGTGACTCCAATATGATGAGCATGATTAGATCAGATGAACATAGTCACCTGGGTATGGCCATACACTTTCTCAATCATCTCATTCAGGGGGGCCCCTTTAGAACACCACACTCCTTGAACAAGGAGACGGCAATCCTTTATCTATCACTAGTGTCCTAACCTGACTCATGATCATTATCCAAGATAGTCTATAATCATTATGTTTCAAATGATATTGAACTACCTCAAAACAATGACAATCATCATCTAGAAACACAAGTGATCTCAAGTCAGAGGACATGTGCCACTTGATGCAAACAAGGATTATTCACATTGTGACAAGCAATTGAATATCCTAGTAGGGTCTGTCCAGTACATCCAATGTACCCATGAGTCTACATCTTATTCCATGCTCGAAGCATCCTATAAGATTAGAACACATATTAGTCTCAATCATATCAAGGCTGTCTCATGTTCACCAAGATATCTCGACTAAGGACATATGCATGTCAGCCTAGCTGAACAGCATTGAGACATTATTCAGAAGCACAGTTATTGCAGCAGACAATGTAACAAACTGAATAATAACCATTGCCTTTATAAACACAAGAGTTTATTACATGATACTTTTACAATCCCAAGGCCTCAAACATTAGCCTTAAGGGCATACCCTAACAATCTCCCACTTGCACTTAATCTAATGGTTGAGAAATCTCAAACCCATATTATTACAGTGCTTCTCATGCTTCTGCTGCGCCAGAGGCTTGGTAAGCGGGTCAGCCAGATTGTCGTCTGTATGAACCTTGCATATTTTGATCTCGCCACGATCAATGATCTCCCGGATCAAGTGAAACCGTCTCTGTATGTGCTTGGACTTCTGGTGCGACCGTGGTTCCTTTGCTTGTGCAATGGCTCCAGTGTTATCACAGAAGATAACCAAAGGATCTGCACTCGAAGGAACAACACCAAGTTCTCTCACGAACTTACGAATCCACACTGCCTCCTTGGATGCTTCCGAGGCTGCAACATACTCGGCTTCTGTTGTGGAATCAGCAACAGTAGACTGTTTGAAACTCTTCCACACCACTGCTCCACCATTCAAGCTAAAAACATAGCCTGATTGCGATCGGAAATCTTCCTGGTCCAACTGGAACGAAGCGTCAGTATATCCTTCTATACTGAGTTCTTCCTTACCACCATATATCAAGAACATATCTTTGGTCCTCCGCAGATATTTTAAAATGTTCTTGACTGCAATCCAGTGCGCCATACCTGGATTACTTTGGAATCGACTGGTCACGCTTAACCCGTAAGCGACGTCAGGGCGAGTACACAACATCGCATACATAATGGACCCAATAGCCGAAGCATAAGGCGTATTATCCATTTCATCTTTCTCAGTCTGTGTTTGTGGACACTGACTCTTCGAAAGATTCAGACCATGTCTGACTGGAAGATATCCTCGTTTAGAATTCTCTAAATGAAATCTCTCCAGGACTTTATCGATGTAAGTACTCTGGCACAGCCCGAGAAGCCTCTTAGATCTATCCCTGTAGATCTTCACACCTAATACATAGGCTGCTTCTCCTAGATCTTTCATCTGGAAACATTTCCTTAGCCATGCTTTAACAGCATGCATTTCAGGAATATTGTTTCCAATGATTAAGATATCATCGACGTAGAGGACTAGGAAAGTAATCACGCTCCCACTAAACCTCTTATATACACACGGGTCATCCTCGTTCTTGATGAAACCAAACTCAGAGATTGATTCATCAAAACGAATATTCCAGCTTCTAGATGCTTGTTTCAGTCCATAAATGGACTTCTTTAACTTGCATATTTTATGACGATCTGATGGATTAGTGAAACCTTCAGGTTGTGTCATATACACATCCTCATCCAGATTTCCATTAAGGAAAGCGGTCTTCACATCCATCTGCCAGATCTCATAATCGTAATATGCTGCTATCGCGAAAAGAATCCGAATAGACTTAAACATGGCCACAGGTGAGAAAGTTTCATCATAATCTATCCCAAAGATTTGTTTGAAACCTTTCGCAACAAGCCTGCCTTTATAGGTAACCACGTTACCATCCATGTCAATCTTCTTCTTGAAGATCCATTTACAGCCTATAGGGATAACTCCCAGAGGCGGATCAACCAAATCCCAGACTTGGTTATCTGACATGGAGTCCATCTCGGCTCGCATAGCTTCAAGCCATCTAGCTGACTCCGGTCCACTGACCGCATCCGCATAAGTCAGGGGTTCATCATTATCAATGATGTAGACTCCGTCATAGCGCTCAGGCTGTCGACGGATCCTTCCCGATCTTCGCGGTTCCCGTGATATCTGAGCCTCAGGTTGTTTAGTAACCTGTTCTACCGGCTCAGGCTCATCCAACTGTGCTTGACTACTTTGTCCTTCCTCTGGATTCTCATCCAGCTTTATTTCTCTCCCACTGGCTTCTTGCAGAAGAAACTCCTTCTCAAGAAAAATGGCCGTCCGAGCAACAAATACCTTGTTCTCTTTGGGATCGTAGAAATAATAACCCTTAGTTTCCTTAGGGTAACAGACAAAGATACATTTCTCAGATCTGCTCTCCAGTTTCCCAGAGGCGAGCTTTTTGACATAAGCCTCGCACCCCAGATCCTGATAAATGTCAAGCTCGGCTGTTTCCCATACCATAACTCGTATGGAGTCTTTGAAACTGCCTTGGATGGCACTCGGTTTAGTACCTTTGCAGCTGTTTCCAGTGCAAATCCCCAAAAGGAGTATGGAAGAGTAGCCTGACTCATCATATAACAAACCATATCAAGTAACGTTCTATTTCTCCTCTCGGACACACCATTCCATTGCGGTGTTCCTGGTGGAGTGAGCTGTGAGATAATCCCACACTCCTTCAGATAGTCAGTAAATGCATGACTCAAGTATTCTCCACCTCGATCAGAACGAAGTGCCTTAATATTTCGGCCTAGCTGATTCTGTACTTCATTTTTGAACTCTTTGAACTTGTCAAAAGATTCACTTTTATGTCTCATTAAATAGACATACCCATATCTACTGAAATCATCAGTAGAGGTAATGAAGTACTGATAGCCACCTCTGGCATGTTTACTAAATGGCCCACACACATCACTGTGTATAAGGTCAAGTAAACCTGAAGCCCTTTGACCTTTGTGAGGAAAAGGAGACTTCGTCATTTTACCCATTAAACAAGCTTTGCATGTATCAATCTCCTCATAGGAGAATGATCCCAGCAGTCCATGATCATGCAACCGCTTAATGCGCTTCTTGTTAATATGGCCTAAACGACTATGCCATAGCAAGGTGCTGTCATCAGCATACTTGGCTTTCTTTTTATCAATGTTTTGTATAGAATATTCCATGTCCAACATGAATAACCCATTGTTAATTGAACCAGTAGCATAAACAATATTATCAAGAGTAATATAACACTTTGAAATCTTGCATTCAAAGGAAAACCCTTTCCTGACAAGAGCAGGAATAGAGATAATATTTTTGGTAATACTGGGTACAAAATAACAATTGTTTAATTCTAATACAATGCCAGATGGTAATGAGATGTAATAATCCCCTACAGCAACAGCAGCAACCCGTGCCCCGTTTCCAACTCGTAGGTCCACCTCATGCTGTCCCACCTGCCTTCTCTTGAGTTCCTGCACATTTGAACAAATGTGAACTCCACATGCAGTGTCCAACACCCATGAAATGGAAGAAGAAGATAACATGACCTCAGTCACATATATACCTGAGCCAGAAGCAATGCTTCCCCTCTTATCTCCTTGGAGCGCTTTACAGTCCTTTTTCCAGTGACCCAGCTGGCCACAGTGGAAACACCTGTTGTCCTTTGACCGCTTTACCTTCTGTTTCAGAGCCTTGCTATAACTCTTGACAGGGGCTTTGCCCTTCTTCCCCTTCTTCTTGTTCCTGGAAGGAACCATTAAGACAGAGGTTGAAGGCTTTCCCTTCAGAGTCTCCTCAGTAGTCAAGAGCATATTCAGCAGCTCTGCCGGAGTACAATCGATTTTGTTCATATTAAAGTTAATAATGAACGCATCGAAAGAGGGCGGGAGAGACTGCAGAATAATGTCTACAGCAAGCTCCTGGTTGATGGTATGCCCCAGTTTCTCCAGAGCCTCCTTGTGCCCAATCATCTTGAGCACGTGAGCTCCCACTGGGCTCCCTTCAGCCAGTTTGCTCTGAAAGAAAAGCTTTGTCAAATTATAGCGTTCTGTCCTCGCCTGTGCAGCATACAGCATCTTGAGGTTCGCTATAATCTCTATAGCCGACATATCCTCATGCTGACGCTGCAGCGGTGGCGTCATAGACGCTAGCATCAGGCAAGCGACATCAATGCTATCATTGACATGCTTTTCATAGGCATCACGAACCGCCCTTGCGGCGTTCGCAGCGGGTTGAGGCGGCACAGCCGTCTCGAGGACATACAGTTTCCTCTCTGCCTTAAGAACGATCTTAAGGTGTCCGAACCAGTCTGAGAAGTTTGGCCCAGCAAACTTCTCCCTTTCCAGTAGGGATCGCACATTGAAGCTCATGGTGTTCGTTGCTGCAGGAATCTACAACAATGCAAGAACAGCAAGGTCAGTATCAATGTTAAGAATCAATCAGGACTTAAGAATGATTCTTTTTCTCACTATTTTATCTGGCTGAAAAATCCAGCAAAACAGCCCGAAAGAGTAGAACTCTTTTAGTGAGATGGGATCCAGATTTCATACTTGGTCTCCGCGTCCCGCTCAGGCGAGATAAGATGCACAGAGATGACAAGCACTAATTTCTGGTAGGCTGTCCCAGCCAATCGCCAACCCGTGCGATTCCCCTTCACCTGGGCAATCCAGCAGACTGTGCCAACTGAGTTGGTACAACACAGTCTCTGATCCCTCAGATGGCTGCCTCCATGCGCTACCATATGCGCCACATATGTAGCCTACATGGTCAAGCTGACCCGACCTACTCCCTGGACCACCACGTGCTATGCTGAGCAACGAGAAGCGATAAATCCCTTCTCTGTAACACGCAGGTGTAATCCTGCACCGTCTGAAGATAGATGGACGTGCCCACTGAGTGGGTACAACACGGCTCCAACGATAGTCAGAACAGTGAGGTTTCGCGTCAGAAGGCATTACGTGCTTGATATTTTAGCGTTTGGATTTTAACGGTCTTTTATCTTCTTACTATCAGGCAAATCCTATGGCTATAGCAGAAGATAAATAACTCATGCAATTCTAATTATTAAACAATAAAAGAAAGCATGGATCTTATGTGGTAAAAGCCCATAGCCTAAGTAAGACCTTAAATAACTTAAGTCTTCACTTGCTTTTCTTGGGTCTTTTGCATCTCATCTGGTCCAACCCAGGGCCCTAGCGCTCAATGCAGCTCAGGTGCGCCCACCAGCTGAATGCGCCTCTGCGATGTGTGCTTTTGTGCTCTTGTCTAATCAAAATACATTTTGATCTATCTAGACAAGCTTGACTCGCAGGTCAATTATACAAATTAATTAAAAATGTGATTCGCAGATCACAATAAAAATTAATTTACAAGTTTAATTCCAGGCTCGCAGGCCCCAGCACATCACACATTAAATTGGGCATCCCACATAAGATTAAATAAACAAACATCATGGCATCATGCAATCAACATGTGATCCATTATAAAGAAAATAAAAGTTTTGAAAACCCATTGGCATCAATTTTAATTTTCTTATGTGCCCTACAACCTTACAACGGTCCATTGATAGGGATCCACTCAACAATCTAGTTAGATCCATGCCCTTTCATGCACCAAGTCCTAACTGACTCGAGTTGACCTAATGGTCAACCATGCATGCGCCAAGGGCTGAACAACCAACATGAGTTCTGGCAAGCGGGTGTGACCCCGGGCCTAACTCATGTGTGTTCACTGGTTGTCTCAACCAGACCTCGCTACACGCCTGTGATGCAATCGACCTATAGCCACCTCGTGCTTGTGCACAGGTGCCATCTGGTCGATCCATCTAGGCTGTCAGATGGTCTGATCAGACTATGTGGATCTAACCTAGAGGGTGACTTCAACCCCATCAACCCGTCTAAGGGTTTATAGTAAGTGCATATAGATCTAAATGTTTGCGCGCAAGTAGATATAAGTTTTGATGAAATACCATTCAACATACTTAACATGCGCCAACAAGAACATGCATAAACATGAACATCACACATGCGCCAAACACCTAAAACCTAGCATGTGGTTGCGCATGTGAAATAGATCTATACTAACAAGGATCACAAAACAAACAAAGCAATCATATGAACATATATTAACCGCTCTGATACCAATTGTTAGGGTCCCCTTCTAGGGGGAGCGAGAAACCCTAAGGTGAGTACCCCTTTCAAGAGGGGGGGGGCGCAAGTGACCTTTCTTTGTTTTAGCAGCGGAATTAGGGTTTCACATTTGATTGCATGCTATACATTCATATGATCAACTTAAACATCAAGTGAAAGATGCGTTACCATGGCCATGAGAAGGAGGCGGCTTGGAAGCAAAGACCAAGAGAGATCTTCTCCACAAGTGACGCACACAAGAAGAGAGATGGCTTCTTCTTGTTGATCTTTGTGCTAGCAAAGATCTTCAAGTGTCCTTGCCGAATGGAAGGGATGGGAGACGAGATCTTGCTTGGGCCCACACGTTCGTCCACCTCTTCTCCACACGCAAATTGCAAGAAGCCAAGCGAAGTGAAGTCTAGTGGTGAACGGCTTGGCGTTAGGCGTTTTGAAGAAGAGGCCTTGATGACTTACCATAAATGGAAGCATGCACTCATAAACGACCAAAACGCCTTCACCCTTTCGAACCATGCATTCACATAAGTGAACCGGTTCTCTTTTGGTTCAATTGCATTTGGTTCAACAAACCAAATCAAATAAGCCCAAGCCCCCTTTGGTCTAGATCATATCAAACCCTAAGGTTCAAGATCTAACCGTTCATCTCCTGATGCTCCTGATCTCACCGATCTAGCATCACCTCTCTCGATCGAAGCTTACCGATCTCAAGCCCTAATCAATCAAACATGATCAGACCAGATCTCACTTACAATCAGAGATTAAATCCCTTTAAACTGAACCCAAACAATTCAGTCCACACGATCTGACTCAAGTAAGCCATATCATCAAATTGTGCGACCCTGAGGGTTTCCTTTAAATGTCGATAACGATAACTTTCGTTATCACGATCAGTGAGGGGTATCTAGCAACACATCACTGTCTCCCGATATAAAGGAAAGAGTCTTCCAAGACTACTCCCAAAACACAGCACAAGGGTGAATGCACTTCACTAGGCATACATGTTTCCTTTGCCACTGGATGTTCTTATTGGACAAACGTGTCAAGCCTGTGACTCCAATATGATGAGCATGATTAGATCAGATGAACATAGTCACCTGGGTATGGCCATACACTTTCTCAATCATCTCATTCAGGGGGGCCCCTTTAGAACACCACACTCCTTGAACAAGGAGACGGCAATCCTTTATCTATCACTAGTGTCCTAACCTGACTCATGATCATTATCCAAGATAGTCTATAATCATTATGTTTCAAATGATATTGAACTACCTCAAAACAATGACAATCATCATCTAGAAACACAAGTGATCTCAAGTCAGAGGACATGTGCCACTTGATGCAAACAAGGATTATTCACATTGTGACAAGCAATTGAATATCCTAGTAGGGTCTGTCCAGTACATCCAATGTACCCATGAGTCTACATCTTATTCCATGCTCGAAGCATCCTATAAGATTAGAACACATATTAGTCTCAATCATATCAAGGCTGTCTCATGTTCACCAAGATATCTCGACTAAGGACATATGCATGTCAGCCTAGCTGAACAGCATTGAGACATTATTCAGAAGCACAGTTATTGCAGCAGACAATGTAACAAACTGAATAATAACCATTGCCTTTATAAACACAAGAGTTTATTACATGATACTTTTACAATCCCAAGGCCTCAAACATTAGCCTTAAGGGCATACCCTAACAAGCCCAACTATATAATGGGCCTAGCCGCCCAAGGTCCATTATGCATGTTAATCAACCCATTGGATCCAATCCAATTTGACCCAAGGTCAAACGAGGTTAACCATGGTTAATTTGGTCAATATGCCAAAAATGGAAGTTGGCCTTAATAAGGTTCTTCCATCTCATTAGGCCCATTGGCGCTGATGAATCTCCAAAATAGATCTGAATTAGCCAATAACTCGATCCAAAGGCTATCCGATCAATACGAAAACTCAAGCATCAAGATGTGCGACCCTGTAGGTTCCTTTGACGTTGGCAATGTTGACCTAAGGTCACCACAAGCAGTGAGTGGCACCTAGCAGTGCATCGCTGCTACCCAAGTCATCGGAATGGATATCGACATCGACATCCTCGTCATCGCAACTAGGCACTGATGCATTATTGTCCCTTTGCCAAACTGATATCCGATTGGACAAGTGTGTCACCACTTGTTTTAACCCAATCACATGGTTATGACTAAATCAGGTTCTCACCTAGGTATAGCCATACCCTATAAGGGGCCCTGTAGATATCAAACTTCCCTCAGGAAGGGGCAAATCCTCTATCTGTCAATTGATCTTCTCATATGGGTCGTGACATACTCAATGACAACTGTTATGACCTCCCAACTACGGCGAGATGTTAGGTTGTATCAAAGCATGTCCCTAACCACATAGAAGAGTCAATGACCTCAAGTCTAGGGATCAACACATCTCCTGTCACTTGTGAGGATAACTCATGACACCAAGTCATTGCCTCACAGTGGGTCGATCCAGTATATCTACCACTGATATACTCATATGTCTGCGTTAGCATTTCATACCTAACCAGCCCATATACCAGTCTCTCATGTACCATAGCTGTCTCATATCTAGTAAGTGATGACACCAAATTTTATAGTAAATTTCATGCCATTTTGTATATCTTTTTGTGTCATATTATTACTACTTTGCTTATTTTTATACCTTTTTTATCAAACATTGCAAAATCTACTTCTATTTTGGTTTTTCATGATTTTCAAGTAAAAATGCACGATTTTAAGTCGATTTTAAGCAATCTAGATGCATGAATGAATTCACCACATCAAGAGGAGATCACACGTAAAATTTCAAGAGAATTGGAGCTTCATAGTGGATTACGGCACCCCCATTATGGATTTTACGGTACCGTAATTTGACTACACTCGCAGATAAAAATTACGGTACTGCCGTAATTCCCATGAGGTGCCGTATTTTGGGATTTTTCCAACCAGAGTTTTCATGGAAATTACGGCACTGCCGTAAAGAAGATCACGGTACCATAATTACAGATGATTTCCTACCCGAGAGATTTGAAGAAATACGGCACTACCGTAATGATCTTTATGGGCCGTATTTTGGTCCAGAAACATACATAAGAAAATACGGCACAGCTATAACCATTTTTACGGGCCGTAATCTTGAAAAAATAATTCACAGAGCAAAAATTACGGCAGGGCCGTAAAGACTATTACGGCGGTAATTACAATTTAAAAACGCGAGTTTTACGGGCCCGAATTTTGCGTAGACCATATCTTTTGATCCAGTCTTCCAAATTGAGATCTGAAAGATGATGTAGACTCATATTTAAGAGGAGAAGACACACAAAGTGAAAGGAGGAATTTTTATTGAGTATTGAGCGAGGAATTGATAGAGAGGTGCTTAGGGTTCGGCCTCATGCCGAGAGGCATAGAGACTACCTCAAGTCGTGAAATTTACATTGAAGCTTCGTATGGAGTAGGAGAGCACACACCAGAAGTTTCAGAGCGTTTGGAGTCCGATCGGAGGAGAAATCAACAAAACAACGGTGATAGTGCTGTTCAAAGGCAATTACGCAGCACCTGTTTTGTAACTTTTCTTCCTTTTCTTGATTTCTAATCCTCTGAAATTATGTTTTATTGTAATCCTTTCACCATGCAAGCTTAGATCTTTTTATGGGACATGGGGTGTAATCCCCTTGGTTTGTTAATGACTAGAAAACATTAACTTTTGTCATGATAATTTTATTATGATAATTTTACTTTTGTGATTGATTGTTCTTTGATTCTCCTTAGTTATATAAATATCAGCATGTTTTAGAATTTTTCAAAATAGACTGAGAGGTTGATTGTGAAATTCGGAACCCTAGATATCATTGCGTTTGGAACTTATCGTAAGAGATTAGGTTTGTTCTTTGAACTCTGGTTTTTTAGTGATTTTATCGCCATGTTGATTTTCTGATTCTTTGGATTGAGTTATTGTGTTAAACGTAGAGATCTTGTGCGAGAGTGAGGATCAAAACGTTGGATAACCTTAAGTAGAACTGGTGATGAGTTTCAGGATGCACGAGAGTGATCCTTGAGTTTCCACATGGGATTTTTGACTTAGAATTTGGATGCACGAGAGTGATCCTTGAGTTCTTTGTTCAATGATTTACTTATTTTCAGCATTGGATAGATCTTGCACGAGAGTAAGGATTGGTCCTTTGTATGATTGTCTGCGTGAGAGCGAGATGATCCTTTTATGAAGTAAATTAAATCTTTATAGTAATGAAATTTGACTGACAACCTTTATTTCCTTCTAGTCATTAGAATTAAGGTGGATGAACCCCTAGTCCCAGTTTCTCTCTGATATACTTTTCTGAGTTCTTTTCGATCGATTGTTTAACACTATTCGGTTTGCTTAGTTAGTGAGAAAACATCTATTTGTTACTTAACATGTAGGTCTCTGTGGTTCGATATCTATTTTATTACTTCGAAGTATCCGTGAACTTGCGGATAACAACACTAAGGTACTTGACTGGGGGCAAAAAGTTTGAGCGCAGATCTAATCTGTCTCCAGGGACATTATCACCTAAGTACACATTCGCAGATGTAAACAAATGATGATAAGTACACATTCACAGATGTAAACAAATGATGATAACGACAATGCCAGAATGATATTTAAATATCAATGTTAAATAGTACAATAATGGACCAATATTAGGTCCTAGGGCATATACACCAACAATCTCTCACTTGCACTAAGACCTAGAGGTTGAGGAATCTCAACCTCATATCTCTAGCATGACCATCATGCTTCTGCTGCGCCAAAGCCTTGGTCAATCGGTCTGCCAGATTGTTCTCTGTGTCAACTCTACTAATCTTAACATCACCTCGATCAATGATCTCTCTGATCCGATAAAATCTCCTGAGTATGTGTTTGGACCTTTGATGAGACCGTAGTTCCTTTACCTGTGCAATCACCCCATGTTGTCACAATAGAGCTCAATGGGATCCATAGCAGTTGGAACCACCTGAATATCAGAAACGAACTTCCTTATCCAAACAGCTTCTTTGGCTGCCTCAGAAGTGGCGACATACTCAGCCTCTGTCGTAGAATCTGCTATGGTGGATTGCTTGAAGCTTTTCTAGAGAACAGCTCCTCTATTCAATTTAAACACATAGCCGACCTGCGATCTAAAGTCGTCTGGGTCTGACTGGAATGATGCATCTGTGTAGCCCTGAACACTGAGCTCTTCCTGTCCTCCATAGACCAAGAACAGATCCTTAGTTCTTCTCAGATACTTCAGGTGTTCTTTACAGCCACCCAGTGCCGCAGACCTAGATTGGATTGGTATCGGCTGGTTATGCTCACAACATAAGCCACATCTGGTCTAGTACATAACATTGCATACATGATCGACCTACTGCCGAAGCATAGGGCACTTGACTAATGTCATCCCTCTTAGCCTGTGTGGTGGGACACTGGCTCTTTGAGAGAGTAAGGCTATGTGTCACTAGAAGATATCCTTTCTTGGATTGCTCCAAGTTAAACCTCTCTAGGACCTTATCAATGTAGGTACTTTGACTAAGGGCCAAAAGCCTCTTAGATCTATCCCGGTAGATCCTTATGCCTAAAATATAGATGGCCTCCCCTAAGTCCTTCATCTCGAAACACCTCCCTAACCATGTCTTTACAGAGTTAAGACTAGGGATGTCGTTTCTGATGAGTAGTATGTCATCGACATACAAGACTAGAAAAATCACCAAGCTCCCACTGAATTTTCTGCACACACAGGCGTCATCTTCACTTTTGATAAAGCCATAGTCTCTCACAACTTCATCAAATCAAAAATTCCAACTTCGAGATGTTTGTTTTAATCCATAAATGGATCTCTTTAGCCTACAGACCTTTTTGGCATCTGTAGGATAGATGAAGCCATCAGGTTGTGTCATGTACACATCCTCAGTCAGTTTCCCATTAAGGAACGCTGTCTTAACATCCATCTGTCATATCTCATAGTCGTGGTATGCAACTATAGCAAGCAGAATCCGAATCGATTTGATCATGACAACTAGCGAAAAAGTTTCATCATAGTCCACCCCATGGACCTGTTTGAATCCTTTAGCCACAAGTCTTCTTTTATAGGTAACTATATTGCCATCAATGTCAGTCTTCCTCTTGAAGACCCATTTACACCCTATGGGTTTTACCCCATCAGGTAGCTTAACCAAATCCCATACTTGGTTACCTGACATGGAATCCATCTCGGATCGCATGGCCTCAAGCCATCTCTCGGAGTCTGGTCCACTAACCGCCTCATCATAGGTCCTGGGTTCATCCTCAATGATGAAGATCCCGTCGTGTTGAGTCGGCAGCGAGCCATACCTGTCAGGCGAACGATGAATCCTCCCATACCTACATGGGGACTGTGTCTGAGCCTTAGGTTGCCCATCAACCGGTGCAGGTGGCTCAGATTTCATCTCTGTGTCTTGTGGTTGTACTTGGACCTCGTCCAAGTCAAACTTCCTTTCCTCCCATTAACTTCTTTCATTAGAAATTCTTTCTCTAGAAAGACAGGACCCCAAGCAACAAAAATTTTATTCTCGATGGGAACATAGAAGTAGTATCCTTTAGTTTCCTTAGGATACCCCACAAATACGTATTTATCAGATCTGGGCTCTAGCTTGCTAGAATCCTGACGTTTGGCATAAGCCTCACATCCCCAGATTTTGATAAAAGAGAGGTTAGGGTGTCTCCCACTCCATACCTCGTATGGTATCTTGGAGACACTCTTAGCTGGAATGTTATTCAATATAAGAGAAGCTGTCTCAAGTGCAAAACCCCAGAATAAGGGTGGTAGAGTTGCATGACTCATCATGGATCGAACCATGTCCAACAAAGTTCGATTTCTCCTTTCAGACAAACCATTCCGTTGAGGTGTTCTAGGATGAGTGAGTTGGGATAAGATCCCACACTCTCTCAGATAGTCAAAGAACTCACCGCTCAGGTACTCTCCACCATGATCTGATCGAAGAGTTTTAATGGATCTACCAAGCTGGTTCTCTACTTCATGTCTGAACTCCTTAAATTTATCAAATGATTAAGATTTATGTCTCATCAGATAGACATAAACATATCTACTGAAATCATCAGTAAATGTGATGAAGTAGTTGTACCCTCCTCTGGCTTGTTTACTAAATAGCCCACACACATCACTATGTATAAGATCCAATAAACCTCATGCCCTCTCACCTGTCTTGGTGAAAGGCGCCTTTGTCATCTTCCTTAATAAACAAGGCTCACAAGTATCAAATTCCTCCAAGGAACTTGAATCTAACAACCCATTTGCATGGAGTTGTTGAATGTGATTCTTGTTTATATGGGCTAATCGACAATGCCATAGGAAAGCACCAATTGAACCACTTAGTTTGGTCCTCTTACTATTTATGTTACAAATAGAGCTATCCATGTCCAAGACATATAAACCATTGCATAAAGTACCCTTCCCATAAAACATATTTGCAAATGAAAAAGAACAAGTGTTCTCTTTTATTTCAAATTTAAAACCTTTCCTTGCTAAACAAGGAATGGATACAATGTTTTTGGAAAGGGAAGGTACATAATAGCAATTATCTAACTCTAATTGAAGTCCAAAAGGCAATGAGAGAGTCAAAATTCCTACAGTAACAGCAGCAACTTGTGCTCCATTTCCAACCCGTAGGTCAATCTCTCCAGGCCGCATCGATCTACTTTTCTTGAGCCCCTGCATATTTGTACAAATATGAGCTCCATATGCGGTATCCAATACCCATGATGCATATGATAAGCTCCACATGCTGGTTAGCATCAAATTAGCAACCTCCAAAGTATCAGCATGATGCTTATGATAAGCATCCTTCTCAGCCGCTAAGGCCGAGCATGGAAGTGGCTTAGGAATAGGTTGCTCAAGGACATAAAGCTTCCTCTCGAGTTTGATCACGATTCTCAAGTTCATACCAATCCATCAAGGTGGATCCAACCAACTTGTCCTTCTCAAGGATTGATCGTAGTGACCATCCGCTATTGTTTTTCGCCATTGTTCTACAACAATCAAGAAACAACAGATTAGTACTACTTCAAATCATTTAACTTGGACTTATGTTAAATGATTATGGCTCTGACTATTTTAATCGAATTGACAACCTACAAAGTCAATCGGGAAATATGAGATTTCCTAGTGAGATGGGATCCTTATTCCACATGAGGCTTCGCGTCCCATGAGGGTGGGATGAGATGCACAAAGTGACCCATGCTTCTTAAGGTGGGCACGCCGGCCGATTGCACTTGGCAATTCCCCTTATTGAGACAGTCTAGGCATTTCATGTCCAGCGAAGGCTGGATACAGCATGAAACCCTAACCTCTCAACGATGCCTCTAGAGTTCCATTATGTGCCCAGCACATGTGAAAATCTAGTCAAGTCCATTCCTAACCGTTATGCCTAGGGCCAATGAGTTTTCTTGCGAAGGCACACCCAGGGTAAAACTAGACTCGGGAAACCATTGTCACCACACACCTTCTAAAGATAAGTGGGTGTGTCCCACGAGGGTGGGAAACAGTGCACAACACCACTGATCGATAACTTGATGAGGGCTACGCGTTAGAAGGCTACTAGACATGATATATTTGATTGAGGATTTTTGAGGTCTCATCCTCTTAGTTTTATCTTATGTCTAACATTACAAGCATGCAATCCTACAGTGAGAACATAAAGATAAAACATTGCAGGCATGCTTTAGCAGATAAGGAAAGCAGCAAAAGGATGATGTGATCATGGCCCATTCAAGACATTGAACAAGCCCATGCCAAAAGGGGTTCAATTCTTGACTTAGGACTCAAGCCCCTAAAAACTAGACCTAGCCTAGCTGACCTCTAGCTTGATCTTCAAGGTTAGCTCCAAGGTCCACCACACCATGGTTTAGCTCTCAAACCCTAGAGGTAGTTCTAGGGAAATCCTAGAAGCACACCCCCATGGTTCGGCCAATGCCCTGGGTCCTCCTCCAAGGAAGATGCACCACCTTTGTTGAAGCTTGTTGTGCCATCAATTATGTAGGATGTGTCCCCTTAATTGATGTGGGCTCAGGACTCAAAAGACAAGCAGCGGGTTTGAAAAGACTTTGTAATAATAATATTATGAAAACCGAAATTACTCTAACGAATTTGAAAGTAAATGTTTTTGTAATTTTATAATAGGAAAACCGAATTACTCTACTTGCTGAAATAAATTGCAGAATTAAATTACTGAAACTTAAAGGAGACTTACATTGGATCCCTTGAGAATAGAAGGGATCACCTTCCCGTTCTTCACCGGTCCAACTCTGATGGAAGGTGTCGGTTACACACAGGCAATACATCAATCCCACACAGGCGTGGGTGAATTGTTTAAGCAATATTAAACTTTACAGAACAAAAGGTGCAAGAGGGAGGTTAGGCCTCCAAGTTCTGTTGCCCAGACAAGTAAGGGACTAAACTAATTAAGGGAGGGGCAGAGAAGAGAGGGGTTGCGCCCCCAAGGGGGTCTTCAATGTCCAAGTGCCTTCCTACAAGAGTCAAACAATTGTGTAGATATCTGAACTTGCAAAATAGGAGAACAAAACCGAAAGTGGGAGAGTACTTATCTTAGTGACACTTCTTCAAAGGACTCTCGGATTCAATGGTTTCTTCAAGTTGGATCTCGGCTTCAAGGAAGATCTTCATCAAATTTTGTGGAAGTGGAACTCTCGGCCTTTGCTTGAAGAGGGGATGGTCTCAGCAAGTTAAAGGAGAGGATGGTGGAAGGCTCGGCTATGATGGGGAAATGGTTGATGGAGGCGCATAGAGAAGAGAAGAAGAGTAGTGACACAAGCACTCAGAAATTAACCTAGGAACTACTCGACAAAGTTCATTACTATGCTATGCAAAATGATGCATGAGGGCTACAATTTATAGGAAAGGCATCTAGGGGTTACATGAGTCATTTCTTCCCCTAGGCGCCTGGTGGAGGGAGAGGCCACGCATCTAAGAGGTACAAATGGGGCTTAAGGCCACCCTAACCCAAGGGTAACTTCTAAGTCCCCACTTTCCTTTTCAGCACTTTCCTTATTTGCATTGCATGGCATTTTTAGGTTAGTTCCACCCCCAAGTCTATCATGTAGTTTACTTTTATGAATGTTGTTGGTAGGTTGTGCATTGTAATGTCATGGTAGGTTAGTGCATGTAATATGGATACATAAAAATTCAGCTCAAGGAAAAATTTTAGCTAGCTCACTCCACTTCAAGAAAACTAGCTCCCAATTTGGAAGGTTCACTTCAAACTAACTCAAAGGGGGACTTCTAATTCAACTCCACATCAAGCTTCACCTCAACAAGCCTTTCCAAATGAAGAAGATGCCAGCTAACAAGATTATAGGCGCCAACCTCATTCAAGAAATCAAGCAAGGCTCAATCAAGATCCACAAATCAAGGGAGAGCCTCATCTAGATCCACAAATCAAGGGGGCACATTCCTGGAGACTTTCCTTACACCCTTGCCGCTCAAACATCTAAGGAATCTATTCAAAATTAGCCACTCATGCGCCAACAACTCAAAGGAGGCCAGCCATTCGAAATTCAAACAAGCCATTCAAAATTCAAAAGATTTCCATCAAAGGCCAACCAAAGAAAGCAAGAATTTCAGCCATTAAATGTCCTTATCCATTTTTTAATTATCTCCAAACTTGTAAGGGGTGCAAGGGGAAAATGACTACCTTGCCCTCACCTTAACCTCATCCCCTAGTTGCTATTTATTGTATCCCCATCGCATCATGTCATTAGCATTGTTGAAATAAAATTATCTACTAGTTGCTAGCCAACTTATGGGTGCATGTGTCGCCTAGGGTGCATGTGTCGCCCATCCTTCCAACTCTTCAACCTCTCAACCCAAACCAACCCAAACCCAGGTCAACTGCCACAATTGTCATCAACCTGGTCACCTTGTAAGGAACTGTCCCAAAAGGGTTATGGCCATGACTGAGGAGCCTATAGAACCAGAAGCTGAACCTGAAGAAGCTTTAGACAAAGACCTCAATTGTCTCAATATTGAGATAGATGACTGTGTTGGTGAAGAGGATTTTTTCCTCAACACTTTGGGAGTAGTCAGGTGCACCCTGATCAACCCCAACCCTATTGAAGACTGGCGTAGAACCAACATCTTCCACACTTACTCAAAATGCCATGGTCATATGTGCAAAGTAGTAATTGATGGAGGAAGCAGTTTGAATGCTGTCTCTCAGATTGCAGTCACCAAACTCAATCTTAAAGCAGAGCCTCACCCAAAACCATATAGCATCTCTTGGGTTAACCAGACTAATGTCCCAATCTCCCATAGATGCCTTGTCCCTCTGCAATTTGGTGATTACCAAGGAGAGATATGGTGTGATGTCATCACTATGGATGTCGCACAAATTCTCCTAGGTCGCCCCTGGATTTATGACATGGATGTCGTCCACTACGGTCGGACTAACACTTATGTCTTCAAGCATAATGGGCAGAAGATTAGGCTTAAGCCCTCCTTACCTAAGGAACTTAGAGCCTCTACTAACAAAGGTAGGATAGAAGAACCCAAGAAAACTAAGCCAACTATCCAACTGATCCAACCCTTTGTTAAGGAATCTTTAGAATACCATTCTGAACCCATAGGATCCTATCTCTCTGAATCCATAGGACCCTCAGAACCCAACCAGATTAACCTTAAGGAAACACCTGAGACAATCATAGGAGTAGACCTACTTAAGGAGTTCCCTCTAAACTTAAATGACTCATTAGAACCCCAAGACATAGGGAACCATGAACCTAGCATAGAGTCACCTACTCTAAGCTTAATGTATCAAGAGCCATGTTTAGAAAGCCCATCTTTGAGCTTGATATATTATAAGCCTTGTCTAGGTGCACTCACCCTCATGCCTGAGCTTAAGGAACGTATGATCTCAGCCTTAGGAATTGAACCTGAACTTGACCTAGGTTCCCCATTAGGACTTCAAACCCTAGAGGACTCTCCAACTCAACTTGAGTTAGCCCCTCTTAGTTTGCCTAAGGAAATCCTAGAACCTTACTTAGACCCTCATGATTTTCCAAAACTAGGAGTTGATCTAGGTTCCATCTCCTTTAGTCAAAATCTTGACTTAGCTCCTCACCCTCTGAACTTTAGGTCCTGTTTTCTAGAACCCAGTCCAAACACTTTAGGGTTAAGTAACAACAATGATGATACTTCATTACTTCCCCTACCTGCAGCTCTAATGGTTAGAGGGACTTGGTTTGTGAAGGCCAAGTCGAGGGTTCAAATCCTGCTGCAGACGAAATTTGCACAGCCCAGGCATAGGGTATAACTGTGCCAGGATTCGACACCCTGGACCTTGCGGGTTAGGTCTCTAGGATGCCTAACCTAGAGGGGATCAGTGGAGCTCCGCCGGTCCTTAGTGTTGTAGGGGAGGGGGGCGAACATGTCAGACACGCCGAATGAGGCAGGCATGGGTCGCTTATGTCCAGACGGCCCTTGTGAGACAGACATACATGTCCGGACGGCCCTTGTGTGGCAGACATGGCTCTCTCCTACATCAGCTCCCAAGCAAATAAGGAGGAAAATTCAGGAAATAATTGCAAGGGAAAATACATTGAATTGGCGCACACAAGCTTGAGTTGTCCTTCCTTCTTTGGCCATCTCCTTCAAGGTAAGTTTTTGAATTTGAATTCAAGGGCTGGCGCATATTGATCTTTGAATGAGTGGGCGGTTCTAAGCATTGATGGAGCTTCCAATAGATGATGTGGGCACCCAAGGCTGAATTTGGCAAGAGTTTGATGCATTGATGAAGCCCCTTCAACTCAAGTCTTCAAGTGATGAGAGTTGAACTGAGTTTAAGCTGAATTTCCTTCTTTGGAGCTCACTAGGTGACTAAGTGGTGAGCTGAATTTTGCCTATGTATTGTAGATGCATTACACGTGCTATGCTTCTAACCAACCATGATGCAACATTTTATTTAACAGGAAAGTAAAACCTACATGTAACTACATGTTAGATTGGGGGTAGATCTAACCTATCATGATGCGATGCAATGCTAAAAAAGGAAAGTAGGATCCTATGAGGAAAACCCATACCTGAGAGGTTTCCCACGGACCCTAGTGGACCTCCTCGGAGCTGGTCTTGACCCCCCATCATTTCTCCCCGGGCGGGAAAAATTCTCCTCTGGAGAATTGTCCTTGTACCCTTGGAGTAACTCAGGGTTGGCTTGGGCAAGCTCAGCCTCAGGAAGCCAAACCTCCTCACCAGATGTGTAATGGACTCGGTAAAAGATTTGTACCTCGTCATGTGTAAGGCGAGTCTGGTCTTCTAGAATGGCGTCAATGGCTGGCTCATGGGCATCGTCGGGCTCCAGGGTGGGAAGTGGCTCATGGAAGAGTGTGAGATCCTCAACGTTGACAATGGTTGGGATCCCAAGGTCGGGTGGCAGATCCAGAATGTAGGCGTTGTTGTTGATTTTCCCCATGATTGTGAATGGTCCGATCCCCTTTGCATCTAGCTTGCGTCCAGGTCCTTGTACTCGCTCCTTGTGGACTCGTAGTATCACCTGATCACCTACAGAGAATGCCCTTTCTCGGCATGTCTTGTTAGCATCATTATGATAACGGTTAACAGAATCTGACATGGTGCTATATAATTCATGATTAAGCTGAGAGATATGAAAAGCTAAGTCTCTAGCAGATATTAAAACATGAAAATGCCTAGGTGCTAGGAGAAGGTCAATGGGTTTGTTTGGCTGATACCCTAAATTTGCTTGAAAGGGTGAAATGCTAGTGGTTCGGTTAGGCACACTATTGTAAGAGAACTCGGCCGTGGGTAGCAATTTGTCCCAATTGCCAGGGTGCTCTCAAACTAGGCTCCTAAGGATACTCCCAAGTGATCTGTTGACCACTTCTGTCTGACCATCCGTCTGGGGATGATAGGCAGTGGAGAATTTCAAGTTTGTGCCTAGAAGTTTCCACAGGGTTCTCCAAAAGTGGCTGATAAACCTAGTATCCCTATCAGACACAATAGTAAGAGGGGTACCATGCAGTCTAACTACTTCCCTAAAGAATAGGCGGGCTATATAGGAAGCATCAGAAGTTTTCCTACAAGGTAAGAAATGGGCCATCTTAGTAAACCTATCTACAACCACAAAGATAGAGTCATACTTAGAGGGGGTTCTAGGTAATCCTAAGATGAAGTCCATACTTAGATCTTGCCAGGGGGCTCTAGGGATAGGAAGGGGTGTGTAAAGCCCAAAGTTATGTTTCTGAACCTTAGTGGTTTGGCAAGTCTTGCAATGCCTAACTACCTTGGCTACATCCTTATAGAGGTTTGGCCAATAAAATCGTTCCTCTACCAGGGCTAAGGTTTTCTCTCGGCCATGGTGTCCGACAAACCCTCCTCCATGGATTTCCCAAACTAGGAAGTCCCGGATAGAAGTCTTAGGCACACAGAGTGTTGGGCCAAGAAATAGGTATCCATCCCTAAGGGTGTACAAGGAATGGATATGGACATCTAAACTTAGATCATGGTATATAGCAGAAAAATTAGGACAATCAATATAAGCAGATTTCATGCAATCAAAGCCAATAAGTTCAACAAGCAGTTTATTGATAAGCAAAGTAACTCTACTCAAGGCATCAGCTACCTTATTTTCAATTCCAGATTTATGTTTAAGCACAAAGGTAAACTGTTGAAGATATTCTACCCATTTAGCATGCCAAAAGTTAAGTTTCTTTTGGGCATTTAGGAAAGATAAGGCTTGGTGATCACTATGAAGGGTGAACTCAGTATGGATAAGGTAGTGTCTGAAATGCCTAAGGGTTTGGACTACAGCATAGAACTCCTTATCATAAGTCAAATATTTCTGCCTGGCCTCATTCAGCTTTTCACTAAAGAAGGCAATAGGGTGACCTTCTTGGTTGAGGGTCCCACCTATGCCTATGCCAGAGGCATCACAATCGACCTCAAAGACTTTGCTGAAGTTTGGGAGCCTAAGAACTGGGACAAAGGTCATCCTAGATTTGAGTTCTTCAAAAGCTTTACTAGCAGACTTGGTCCAGGCAAAATCACCTTGTTTCATGCAACTGGTGATTGGGGCAACTATGGAGCTAAAGTTCTTGATGAACCTACGGTAAAAAGTAGCTAGGCCATGGAAACTCCTAACTTCAGTGAGGGTTTTAGGTTCAGGCCAGTGTAAAATTGCTTGGACCTTTGCAGGATCAGCTTGTAAACCTAACTCAGAAGCAATAAACCCTAGGAAGACAACCTTATGAGAGAGGAAAGAGCACTTCTTAACGTTGATGTATAGCTTCTCAGTGCTAAGTAGGTCAAGGGTCTTCCTTAAATGTTCTAGGTGTTCTTCCTTAGTCTTACTGTATATCAGGATATCATCAAAATAGACTACTAGGAATTTACCTATATAGGGTCTAAGGACTTGGGTCATAAGCCTCATAAAGGTTGAGGGTGCGTTGGTTAGCCCGAAGGGCATGACCAACCACTCATATAGATGATCCTTTGTTTTGAAGGTGGTCTTCCATTCATCCCCCAACCTTATTCTGACTTGGTGATAACCACTCCTAAGGTCAAGTTTGCTAAACCAGGTGGATCCTACAAGGAGGTCTAGCATGTCATCTACTCTTGGGATAGGGAACCTATACTTCACAGTTATCTTGTTGATAGCCCTACAGTCAATACACATGCGCCAGCTACCATCCTTCTTTGGGGTAAGAAGGGCTGGGACTGCGCAAGTGCTTAGGCTTTCCCTAATGTGTCCCTTGGATAGGAGGTCATCTACCTGTCTCTTAAGTTCTTCATGTTCAGTGGGGCTCATCCTATAATGGGGAAGGTTGGGTAAGGTTGAGCCGGGGACAAGGTCTATATTATGCTGAATATCCCTAAGAGGGGGTAAGCCTATGGGTAGCTCCTCTGGGGTCAACTCACTATAGTCTGAGAGGAGGGCTTCTATCTCAGGGGGTGGCTTATCCTCTTGGTCAGGGTTGGGTTCCTTAAAGACTAAGGAGTAGATAGGTTGGGTCTCTTGGATTTCCTTAGTGAAAGCTTGGGGTCGGATGAGTTGAATGGTGGGCTTGCTATCACTAGACTTGGTTTCCTCATCTTACCCTTATTGGTTGAGGCTCTAAGCTCCTTGTGTAGGGTAGGTTTCAACCTAATCTTTTGCCCATCTTGGCTAAAGACATAAGTATTGGTGCAACCATAGTGGATGACATCCATGTCATATAGCCAAGGGCGACCCAAAAGGACTTGTGCGACGCCCATGGTGATGACATCACACCAGATTTGTCCTTGGTAGGTGCTGAATTGGAGGGGCACAAGGCATCTATGGGTGACAGGCACGCTATTTTGGTTAACCCAAGAGATGCTATAGGGGCTTGGGTGTGGTTCTAGTTTCAGCTTAATCTTAACCACAACTACATGAGAGACGGCATTGACACTGCTTCCTCCATCGATTACAACCTTGCGCATGTGACCATGGCACTTGGTGTAAGTATGGAAGATGCTTGTCCTTCTCCAGTCCTCAGTAGGAACAGGTTTGACCAGATTGCATCTTACTACCCCTAAGGTGTTTTGGGCGAAGTTGTCAGTGTCAGGATCTTGGTACTCTATGTCTTGAAGGTTGGGATCTTGATCTAATTCTTCTTCAGGGGTTGCCTCAGGTTCTAAGGGGTCTTCTTCTATGATAAGGAACCTTTTGGTGCAGTCTCTAGCCATATGTCCAGGTTGCTTACAGTTGTGACAGACAAATCTACTGGTTCCTGTGGGTTGGTTTGGTTTGGGTTGAGGTTGAGGTTGACTTGGCGCCATAGCTTGGGTTGGTCTAGGTCGAGGTTGGCTAGGGTTTGGAGAATTGGTTTGGGGAGCCCTAGGGAAGGGTCTAGAGGGAGTAAACTCTCTCCTAGCCTTAATTTCTTGTTCGACCTCTATAACTCTTTGATAGGCTACCTCTAAGCTATCTATCTGGTAGTAGGTTAGGCTTCTTTTGATATCTGGTCTAAGGCCACTCTTGAACCTACTCAGTGTAAGGCTCATATCCTCAACGATCTCACACCTAAGGAGAAGCTCTTCTAATTTGATCATGTATTGTTCTACAGTTAGGTTTCCCTGGGTGCGGCTACTAAGTTGGTCTAGAAGCTTACTTCGATAGTACGGAGGGACGTACTTATCTCTCAACCGAAAGCGCATGTCTTCCCATCTCTAAATAGGATAGTGGAGGGTTCTTTCTACATGGGTCCAATACAACCTAGCTGGTCCGTCTAAAAGGCATTTGGCAAGTCTTACCTTGCCTTGTTCTGGGATTTGGCTCCACTCAAAGTATAGTTCTAGGTTGGTGATCCAGTCTAAGAATTCCCTAGGGTCTAGGGTTCCACAAAAATGGGGAGGATTCAACTTGACGGCATGGTGCACATCAAACTCCTTGGATCTTTGGTTATGTTGGGTTTGAGCATGATGCCCATTCCACTCAGTGTGAGGAGTAATCGTAGGATTAGGAGATGGTTGGCAGTTCATTGTTTCCAAAGGGTCCAAGTTTGCCTCGCTTGGAGGTTGGCTTCTGGTCCTTTGTTGGCCTTCAAGGGTGTTCATCCTAATGTTCATGGCTTGTAGTTCATTCCTCATAGTAGTCATTTGTTGAGTAAGCCCAGCATTCATTTCAGCCATTTATTGGGTAAGTATCCTAAAAGACTCAACAAAATCCATAGGTTGGTTGTTCTCTTGTTGGGTTCTAGATCTAGTTTGCATAGATGCAATTTTTTTTTTTTTTTTGAAATGAATATATCTTTTCGAAAATATGAATCCTAGTAAATTATGGCATCAATTGTTTCAAACAACCTAAACCACAAGAATCGTTCTAGTAGTAGAAAAATAAGTTTTGGGCTTAAAAAATCGACTCTAGAGCCTATGCTCTGATACCAAATTGATATGGGCTCAGGACTCAAAAGACAAGCAGCGGGTTTGAAAAGACTTTGTAATAATAATATTATGAAAACCGAAATTACTCTAACGGATTTGAAAGTAAATGTTTTTGTAATTTTATATTAGGAAAACCAAATTACTCTACTTGCAGAAATAAATTGCAGAATTAAATTACTGAAACTTAAAGGATACTTACAGTGGATCCCTTTAGAATAGAAGGGATCACCTTCCCGTTCTTCACCGGTCCAACTCTGATGGAAGGTGTCGGTTACACACAGGCAATACAACAATCCCACACAGGCATGGGTGAATTGTTTAAGCAATATTAAACTTTACAGAATAAAAGGTGCAAGAGGGAGGTTAGGCCTCCAAGTTCTCTTGCCTAGACAAGTAAGGGACTAAACTAATTAAGGGAGGGGCAGAGAAGAGAGGGGTTGCGCCCCCAAGGGGGTCTTCAAGGTCCAAGTGCCCTCCTACAAGAGTCAAACAATTGTGTAGATATCTGAACTTGCAAAATAGGAGAACAAAACCGAAAGTGGGAGAGTACTTATCTTAGTGACGCTTCTTCAAAGGACTCTTGGATTCAATGGTTTCTTCAAGTTGGATCTCGGCTTCAAGGAAGATCTTCATCAAATTTTCTGGAAGTGGAACTCTCGGCCTTTGCTTGAAGAGGGGATGGTCTCGGCAAGTTAAAGGGGAGGATGGTGGAAGGCTCGGCTATGATGGGGAAATGGTTGATGGAGGCGCATAGAGAAGAGAAGAAGAGTAGTGACACAAGCACTCAGAAATTAACCTAGGAACTACTCGACAAAGTTCATTACTATGCTATGCAAAATGATGCATGAGGGCTACAATTTATAGGCAAGGCATCTAGGGGTTACATGAGTCATTTCTTCCCCTAGGCGCCCAAGCAAATAAGGAGGAAAATTCAGGAAATAATTGCAAGGGAAAATACATTGAATTGGCACACACAAGCTTGAGTTGTCCTTCCTTCTTTGGCCATCTCCTTCAAGGTAAGTTTTCAAATTTGAATTCAAGGGCTGGCGCATATTGATCTTTGAATGAGTGGGCGGTTCTAAGCATTGATGGAGCTTCCAATTGAGGAGAAAATTTTGAATTACTTCTCCAAGTGTTGGGCGCCATATTAAATGCATCCTTGATTTGAGGATTGATTGGTGGATCTTGTTTTGTGGCTGATTCTTTGAGGGAATGATGTGGGCGCCCAAGGCTGAATTTGGCAAGAGTCTGATGCATTGATGAAGCCCCTTCAACTCAAGTCTTCAAGTGATGAAAGTTGAACTGAGTTTAAGCTGAATTTCCTTCTTTGGAGCTCACTAGGTGACTGAGTGGTGAGCTGAATTTTGAAAGGTCCCCTAAATCTAAGGGGGGCGAAACCCTATAGGCGCATATGGAGGTTAAGATGCAGCGGAAAGGGGTTTCTACGAACTTTGCATGCGTTATGATCAACTTATAAAACTCTGCATGAATGAAAACGATTCATACCATAGCCATTTCTAGATGGCGTCTTGGAAGCAAAAGATGCAAGCGCCTCTTCTCCAAAGTCTCGCACACAAGATGAAGATGCGCTCCTTCCTTGATGCTCCTTGTGCTAGCAAGGATCGTCCAAGGTGTCTTGATCGCTTGAAGGGAAGAGAGAGTTCTTTCTTGCTTGGCGTCTTTTCTCCTTGTCGTCCACCAGTTTTTCACCACACGAAATTGTGTTCTCTCGTCAAAAACTAGAGCGAGCGACGAACCAAGAGGAGAGGCGTGAATAGAGGCTATCGTGAGGCATGGCCACGATTAGAAGAAGTGCTATCTAAAAATAGCAAGTCACTTCTCAAGTTGCGATCATGGGTTTACCCAATCGCAAATCCAATTCACCCTTGAACCATGCGCTCATCCATTGAGCCGGTTCACTTGACTTTGGTTCAATAACCAAATAAACCAAGCAATCAGTCCAGATCATAATAAACCCCTAAGGCTTAAGATCTGACCGTTAATCTCTTGATGCTCCTGATCTCACCGATCTAGCATCCATTCTCTCAATCGAAGCTTACCGATCTCAAGCCCTAATCAATCAAACATGATCAGACCAGATCTCACTTACAATCAGAGATTAAAATCCCTTTAAACTGAACCCAAACAATTCAGTCCACACGATCACGATCAGTGAGGGGTATCTAGCAACACATCACTGTCTCCCGATAGAAAGGAAAGAGTCTTCCAAGACTACACCCAAAATACAGCACAAGTGTGAATCCAATTCACAAGGCATGCATCTTTCCTTTGCCACTTGATATTCTTATTGGACAAGCGTGTCAAGCTTGTAACTCCAATATGATAAGCATGATTAGATCAGATGAACATAGTCACCTGGGTATGGCCATACACTTTTCTCAATCATCTCATCCAGGGGGGCCCTTTAGAACATCACACTCCTTAAACAAGGAGACGGCAATCCTATGTCTATCACTAGTGCCCTAACCTGACTCAAGCTCACCATCCAAGATAGTCTATAACCATTATGTTTCAAATGATATTGAACTACCTCAAAACATTGACAATCATCATTTAGAAAACACAAGTGATCTCAAGTCAGAGGAAATGTGCCACTTGTTACAATCAAGGATTATTCACATTGTGACAAGCAATTGAATATCCTAGTAGGGTCTGTCCAGTACATCCAATGTACCCATGAGTCTACATCTTATTCCATGCTCGAAGCATCCTATAAGATTAGAACACATATTAGTCTCAACCATATCAAGGCTGTCTCATGTTCACCAAGATATATCGACTAAGGACATTCACTGCATGTCAGCCTAGCTGAACAGCTTTGAGACATTATTCAGAAGTACACTTATTGCAGCAGATAATGTAACAAACTGAATAACAACCATGCCTTTATAAACATAAAAGTTTATTACATGATACTGTTACAATCCCAAGGCCTCAAACATTAGCCTTAAGGGCATACCCCAACAATCTCCCACTTGCACTTAATCTAATGGTTGAGAAATCTCAAACCCATATTATTACAGTGCTTCTCATGCTTCTGCTGCGCCAGAGGCTTAGTAAGCGGGTCTGCCAGATTGTCATCTGTATGAACCTTGCAGACTTTGATCTCGCCACGATCAATGATCTCCCGGATCAAATGAAACCGTCTCTGTATGTGCTTGGACTTCTGGTGCGACCGTGGTTCCTTTGCTTGTGCGATTGCTCCAGTGTTATCACAAAAGATAACCAAAGGATCTGCACTCGAAGGAACGACACCAAGTTCTCTCACGAACTTACGAATCCACACTGCCTCCTTGGATGCTTCCGAGGCTGCAACATACTCGGCTTCTGTTGTGGAATCAGCAACAGTTGACTGTTTGAAACTCTTCCACACCACCGCTCCTCCATTCAAGCTAAAAACATAGCCTGATTGCGATCGGAAATCATCCTGGTCAGACTGGAACGAAGCGTCAGTATATCCTTCAATACTGAGTTCTTCCTGACCACCATATATCAAGAACATATCTTTGGTCCTCCGCAGATATTTTAAAATGTTCTTGACTGCAATCCAGTGCGCCATATCTGGATTACTTTGGAACCGACTGGTCACGCTTAACCCGTAAGCGACGTCTGGGCGAGTACACAACATCGCATACATAATGGATCCAATAGCCGAAGCATAAGGCGTATTGTCCATTTCATCTTTCTCAGTCTGTGTTTGTGGACACTGACTCTTCGAAAGATTCAGACCATGTCTGACTGGAAGATATCCTCTTTTAGAATTCTCTAAATGAAATCTTTCCAGGACTTTATCGATGTAAGTACTCTGGCACAGCCCGAGAAGCCTCTTAGATCTATCCCTGTAGATCTTCACACCTAATACATAGGCTGCTTCTCCTAAATCTTTCATCTGGAAACATTTCCTTAACCATGCCTTAACCGCATGCATTTCAGGAATGTCATTTCCAATGATCAAGATATCATCGACGTAGAGGACTAGGAATGTAATCACGCTCCCACTAAACCTCTTATATACACACGGGTCATCCTCGTTCTTGATGAAACCAAATTCACTGACTGATTCATCAAAACGAATATTCCAGCTTCTCGATGCTTGTTTAAGTCCATAAATAGACTTCTTTAATTTGCATATCTTATGACGATCTGATGGATTAGTGAAACCTTCAGGTTGTGTCATAAACACATCCTCATCCAGATTTCCATTCAGGAAAGCTGTTTTCACATCCATTTGCCAAATCTCATAATCGTAATATGCTGCTATCGCGAAAAGAATCCGAATAGACTTAAACATGGCCACAGGTGAGAAAGTTTCATCATAATCTATCCCGTAGATTTGTTTGGAACCTTTCGCAACTAGCCTGCCTTTATAGGTAACCACGTTACCATCCATGTCAATCTTCTTCTTGAAGATCCATTTACAGCCTATAGGGATAACTCCCGGAGGCGGATCAACCAAATGCCAGACTTGGTTATCAGACATGGTGTCCATCTCGGCGCGCATAGCTTCAAGCCATCTAGCTGAATCCGGTCCACTGACTGCATCCGCATAAGTTAGGGGTTCATCATTATCAATGATGTAGACTCCGTCATAGCGCTCAAGCTGTCGACGAATCCTTCCCGATCTTCGCGGTTCCCGTGATATCTGAGCCTCAGGTTGTTCATTAACCTGTCCTACCGGCTCAGGCTCATCCAACTGTGCTTGAGCACTTTGTCCTTCCTCTGGATTCTCATCCAACTTTATTTCTCTCCCACTGGCCTCTTGCAGAAGAAACTCCTTCTCAAGAAAAATGGCCGTCCGAGCAACAAATACCTTGTTCTCTTTGGGATCGTAGAAATAATAACCCTTAGTTTCCTTAGGGTAACCGACAAAGATACATTTCTCAGATCTGCTCTCCAGTTTCCCAGAGGCGAGCTTTTCGACATAAGCCTCGCAACCCCAGATCCTGATAAATGTCAAGCTAGGCTGTTTCCCATACCATAACTCATATGGTGTCTTAGAAACTGCCTTGGATGGCACTCGGTTTAGTACCTTTGCAGCTGTTTCCAGTGCAAAACCCCAAAAGGAATATGGAAGAGTAGCCTGACTCATCATAGAACGAACCATATCAAGTAACGTTCTATTTCTCCTCTCGGACACACCATTCCATTGCGGTGTTCCTGGCGGAGTGAGCTGTGAGATAATCCCACACTCCTTTAGATAGTCAGTAAACTCTCGACTTAGGTATTCTCCACCTCGATCAGAACGAAGTGCCTTGATATTTCGGCCAAGCTGATTTTGTACTTCATTCTTGAACTCTTTGAACTTGTCAAAAGATTCACTTTTATGTCTCATTAAAAAGACATACCCGTATCTACTGAAATCATCAGTGAAGGTGATGAAGTATTGATAGCCACCTCTGGCATGTTTACTAAACGGCCCACACACATCGCTGTGTATAAGGTCAAGCAAACCTGAAGCCCTTTGACCTTTGTGAGGAAAAGGTGACTTCGTCATTTTACCCATTAAACAAGCTTTGCATGTATCAATCTCCTCATAGGAGAATGATCCCAGCAGTCCATGATCATGCAACCGCTTAATGCGTTTCTTGTTAATATGGCCTAAACGACTATGCCATAGCAAGGTGCTGTCATCAGCATATTTGGCTTTCTTATTATCAATATTTTGTATAGAACATTCCATGTCCAACACGAATAACCCATTGTTAATTGAACCAGTAGCATAAACAATATTATCCAAAGAAAGAACACACTTTGAAATATTGCATTCAAAGGAAAATCCCTTCCTGACAAGAGTAGGAATGGAGATAATATTTTTAGTAATGCTGGGAACAAAATAACAATTGTTCAGTTCTAATACAATTCCAGATGGCAAAGAGATGAAATAGTCTCCTACGGCAACAGCAGCAACCCGTGCCCCGTTTCCAACGCGTAGGTCCACCTCATGCTGTCCCACCTGCCTTCTTCTCTTGAGTTCCTGCACATTTGAACAAATGTGAACTCCACATGCAGTGTCCAACACCCATGAAATAGAAGAAGATGAAACCATGACTTCCGTCACGTAAATACCTGAGCCAGAAGCGATGCTTCCCCTCTTATCTCCTTGGAGCGCTTTACAGTCCTTTTTCCAGTGACCCAGCTGGCCACAGTGGAAACATCTGTATTCCTTTGACCGCTTAACTTTTTGCTTCAGAGCCTTGCTGTAACTCTTGACAGGGGCCTTGCCCTTCTTCCCCTTCTTCTTGTTCCTAGAAGGAACCATTAAGACAGAGGTCGAAGGCTTTCCCTTCAGAGTCTCCTCAGTAGTCAAGAGCATGTTCAGCAGCTCTGCCGGAGTACAATCGATTTTGTTCATATTAAAGTTAATGATGAACGCATCGAAAGAGGGCGGGAGAGACTGCAGAATAATGTCTACAGCAAGCTCCTGATTGATGGTATGCCCCAGTTTCTCTAGAGCTTCCTTGTGCCCAATCATCTTGAGCACGTGAGCTCCCACTGGGCTCCCTTCAGCCAGTTTGCTCTGAAAGAACAGCTTTGTCAAATTATAGCGTTCTGTCCTCGCCTGTGCAGCATACAGCATCTTGAGGTTCGCTATAATCTCTATAGCCGACATATCCTCATGCTGACGCTGCAGCGGTGGCGTCATAGACGCTAGCATCAGGCAAGCGACATCAATGCTATCATTGACGTGCTTTTCATAAGCTTCCCGAACCGCCCTTGCGGCGTTCGGAGCGGGTTGAGGCGGTATAGCCGTCTCGAGGACATACAGTTTCCTCTCTGCCTTAAAAACAATCTTAAGGTGTCCGTACCAGTCTGAGAAGTTCGGCCCAGCAAACTTCTCCCTTTCCAGTAGGGATCGCACATTGAAGCTCATGGTGTTCGTTGCTGCAGGTATCTACAACAATGCAAGAACAGCAAGGTCAGTATCAATGTCAAGAATCAATCAGGACTTAAGAATGATTCTTTTTCTCACTATTTTATCTGGCTGAAAAATCCAGCAAAACAGCCCGAAAGAGTAGTACTCTTTTAGTGAGATGGGATCCAGATTTCATACTTGGTCTCCGCGTCCCGCTCAGGCGAGATAAGATGCACAGAGAGTACAAGCACTAATCTCTGGTAGGCTGTGACAGCCAATCGCCAACCCGTGCGATTCCCCTTCATCTGGGCAATCCAGCAGACTGTGCCAACTGAGTTGGTACAACACAGTCTCTGACCCCACAGATGGCTGCCTCCATGCGCTACCATATGCGCCACATATGTAGCCTACATGGTCAAGCTGACCCGACCTACTCTCTGGACCACCACGTGCTATGCTGAGCAACGAGAAGCGATAAATCCCTTCTCTGTAACACGCAGGTGTAATCCCGCACCGTCTGAAGATAGATGGACGTGCCCACTGAGTGGGTACAACACGGCTCCAACGATAGTCAGAACAGTGAGGTTTCGCGTCAGAAGGCTTACGAGCTTGATATTTTAGCGTTGGATTTTAACGGTCTTTTATCTTCTTCCCTATCATGCAATTCCTATGGTGATAGCAGAAGATAAACACATGCATTTCCAATTATATAAGCAATAAAAGAAAGCATGCTGATCTTATGTGGTAAAAGCCCAATAAGCCTAAGTAAGACCTTAACCAAACTTAAGTCTTCACTTGTTTTTCTTCATGGGACTTTTGCTGCTCATCTGGCCCAAACCAGGGCCCAAGCGCCATTTGCAGCTGAGGTGCGCCCACCAGGGAAAATGCGCCTAGTCCCAGAGTCGAACCCTGGACCTCCCACCTGGTCAAGCCACTGCTACATGCGCCTCTGCCATGTGTGCTCTGTGCTCTTGTCTGACTAATTTACAAATTAATCTATCTAGACAAGATTGACTCGCAGGTCAATTACATTTTATAAATTAATTAAACTGTGATTCGCAGATCACAAAAATAAGAATTAATTTATAATAAAATTCCAGGCACGCAGGCCCCAGCACAGCATATATTAAACGGGCAGCCCACATAAGATTAAATAAACATACATATGGTATCCAATCAGCATGTGATCCAATCATGAAAAATAAATTTTAAAAAAAAAACCCCATTGAGATTAATTTTATTTTTCCCTATTTGCCCTGCTGCCTTACGACGGTCCATTACTAGGGATCCACTCATCCAGCCTAGTCAGATCCACTGCCCTTGCATGCACCAAGTCCTAACTGACTTGAGTCGACCTAATGGTCAACCATGCATGCGCAAGGGCTAAACGACCACAATGAGGTCTGGCAAGCGGGTGTGACCCCGGGCCTAACTCATGTGCGTTCATAGGTTGTCTCAATCAGACATCGCTACACGCCTTTGATGCAGTCGACCTATAGCCACCTCGTGCTTGCGCACAGGTGCTATCTGGTCGACCCATCTAGGCTGTCAGATAGTCTGATCAGACCAGTTGGATCTAACCTAGAGGATGACTTCAACCCTAATAACCCGTCTAAGGGTTTAAAGCAGGCGCCTCTTAGATCTAATGAGAGTCGCGCATGATATAAGATTTTGGATAAAACCTAACATGCGCCAACAAACATGCGCAAAGGAAATACATATGTAAGTTTCGCAAGAAGCAACTTAACATGTAAATTTTTCGCATGTTATAGATCTAAGCATACAATGGCATACATGGATCACAAAACGTTTAAGCAATCATAAAAACATGCATTAACTTGGCTCTGATACCAATTGAAAGGTCCCCTAAATCTAAGGGGGGCGAAACCCTATAGGCGCATATGGAGGTTAAGATGCAGCAGAAAGGGGTTTCTACGAACTTTGCATGCGTTATGATCAACTTATAAAACTCTGCATGAATGAAAACGATTCATACCATAGCCATTTCTAGATGGCGTCTTGGAAGCAAAAGATGCAAGCGCCTCTTCTCCAAAGTCTCGCACACAAGATGAAGATGCGCTCCTTCCTTGATGCTCCTTGTGCTAGCAAGGATCGTCCAAGGTGTCTTGATCGCTTGAAGGGAAGAGAGAGTTCTTTCTTGCTTGGCGTCTTTTCTCCTTGTCGTCCACCAGTTTTTCACCACACGAAATTGTGTTCTCTCGTCAAAAACTAGAGCGAGTGACGAACTAAGAGGAGAGGCGTGAATAGAGGCTATCGTGAGGCATGGCCACGATTAGAAGAAGTGCTATCTAAAAATAGCAAGTCACTTCTCAAGTTGCGATCATGGGTTTACCCAATCGCAAATCCAATTCACCCTTGAACCATGCGCTCATCCATTGAGCCGGTTCACTTGACTTTGGTTCAATAACCAAATAAACCAAGCAATCAGTCCAGATCATAATAAACCCCTAAGGCTTAAGATCTGACCGTTAATCTCTTGATGCTCCTGATCTCACCGATCTAGCATCCATTCTCTCAATCGAAGCTTACCGATCTCAAGCCCTAATCAATCAAACATGATCAGACCAGATCTCACTTACAATCAGAGATTAAAATCCCTTTAAACTGAACCCAAACAATTCAGTCCACACGATCTGACTTAAGTAAGCCATATCATCAAATTGTGCGACCCTGAGGGTTTCCTTTAAATGTCGGTAACGATAACTCACGTCATCACGATCAGTGAGGGGTATCTAGCAACACATCACTGTCTCCCGATAGAAAGGAAAGAGTCTTCCAAGACTACACCCAAAATACAGCACAAGTGTGAATCCAATTCACAAGGCATGCATCTTTCCTTTGCCACTTGATATTCTTATTGGACAAGCGTGTCAAGCTTGTAACTCCAATATGATGAGCATGATTAGATCAGATGAACATAGTCACCTGGGTATGGCCATACACTTTTCTCAATCATCTCATCCAGGGGGGCCCTTTAGAACATCACACTCCTTAAACAAGGAGACGGCAATCCTATGTCTATCACTAGTGCCCTAACCTGACTCAAGCTCACCATCCAAGATAGTCTATAACCATTATGTTTCAAATGATATTGAACTACCTCAAAACAATGACAATCATCATTTAGAAAACACAAGTGATCTCAAGTCAGAGGAAATGTGCCACTTGTTACAATCAAGGATTATTCACATTGTGACAAGCAATTGAATATCCTAGTAGGGTCTGTCCAGTACATCCAATGTACCCATGAGTCTACATCTTATTCCATGCTCGAAGCATCCTATAAAATTAGAACACATATTAGTCTCAACCATATCAAGGCTGTCTCATGTTCACCAAGATATATCGACTAAGGACATTCACTGCATGTCAGCCTAGCTGAACAGCTTTGAGACATTATTCAGAAGTACACTTATTGCAGCAGATAATGTAACAAACTGAATAACAACCATGCCTTTATAAATATAAAAGTTTATTACATGATACTGTTACAATCCCAAGGCCTCAAACATTAGCCTTAAGGGCATACCCCAACAAATTTTGCCTATGTATTGTAGATGCATTACATGTGCTATGCTTCTAACCAACCATGATGCAACATTTTATTTAACAGGAAAGTAAAACCTACATGTAACTACATGTTAGATTGGGGGTGGATCTAACCTATCATGATGCGATGCAATGCTAAAAAAGGAAAGTAGGATCCTATGAGGAAAACCCATACCTGAGAGGTTTCCCACGGACCCTAGTGGACCTCCTCGGAAATTTTAGTTTCTTATAAAACATGACTTTCTTCCTCTTCTTCTTGTTGGGGTATGCCCTTAAGGCTAATGTTTGAGGCCTTGGGATTCTATCAGTTTCATGTATATAAACTCTTATGTTTATAAAGGCAATGGTTGTTATTCAGTATGTTTCATTGTCTGCTGCAATAAGTGTACTTCTGAATAATGTCTCAAAGCTGTTCAGCTAGGCTGACATGCTCTATGTCCTTAGTCGAGATATCTTGGTGAACATGAGACAGCCTTGATATGATTGAGACTAATAAGTGTTCTAATCTTATAGGATGCTTCGAGCATGGAATAAGATGTAGACTCATGGGTACATTGGATGTACTGGACAGACCCTACTAGGATATTCAATTGCTTGTCACAATGTGAATAATCCTTGTTTGCGACAAGTGGCACATGTCCTTGTTGGGGTATACCCTTAAGGCTAATGTTTGAAGCCTTGGGATTGTAACAGTATCATGTATAAACCCTTGTGTTTATAAAGGCAATGGTTGTTATTCAGTTTGTTACATTGTCTGCTGCAATACATGTGCTTCTAAATAATGTCTCAGAGCTGTTCAGCTTGGCTGACATGCTATGTGTCCTTAGTCGAGATATCTTGGTGAACATGAGACAGCCTTGATATGCTTAAGACTAATATGTGTTCTAATCTTATAGGATGCTTCGAGCATGAAATAAGATGTAGACTCATGGGTACATTGGATGTACTGGACAGACCCTACTAGGATATTCAATTGCTTGTCACAATGTGAATAATCCTTGATTGCAACAAGTGGCACATTTCCTCTGACTTGAGATCACTTGTGTTTCTAAGTGATGATTGTCATTGTTTTGAGGTAGTTCAATATCATTTGAAACATAATGGTTATAGACTATCTTGGATGGTGAGCTTGAGTCTTGTTAGGGCACTAGTGATAGATAAAGGATGGCCGTCTCCTTCATTGGAGTGTGATGTTCTAATGGGGCCCCCCCCCTGGATGAGATGATTGAGAAAGTGTATGGCCATACCCAGGTGACTATGTTCATCTGATCTGATCATGCTCATCATATTGGAGCTACAGGCTTGACACGCTTGTCCAATAAGAACATCCAGTGGCAAAGGAATCATGTATGCCTGGTGAAGTGGATTCACACTTGTGCTGTGGTTTGGGTGTAGTCTTGGAAGACTCTTTCTTTTATATCTGGAGACAGTGATGTGTTGCTAGATACCCCTCACTGATCATGATGACGTAAGTTATCGTTACCGACATTTAAAGGAAACCCTTAGGGTCGCACAATTTGATGATATGGCTTACTTAAGTCAGATCGTGTGGACTGAATTGTTTAGGTTCAGTTTAAAGGGATTTAATCTCTGATTGTGAGTGAGATCTGGTCTGATCATGTTTGATTGATTAGGGCTTGAGATCGGTAAGCTTCGATTGAGAGAATGGATGCTAGATCGGTGAGATCAGGAGCATCAAGAGATCAACGGTCAGATCAAGAACCTTAGGGTTTAATGTGATCTGGACTAATGGCTTGGGTTAATTGGTCTTTGAACCAAACCAAAATTTAACCAGCTCATCATGTGAGCGCACGGTTCAAGTTAAGAGAAATATGCGAGTGGGAAAAACCCTTGATCGCATGTTGAGGAGTGGCTTTCTATTTTTAGAAAGCATGATCACATACGTGACCACGCCTCACCTCTTCACGCCTGTTGTTGTCGCCCCTCTCTTCTCGTGTGTTTTGGAGGCACTCTCGTGGAAGAGGTTTTGACGACAAGGAAGAATCGCCAAGTGTGGATCTCATCTTCTTCATCCCTTCTCACACGACAAGGTCACTTGGAGAACCTTGCTAGCACAAGGAGCGTCCAAGGAGCAAGCCATCGATCATCTTGTGTGTGGCGCTTTGGAGGAGAACCCCATCGTTCTCTCTTCTTCCTAGACACCATCTAAGCGATGGCCATGGTATGAGTCATTACCATTCTATTGCGATTGATTTTAAAGTTGATCATATTTCATGCATTCGATCCCTAGAAACCCCTTCCGCTGCATGTAAACCTCCATATGCGCCTATTAGGGTTTCGCTCCCCCTTGTTAGGGGACTTTCAATTGGTATCAGAGCGAGGTTTATATGCATGTTTGTATGATTGCTAGTGATCCATGTTTGCGCAACACCTTAGATCTAACCTTCATGCGAAAACTACATGATGTATGATTTTTATCATTAGCGCATGTATCTAGTTGGCGCATCCATTTAGTTTTTCTCAAAAACTTCTTTACTTGCGCGACTCACCTTAGATCTAAGTGGCGCCTGCTATAAGTCCTTAGACGGGTTAGTAGGGTTGAAGTCATCTCTAGATCAGATCCAACTAGTCTGATCAGACCATCTGACAGCCTAGATGGGTCGACCAGATGGCACCTATGCGCAAGCATAAGGTGGCTATAGGTCGACTGCATCAAAGGCGTGTAGCGAGGTCTGGTTGAGACAACAAGTGAACACGCATGAGTTAGGCCCGGGGTCACACCCGCTTGCCAAAACTCATGTAGGTTGTTCAGCCCTAGCGCATGCATAGTTGACCACTGGGTCGACTCAAGTCAGTTAGGACTTGGTGCATGCAAGGGCAGTGGATCTGACTAGGTCTGATGAGTGGATCCCTATTAATGGACCGTTGTAAGGTAGTAGGGCACATAAGGAAAATAAAATTGAAGCCAATGGGTTTTTCAAAAATTTTATTTTCATGAATGGATCACATGTTGATTGTAAGCATATGCTTGTTTATTTAATCTTATGTGGGACGCCTAATTAATGTGTGCTGTGCTGGGGCCTGCGTGCCAGGTTAAAATTTGTAAATTAATTTTTATTGTGATCTGCACATCACATTTTTATTTAATTTATAAACTGTAATTGACCTGTGAGTCAATCTTGTCTAGATAGATTAAATTGTATTTTAATCAGACAAGAGCACAGAGCACACTTGGCAGAGGCGCATGCAGCAGTGGCTTGACCAGACGGGAGGTCTAGGGTTCGACCCTAGGACAGGCGCATTTTCCCTGGTGGGCGCACCTGAGCTGCAGTTGGCGCTTGGGCCCTAGGTTGGGCCAGATGAGAAGCAAAAGCCCCATGAAGAAAAGCAAGTGAAGACTTAAGTTAGGTTAAGGTCTTACTTAGGCTTAATGGGCTTTTACCACATAAGATCATGCTTTCTATTTATTGTTTATATAATTAGAATTGCATGATTTATTTATCTTCTGCTATCACCATAGGAATTGCATGATAGTTGAGAAGATAAAAGACCGTTAAAATCCAACGTTAAATATCAAGCACATAAAGCCTTCTGACGCGAAACCTCACTGTTCTGACTATCGTTGGGGCCGTGTTGTACCCACGCAGTGGGCACGCCCATCTATCTTCAGACGGTGTGTGATTACACCTGCGTGTTACAGAGAAGGGATTTATCGCTTCTCGTTGCTCAGCATAGCACGTGGTGGTCCAGGGAGTAGGTCAGGTCAGCTTGACCATGTAGGCTACATATGTGGCGCATATGGTAGCACATGGAGGCAGCCATCTGTGGGATCAGCGACTGTGTTGTACCAACTCAGTTGGCACAGTCTGCTGGATTGCCCAGATGAAGGGGAATCGCACGGGTTGGCGATTGGCAGGGACTGCCTACCAGAAATTAGTGCTTGTACTCTCTGTGCATCTTATCTCGCCTGAGCGGGACGCGGAGACCAAGTATGAAATCTGGATCCCATCTCACTAAAAGAGTGTTACTCTTTCGGACTGTTTTCATGGATTTTTCAGTCAAATAAAATAGTGAGAAAAGAATCATTCTTAAGTCCTGAATTGATTCTTAACATTGATACTGACCTTGCTGTTCTTGCATTGTTGTAGATTCCTGCAGCAACGAACACCATGAACTTCAATGTGCGATCCCTACTGGAAAGGGAGAAGTTTGCTGGGCCAAACTTCTCAGACTGGTACGGACACCTTAAGATTGTTCTTAAGGCAGAGAGGAAACTGTATGTCCTCGAGACGGCGATACCGCCTCAACCCGCTCCGAACGCCGCAAGGGCGGTTCGGGAAGCCTATGAAAAGCATGTCAATGATAGCATTGATGTCGCTTGCCTGATGCTAGCGTCTATGACGCCACCGCTGCAGCGTCAGCATGAGGATATGTCTGCTATAGAAATGATAGCAAACCTCAAGATGCTGTATGCTGCATAGGCAAGGACTGAGCGCTACAATTTGACTAAGCTGTTCTTTCAGAGCAAACTGGCTGAAGGGAGTCCAGTGGGAGCTCACATGCTCAAGATGATTGGGCACAAGGAGGCTCTAGAGAAACTGGGACACACCATCAATCAGGAGCTTGCTGTAGACATTATTCTGCAGTCTCTCCCGCCTTCTTTCGATGCGTTCATTATTAACTTTAATATGAACAAAATCGATTGTACTCCGGCAGAGTTGCTGAATATGCTCTTGACTATAGAGGAGACTCTAAAGGGAAAGCCTTCAACCTCTGTCTTGATGTTTCCTTCAAGGAACAAGAAGAAGGGGAAGAAGGGCAAAGCCCCAGTCAAGAACTACAACAAGGTTCTGAAGCAAAAGGTTAAGCAGTCGAAGGAATACAGATGTTTCCATTGTGGCCAGCTGGGTCACTGGAAAAAGGACTGTAAAGCGCTCCAAGGAGATAAGAAGGGAAGCATCGCTTCTGGCTCAGGTATTTATGTGACTGAGGTCATGTTTTCTTCTTCTGTAATAACATGGGTGTTGGACACTGCATGTGGAGTTCACATTTGTTCAAATGTACAGGAACTCAAGAGAAGAAGACAGGTGGGACAGCATGAGGTGGACCTACGAGTTGGAAATGGAGCACGGGTTGCTGCTGTTGCTGTAGGAGAATATTACATCTCATTACCATCTGGACTTGTATTAGAACTGAACAATTGTTATTTTGTTCCTAGCATTACCAAAAATATTATCTCTATTCCTGCTCTTGTCAGGAAAGGGTTTTCCTTTGAATGCAAGATTTCAAAGTGTGTTTTATCTTTAGATAATATTGTTTATGCTACTGGGTTAATTAACAATGGGTTATTCATGTTGGACATGGAATGTTCTATACAAAACATTGATAATAAGAAAGCCAAGTATGCTGATGACAGCACCTTGCTATGGCATAGTCGTTTAGGCCATATTAACAAGAAGCGCATTAAGCGGTTGCATGAACATGGACTGCTGGGATCATTCTCCTATGAGGAGATTGATACATGCAAAGCTTGTTTAATAGGCAAAATGACGAAGTCTCCTTTTCCTAATAAAGGTCAAAGGGCTTCAGGTTTACTTGACCTTATACACAGTGATGTGTGTGGGCCATTTAGTAAACATGCCAGGGGTGGCTATCAATACTTCATTACCTTTACTGATGATTTCAGTAGATATGGGTATGTCTATTTAATGAGACATAAAAGTGAATCTTTTGACAAGTTCAAAGAGTTCAAGAATGAAGTACAGAATCAGCTAGGCCGAAATATCAAGGCACTTCATTCTGATCGAGGTGGAGAATACTTGAGTCATGCGTTTACTGACTATCTAAAGGAGTGTGGGATTATCTCACAGCTCACTCCGCCAGGAACACCGCAATGGAATGGTGTGTCCGAAAGGAGGAACAGAACCTTACTGGATATGGTTCGTTCTATGATGAGTCAGGCTACTCTACCTTACTCCTTTTGGGGATTTGCACTGGAAACAGCTGCAAAGGTACTAAACCGAGTGCCATCCAAGGCAGTTTCAAAGACCCCATATGAGTTATGGTATGGGAAACAGCCGAGCTTGACATTTATCAGGATCTGGGGTTGCGAGGCTTATGTCAAAAAGCTCGCCTCTGGGAAACTAGAGAGCAGATCTGAGAAATGTATCTTTGTCGGTTACCCTAAGGAAACTAAGGGTTATTATTTCTACGATCCCAAGGAGAACAAGGTATTTGTTGCTCGGACGGCCATTTTTCTTGAGAAGGAGTTTCTTCTGCAAGAGGCCAGTGGGAGAGAAATAAAGCTGGATGAGAATCCAGAGGAAGGACAAAGTAGTCAAGCACAGTTGGATGAGCCTGAGCAGGTAGAACAGGTTATTGAACAACCTGAGGCTCAGATATCACGGGAACCGTGAAGATCGGGAAGGATCCGTCGACAGCCTGAGCGCTATGACGGAGTCTACATCATTGATAATGATGAACCCCTCACTTATGCGGATGCGGTCAGTGGACCGGACTCAGCTAGATGGCTTGAAGCTATGCGAGCCGAGATGGACTCCATGTCAGATAACCAAGTTTGGGATTTGGTTGATCCGCCTCCGGGAGTTATCCCTATAGGCTGCAAATGGATCTTCAAGAAGAAGATTGACATGGATGGTAACGTGGTTACCTTTAAAGGCAGGCTAGTTGCGAAAGGTTTCAAACAAATCTACGGGATAGATTATGATGAAACTTTCTCTCCTGTAGCTATGTTTAAGTCTATTCGGATTCTTCTCGCGATAGCTGCATATTATGATTATGAGATCTGGCAAATGGATGTGAAGACTGCTTTCCTTAATGGGAATTTGCAGGAGGATGTGTATATGACACAACCTGAAGGTTTCACAAATCCATCAGATCGTCATAAAATATGCAAGTTAAAGAAGTCCATTTATGGACTTAAACAAGCATCAAGAAGCTGGAATATTCGTTTTGATGAATCAATCAGTGAATTTGGTTTCATCAAGAACGAGGATGACCCGTGTGTATATAAGAGGTTTAGTGGGAGCGTGATTACTTTCCTAGTCCTCTACGTCGATGATATCTTAATCATTGGAAACGATATTCCTGAAATGCATGCTGTTAAAGCATGGCTAAGAAAATGTTTCCAGATGAAAGATTTAGGAGAAGCAGCCTATGTGTTAGGTGTGAAGATCTACAGGGATAGATCTAAGAGGCTTCTCGGGCTGTGCCAGAGTACTTACATCGATAAAGTCCTGGAGAGATTTCATTTAGAGAATTCTAAAAGAGGATATCTTCCAGTCAGACATGGTCTGAATCTTTCAAAGAGTCAGTGTCCTCAAACACAGACTGAGAAAGATGAAATGGACAATACGCCTTATGCTTCGGCTATTGGGTCCATTATGTATGCGATGTTGTGTACTCGCCCAGACGTCGCTTACGGGTTAAGCGTGACCAGTCGGTTCCAAAGTAATCCAGGTCAGGCACACTGGATTGCAGTCAAGAATATCTTAAAATATCTGCGGAGGACCAAAGATATGTTCTTGATATATGGAGGTCAGGAAGAACTCAGTATTGAAGGATATACTGACGCTTCGTTCCAATCTGACCAGGATGATTTCCGATCGCAATCAGGCTATGTTTTTAGCTTGAATGGAGGAGCAGTGGTGTGGAAAAGTTTCAAACAGTCTATCGTTGCTGATTCCACAACAGAAGCCGAGTATGTTGCAGCCTCAGAAGCATCTAAGGAGGCAGTATGGATTCGTAAGTTCATTCAGGAACTTGGTGTTGTTCCTTCGAGTGCAGATCCTTTGGTTATCTTCTGTGATAACACTGGAGCAATCGCACAAGCAAAGGAACCACGGTCGCACCAGAAGTCCAAGCACATACAGAGACGGTTTCACTTGATCCGGGAGATCATTTATCGTGGCGAGATCAAAGTCTGCAAGGTTCATACAGATGACAATCTGGCAGACCCGCTTACAAAGCCTCTGGCGCAGCAGAAGCATGAGAAACACTGTAATAATATGGGTTTGAGATTTCTCAACCATTAGATTAAGTGCAAGTGGGAGATTGTTGGGGTATGCCCTTAAGGCTAATGTTTGAAGCCTTGGGATTGTAACAGTATCATGTATAAACCCTTGTGTTTATAAAGGCAATGGTTGTTATTCAGTTTGTTACATTGTCTGCTGCAATACATGTGCTTCTGAATAATGTCTCAGAGCTGTTCAGCTTGGCTTGAAGAGTCCCCTTCGAGGGGGAGCGCAAGCAGATGAAACCCTAATTTAGGGGGCGCATGCAAGTTTGCTAGGGTTTCAATAATACAATCGCTTATATGCTCATATAATCAACTTGGTAGATTGATTAGATCAAGAAGGAGATTCATACCAACGCCATTGCCTTGGAGGTCGGCTTGGAAGAAGAGAGCAACTTAGATCTCCTACAAAAGTTCACACACAAGATGAAGAGCGCTTACTTCCTTGGCGTCCCTTGTGCTAGCAAGGCACCCAAGCTTTCTTGTCGAATGGTAAGGGATGATGAGATATCAAGCTTGGCCGAGAGCTCCACACCTTCGTCCACCACTTCTTTCACACGCAAAAATTGCAAGAAGCCAAGTGAAGTTCGATCAGCCCCCATTTACCACATGGAGGCGTTTTGGTTTTCAACATAGAAAACCGCCATCCACAAATGGTAAGTGTTTATGGCTCATGCGTTCACTCCAAGTGAACGCTCGAAACTTCTCACTAATTGAACCAAACGTTCACATAGTGAACCGGTTCTATTAGATTTGGTTCAAGATCTCAAATAAGCCAAGCCACTTGGTCTAGACCACATTGAACCCTAAGGCTCAAGATCTAACCGTTCATCTCCTGATGCTCCTGATCTCACCGATCTAGCATCATCTCTCTCGATCGAAGCTTACCGATCTCAAGCCCTAATCAATCAAACATGATCAGACCAGATCTCACTTACAATCAGAGATTAAATCCCTTTAAACTGAACCCAAACAATTCAGTCCACACGATCTGACTCAAGTAAGCCATATCATCAAATTGTGCGACCCTGAGGGTTTCCTTTAAATGTCGGTAACGATAACTCACGTTATCACGATCAGTGAGGGGTATCTAGCAACACATCACTGTCTCCCGATATAAAGGAAAGAGTCTTCCAAGACTACACCCAAACCACAGCACAAGTGTGAATCCATTCACAAGGCATACAAGTATCCTTTGCCACTGGATGTTCTTATTGGACAAGCAGGTCAAGCTTGTGACTCCAATATGATGAGCATGATTAGACCAGATGAACATAGTCACCTGGGTATGGCCATACACTTTCTCAATCATCTCATTTAAGGGGGCCCCTTTAGAACATCACACTCCAATTAAGGAGACGGCAATCCTATATCTATCACTAGTGTCCTAACCTGATTCATGCTCACCATCCAAGATAGTCTATAATCATTGTGTTTCAAATGATATTGAACTACCTCAAAACAATGACAATCATCATTTAGAAACACAAGTGATCTCAAGTCAAAGGACATGTGCCACTTGCAGCATTCAAGGATCATTCACATTGTGACAAGCAATTGAATATCCTAATAGGGTCTGTCCAGTACATCCAATGTACCCATGAGTCTACATCTTATTCCATGCTCGTAGCATCCTATAAGATTAGAACACATATTAGTCTCAATCATATCAAGGCTGTCTCATGTTCACCAAGATATCTCGACTAAGGACATATAGCATGTCAGCCTAGCTGAACAGCTCTGAGACATTATTCAGAAGTACACTTATTACAGCAGACAAGGTAACAACCTGAATAATAACCATGCCTTTATAAACATAAGAGTTTATTACATGATACTGTTACAATCCCAAAGGCCTCAAACATTAGCCTTAAGGGCATACCCCAACAATCTCCCACTTGCACTTAATCTAATGGTTGAGAAATCTCAAACCCATATTATTACAGTGCTTCTCATGCTTCTGCTGCGCCAGAGGCTTGGTAAGCGGGTCTGCCAGATTGTCGTCTGTATGAACCTTGCAGACTTTGATCTCGCCACGATCAATGATCTCCCGGATCAAGTGAAACCTTCTCTGTATATGCTTGGACTTCTGGTGCGACCGTGGTTCCTTTGCTTGTGCAATTGCTCCAGTGTTATCACAGAAGATAACCAAAGGATCTGCACTCGAAGGAACGACACCAAGTTCTCTCACGAACTTACGAATCCACACTGCCTCCTTGGATGCTTCCGAGGCTGCAACATACTCGGCTTCTATTGTGGAATCAGCAACAGTTGACTGTTTGAAACTTTTCCACACCACTGCTCCACCATTCAAGCTAAAAACATAGCCTGATTGCGATCGGAAATCATCCTGGTCCGACTGGAACGAAGCGTCAGTATATCCTTCTATACTGAGTTCTTCCTGACCACCATAAATCAAGAACATATCTTTGGTCCTCCGCAGATATTTTAAAATGTTCTTGACTGCAATCCAGTGCGCCATACCTGGATTACTTTGGAACCGACTGGTCACGCTTAACCCGTAAGCGACGTCTGGGCGAGTACACAACATCGCATACATAATGGATCCAATAGCCGAAGCATAAGGCGTATTGTCCATTTCATCTTTCTCAGTCTGTGTTTGTGGACACTGACTCTTCGAAAGATTCAGACCATGTCTGACTGGAAGATATCCTCTTTTAGAATTCTCTAAATGGAATCTCTCCAGGACTTTATCGATGTAAGTACTCTGGCACAGCCCGAGAAGCCTCTTAGATCTATCCCTGTAGATCTTCACACCTAATACATAGGCTGCTTCTCCTAAATCTTTCATCTGGAAACATTTCCTTAGCCATGCCTTAACCGCATGCATTTCAGGAATATCATTTCCAATGATCAAGATGTCATCGACGTAGAGGACTAGGAATGTAATCACGCTCCCACTAAACCTCTTATATACACACGGGTCATCTTCGTTCTTGATGAAACCAAACTCAGAGATTGATTCATCAAAACGAATATTCCAGCTCCTTAATGCTTGTTTAAGTCCATAAATGGACCTTTTTAACTTGCATATTTTATGACGATCTGCTGGATTAGTGAAACCTTCAGGTTGTGTCATATACACATCCTCATCCAGTTTTCCATTAAGGAAAGCAGTTTTCACATCCATCTGCCAGATCTCATAATCGTAATATGCTGCTATTGCGAAAAGAATCTGAATAGACTTGAACATGGCTACAGGAGAGAAAGTTTCATCATAATCTATCCCGTAGATTTGTTTGAAACCTTTCGCTACTAGCCTGCCTTTATAGGTAATCACGTTACCATCCATGTCAATCTTCTTCTTGAAGATCCATTTACAGCCTATAGGGATTACTCCCAGAGGCGGATCAACCAAATCCCAGACCTGGTTATCTGACATGGAGTCCATCTCGGCTCGCATAGCTTCAAGCCATATAGCTGACTCCGGTCCACTGACCGCATCCGCATAAGTAAGGGGTTCATCATTATCAATGATGTAGACTCCGTCATAGCGCTCAGGCTGACGACGGATCCTTCCCGATCTACGCGGTTCCCGTGATGTCTGAGCCTCAGGTTGTTCAATAACCTGATCCACTGGCTCAGGCTCATCCAACTGTGCTTGACTACTTTGTCCTTCCTCTGGATTCTCATCCAGCTTTATTTCTCTCCCACTGGCCTCTTGCAGAAGAAACTCCTTCTCAAGAAATATGGCCGTCCGAGCAACAAATACTTTGTTCTCTTTGGGATCGTAGAAATAATAACCCTTAGTTTCCTTAGGGTAACCGACAAAAATACATTTCTCAGATCTGCTCTCTAGTTTCCCAGAGGCGAGCTTTTTGACATAAGCCTCGCAACCCCAGATCCTGATAAATGTCAAGCTAGGCTGTTTCCCATACCATAACTCATATGGCGTCTTAGAAACTGCCTTGGATGGCACTCGGTTTAGTACCTTTGCAGCTGTTTCCAGTGCAAATCCCCAAAAGGAATATGGAAGAGTAGCCTGACTCATCATAGAACGAACCATATCAAGTAACGTTCTATTTCTCCTCTCGGACACACCATTCCATTGCGGTGTTCCTGGCGGAGTGAGCTGTGAGATAATCCCACACTCCTTCAGATAGTCAGTAAACGTATGACTCAAGTATTCTCCACCTCGATCAGAATGAAGTGCCTTGATATTTCGCCCTAGCTGATTCTGTACTTCATTTTTGAACTCTTTGAACTTGTCAAAAGATTCACTCTTATGTCTCATAAGATAGACATAACCATACCTACTGAAATCATCAGTAAAGGTAATGAAGTACTGATAGCCACCTCTGGCATGTTTGCTAAATGGCCCACACACATCACTGTGTATAAGGTCAAGTAAACCTGAAGCCCTTTGACCTTTGTGAGGAAAAGGTGACTTCGTCATTTTACCCATCAAACAAGCTTTGCATGTATCAATCTCCTCATAAGAGAAAGATCCCAGCAGTCCATGATCATGCAACCGCTTAATGCGCTTCTTGTTAATATGGCCTAAACGACTATGCCATAACAAGGTGCTGTCTTCAGCATACTTGGCTTTCTTAACATCAACATTTTGTATAGAACTTTCCATGTCCAACATGTATAACCCATTATTAATTGAACCAGTTGCATAAACAATATTATCTAAAGATAAAACACACTTTGAAATATTGCATTCAAAGGCAAATCCTTTCCTGACAAGAGCAGGAATAGAGACAATATTTTTAGTAATACTGGGAACAAAGTAACAACTGTTTAGTTCTAATACAATGCCAGATGGTAATGAGATGAAATAGTCTCCTACAGCAACAGCAGCAACCCGTGCCCCGTTTCCAACGCGTAGGTCCACCTCATACTGTCCCACCTGTCTTCTTCTCTTGAGTTCCTGTACATTTGAACAAATGTGAACTCCACATGCAGTGTCCAACACCCATGAAATAGAAGAAGAAGAAACCATGACTTCCGTCACGTATATACCTGAGCCAGAAGCGATGCTTCCCCTCTTATCTCCTTGGAGCGCTTTACAGTCCTTTTTCCAGTGACCCAGCTGGCCACAGTGGAAACACCTGTTGTCCTTGGACCGCTTTACCTTCTGTTTCAGAGCCTTGCTATAGTTCTTGACAGGGGCTTTGCCCTTCTTCCCCTTCTTCTTGTTCCTAGAAGGAACCATTAAGACAGAGGTTGAAGGCTTTCCCTTCAGAGTCTCCTCAGTAGTCAAGAGCATATTCAGCAGCTCTGCCGGAGTACAATCGATTTTGTTCATATTAAAGTTAATAATGAACGCATCGAAGGAAGGCGGGAGAGACTGCAGAATAATGTCTACAGCAAGCTCCTGGTTGATGGTATGCCCCAGTTTCTCCAGAGCCTCCTTGTGCCCAATCATCTTGAGCATGTGAGCTCCCACTGGGCTCCCTTCAGCCAGTTTGCTCTGAAAGAAAAGCTTTGTCAAATTATAGCGTTCTGTCCTCGCCTGTGCAGCATACAGCATCTTGAGGTTCGCTATAATTTCTATAGCCGACATATCCTCATGCTGACGCTGCAGCGGTGGCGTCATAGACGCTAGCATCAGGCAAGCGACATCAATGCTATCATTGACGTGCTTTTCATAGGCATCACGAACCGCCCTTGCGGCGTTCGCAGCGGGTTGAGGCGGCACAGCCGTCTCGAGGACATACAGTTTCCTCTCAGCCTTAAGAACGATCTTAAGGTGTCCGAACCAGTCTGAGAAGTTTGGCCCAGCAAACTTCTCCCTTTCCAGTAGGGATCGCACATTGAAGCTCATGGTGTTCGTTGCTGCAGGAATCTACAACAATGCAAGAACAGCAAGGTTAGTATCAATGTTTAGAATCAATCCAGGACTTAAGAAAGATTCTTTTCTCACTATTTTATCTGGCTGAAAAATCCAGCAAAACAGCCCGAAAGAGTAGAACTCTTTTAGTGAGATGGGATCCAGATTTCATACTTGGTCTCCGCGTCCCGCTCAGGCGAGATAAGATGCACAGAGAGTACAAGTACTAATTTCTGGTAGGCAGTCCCTGCCAATCGCCAACCCGTGCGATTCCCCTTCATCTGGGCAATCCAGCAGACTGTGCCAACTGAGTTGGTACAACACAATCTCTGACCCCACAGATGGCTGCCTCCATGTGCTACCATATGCGCCACATATGTAGCCTACATGGTCAAGCTGACCCGACCTACTCCCTGGACCACCACGTGCTATGCTGAGCAACGAGAAGCGATAAATCCCTTCTCTGTAACACGCAGGTGTAATCCAGCACCGTCTGAAGATAGATGGACGTGCCCACTGAGTGGGTACAACACGGCTCCAACGATAGTCAGAACAGTGAGGTTTCGCGTCAGAAGGCATTACGTGCTTGATATTTTAGCGTTTGGATTTTAACGGTCTTTTATCTTCTTACTATCAGGCAAATCCTATGGCTATAGCAGAAGATAAATAAATCATGCTTTTCTACTTATTTAATCAATAACAGAAAGCATGGATCTTATGTGGTAAAAGCCCATAGCCTAAGTAAGACCTTAAGATACTTAAGTCTTCACTTGCTCTTCTTGGGTCTTTAGCATCTCATCTGGTCCAACCCAGGGCCCTTGCGCCAAGAGCACCTCAGGTGCGCCACCAGCTGAATGCCCCTCTGGGATGTGTGCCTTTGTGCTCTTGTCTAATCAAAATACATTTTGATCTATCTAGACAAGTTTGACTCGCAGGTCAATTATACAGTAAATTAATTAAAGTGATACGCAGATCACAAAAATAATAATTTACAATTTACCAGGCACGCAGGCCCCAGCACAGCACACATTAAAATGGGCATCCCACATAAGATAAAATAAACAAGCATATGGCATCAATCAATCATCATGTGATCCCTTACAAAGAAAATAAAATTTTGAAAACCCCATTGGCATCAATTTTAATTTTCTTATGTGCCCTACAACCTTACAACGGTCCATTGATAGGGATCCACTCAACAATCTAGTTAGATCCATACCCTTGCATGCACCAAGTCCTAACTGACTCGAGTTGACCTAATGGTCAACCATGCATGCGCCAAGGGTTGAACAACCAACATGAGTTCTGGCAAGCGGGTGTGACCCCGGGCCTAACTCATGTGTGTTCAGTGGTTGTCTCAACCAGACCTCGCTACACACCTGTGATGCAATCGACCTATAGCCACCTTGTGCTTGCGCACAGGTGCCATCTGGTCGATCCATCTAGGCTGTCAGATGGTCTGATCAGACTAGGTTGATCTAAACTAGATGATGCTTTCAACCCCATCAACCCATCTAAGGGTTTATTGTAGGTGCGGCTTAGATCTAATCATAGGCGCGCAAGTAAAGTTTTGACAAAACAACAACATGTAACATGCGCAACAATGTAAGCAATATACATGCATCAACAAAATCAACCTTACACATGCACCACCAAAAACAATCTCATATATGCGCCACAAAAATACTTTCAACTAGTATTATCGCATGATGAGAAAACTTAGATCATAAGCGCAAACAAGGATCACCTTAAGCAATCATATGAACCATATAAGATCCTAGCTCTGATACCAATTGAAGAGTCCCCTTCGAGGGGGAGCGCAAGCAGATGAAACCCTAATTTAGGGGGCGCATGCAAGTTTGCTAGGGTTTCAATAATACAATCGCTTATATGCTCATATAATCAACTTGGTAGATTGATTAGATCAAGAAGGAGATTCATACCAACGCCATTGCCTTGGAGGTCGGCTTGGAAGAAGAGAGCAACTTAGATCTCCTCCAAAAGTTCACACACAAGATGAAGAGCGCTTACTTCCTTGGCGTCCCTTGTGCTAGCAAGGAACCCAAGCTTTCTTGTCGAATGGTAAGGGATGATGAGATATCAAGCTTGGCCGAGAGCTCCACACCTTCGTCCACCACTTCTTTCACACGCAAAAATTTCAAGAAGCCAAGTGAAGTTCGATCAGCCCCCATTTACCACATGGAGGCGTTTTGGTTTTCAACATAGAAAACCGCCATCCACAAATGGTAAGTGTTTATGGCTCATGCGTTCACTCCAAGTGAACGCTCGAAACTTCTCACTAATTGAACCAAACGTTCACATAGTGAACCGGTTCTATTAGATTTGGTTCAAGATCTCAAATAAGCCAAGCCACTTGGTCTAGACCACATTGAACCCTAAGGCTCAAGATCTAACCGTTCATCTCCTGATGCTCCTGATCTCACCGATCTAGCATCATCTCTCTCGATCGAAGCTTACCGATCTCAAGCCCTAATCAATCAAACATGATCAGACCAGATCTCACTTACAATCAGAGATTAAATCCCTTTAAACTGAACCCAAATAATTCAGTCCACACGATCTGACTCAAGTAAGCCATATCATCAAATTGTGCGACCCTGAGGGTTTCCTTTAAATGTCGGTAACGATAACTCACGTTATCACGATCAGTGAGGGGTATCTAGCAACACATCACTGTCTCCCAATATAAAGGAAAGAGTCTTCCAAGACTACACCCAAACCACAGCACAAGTGTGAATCCATTCACAAGGCATACATGTATCCTTTGCCACTGGATGTTCTTATTGGACAAGCAGGTCAAGCTTGTGACTCCAATATGATGAGCATGATTAGACCAGATGAACATAGTCACCTGGGTATGGCCATACACTTTCTCAATCATCTCATTTAAGGGGGCCCCTTTAGAACATCACACTCCAATTAAGGAGACGGCAATCCTATATCTATCACTAGTGTCCTAACCTGATTCATGCTCACCATCCAAGATAGTCTATAATCATTGTGTTTCAAATGATATTGAACTACCTCAAAACAATGACAATCATCATTTAGAAACACAAGTGATCTCAAGTCAAAGGACATGTGCCACTTGCAGCATTCAAGGATCATTCACATTGTGACAAGCAATTGAGTGCAGATCCTTTGGTTATCTTCTGTGATAACACTGGAGCAATCGCACAAGCAAAGGAACCACGGTCGCACCAGAAGTCCAAGCACATACAGAGACGATTTCACTTGATCCGGGAGATTATTGATCGTGGCGAGATCAAAATCTGCAAGGTACATACAGATGACAATCTGGCTGACCCGCTTACCAAGCCTCTGGCGCAGCAGAAGCATGAGAAGCACTGTAATAATATGGGTTTGAGATTTCTCAACCATTAGATTAAGTGCAAGTGGGAGATTGTTGGGGTATGCCCTTAAGGCTAATGTTTGAGGCCTTGGGATTCTATCAGTTTCATGTATATAAACTCTTATGTTTATAAAGGCAATGGTTGTTATTCAGTATGTTTCATTGTCTGCTGCAATAAGTGTACTTCTGAATAATGTCTCAAAGCTGTTCAGCTAGGCTGACATGCTCTATGTCCTTAGTCGAGATATCTTGGTGAACATGAGACAGCCTTGATATGATTGAGACTAATATGTGTTCTAATCTTATAGGATGCTTCGAGCATGGAATAAGATGTAGACTCATGGGTACATTGGATGTACTGGACAGACCCTACTAGGATATTCAATTGCTTGTCACAATGTGAATAATCCTTGTTTGCGACAAGTAGCACATGTCCTCTGACTTGAGATCACTTGTGTTTCTAAATGATAATTGTCATTGTTTTGAGGTAGTTCAATATCATTTGAAACATAATGGTTATAGACTATCTTGGATAATGATCATGAGTCAGGTTAGGACACTAGTGATAGATATAGGATTGCCGTCTCCTTGTTTAAGGAGTGAGATGTTCTAAAGGGGCCCCCCTGGATGAGATGATTGAGAAAGTGTATGGCCATACCCAGGTGACTATGTTCATCTGATCTAATCATGCTCATCATATTGGAGCTACAGGCTTGACACGCTTGTCCAATAAGAACATCCAGTGGCAAAGGAATCATGTATGCCTAGTGAGTTGATTCACACTTGTGCTGTTGTTTGGGTGTGGTCTTGGAAGACTCTTTCCTTTATATCGGGAGACAGTGATGTGTTGCTAGATACCCCTCACTGATCGTGATGACGTAAGTTATCGTTACCGACGTTTAAAGGAAACCCTTAGGGTCGCACAATTTGATGATATGGCTTACTTAAGTCAGATCGTGTGGACTGAATTATTTGGGTTCAGTTTAAAGGGATTGTAATCTCTGATTATAAGTGAGATCTGGTCTGATCATGTTTGATTGATTAGGGCTTGAGATCGGTAAGCTTTGATCGAGAGAGTTGATGCTAGATCGGTGAGATCAGGAGCATCAAGAGATGAACGGTTAGATCTGAAACCTTAGGGTTTACAATGGTCTAGATCAAATCGCTTGGCTTGATTGGTCTTTGAACCAAACCGATATTGAACCAACTCATTGAATGAGCGCATGGTTCAAAGGGGGTGAGAGAAATGCGTTGGGGTAAACCCATGAACGCATAAACGTTGGGCGGTTACTATTTTTGGTTTTCCAAAATTAGAGTAACGCACTACACGTTGGAGTGTAACGCTCTCTCTCGTTCGGATCACCTCACGTCGCCTCTTCTCTTGGGTGAAGAACACTTGACGAAAGAAGGAGGTCTCGGCAAGCAAGCAAGAAACTCTCTTCTCATCCTCTTCACACGACAAGAACTCCTTAGAACCTTGCTAGCACAAGGAGCACTAAGGAAGTAGGCGACATCTTTTGTGTGCGCACCATTTGGAGGAGAAGCGCTTGAGTCTCTTCTTCCTAGACGCCATCCAAGCAATGGCTTTGGTAAGAATCAATTCCTTGATTCTTGTTTACAATCGTTTATAGTTGATCATATAACTGCAAAGATCCTAGAAACCCCCTTTCCGCTGCATGAAAACCTTCATATGCGCCTATCTAGGGTTGCGCTCCCCCTTGAAGGGGACCTAACACTTCTTATCACAGATCTTTTGATTATTTGAGATTATGTTTCATCATGATTTTATAGATCCTTTCAGCTGGCAATTTTGTCAGATCAAGAGACCCGGCCAGTCTGAAGACACAATGCCCATCCTACTTGACAAAATTGCGTGCGCCTTCGATCTTAAATCAATCAGAAAAATAATCATCCAATAATCAAAAAGAAATTGAATAGAGGATTGGAAGCAAAGACCTACAATTTTTCCAACTTAGAAAAATCATGAGCATGGCATATGCAATTTGCGAAAATTAGATATGGCATGTGAGCATAGAAAAGCATGAAAAACATCATTCGAGGCTGGCAAGTCGCTCTGATACCACTGTTGGGAAACCCCACGATATTTTAAAAAATTTTCATAGAAAGCACAGCGGTGTTGGGGTATGCCCTTAAGGCTAATGTTTGAAGCCTTGGGATTATTTCAGTATCATGTATAAACTCTATGTTTATAAAGGCAATGGTTGTTGTTCAGGTTGTTACATCATCTGCTGCAATATGTATACTTCTGAATAATGTCTCAATGTTGTTCAGCTTGGCTGACATGCAGTTTTGTCCTTAGTCGAGATATCTTGGTGAACATGAGACAGCCTTGATATGATTGAGACTAATATGTGTTCTAATCTTATAGGATGCTTCGAGCATGGAATAAGATGTAGACTCATGGGTACATTGGATGTACTGGACAGACCCTACTTAGGATATTCAATTGCTTGTCACAATCTGAATAATCCTTATATGCAAACAAGTGGCATATTTCCTCTGACTTGAGATCACTTGTGTTTCTAAATGATGATTGGCATTGTTTTGAGATAGTTCAATATCATTTGAAATATAATGGTTATAGACTACCTTGGATGGTGAGCATGAGTCATGTTAGGGCGCTAGTGATAGATATAGGATTGTCGTCTCCTTGATTGGAGTGTGATGTTTTATAGGGGCCCCCTGGATGAAATGATTGAGAAAGTGTATGGCCATACCCAGATGACTATGATCATCTGATCTAATCATTCTCATCATATTGGAATTACAGGCTTGACACGCTTGTCCAATAAGAACGTCCAGTGGCAAAGGAAACACATATGTCAAGTGACTTGTGTTCACACTTGTGCTATGGTTTGGGTGTAGTCTTGGAAGACTCTTTCCTTTATATCGGGAGACAGTGATGTGTTGCTAGATACCCCTCACTGATCGTGATAACGTAAGTTATCGTTACCGATATTTAAAGGAAACCCTTAGGGTCGCACAATTTGATGATATGGCTTACTTAAGTCAGATCGTGTGGACTGAATTATTTTGGTTCAGTTTATAGGGATTTAAACTCTGATTGTAAGTGAGATCTGGTCTGATCATGTTTGATTGATTAGGGCTTGAGATCGGTAAGCTTTGATCGAGAGATTTGATGCTAGATCGGTGAGATCAGGAGCATCAAGAGATGAACGGTTGGATCTTGAACCTTTAGGGTTTATTGTGATCTGGACCAGGTGCTTGGCTTAATTGGTCTTTGAACCAAACCGAAATTGAACCAGCTCATCATGTGAGCGCATGGTTCAAAGGGGGAGCAATATGCGTTGGGGTAAACCCATGGTCGCATGAGCGTTGGTGGTTGCTATTTTTAGAAGCCATGAGGCCACGCCTCACGTTCACGCCAAGAGAAGTTCTATTCTCGCCCCTCGCCCCTCTTGCTCGAGGTTCACTCGTTGTGTGTCGCCTTGACGCTTTGGAGAGGATTCGGCCAAGAAGAAAAAACATCTCCTTCCCTTCCATTCGATCGGGAGACCTTGGAACCTTGCTAGCACAAGGAGCACTAAGGGAGTAGGCGCATTGATCACCTTGTGTGCGCACCATTTGGAGGAGAAGCGTTTGACTCTCTACTTCCTAGACGCCATCCAAAAATGGCATCGGTAAGGATCGATTCTCATGTATACAAAAATTTTAAAGTTGATCATACTGCATGCATCGATCTAGAAACCTTTTCCACTGTGTTAAAACCTCTGGATGCGCCTATTAGGGTTTCACCCCCCTTGTTTAGGGGTCCTTTCAATTGGTATCAGAGCAGGTTATTAGCATGTTTTTATGATTGCTTGAGGCCTTTTGTGATCCATGTTTGCGCTTGTATCCTTAGATCTAAACTACATGCGAAAAATTACATGTTAAGTTGTTCATGCGAAAACTTGATGAATATGTTTTCTATTTGGCGCATGTATGTTGGCGCTTATTAGTTTTTTTTTCAAAACTATATTACTTGCGCGACTCACCTTAGATCTAAGAGGCGCCTACTTTAAAAAACTTAGACGGGTTATTAGGGTTGAAGTCACAGTCGAGTCTAGATCCAATCAGTCTGATCAAACTATCTGACAGCCTAGATGGGTTGACCAGATGGCACCTGTGCGCAAGCACGAGGTGGCTATAGGTCGACCGCGGACAGGCGTGTAGCGATGTCTGATTGAGACAACCATTGAACGCGCATGAGTTAGGCCCGGGGTCACGCCCGCTTGCCCGAACTCATGCAGGTCGTTCAGCCCAAGGCATGCATTGTTGACCACTGGGTCGACTCAAGTCAGTTAGGACTTGGTGCATGCCAGGGCAGAGGATCTGACTAGGTCTGATGAGTGGATCCCTATTAATGGACCGTTGTAAGGTAGTAGGGCACATGAGGAAAATAAAATTGATGCCAATGGGTTTTCGAAAATTTTATTTTCTTATTGTTGGATCACATGTTGATTGTATACCATGATGATTGTTTATTTAATCTTATGTGGGCTGCCCGGTTTAATGTGTGCTGTGCTGGGGCCTGTGTGCCTGGTTAATAAATGTAAATTATTTATTGTGATCTGCGCATCACATTTTATTTAATTTATAAAGTGTAATTGACCTGCGTGTCAATCTTGTCTAGATAGATTAAATTGTATTTAATTAGACATGAGCTCAAAGCACACATGGCAGAGGCGCATGCAGCAGTGGCTTGACCAGATGGGAGGTCCAGGGTTCGACTCTGGGACAGGCGCATTTACCTGGTGGGCGCACCTGAGCTGCAGTGGGCGCTTGGGCCCAGGTTTGGGCCAGATGAGATGTAAAAAGACCCATGAAGAGCTCAAGTGAAGACTTAAGTTACATTAAGGTCTTACCTAGGCTTAATGGGCTTTTACCACATAAGATCATCAAGCTTTCATTTATTGTTAAGAATTGCATGATTTAATCTTCTGCTATCACCATAGGATTTGCATGATAGTTGAGAAGATAAAAAGACCGTTAAAATCCAACGCTAAAATATCAAGCTCGTAAGCCTTCTGACGCGAAACCTCACTGTTCTGACTATCGTTGGGGCCGTGTTGTACCCACTCAGTGGGCACGCCCATCTATCTTCAGACGGTGTGCGATTACACCTGCGTGTTACAAAGAAGGGATTTATCGCTTCTCGTTGCTCAGCATAGCACGTGGTGGTCCAGGGAGTAGGTCGGGTTAGCTTGACCATGTAGGCTACATATTGAGCATATGGTAGCCATATGGAGGCAGCCATCTGTGGGATCAGAGACTGTGTTGTACCAACTCAGTTGGCACAGTCTGCTGGATTGCCCAGATGAAGGGGAATCGCACGGGTTGGCGATTGGCAGGGATTGCCTACCAGAAATTAGTGCTTGTACTCTCTGTGCATCTTATCTCGCCTGAGCGGGACGCGGAGACCAAGTATGAAATCTGGATCCCATCTCACTAAAAGAGTTTCACTCTTTCAGACTGTTTTACTGGATTTTTCAGTCAGATAAAATAGTGAGAAAAGAATCATTCTTAAGTCCTGAATTGATTCTAACATTGATACTGACCTTGCTGTTCTTGCATTGTTGTAGATTACTGCAGCAACGAACACCACAGCGTTCAATGTGCGATCCCTACTGGAAAGGGAGAAGTTTGCTGGGCCAAACTTCTCAGACTGGTACGGACACCTTAAGATTATTCTTAAGGCTGAGAGGAAGCTGTATGTCCTCGAGACGGCTATACCGCCTCAACCCGCTCCGAACGCCGCAAGGGCGGTTCGGGAAGCTTATGAAAAGCACGTCAATGATAGCATTGATGTCGCTTGCCTGATGCTAGCGTCTATGACGCCACAGCTGCAGCGTCAACATGAAGATTTATCTGCTATAGAAATTATAGCAAATCTCAAGTTGTTGTATGCTGCACAGGCAAGGACTGAACGCTACAATTTGACTAAACTTTTCTTTCAGAGCAAACTGGCTAAAGGGAGTCCAGTGGGAGCTCACGTACTCAAGATGATTGGGTACAAGGAGGCTCTAGAGAAACTGGGACACACCACCAATCAGGAGCTTGTTGTAGACATCATCCTTCAGTCTCTCCCGGCTTCTTTCAATCCGTTCATTATTAATTTTAATATGAACAAGATCGACTGTACGCCGGCAGAGTTACTGAACATGCTCTTGACTATAGAGCAGACTCAGTCTCGTGAGAAGGGAACGCCTTCATCCTCTGTCCTAATGGTTCCTTCTAGGAACAAGAAGAAGGGGAAGAAGGGCAAAGCCCCTGTCAAGAGCTACAACAAGGCTCTGAAACAAAAGATAAAGCGGTCAAAGGAATACAGATGCTTCCATTGTGGCCAGTTGGGTCACTGGAAGAAGGACTGTAAAGCGCTCCAAGGAGATAAGAAGGGAAGCAAGCCTTTCGCTTCTAGCTCAGGTATTTACGTGACTGAAGTCATGGTATCTTCTTCTTCTATATCATGGGTGTTGGACACTGCATGTGGAGTTCACATTTGTTCAAATGTACAGGAACTCAAGAGAAGAAGACAGGTGGGACAGCATGAGGTGGACCTACGAGTTGGAAACGGGGCACGGGTTGCTGCTGTTGCTGTAGGAGAATATCACATCTCATTACCATCTGGTCTTGTATTAGAACTGGACAATTGTTATTTTGTACCAAGCATAACCAAGAATATTATCTCTATTCCTGCTCTTGTCAGGAAAGGGTTTTCCTTTGAATGCAAATTTTCAAAGTGTTACATTTCTTTTGATAATATTGTTTATGCTACTGGGTCAATTAACAATGGGTTATTCATATTGGACATGGAATGTTCAATACAACAGATTGATATGAAGAAAGCCAAGCATGCTGAAGAAAGCACCTTGTTATGGCATAGTCGTTTAGGCCATATTAACAAGAAACGCATTAAGCGGTTGCATGACCATGGACTACTGGGATCATTCTCCTATGAGGAGCTTGATACATGCAAAGCTTGTTTAATGGGTAAAATGACGAAGTCTCCTTTTTCCAATAAAGGTCAAAGGGCTTCAGGTTTACTTGACCTCATTCACAGCGATGTGTGTGGGCCATTTAGTAAACATGCCAGAGGTGGCTATTCATACTTCATTACCTTTACTGATGATTTCAGTAGATATGGTTATGTCTATCTAATGAGACATAAGAGCGAATCTTTTGACAAGTTCAAAGAGTTCAAAAATGAAGTACAAAATCAGCTAGGCCGAAATATAAAGGCACTTCGTTCAGATCGAGGTGGAGAATACTTGAGTCGAGAGTTTACTAACTATCTAAAGGAGTGTGGGATTATCTCACAGCTCACTCCGCCAGGAACACCGCAATGGAATGGTGTGTCCGAGAGGAGAAATAGAACCTTACTTGATATGGTTCGTTCTATGATGAGTCAGGCTACTCTACCTTACTCCTTTTGGGGATTTGCACTGGAAACAGCTGCAAAGGTACTAAACCGAGTGCCATCCAAGGCCGTTTCAAAGACTCCATATGAGTTATGGTATGGGAAACAGCCAAGCTTGACATTTATCAAGATCTGGGGTTGCGAGGCTTATGTCAAAAAGCTCGCCTCTGGGAAACTGGAGAGCAGATCTGACAAATGTATCTTTGTCGGTTACCCTAAAGAAACTAAGGGTTATTATTTCTACGATCCCAAGGAGAACAAGGTATTTGTTGCTCGGACGGCTATTTTTCTTGAGAAAGAATTTCTTCTGCAAGAGGCCAGTGGGAGAGAAATAAAGCTGGATGAGAATCCAGAAGAAGGACAAAGTAGTCAAGCACAGTTGGATGAGCCTGAGCCAGTAGATCAGGTTACTGCACAACCCGAGGCTCAGATATCACGGGAACCGCGAAGATCGGGAAGGATCCGTCGACAGCCTGAGCGCTATGACGGTGTCTACATCATTAATGATGAACCCCTCACTTATGCGGATGCGGTTAGTGGACCGGAATCAGCGAGATGGCTTGAAGCTATGCGAGCCGAGATGGACTCCATGTCAGATAACCAAGTCTGGGATTTGGTTGATCCGCCTCCGGGAGTAATCCCTATAGGCTGTAAGTGGATCTTCAAGAAGAAGATAGACATGGATGGTAACGTGGTTACCTATAAAGGCAGGCTAGTTGCGAAAGGTTTCAAACAAATCTACGGGATAGATTATGATGAAACTTTCTCTCCAGTAGCCATGTTCAAGTCTATTCGGATTATTCTCGCGATAGCTGCATATTATGATTATGAGATCTGGCAAATGGATGTGAAGACCGCTTTCCTTAATGGAAAACTAGAAGAGGATGTGTATATGACACAACCTGAAGGTTTCACTAATCCATCAGATCGTCATAAAATATGCAAATTAAAGAAGTCCATTTATGGACTTAAGCAAGCATCGCGAAGCTGGAATATTCGTTTTGATGAATCAATTTGTGAATTTGGTTTCATCAAGAATGAAGATGACCCGTGTGTATATAAGAGGTTTAGTGGGAGCGTGATTACTTTCCTAGTCCTCTACGTCGATGATATCTTAATCATTGGAAATGATATTCCTGAACTGCATGCCGTTAAGGCATGGTTAAGAAAATGTTTCCAGATGAAAGATTTAGGAGAAGCAGCCTATGTATTAGGTGTGAAGATCTACAGAGATAGATCTAAGAGGCTTCTCGGGCTGTGCCAGAGTACTTACATCGATAAAGTCCTGGAGAGATTTCATTTAGAGAATTCTAAAAGAGGATATCTTCCAGTCAGACATGGTCTGAATCTTTCGAAGAGTCAGTGTCCACAAACACAGACTGAGAAAGATGAAATGGACAATACGCCTTATGCTTCGGCTATTGGGTCCATTATGTATGCGATGTTGTGTACTCGCCCAGACGTTGCTTACGGGTTAAGCGTGACTAGTCGGTTCCAAAGTAATCCAGGTAAGGCACACTGGATTGCAGTCAAGAACATTTTGAAATATCTGTGGAAGACCAAAGATATGTTCTTGGTGTATGGTGGTCAGGAAGAACTCAGTATTGAAGGATATACTGACGCTTCGTTCCAATCTGACCAGGATGATTTCCGATCGCAATCAGGCTATGTTTTTAGCTTGAATGGAGGAGCAGTGGTGTGGAAAAGTTTCAAACAGTCAATTGTTCCTGATTCCACAACAGAAGCCGAGTATGTTGCAGCCTCAGAAGCATCAAAGGAGGCAGTGTGGATTCGTAAGTTCGTTCAGGAACTTGGTGTTGTTCCTTCGAGTGCAGATCCTTTGGTTATCTTCTGTGATAACACTGGAGCTATAGCACAAGCAAAGGAACCACGGTCGCACCAGAAGTCCAAGCACATACAGAGAAGGTTTCACTTGATCCGGGAGATCATTGATCGTGGCGAGATCAAAATCTGCAAGGTTCATACAGATGACAATCTAGCTGACCCGCTTACTAATCCTCTGGCGCAGCAGAAGCATGAGAAGCACTGTAATAATATGGGTTTGAGATTACTCAACCATTAGATTAAGTGCAAGTGGGAGATTGTTGGGGTATGCCCTTAAGGCTAATGTTTGAAGCCTTGGGATTATTTCAGTATCATGTATAAACTCTATGTTTATAAAGGCAATGGTTGTTGTTCAGGTTGTTACATCATCTGCTACAATATGTATACTTCTGAATAATGTCTCAATGCTATTCAGCTTGGCTGACATGCAGTTTTGTCCTTAGTCGAGATATCTTGGTGAACATGAGACAGCCTTGATATGATTGAGACTAATATGTGTTCTAATCTTATAGGATGCTTCGAGCATGGAATAAGATGTAGACTCATGGGTACATTGGATGTACTGGACAGACCCTACTTAGGATATTCAATTGCTTGTCACAATCTGAATAATCCTTATATGCAAACAAGTGGCATATTTCCTCTGACTTGAGATCACTTGTGTTTCTAAATGATGATTGGCATTGTTTTGAGATAGTTCAATATCATTTGAAATATAATGGTTATAGACTACCTTGGATGGTGAGCATGAGTCATGTTAGGGCGCTAGTGATAGATATAGGATTGCCGTCTCCTTGATTGGAGTGTGATGTTCTATAGGGGCCCCCTGGATGAAATGATTGAGAAAGTGTATGGCCATACCTAGATGACTATGATCATCTGATCTAATCATTCTCATCATATTGGAATTACAGGCTTGACACGCTTGTCCAATAAGAACGTCCAGTGGCAAAGGAAACACATATGTCAAGTGACTTGTGTTCACACTTGTGCTATGGTTTGGGTGTAGTCTTGGAAGACTCTTTCCTTTATATCGGGAGACAGTGATGTGTTGCTAGATACCCCTCACTGATCGTGATAACGTAAGTTATCGTTACCGATATTTAAAGGAAACCCTTAGGGTCGCACAATTTGATGATATGGCTTACTTAAGTCAGATCGTGTGGACTGAATTATTTTGGTTCAGTTTATAGGGATTTAAACTCTGATTGTAAGTGAGATCTGGTCTGATCATGTTTGATTGATTAGGGCTTGAGATCGGTAAGCTTTGATCGAGAGATTTGATGCTAGATCGGTGAGATCAGGAGCATCAAGAGATGAACGGTTGGATCTTGAACCTTTAGGGTTTATTGTGATCTGGACCAGGTGCTTGGCTTAATTGGTCTTTGAACCAAACCGAAATTGAACCAGCTCATCATGTGAGCGCATGGTTCAAAGGGGGAGCAATATGCGTTGGGGTAAACCCATGGTCGCATGAGCGTTGGTGGTTGCTATTTTTAGAAGCCATGAGGCCACGCCTCACGTTCACGCCAAGAGAAGTTCTATTCTCGCCCCTCGCCCCTCTCGCTCGAGGTTCACTCGTTGTGTGTCGCCTTGACGCTTTGGAGAGGATTCGGCCAAGATGAAAAAACATCTCCTTCCCTTCCATTCGATCAGGAGACCTTGGAACCTTGCTAGCACAAGGAGCACTAAGGGAGTAGGCGCATTGATCACCTTGTGTGCGCACCATTTGGAGGAGAAGCGTTTGACTCTCTACTTCCTAGACGCCATCCAAAAATGGCATCGGTAAGGATCGATTCTCATGTATACAAAAATTTTAAAGTTGATCATACTTCATGCATCGATCTAGAAACCTTTTCCGCTGTGTTAAAACCTCTGGATGCGCCTATTAGCGCCTATTAGGGTTTCGCCCCCCTTGTTTAGGGGTCCTTTCAAGCGGAAGAATAACCCCGAAACAGGCCAGTCCCAAAAACCCAGTGAAGTCATGCGAGGGAGTCGACACGATGAGATGAGAAGGTACCTTATAGCAAATTGAGATGATGTCGATGTAGGCGCCCAAGTGTGTGCCCTCTACAATCTCACACACACGGATGCTTCAAATCTTCTTCTTCCACACCCGGTGCTAGCCTCGGGAAGAAGATCAATGGCTAGGGAGTTCCTCTTAAACACTTGCGCCAATCACCAAGGTGGGGAAGTGCCAAGGGAAGAAGAGGAAGAAGATCTCTTTAGTCTTGATGGAAGAAGAGGAGAAAATCTCTAAGAACCCCAAGTTCGCCCCCCACTTGTCTCCACACCTCCAAGAGGAATTAGTGCCATGAGACGGGCGGGCTAGGGTCTCTTTTATAGAGATCATGTGTGGCTTGGAGAAGAATTAGGAGAACATGATTTTAGGAATTAATTAATTAAATCCTAATCCAATTATGACTCTAATTAATTTAAATAAAATCAGCCCTATTAAATCTTCACAAAAATAGGACTCTAATTAATTAATTAATTAGCCCCTATTTTATCTCAAATGATTAATTCAATATCAACTTTAATTAATCACATGATATTAATTAAGGCATAGGCGCTAACCCTAGTCTAACTAGGGTTAAATATGCACTTACCTTTTCTTCTCCTTTAGCCCAATTAACTTATCAGTAAGCCCAACTATATAATGGGCCTAGCCCAAGGTCCATTATGCATGTTAATCAACCCATTTGAACCAATCCAATTTAACCCAAGGTCAAACGAGGTTAACCATGGTTAATTTGGTCAATATGCCAAAAATAGAAGTTGACCTTAATAAGTTTCTTCCATCTCATTAGGCCCATTAGCGCTGATGAATCTCCCAAATAGATCTGAATTAGCCAATAACTCGATCCAAAGGCTATCCGATTAATACGAAAACTCGAGCATCAAGGTGTGCGACCCTGTTAGTTCCTTTGACATTGGCAGTGCTGACCTAATGTCACCACAAGCCGTGAGTGACACCTAGTAGTGCATTGCTGCTACCCAAGTCATCGGAATGGATATCGACATTGACATCCCCATCATCGCAACTAGGCACTAATGCATTATAGTCCCTTTGCCAAACTGATATCCGATTGGACAAATGTGTCACCACTTGTTTAAACCCAATCACATGGTTATGACTAAATCAAGTTCTTACCTGGGTATGGCCATACACTTTCAGTCATAGAACCATAAGGGGCCCTATGGTTATCAAGCTTCCCTCAGGAAGGGGCAAATCCTCTATCTGTCAATTGATCTTCTCATATGGGTCGTGACATACTCAATGACAACCGTTATGACCTCTCAACTACAGCGAGATGTTAGGTTGTATCAAAGCATGTCTCTAACCACATAGAAGAGTCAATGACCTCAAGTCTAGGGATCAACACATCTCCTGTCACTTGTGAGGATAACTCATGACACCAAGTCATTACCTCACAGTGGGTCGATCCAGTATATCTACCACTGATATACCCATATGTCTGCGTTTGTGTTTCGTACCTAACTAGCCCATATACCAGTCTCTCATGTACCATAGCTGTCCCATATCTACTACTGTACTTGACTGGGGACAAAACGTTTGAGCACAGATCCAATCTGTCTCCAGGGACATTATCACATAAGTACACATTTGCAGATGCAAACAAATGATGATAACGACAATGCCAAAATGATATATAAATATCAATGTTAAGTAGTACAATAATGGACCAATATTGGGTCCTAGGGCATATACACCAACAACTGGTATATGGGCTGGTTAGGCACTCCGTGCTAACGCAGACATATGGGTATATCAGTGGTGGATATACTGGATAGACCCGCTATGAGGCAATGACTTGGTGTCATGAGTTATCCTCACAAGTGATAGGAGATGCATTGATCCCTTGACTTGAGGTCATTGGCCATTCTATATGGTTAGGGACATACTTTGATGCAACCTAACACCTCGCCGTAGTAGGGAGGTAATAACGGTTGTCATTCAGCATGTCACGACCCATATGAGAAGGTCAATAGACAGACAAAAGATTTGCCCCTTTATAAGGGAAGTATGATATCCATGGAGCTCCTCTGTGGTTCTATGACTGAAAGTGTATGGTCATACCCAGGTGAGAACCTGATTTAGTCATAGCCATGTGATTGGGTGAAAACAAGTGGTGACACACTTGTCCAATCGGATATCAGTTCGGCAAAGAGGCTGTAATGCATCTATACCTAGTCGCGATGATGGGGATGTCGATGCCGATATCCATTCCATTGACCTGGGTAGCAGAGATGCACTGCTAGGTGCCACTCACTGCTTGTGGTGACCTTTGGTCAGCACTGCCAGCGTTAGAGGAACCTACAGGGTTGAACACCTTGATACTCGAGTTCTCGTATTAATCGGGAAGCCTTAAGATCGAGTTATTGGATAACTCGAATCTAATTGGGAGATTTCATCAGCGCCAATGGGCTTGATGAGATGGAAGAATGTTATTAGAGCCAAACTTCATTTTTGGTAGGTTGACCCATATTTGACCATGGTTTGTCACATTTGGATTAGGGTTGCATTGGATTGGATCCAAGTGCTTAATCAAGCCATGTAATGAAGTTTGGGCTAGCTCATTACCCAATGAGGCCCAATAACAAGTTTTCATGAAGAGACAATAGGCTTAAAGGGTATAATGGGGAGAAATCTCCACCCCATTGGCGCCTAGGGGCATAATGAGGTGGAGTGGGCAAATTTGCTTCATTATGGAAGCAAATTGCACCTAGCCCTTGTTCCCTTGATGGAATGAATGCCTTTAAGGCATGTCTTGGGCTAATATGGTGCTTGGGCATTTATGGATAGGTTGAATGAAGTTTATGGTAAAGTCTTGGAGACTTTCCTTACCTCAAACCTCCTCATCCTAGCCATACACTTGTCATGATCCTAGCCAGTGCCCTAACTACCTCTTTCCCTATAAAAGTAGTCCTAGCCGCCCCCTTCTCTGGTTGTACAATTCCTTGGAGGCGTGAACACAAAGAGGGGCAAGAGCAAGGGCTAGTGGCGCAAGCTTCTTCTTCCATCAAACCCTAGCCGCAAGAGTCTTCTTCCTTTCCTCTTCTTGGCGCAAGTGAAGGAAGCTCTTGGCGACAACCTCCGCTTCCCTACTTCTTCATTGGCGCTTGGACCTTGGAGGTGGTGCTTGCTTTGAAGAAGGAGCACAAGGCTTGGATCTTCTTCCCGGGGCTAGCACCGGGTGTGGAAGAAGAGGACTAGAGGCATCCGTGTGTGTGAGACTGCAGACGGCGCACACTTGGGCACCTACATCGGCATCACTCCAAATTGCTTCTAGGGTATTTTTCTATCTCATCGTGTCGACTCCCTCGCATGCAATCTTCACTGGGTTTTTGGGACTGGCTCGTTTCGGGGATATTGCTTCCGTTGTGCAATGTAATTGTGTAATATCTATCTCTGAAAATTGTAAAATATCTCCGGGGTTTCCCAACACTTACAACTCAGGAATCGAGGCACTCTCCACGATCTCCACAAGCTGGAGCACTCTACCACTCTAGAGAACTGAAGATGAATGCTGGCCAGCCCCTCTCTTTTATAAGAAAGGAGAGGAACAAGACAAAAGGGGCAGGATCCTAACAACTAACTACCAAAAAGTGGTCAAGCTGCCACATAAAATAAACCAGAATATAATCCTACCAACTATCAACTACTCCTGTTGGAGTGCAGGTCCTTTGATTCTTCTACGTACGGGTGGTGTCGGAGGAGGTTAGATGCGCTCCGAGCACATCGCGACAAAACAACAAAACATGGAAGTTGTGGGCTGGGTCACCACTGTGGTGGCTCGCTCTTGAGCTGTATTGCTGATGTGGTTGTGGGGTCCATTTGGGGTTGGGAATTAAGGAGGTTGGCTTGCCATGTCCAGGGGCTGAACCACCTCGAGATAGACGGAGAGTGTGCTAATGGCGCCCATGAAGCGGTCCGAAGGGTAGCTTTGACGTTGGGATTGCTGGATTGTCACCTTGTTGGCCTCCTTTGGGTCCTCCTTTCCGGGGTGGTCATGGCCTGCCCGTGATGCTATTCACGGCCGTGATCAGGTCGTCTGGATTCTGGCAAACTGGACACGTCCTTGCTGTGATGAGACGCATGGCTGTGATCAGGTCGTCTGGGCTCTAGCGAAGTGGACACGGCCTTGCCGTGATGAGACGCACGGCCGTGACGGCGTTCGCATCTAAAATCACCATTTTTCCATTTTCCATCACACTAGTCACGGCATGCCCGTGTTTCGCTTCATGGCCATGTTCAGTGTCTGTGGATTCTGCTGATCCCATCACAGCCTGCCTGTGACGAGACGCACCCCTGTGCTTGAGTTTAGGTTCTTCCGCTGAGTCCATCACCAGCGGGCCTCCTGGGGGTGATGAGGGGCACGGCCGTGCCTAGCGGGGTCTGGGCTTGTCACGCCCGTGACAGGGGTCATGGCTTGCCCATGATGGCTTCGTAGGGGAGATTCGTGGGGCATTTTCTCTTCTGGATTTTCCCCTTCTTCCATACTGCTTCCTCCTACATCAGTCGCACATGTAGATACTTAGAGATCACTTTATATTTGGGAGTCTTTGATCGAATTATGGATTAATTTAAGTCTATTTGGTTAATTGGATATGCCATATCAGAGCAGTATCAATGGATGGTTCATATGATTCAATCTACAAGAAGAATGCGGCTAGGCACTCATTCCTATGATCTAGAGAAGCTAATTGGGTTTTAGGTTCAATAAGGGCAAGCTATAGGGTCTGAGGCACTTATAAGACTTCTATAAGTGGCTTAGAGCATGCATAAGCTCTAGATGGAGCTCATTGAGCTTAGAGCCCAATGAGGGCTGAACCAAGAGGTGCCATAGGCACATGGGTCTAGCAAGAGAGGCACATATATAGGATGGATCACCTTATTGGGCCAAGAGCCCAATGAACCAAGGAGTGGGCGGCTACACTATGTAAGAGAGGAAGCAAGGGGCTTTAAGCTCTGGGCTAGGCCTAGGCCCCTGGCCTTGGCACCTAATGCAGGTGCCTACAAGAGGCGCCACTTTCTAAATGGGCTGCCTACATAGCCAGCCATGTAAGGCATTGCCTTAATGCGAGGTGATCAGAGAAATAATTTGGCCTTCATTGGTAAGTCTTTCTCTCTCTTCCAAATTGGGGAGAAAACCTGATTGACTCGCTCACGAATCTCTCATCTCACGCTCGTTTGCTCTTGTTCTCTCGAGCTTTCTCCCTCCTATCTCTCTCGCTCGCTTGCTCTTGTTTATTCGTCTCTTCCTCTAACTTTCTCCCGTTCTCTCCATATGCTTGCATCTCTTCGCCTCCTCACTCGCTATGCTCGCTCGTGCTAGCTGCCTCTTTGTCTCCTCTAGAAAAAATTATGAATGTATTTGTATCAAATATATATTATATTTTATCAATATATATTTTTTTATCTATCTTTTTTTAGTAATAAAATTTTCTTTCCCATTTTCACTTCCTCTAAAGAAATAAAAGGCTTGAACAAGAAAACTATTTTCTTTTCTCCTTATTTTTCACTTCCCTCTACTTTTTCTTTTCTTCTTAATTTTCTTCCCTTCCAAAGAAACAGACGATAAGGAAATCAAGTCTAGTCAATTGAATTCTTATGTATCTTAATCTAAACCCACATTTTGATTCAATTTAACATGACCAAATCCGACCCAACTCAATCCAACTTGGCCCAATTCATGAAACTCAGTTCGACACAAATATGATAGCTTATATCAAACCAAATCAATTGATTTGATCCATTTTAACTTAACTCATTGCAAATGAAATTGAAACTTGAACCTAGACCACAATCTGAGTTCAATTGAATTCAAACACAAGTAGACCTACAGGCAAATCTATTTTAAACTTGACTCTAAGTTATTGAATCATTTCTTCAAATCAGAAGCAATCATTGATTCAAACTCGACTTAATATGGCCTTCAACCCAACTTGATCTATTGCAATAATGTCTTAATCAAATTTGGATCCAATCAATTTGCATCAATTTGATGATTTAATTCAACTTGAATTGAAACCAAATTTTATTGCAAATGAATCTAATCTAATCTATAACATCAAATCTAACTCGACTTTAACTACATCATCAAATTTGATTCGAGTCAAGCCAACCGCAGTAACTTGGCCCAATCTCCTAGTATGATACAATTTAGCATGCTTTGTCCAATCCAATGATTATCCCAAACTACTTAACCAAATCTACTTAATTCAAACTAGTCTATTACAGGCCATTTTTCTAACTTGACACAAATTTCTTGACTCGAATTTCTTGACCCGATGACCAATCTTGGTAGACAGATATAATCTAAAGGTTAACTCAAGCTTTGTATGTCATCTAAAAACTATCTTTGACATATTCACTTACATTAGTCTTCTAATGACTATTTCTGATATTTTAGCATTCCAAAAGCTATTTCTGACACTTTAGCCCTCCAAAGACTATTTCTGATATTTTAAGTCATCCAAAAGCAATTTTTGATATTTTAGCCTTCCAAGGCTATTTCTTAACACTTTAGCCCTCCAAAGATTATTTTTGATATTTTATGTCATCCAAAGGCTATTTATGATATTTTAGCTTTCCAAATAATATTTTTGATATTTTAGCTATCCAAAAGCTATTTCTAACATTTTAGCCATCCAAAGGCTATTTCTAATATTTTAGCCTTCTAAAGGCTATTTATGACATTTTAGCTTTCTAAAAGCTATTTTTGATATTTTAGTATTCCAAAGGCTACTTCTAAAATTTTAGCTTTCTAAAGGTATTTCTGATATTTTAGTCTTTTAAAGGTTATTTCGGATATTGTAGCTTTCTAATAGCTATTTTTAATTTTAGCCTTCCAAAGACTATTTCTGATATTTTAGCTCTTCTAAAGACTATATCAAACATCTCTAGCCCTCTGAAGGCTCGTTCACCCATTTTGAATATTTAGCCATCTATAAGCTTGTTTACCTATCTATGATCTTTTGAACATTTAGCCCAAAAGCTTGTTCACCTATTTTAGCCCTCTAAAGGCTATGTTGAATATTTAGCCCAAAGGCTTGTTCACCCATTTTAGCACTTTAAAGGCTAACTCGCACACATCTGACACATGCTGCTAGCAATGTTGTTTGGGAGGTACGTACGTTGATATTAGATATCAAGGTGTAGTTCCTCAATATTGTTACAATATTGTCACACCAACTAGAAATCAAATAAATATTTATAGAAAGAATATTTATCAATATGAAATCAAATGGATGTACACAAAAAAATATTTATTGATCCCAAGATCCTCACAGAAAGAATATTGATCAAAACCTGAAATCGGATAAATATTCATGGAAAGAATATTTATCAAACCTGAAATTAGATAGGTATTCAATGAAAGAACATTTATTAAATCTGAAATCATATAGGTGTTCATAGCATGAACATTTATCAAACCTGAAATCATATAGATATTCAGCAGAAAGAATATTTTATGAACTTGAAATCAGATAAATAGTCAACTAATAGAATATTTATCGAACCTGGATTCAAAGAAATATTCAACCAATAGAATGTTTATAAATTAACATAATGATATTCACATGTCCTTTCTAGGCCGAATATATATTACATCAAATAGATAAAAATTCACATGTTTATGCTAAATATTTATTGATTGATACAATGATATTCACATGTCCTTTATAGGCTAAATATTTGTCATATAAGATAGATAAATATTCACATATCCTTTATAGGTTGATTATTTATCGATTGACACACCGATATTCACATGTCCTTCATAGGCTGAACATCTATCATAATAAATTAATAAGTATTCACATATCCTTTATAAGCCAAATATTCATCGAATGACACAACAATATTCCCATAAGCTCAAAAGGCCATATATTAATCAAGTCCAGGAGGCTGAACTATTTTAAGACTGAATGTTCATTCTCAAATTATATCATCTAGCTATCACTTAGCTAATGATAAGCTTTGTACTGAACTGTAAGCCATTTTATGGCATAATGTTATGAGTGATATTGTTCTTCTAACTATTTATCTTCATTTGTTTATATGTATGAATCTTTGAATCAAAGTTTTCCTAAGTTATTTAGGGATAATTAACGATGAATACTTGCATTTATTAAAACCTATAATCCACTAAATAAAAAAGCCTTAATATTAAAGGTGCATTTAAAAATTGTCGCACTATATTTCTATATTGATTAACCTTAACCATTTTTACCAAACAATTGGCTTGCTTTATAGCAATAGTGATAAGTTTTTATTATTTCAAACTCAAACTATTCATCCATCTAGATAATATTTTTCCCTTATTCAATAATAAATCTACTAATTAAATCCATCTTTCTATAATCAAATCAATCCCCAAATGTGATTGACGGCAAATGTCTATGAAAATATCATTAGATTTATGAAAAGATTGCTTGGATTTTTCCATGGTCTATTTCTTATTTAAATTTCTTAATATCTTTAGTCAACTATTATTATGGATTACAATAATAATAATATGTTGTGAAGTTATACTAGACTATGGCTCTATTTGGCGTAGCTGGAACTTTTAACTTTTGTTGGTTGAAAAAGTGTTGGCTGAAAAGTAGCTAGTTGGAAAAGTTAAAAGTTGTTTGGTTAAACTATTATATTAGTCAAATTTTTTAAAAAAATATTTAAAATAATTTTAAATTTAATATTTTTTATTAAAATAATAATTTTGTTATCAAAAAGATGTACGAATATAGGTACAGACATGAGATGTAAAAAGAAAAATAGTTAGAAAATAACCAAAAGCAGTTCCCTCCCAGCTTTTCCAAACTCATACTACTTCTAGGTTCAAGAAGTAGCTTGTCAAACACTTCAGCTTTTTAAAATCAGTTATTTTGACCAGCAAAAGTAATTGACCAGCTATGTCAAATAGAGCCTATGCATGTTGAGGAGGAGACTTCGCTAGGAGATAAACACCAAAGTAGTTGTTCATACTGAAAGGTGGAGATGGCCATAACATACCTTATGGTGGTAGTAGTAGATGTGACAATGGTAACTTAGAAAGCACCATATGCTATTTTGAAATGTGACGAATTCAATAGATCACTACCAAGTTTGGCATGCAGAGGGTGCCTAAATTTGTGCTAGCATCTGTTAGGAATATGATTGGTCTTGCTGTAATAAGCACATCCTGAAAAGATTGACTTCATCCCTAACCTATACTAAATGTCCACCTTGACTAACTAACTATGGAGCCATTAAAGTAATTCTCAAATGTGGTGAAAGCAGTAGAAGTGCCACCAAAAGTCATAAAAACATGCAACATGCATAAAAAAAATTAAAAGATTTGGTACAATAGTATCAACAATAATTTAGCAAGTGAGAGAAATGTTATGACTAAGGCTGTGTTTGGTGGAACTTAAACACTGGCTTCAGCTGATTAAATAACTGTTATTTGGAATTGGAGCTAAAATAATAAGTGATGTTTGGCTTCAGCTGATTAAATAAGTGCTATATGGAATAGTGAAAATTTGTACCGTAGATGGCTATCATAGAAAGCTACATATTATATTACACAAAAATTTTAACTAGCCCATTTATAAATGTACAACTTATAAATAGTTAAATATACATTATACCAATATATAAAAAAAATTACAATTTCTATCTTCTAGATTCCATTAACCTAATTGTAATTTGATTACAATATTATTAATCTCATTATAATTAGTTTTGATTGGACTGATTTACTTTACTTTTGATTAATTTTCTTCCAACATCATATTAGAATTAGCTTTAACTTCTTGAAAATTATATCATTGCATGCAAAACACTAGTTTTGTGCCTGGCCAGCTGCTGTCCGCCTATTCTTGTCGTTTGTGAAGTTGTCATAGTTATAGTAGGGGGACAATATTCTAATAACTCATCTCATTTTTACTCTTGTAGAGGTGAACCATCTTGTTTAAGGTTGAAGATGTCTTCACTTAGGTAGTAGACATAACCAATGTTGTATTGAATCAGAGATAGGTGTAGTTTCAGATTCAGAATTCAGAAAATGGTGAAGGTGTTCAATGAATCCAAATTAGCGCAGAATCAGAAAACTGTAAAATTCAGTGTGCAGTGGCTAATAAGTGAGTTTCAGAACAGAAATTCAACTGAATTGGTGCACTGTACGTTTTACTCAGTTTAAGAATTCAAAGTTTCAGTCTACGTTTCAATGCAGTTTGAAAACGCTGTTAAGAAACAGCATGATTCAGAAAATAAGAAGCACAATGCGTAAGGTAATGCAGTAATGTTCAGAAGTGCAGTAACGTTTGAAGAATGAGATCCTTGCAGAAAATTCCAGGGCTGAAATCAGAAACAAATGCTGTAACTAGATTTGTGCCACTGAATGTCAGAAATGTAGTTTGTGATCAGAGGTTAAAACCAATTTTTAGGGTTAAAATTTCAGAAATGTACAAACTTACATTATTTCGGACGTATTGCAAGGCCATAGACCGGGTTTATTGCTCCAGTCCAACAACAACCAAGTTGCAGCTTTAAACCAAATCAAATGTCTAACCTGATCCAACAGCATTCAGCTTGGTCTGAACTACTATAATAATGTGAAATCAACTAATTCATCTTATTTTGACTTATGATTCAAACTCAATTTGACCTAATTAAAATCAGATTCTATGAGTTGCAACGAATATGGACGCACAACTCAATCTAGCTCAGGTCATTATATAGCTCAATTCAAGGAAAGCCTGATCCTAGTGCACCCTTATCTAATGTTGATGAAGGCTACATAATGCATGCTTATTATTAAGTGTTTGCTTTTCTCTTCTGTAACCTGCATCCAATCCAGAATACAACACTAAGGAAATCAAGTCTAGTCAATTGAATTCTTATGCATCTGAATCTAAACCCAAATTTTGATTCAATTTAACCTAACCAAATCCGACCCAACTCAATCCAACTTGGCCCAATTCATGAAACTCAGTTCGACACAAATCTGATAGCTTACATCAAACCAAATCAATTGATTTGATCCATTTTAACTTAACTCATTGCAAATGAAGTTCAAACTTGAACCTAGACCCCAATTTGAGTTCGATTGAATTTATTCTAAACTTGACTCTAAGTTGTTGAATTATTACTCAAAATTACATATAAACATTGATTCAAACTCGACTTAATGTGGCCTTCAACCCAACTTGATATATTGCAACAATGCCTTAATCAAATTTGGATCCAATCAATTTGCAACAATGATGATTCAATTCAACTCAAATTGATACCAAATTTTATTGCAAATGAATCTGATCTTAATCATTAACATCATATCTAACTCAACTCCAACTATATCATCAAATTTGATTCGAGTGAAGCCAACTAGAGTAACTTGGCCCATCTGCTAGTATGATATGCAGTCTTGCATGCTTAGTCCAATCCAATGATTAGCTTAAACAACTTAGCCTAATCCACTTAATTCAAAGTAGTCTGTTGCTTGCTGTTATAACCTGAAAATTTTATTTTATATAATTAGATTTATTTAAATTTTAAATTTTAAATTTTGAAATCCTAATTGGTTAAGCCCTAGAATCTCTCCCTAATTCGAATTAGGCGATTTTCACCCTCCCTAATCCTATAAATAAGGCCTAATCCTCTCTTAACCCCTATTTATTAAATCCTGAACTTAATCCCTAAATCACTTACTTCTCTCCTCACAAGCGCCGCAGCCCTCTGTTCTTTTATTTCTGTTCTTTTATTTCTTCTTCCCCTGCCATAGTTGCGTCGCCACCTTTGTCTCGTTCGCGTCTTCTCCGGCAAGCAAGCGCAGGCGACTCGAGCAGCGACGAGAAGGAGCGCCGGCATAGTGCTCATTGTCCCTTCAAGCAACGCTCACCGTCGGACGAGTTTTCGGGTGCGTGCGTGGATATTCAGTGGCGGCGACGAGATTTCAGAATCGGGGCTTGGACGTTGACCCTATCTTCTCCCATCGGCGACGGAAAAGGGTTCCGGAGTAGTCTTCTCCTTCCCTTGAGGCGGCGTCGACCGTCCGTTGTGTTTCGGATGCGTGCGACGAGTCCTCTGCGGCGGCGGCGGTGGCTGTGACGGCTCTGTCCAGCGGCGCAAGCGGCGAACTCTATTCCTCTTCAGACCGTAGCTTCTTTCCTCTTCTTCCAGCGCCGGCGGCTTCTTCTCCCTCTTCTGTCGGCGACTTTTCTTCCTCCAGCGCCGGTGGTCTTTCCAGCGGGAGCCGGCGACCTCAAGCGATGCGAACGAACACTGTTCGTTCCGTTCCGCGTCGAGCTCTGCAGTAGAGGTAAGTTTGATTTTTTAATTTATTTTATTATTTATTCGATTATCTTGGGAGGAATTTATATGATAGATATTTGGGATAAAATTGATTGAGGTTAGGGACAGAAGTAAGATTTATTTATTTGGTTTTATTCTTTCTGTTCCTATGGAAAAATTAGTAAAGTAAAAAAATCTAATTATTTTAAGGGGATTACATGATCATTAATTTTGGATGAAAGTGATTTAAATAAAAGATTAGGGGTTGAGGGTATAGTGATAGATTGATGCATATAATAGATAATAACGGATGATTTATTTAAATTGTTCAGTGAAGAAGGAAAGATAACTTTGATTTTTGAGGGATTCAGGATATCAGCGTTTGAGGTAGGAATCTTACCTACTCCTTTCTTATAGTGTCAATAATAGGATTTGCTACTTAATCCTTTTGTTTGATATATGATGCATATGATAGAATTGATTGACACTGATATCTGATTGCTTCATCTGCTTGATTTGTTTCTGAATTCCTGTTGACCTCAATTATCTTGTTTATTTGATCATATTCTGCTTCTGTATGAATGGTTAACAAACCTGTGTTGAGATATCTGACATATTGGCATATGAGCCTGATTGAACAATTGTGTATCTGAGATATTGACGTATAAGTATGTGGAACCGTTGTAAATCTGTGGTGATAAAGTCGTGATATATATTGACCTCTGACCTGGATGATTTATTCTCCAGTGGCCTGTTTATCTGAGTTATAGTTCCGACGCGCATCGGACTATCTGAGATGCCGGTATGGCACCGCCAGTTGTCTTGAGGACAATACTATGGATGTCAGTGTTGGACGCAACACTCCGGGCTGTTTAGGACAGTCGTTCCATTGCATGAGCAACAGTGGAAACACTCTGAAAATGAGTGCGGCTCTTAAGTGAGATCTGTTGGCCAGCTTGATGATTTGCACGACATCCTTATATTATTTGTATATCGTTGTTTCAGTTATTGTATTATCCTGTTATTTGATTTCCTCACCATGTTTGTTGATTCCTACTTAGCATTTCTACTAACTCCCTTTGTTTCTCTTCCAGGTACAGAGTTAGCTTCTGGGAGGGATAGAGTAGATAGCAGATACCAGCCCGAGTTGAGATAGTTGTCTTTTATATTTTATTCGGTTGATAATTTGGATAGTTGTATTCAAACATTGTGTTATAAAGTCGTTAATGTTAAATTTGGATTGTTTATCAAATAAAGGATATGTGATTATTGTGATTCTCTGGTTCCTATCAATATTGTTACTCCCTGGGGAACCCTGAGCTAGAAATAGCCGGCTTCCCGCCGGGGCGTGACAATTTAAATGGTATCAGAGCTATAGGTTCAGAGGTATAAGTTTTTGTGGGCCCATAACCCACAAGTCAGAGCTATAGGTTGAGTAAGAAAACCTAAGGATATAGGAAACTCGGGACTGAGTTTGGGTTAAGGTTGAAATAAATGAATAGGTAAACAATTATTATATAACATGATTATTTTGTTGGCAGGATGGCACCAAGAACTAGAGGCAGAGCAATTCCAAGTCAAGGAAGTAGAGGACGTGGAGGTGGAAGTCAGAGGGTGAGTGCTCACAGCATTGGAGAAGCTAGAAATCCTCCTGAAGCTGAGGTACAGTTACCTCAAAACCTACCTAGGGCCCCTACAAGAAGAAAAAGTGGATATGAAGCCTCAGTACCCTTAGAAGCAGCACCACATGCTTCCCCTGTAGTACAAGCAGCAGTAAGGGATGAGGGTGAATCTTCTTCTCCATCGTTAGTACCACAACCAGTAGTAAACCAACCAGTTAGGTCACCTAATATGCTGATGTAGTTCTTACAGTTAGGAAAAGATCGATTTCGTGATTTTGGAGGAACTACTGACCCTTGGGCTGCTAGAGATTGGTTACTAAAAGTAGAGCAAACCTTTAGAGCATTAGGATGTCCAGATGAGCAGAAGGTAGAATTGGCCACATATTTCTTATCTGATAGAGCTGGGACATGGTGGTCTGGAATGAGAGTTATTTTTGAAAATGACCCTATCTCTTGGACTGATTTTAAAGATGCATTCTTTGAATATGATTGGTCTTGCTATAATAAGCACATTCTAAAAAGATTGACTTCATCCCTAACCTATACTAAATGTCCACCTTGACTAACTAACTATGGAGCCATTAAAGTTATTCTCAAATGTGGTGAAAGCAATAGAAGTGCAAAAAGTCATAAAAACATGCAACATGGATAAAAAAACTAAAAGATTTGGTACAGTAGTGTCAACAATAATTTAGCAAGTGAGAGAAATATTGTGAGTAAGGTTGTGTTTGATGGAGCTAAAATAATAAGTGTTGTCTGGCTTCAGCTGATTATATGAGTGCTATTTGAAATAGTGAAAAGTTGTACTATAGATTTCTATCACCGAAAGTTATATATTATATTATACAAAAATTTTAACGTACCCCATTTACAAATATATAACTCATAAATAGTTAAATATATTATATATATATATAGTTTTTATATACTAGATTCTATTAAACTAATTATAATTTGATTATGAATATTGTTAATCTCATTAAAATTAGATTTGATTTGACTGATTTGCTTTATATCTCACTAATTTTCTTCTAAACACTATATTATAATTAGTTTTAACTTGTTGAAAATTTATATCATTGCATGCAAAACACTAGCTTTCCGCCTGGTCAGCTGCTGTCCGCCAGATCAATTTTCCACATACCCTAAGTAGGCTTGTCGTTTTTGAAGTTGTCATATATATAGTAGGGGAACAATATTCTAATAACTCATCTCATTTTTACTCTTGTGCAGGTCAACCATCTTGTTTAATGTTGAAGATGACTTCACTTAGGTGATAGATATAACCAGCGTTGTATTGAATCAGAGATAGGTGTAGTTTCATATTCAGAATTCAGAAAATGGTGAAGGTGTTCAATTAATCCAAATTAGCGCAGAATCAGAAATCAGAAAACTGTAAAATTCAGTGTGCAGTGGCTAATCAGTGAATTTCAGAACAGAAATTCAACTGAATTGGTGCTCTGTACGTTTTACTCTGTTTAAGAATTCAAAAATTCAGTTTACGTTTCAATGCAGTTTGAAAACGCTGTTAAGAAACAACATGATTCAGAAAATGAGAAGCACAATGCGTAAGGGAATGCAGCAATGTTCAGAAGTGCAGTAACGTTTGAAGGATGAGATCCTTGCAGAAAATTCCTGGGGCTGAAATTAGAAACAAATGCTGTAACTAGATTTGTGCCACGGAATGTCAGAAATGTAGTTTGTGATCAGAGCTTAAAACCAATTTACTATGCAGATTGCAAAATAAGTTTTTTTTTTTCCTTTTTTGAAAGAAATTTCGAACACTTGCAGTGTGCAGTGATATCTTGAGTTTCAGAAACAGTAGATTGCTTTGTTAAAAGTTTCCAAGTTACTGAAATTAGAAAGTTTTCATAAATATTTGTTGTCAGATTGGAAGTTCTTTGCAGGACAAGAGGGAAATCAGAAATGCTACAGTGTCTTCCACGAATATTCAGAAATACCAAGAAAAAGCTTAAAATTAGACCAAACAGCAACACTGAAACCATTATGATCCAAATCTGATTTTCTTTTTGTTTTCATTTGTGACTAAAAATGAAACTTAACACATCCAACAACTGATTTGCAAATAGATCTAATCAGTTAAACTAAGATCAAATTTTAACTAACTAAACCAAAACTAAAATGAAGGAAACTAATATGCTAACTTTGTGTTTCCTTGGACTGAATCCACAACAGAAAGAAGGAAAACACATTGAATCTACTAATAGTGCTACTAGATTCAATGTATTTTCCCTTCTTTCCCCTGTAGATTCCGTCTCAAAAAACACAGGAAGATGTAAAACTAAGCAAAAATTAAAACAAAACATTAAAGCTATTAGTTAATTCAATTAGCAAAAACTTTACTTGTTCATAATAAAAACTTGGGGTCAAATCTCATCTTCCTCAAATACTTATCTATGTTTTTTTTTTTAAAAAAAAAACTAGAGTTTTGACCAAATAACTTTATTTTAAATGATGCAACTAATTTTCATGCAAAAAAAATAAAAATCAACTAAAATGCAAACATTATGATGATGTAAAACAAAACATAACTAGAACACTAACAAAAATGATGTTCAGGTAATACTAAAAATGATTTTTTTTATCAATGCAAAACAAATATTAGGAGAACTAACTAGAAAGCAATGTTAAATCAAATGCAAAGCCGAGAAACCTTTGCTTTGATCCTAAGTGTTGGTGTATATACCCAAGGACTTAGTTTTGGTCCATCTTTGTACTACTTGATACTGATATTTATATATCATTATGGCATTGTCATTATCAATATTTGTCTACATCTGCGATTATGTACTTACATGATAATGTCCCTGGAGACAGATTGGATCTGTGCTCAAATGGTTGTCCCCAGTCGATGTACCTTAGTAGATATGAGATAGCTTTGGTACTTGAGAGACTGGTATATGGGCTAGTTAGGCACGAGGTGCTAATGCAGAGATATGAGTATATCAGTGCTAGATATACCAGACCGATCTGCTATGAGGCTATGACTTAGTATCATAAGTTATCCTCACAAGTAACAGGAGATGCATTGATCCCTTGACTTGAGGTCATTGGCCGTGCTGTGTGGTTAGGGACATGGTTTGATACAACCTAACACCTCGCCATAGTTGGAAAGTAATAACGGTTGTTATTGGGCATGTCACGACCCATATAAGAAGGTTAATGGACAGACAGAGGATTTGCCCCTTCCTGAGGGAAGCTTGATATCCATGGAGCTCCTCTATGGTTCTATGACTGAAAGTGTATGGTCATACCCAGGTGAGAACCTGATTTAGTCATGACCATGTGATTGGGTGAAAACAGGTGATGACACACTTGTCCAATCGGATATCAGTTTGGCAAAGAGACTGTAATGCATCTATACCTAGTTACGATAATTGGGATGTCGATGTTGATATTCATTCCGATGACTTGGGTAGCAGCGATGCACTGCTATGTGCCACTCACTGCTTATGGTAACCTTAGGTTAGCACTGCCAACGTCAGAGGAACCTACATGGTCGCACACCTTGATGCTCGAGTTATTGTAATGATCAGGAAGGCTTTGTTGGGAAAACCCGGGGATATTTTACAATTTTCAGAGATAGATATTACACAATTACATTGCACAGTGGAAGCAATATCCCCGAAATGAGCCAGTCTCAAAAACCCAGTGAAGATCGCATGCGAGGGAGTCGACACGATGAGATAGAAAAATACCTTAGAAGCAATTTGGAGTGATGCCGATGTAGGCGCCCAAGTGTGGGCCCTCTGCAGTCTCACACACACGGATGCCTCGAGTCCTCTTCTTCCACGCCCGATGCTAGCCTCGGGAAGAAGATCCAAGCCTTGTGCTCCTTCTTCAAAGCAAGCGCCACCTCCAAGCTCCAAGCGCCAATGAAGAAGAAGGGAAGAGGAGATTGTCGCCAAGAGCTTCCTTCACGCCACTAGCCCTTGCTTTCGCCCCTCTTTGTGTTCACACCTCCAAGGAATTGTACAACCAGAGAAGGGGGTGGCTAGGGCTACTTTTATAGGGCAAGAGGCAGTTAGGGCAATGGCTAGGATCATGACATGCGTTTGGCTAGGATGAGGAGGTTTGAGGCAAGGAAAGTCTCCAAGACTTTACCATAAACTTCATTCAACCTATCCATAATTGCCCAAGCACCATATCAGCCCAAGAAATGTCTTAAAGGCATTCATACCATCAACGGAACAAGGGCTAGGCACAATTTACTTCCATAATGAAGCAAATTTGCCCACTCCACCCTATTATGCCCCTAGGCGCCAATGGGGTGGAGATTTCTCCCCATTATACCCTTTAAGCCTATTGCCTCTTCATGAGAACTTATTATTGGGCCTCATTGGATAATGAGCTAGCCCAAACTTCATTATATGGGTTGATTAAGCACTTGGATCCAATCCAATGCAACCTTAATCAAAATATGACCAACCATGGTCAAATACGGGTCAACCTGCCAAAATAAAGTTTGGCACCAATAACATTCTTCCATCTCATTAGGCCCATTGGCGCTGATGAAATCTCCCAATTATATCTGAGTTATCAAATAACTCGATCTTAAGGCTTCCCGATCAATACGAGAACTCAAGTATCAAGGTGTGCGACCCTATAGGTTCCTCTGATGCTGGCAGTGCTGACCAAAGGTCACCACAAGTAGTGAGTGGCAGCTAGCAGTGCATCGCTGCTACCCAAGTCATTGGAATGGATATCAGCATCGACATCCCCATCATTGCGATAGGGTACAGATGCATTACACTCTCTTTGCTGAACTGATATCCGATTGGACAAATGTGTCACCACTTGTTTTCACCCAATCACATGACTATGACTAAATCAGGCTCTCACCTGGGTATGGCTATACACTTTCAGTCATAGAACCATAGAGGAGATCCATGGATATCATGCTTCCCTTAGGAAGGGGCAAATCCTTTGTCTGTCTATTGACCTTCTCATATAAGTTGTGGCATGCTCAATGACAACCGTTATTACCTCCCTACTATGGCGAGGTGTTAGGTTGTATCAAAGCATGTCCCTAACCATATAGAATGGCCAATGACCTCAAGTCAAGGGATCAATGCATCTCCTATCACTTGTGAGGATAACTCATGACACCAAGTCATTGCCTCACAGCGGGTCTATCCAGTATATCCACCACTGATATACCCATATGTTTGCGTTAGCACCTTGTGCCTAACCAGCCCATATACTAGTCTCACAAGTACCAGAACTATCCCATATCCACTCAGGTACATTGACTGAGGACAATCATTTAAGCACAGATCCAATCTATCTCCAGGGACATTATCATGTAAGTACATAATCGCAAATATAAACAAACATAGATAATGACAATGCCAGAAAGATATATATAAATATCAGTGTCAAGTAATACAAAGATGGACCAAAACTAGGTCCTAGGGTATATACACCAACAATCTCCCGCTTGCACTAAAACCTAGAAGTTGAGGAATCTCAACCCCATATCTCTAGCGTGACCATCATGCTTCTGCTACGCCAAAACCTTAGTCAATGGGTCTGCCAGATTGTTCTCTGTATCAACTCTGCTAATCTTGACATCACCTCTATCAGTAATCTCTCTGATCAGGTGAAATCTCCTGAGTATGTGTTTGGACCTTTGATGAGACCGTGGTTCCTTGGCTTGTGCAATTGCCTCATTGTTGTCACAATAGAGCTCAATGGGATCCACTGCACTTGGAACCATCTAAAGTTCAGAAATGAACTTCTTGATCCAAACGGCTTCTTTGGCTGCCTCAGAAGCGGCCATATACTCAGCCTCGGTTGTAGAATCAGCTATGGTGGACTGTTTGAAGCTCTTCCAGCATACAGCGCCTCCATTCATCTTGAACACATAGCCGGCCTGCGATCTAAAGTCGTCAGGGTCAGACTGGAATGACGCATCAGTGTAGCCCTACATACTGAAGTCTTCTTGTCCCTCATAGACCAAGAACAAATTCTTAGTTCTTCTCGGATACTTAAGGATGTGCTTAACAGCCACTTAGTGCTGCAATCCTAGATTGGATTGGTATCGACTGGTTATACTCATAGCATAAGCCACATTTGGTCTAGTACACAACATTGCATACATGATTGATCCCATTGCCGAAGCATAGGGCACTCGACTCATGTCATCCCTCTCAGCTTGTGTGGAGGGACACTAACTTTTTGAGAGAGTAAGGCCATGTCTCACTAGAAGGTATCCCTTTTTGGATTGCTCCAAGTTGAACCTCTCTAGGACCTTATCAATGTAGGTACTCTAACTAAGGACTAGAAGCCTCTTGGATCTACCCTAGTAGATCGTCATGCCTAGGATATAGGCGACCTCCCCTAAGTCCTTCATCTCGAAACGCTTCCCTAACCATGTCTTCACGGCTTGAAGACTAGGGATGTCGTTTCCGATGAGCAGTATATCATTGACATACAAAGACCAGAAAAGTCACCAAGCTCCCATTGAATTTTCTGTATACACAGGCGTCATCTTCAATTTTGATAAAGCCATAATCTCTCACAGCTTCATCAAACTGAAGATACCAACTTCGAGATGCTTGCTTTAATCCATAGATGGATTTCTTTAGCAAGAAGAATCCGAATGGAGTTGATCATGGCAACTGGCGAGAAGGTTTCATCATAGTCCACCCTGTGGACTTGTTTGAATCCCTTAGCCACTAGTCTACCTTTATAGGTAACTATGTTGTCATCCATGTCTGTCTTCCTCTTGAAGACCCATTTACACCCTATGGGTTTTACCCCATTAGGCAACTCAACCAAATCCTAGACTTGGTTTGCTGACATGGAATCCATCTCGGATCGCATGGCCTCAAGCCATCTCTCAGAGTCCGGTCCACTGACAGCCTCATCATAAGTCCTGGGTTCATCCTCAATGATGAAGATCCCATCCTGTGGACTTGTTTGAATCCCTTAGCCACTAGTCTACCTTTATAGGTAACTATGTTGCCATCCATGTCTGTCTTCCTCTAGAAGACCCATTTACACCCTATGGGTTTTACCCCATTAGGCAACTCAACCAAATCCCAGACTTGGTTTGCTGACATGGAATCCATCTCGAATCGCATAGCATCAAGCCATCTCTCAGAGTCCGGTCCACTGACAACCTCATCATAAGTCCTGGGTTCATCCTCAATGATGAAGATCCAATCGTGTTGGGTCGGCAGCGACCCATACCTCTCAGGTGCACGACGAATCCCACCAGACCTACGTGGGGCCTGTGTCTGAGCCTCAGGTTGCCCAGCAACTGGTGCAGGTGGCTCAGGTTCTATCTCCTTGTTTTGTGGTTGCACTTGGACCTCGTCCAAGTCAAACTTGCTCCCACTGACTTCTTTCATGAGAAATTCTTTCTCTAGAAAGATAGCACCCCGAGCAACAAAGACCTTATTCTCGGTTGGGACAAAGAAGTAGTATCCTTTAGTTTCCTTAGGATACCCCACAAACATGAATTTATCAGATCTAGGTTCTAGCTTGCTAGAATCCTGACGTTTGACATAAGCCTTACATCCCCAGATCCTGATAAAAGTGAGATTAGGGCATCTCCCACTTCATAACTCGTATGGAATCTTTGAGACACTCTTAGATGGAACATTATTCAGTATTAGAGAAGCTGTCTCAAGTGCATGCCCGCAGAATGAGGGAGGTAGAGTTGCATGACTCATCATAGACCGAACCGTGTCCAACAAGGTTCGATTTATCCTTTTAGACACACCATTCCATTGAGGTGTTCCAGGAGGAGCGAGTTGGGATAGGATCTCACACTCTCTTAGATAGTCAAAGAACTCACCGCTCAGGTACTCTCCACCATGATCTGATCGAAGAGCTTTAATGGATCTACCAAGCTGGTTCTCTACTTTATGTCTCAAGGATTCAGATTTATGTCTCATCAAGTAGACATAACCATATCTACTGAAGTCATCAGTAAATGTGATGAAGTAGTTGTACCCTCCTCTGGCTTGTTTATTAAATAGCCCACACACATCACTATGTATGAGATCCAATAAACGTCCTGCCCTCTCGCCAATCTTGGTGAAGGGTGCTTTTGTCATTTTTCCTAATAAACAAGGCTCACATATTTCAAATTCCTCCAAAGAACTTGAATCTAACAACCCATTTGCATGGAGTTGTTGAATACGATTATTGTTTATATGGGCTAATCGACAATGCCATAGAAGGGGGCGACTAGGGCTACTTTTATAGGGCAAGAGGCAGTTAGGACAATGGCTAGGATCATGACAAGTGTATGGCTAGGATGAGGAGGTTTGAGGTAAGGAAAGTCTCCAAGACTTTACCATAAACTTCATTCAACCTATCCATAATTGCTCAAGCACCATATCAGCCATCAAGGGAACATGGGTTAGGCACAATTTGCTTCCATAATGAAGCAAATTTGCCCACTCCACCCCATTATGCCCCTAGGCGCCAATGGGGTGGAGATTTCTCCCCATTATACCCTTTAAGCCTATTGCCTTTTCATGACAACTTGTTATTGGGCCTCATTGGATAATGAGCTAGCCCAAACTTCATTATATGGGTTGATTAAGCACTTGGATCCAATCTAATGAAACTCTAATCCAAATGTGACCAACCATGGTCAAATACAGGTCAACCTGCCAAAAATGAAGTTTGGCTCTAATAACATTCTTCCATCTCATCAGGCCCATTCGCGCTGATGAAATCTCCCAATTAGATCTAAGTTATCTAATAACTCGATCTTAAGGCTTTCCGATCAATACGAGAACTCGAATATCAAGGTGTGCGACCCTGTAGGTTCCTCTGACGCTGGCAGGCTGACCAAAGGTCACCACATGCAGTGAGTGGCACCTAGTAGTGCATCCCCTTGACCCTAGCCGCCCCCTCTTGATGCTTGGTGCCTAACCCTTATATTTCCGCCCCCTTCTTGCCTTGCCGCCTCTTGCTTCTATATAATAGAAGCATGCGTGAGCCTCTAGGCATGCAGTCATACATTGGCGTGAGCACACCAAGGGCGAGAACAAGAAGTTAGTGGCGCAAGTTCTCTTCCTCTAGCCACAAGCAATTGTTCTTCTCCTCCTCTTGGCGCAAGAAGCACTTCTCTTTAGCGGCATCATCTTCTTCCCTTCTTCTTCTTTGGCGCCTATCCTTGGAGGTGGCGCAAGGCTTGAAGAAGTTAGACTAAGGCTTGGATCTTTTTCCCGAGGCTAGCACCGGGCGAGGAAGAAGAGAACTCGAGGCATCCGTATGTGTGGGACTGCAGAGGGCGCACTCTTGGGCGCCTACCTCGACATCGGCATCACTTTGCTCTAGGTATTTTTTAACTCATCGTGTCGACCCCCTCGCAAGAGATCTTCACTGGGTTTTTGGTACTTACCTGTTTCGAGGATATTATTCTGCTATGCATGTATTGTAATCTCTAAAAATTTAAAAATATTTCTAGGGTTTCCCAACACTAAGAAACTAAGATGATATGAGCGGCTTGCATGACCAACTACAATAAGGTAGTGGAGTGATATTATGTGAATAGATCCAAGATTTAGCAACTAAGATTTATCAAGTAGAAGAATCGATATATCAAGTATAAGTTTAGAAATTGCAGATTAGAGATTTAATAATTAGAGAATGAAAATACTAGAAGCTGTCATATACATGCATAATCTAACTTGAGTGTCAAAGGGAATATTTTGGCTGTATGCTTCCTCTTACATGTAGGAGTTCAAGAGATGGAAACATTGACAAAGGTCTAGAAGTTCCATCTTTCTTGATGGAATGAGCTAAACCGATTTTTCATGTTTATCCATAGATAAGACAATTGATTCACATTAATAGTACTCCAAAGCTATAAATTCATTTTTTGTAAAAAAAAATATTTTTGGTCATATAATTATTTTAAGTCAAAAATTGATTGAATCATTATTTATTTTATAGTGATATTTCAATGAAAATAAACTTAGCCCATGTTAGACAATACAAAATTTTAAAGTTAAAAATCAATTAATTTATTTAAAGTTAAATATTTATCATAAATCATAAAGTGAAGGAATAATTATTAAATTCATATATCAACTAAAGAGTTATTGATAAATTTTTTTTTTCTCAGAGTCAAAAATTAACTTGATAAAATGTCTATGAGTTATTTCATGCTCAATATTATAATATGATTGTGAATTATTGTTTTGCTCAGCTTATGCATTATGACCCATCTCCAATTTTGTTATTCAATATGAACATAATACAAACTTTATCTGCAAATATTTACCCACAAAATATAAAGAAAAGGGGAAAGATAAACCTAGAAATTGCCACACGTAACCTTATCCCCTTTCATCTCATCCTTCACCATTGGACGCCAACCCCTCCACGTCATACTAATTATCGCACACTCGCCCTGGATGCTCCTATAGCCTCCTCTGCTTCGCCCGCCCCCATAACTCACTAGACAGAAGCCATACCTCCGATCACTCCAAATGGCTTCTGCGGCACTCGGCTCCTGTTTGTCCACCACCGTCACTTCCCATCTTTGCTCCAAGCTCGTCTCCTCCGACGCCGGCTCTCACCGAATTCTCTCCTGCCACCGCCCTTGCCGCTTACTGTCTGTAGCCCACACAAGGGACAATGCCCATGCACCCATCGTCGCTTGGCAGGGCCGAAGATCTCCGAATAGGAGGACTCTGGCAGCCGTGGCGCAGGATGAGGCCACCGCGGCAATTGAAGAGGCGGAGGAGACGGTGTCAGCCCAAGGAAGCGAAGAAGAACCCGAAGCACAAGCACAAGCAGCAGAAGATGCTGCTGCCGTTCAGAGCACAAAACTCTATTTTGGGAACCTGCCTTACAATTGCGACAGCGCGCAATTGGCCGGGATCATCCAGGAGTACGCCAGCCCCGAGCTAGTTGAGGTCAGTAATTTGATGCTTCATGCTTTATTATGACATCAAGATGCTGTAGCTGAGATCACAGACAGCGGCGCTCATAATTGAGGATTTGATCGTAATTGGAACATGCGTGCTTCAGGTACTCTACGACAGGGAAACAGGAAGAAGCAGAGGATTTGCTTTTGTAACCATGAGCACCGTGGAAGAGTGTGAGCAAGTGATAAGTCATCTCGATGGAAGTGTAAGGATGAGACTATGTACATGTAATTGGATGCGATGAAATTGATGCAATATTTCTGAATGAAAAATTTCCATCAATTGTGGTTGCAGCAATACGGCGGGAGGACAATGAGGGTGAACTTCGCAGACAAGCCAAAGCCGAAAGCGCCGCTGTACCCGGAAACGGAGCACAAACTGTTTGTGGGTAACCTGGCGTGGTCGGTGACATCAGAGAGCTTGACGCAAGTGTTTCAGGAGCACGGAAACGTGGTGGGAGCTCGCGTGCTCTACGACGGCGACAGTGGTCGCTCTCGGGGCTATGGCTTCGTCTGCTATTCCTCCAGGGAAGAGATGGAGAGCGCCATGCAAGTCCTCAACGGAGTGGTAAATTTCTTTCCTTTTGTTTTCCGAGTATGATAGAAATTTGTCTAGTATTGAATCGCAGCAAACGGTTTGCAGGAATTGGAAGGGCGGGAGATGCGGATCAGTATAGCTCTAGGCAAGAAATCGTGAACGAAGAAGACGAGGAGGAGCACATTGTGTGAAATGAAGCGAAAACTGGACATTATCCAATTTGCCGAGCATCAAAATAAAAGGGGAGGAGTTGAAGTTTCACAAAGTTAAGTTGAATGTGTGATGTTGAAGGGATTGAGGGGCATAACATAATTCATACAACCACAGCTACTTTTTCATTGTTTGTATTTGTTATTTAGTGAAGATTGTTAATTTCTTCGTCATGACAGTTTGACTTCATCTTCTTCAAAACACTGTTGAACCTTTCATCCTGACTTCTCCTTTAATCCTTCATATCCTTAGTAGCAGTTTGACTTCATCTGCTTCAAAATAGTGATGAACCTTTCTTTCATCCTTCATTTCCTTGGTAGGGATACTAAATTTACTTCCACTTTTCTGTAGTGAATAGATGGGTCCTTGAGTAGCTATCCTCATTCACTATCTGTTAGACTATTATTGCATCATTGTTCTCATCAAGCATTCTATCTCTACCCTTGCACATTATTTGACCATAAAGATAGGAAAGCATTCTCATGTCTCCCACTCCCTAAACATTACATTGTAAAACCTTTGCATTATAGTTTTGAGTCATCTTTTGCTTGTCTATCAATGAATGGTATATTAAAGTTAAGGAGTATGCATCATATTGCACCCGCTTTATATGTTCTCTTTAGGTATTCAATATTAGGTCTAGTTCTTCACATGCCTCACATCTTACAATCACATTTTAGATTATCGAGCTCAAAATGTTGCTTAAATGTGCTAGCAAAAGTTAATTAAAATAATATAATAAAAATCCAAATACTCAATTAGCTATATAAAGGCAACTGAGATATTAACCAAGGGAAGATAACATGAGTCCAACAAGACGGTAGCAAAATAATAATCATATTTTTACCATCTATATTAGAATTACGTCTTTATACTTAGTGTACCACAGGACATGCACAAATTCACCACACTACTAGAATGACATCTATAACTTTCAAACATAGTTCAATGTGCATGAGAGGATGACATGTCGCAACCCAAATGGGTGCCAACTATGGTTGGTTAACCACGCGGGGTGCAACATTATAAATCTGGTTAATATAATAATAAATAACCTATTACTTTATCTAAAATAAATTTATATCACAATTAAATTATTAACTTAAATAATTTGAACAGCATCGCATAGTCATCAAAATCTAAATTAAATTTATATAAACCATACCAAGATAAAACCATGTTTATACAATCTGTATAAAAATCAGATAAATAATGACTCAAATCTTTATCTTTATGTATCCTTTTCACAATTATCAACATTTAATTATATATCATAGAACCATTATCTTTATATATCCTTTTCACAATTACCAACATTTAATTATATATCATAAAACCAAAACATCTATTCAATATTCCAAAACCAAAAACCCAAAGCAAGATTGGCACACCCGATCAATCAAAATACCAAATCCAAAATATAACTCAACAATGTCAAACTATAATAAATGAGACCATCAGTAAACATTTACATCATTATTACACCAAGTCCAACTATCTATCTATAATATGTCACTATAATGTCAACAAGATCTAGTAGCCTCTACATCTAGCTACACCATCAACAACATGAGTAGTATTTTTACGTTGAGGTAAAACAAAGAATGTTAGCCCAATGGCTAAGTAGAAATCACAATATATATGTTGACCAATACCATATATACAACAACATATATGTATATGATGATATCTAAAATACAAATCAACACAATATTATGCAATCAAGAGCAATAATCGTAAAATAACTCCACTACGAGTCCACACTTTTAGAAAAAAATTGCCCTTTGTAAGCAACTCGATAGTGTTCTGTCCAACACTTAGGAAAATTTAGACAATCTCGAAGGATTCTAAATAAATAACCAAAACAACCGACCCTATAGCCAATAAATGGCCCCTAGTATAAACACATGGCCTACTAGTCTATAGGCTCAACCCTGGCTATAATCAACTAGTCCACCAATTATAAAGTGTCACGACATATACCAAATGTATCACAACATAACTGCACAACATAAATCATAGCCCCATAAGCCCATCAACATGATTACTTTACTATAACAATAATAAATGCTTTAATTGGCAACTCATTTAAATTACCATCATATAATACTAATCTCAATCACATTCATATCAACAAATGCAATGTGGTACCATCATATAACTCATTAAGCAATCAACCATAATCACATGTATGTATCAATGAAAGACTAAACAAGAGCACAATGGTGTTGAAACAAAATCAACAAAAGAGAGCACCAAGATATCATGGTATCTAGTCTTTACTTATCATACTCATATATTATAAGTACTATGCCATGATTACAATAATAAGAAAATGATTCCTCCCTATATCATTATAACTCACAATACACCTATAGCTTTCAGATCTTGGACCACATTATCCAACTCCAATCTAAGTATCACCTATAATATCATATAACAAAAACACACATCACTAATGATATCACAAACCTTTACTTTCATTTATTAAATTACTAATGTCATCAAGTGAACACATATACCAACGTATTGTTGGTGTATATACTATAGGACCAATTGTTGGTCTGACTTATGTATTGCATTCACACGTGATATTTCATATATCCTAGCATTGTCATTGTTGGGCATTTAGTACATCTACGTTAAGTGTATATTTGCATAACAATATCTCTACAGATATATTCTATCTAATCTCAAAGATTGTCCCTAGTCGAGTACTATAGTAGATAAGGGACAACTATTGTACCAAACTTCTTATGTGAATTTTTATGATTTTTTATTTCTGTTTATATGTGAAGTATAGACCTTGTGTATAAGCCCTATAAAATTATACGGAGTATGGACTAGGTGATTGCTCTAATTTTTACATAGATGTAGCTAATTATAGGGGGTAGCTAGCATGCTAAGAGCATGCATGCGCCACCTTAGCATGCTAGCTGCCCCCTGTAAAGGGGCCTAAGAGAATAAAAAAATCTAAGAAAAATTTACGATGAGTTGTTGTGGCTGATGGACAGGTTTTACGAAAACTAAAAATGATTAATTGTTAGTTTTCATAAGTATGTAGAAAAAGCATGAGTAGGTGCTTTGTGATATGGTTATAGACAAGCCACTATGCATATATGTGATGTCTTAGTTTATAAGTGCATGCCATCTTTTCTTTTCAATTTCTATGTATTGTAAATAGAAGCTATTGGGAATCCCCGGGCCAAATTAAAATTTTAATTACAGCGGAAGCATGGGCTCGAAACAAGATTCCCAGAGTGCTAGGATCCCTTACAAGTGATAAAACTGTTGGATGTGAAAAGTAGTACTTTACAAGTAATTTGCTGGGCAAACCGATGATGCAGATGAGCACGTGAGCATCCTCAGCAGTCTCAAACACACGGGCTTCTCGAGTTCTCTCCAATCTCCACGCTTGGTGCTAGCCTCGGGAGATGAGATCCACACCTAGAGGGAGAAGCTTGAAGCTTGCGCCAATCACTTCTTGTGCTTGTGCCAACAAGTTGTCCACTTGCAACTTGCGCCAAGTGATGATGAGGTCGAAGAGGATGAATGCCAAGGAGAGGGGAAGCCTCTTCCACTTGCGCAATTCACCTTCAAACCTTACTGCCCACAATCTCCAATATGCACCACCACCAAGAGGAGGAGGAGGAGGTGACAACAAGAGATGGCGGCTAGGGTTTGTCTACATGCCTAGGGCTTCAAGAGTTGTGTGTCCCTAGCATGCGCCTATGCTCTCTCTTATATAAAGAATTGAGGCAGGTCCCATCGCTTAAGTTATGAATATAAATATTCATAATAATTCCTTAAGTTATGCTGGCCCCACAACTTAAGTTATGAATATAAATAATACGAATATTCACTTAAGTTGTGCATGACCCCCACGACTTAAGTTGTGAATAATTATGAATATAAATATTCACAATTGTGCATAAGTTGTGGGCCCCCATGAGTTACGTTTTAAGTCATAAGAGCCTCCGAACAATCCGAAGCTCAAATATGACTTTTGACCCATCGACTAGACCTAGTTTAACGAGGTCACTCGTAGGTCAACTATGGTCACCTGAAGGTCAACTAGGGTCAAAATGTAACCAATCTCTATATGATCTCCTTAGTCTCAATAGATGCATTCGAGATGCATTAGACTTCCACTCAGATCTGAATCAACCAAATAACTCGATCTAGGCTATCCGATCAGTATGAGAACTCGAGTGTCTGGGTGTGCGATCTTGTAGTTTCTTCAGACGTTGGCAGTGATAATCTCAAATCATCACAAGCAATGAATGACACATAGCAGTACATCATTGTTACCCAAGTCTTCAGAATGGAGTCATCATCGACAACCCCTAAAACTACGACAAAGTACAAGTATGTGTTTGTCCTTTTGCCAGGCTGATGTCTAGATTAGACAAGTGTGTTACACTTGTTTATCCCAATCAAATGGTCATGACTAAATTAGGTTCTTACCTAGGTATGGCCATATACTTTTAGTCATGCATCCATATAGGGGCGCCATGGATATCAAGCTTCCTCGAATGGAAAGGGCAAATCCTCTCTTGGCATATTGAATCTCTCCTATGGCTTATGATATACCCAATGACAATAGTTATGACTTTCCTACTACGGCAAAGCGTTAGGTTGTATCAAAGTATATCTCTCACCATATAGAGATATCAATACCTTCAAGTCAAGGACAAGCTTACCTCTATCAATGTGATATTCATCTTATGACACCAAGATGAATCCTCACGATGGGTCGGTCCAGTATATCTCCCTTGACGTAGGCAGATTGGCTCCAACGCCTACAGGCTGGACTTACCCGAGGACATGGGGATTCACCCCGTCGTCAATGTGGCGGACCTCCTCCCCTTCCATGGTCCTTTGGGGGCACCTTCGGACCCCGACGATCCTCTTACCCCCAGTTCTCTAGAGGAGAACCCATCAAATCACGCAGCGGAAGCTAATGCAGGAGCAATCCGCTTTGACGGGCCTCTGAAGATGCAATAGGGCAGCCCAACCCCTCTAGAAGGCATTTGGGGAGACTCCCCAGGACTTGAGGAATTTTCTGCCCGACCAGAGCTCTCCAGACCCCGACACGGCCAGGCCGTGACGGTGGCCACACCCGTGATGAGCATGCAGCCCACCTGCACGCCCGTTCCCACAACCGTGTTCGGCGCCGCAAGACCAAACCGACCCAGACACGGCCGGGCCGTGATGGAGAGCACGGTCGTGACATGGTCGAAGAAGGACGCGAACACAAGCACGGCCTTTGACACGCCCATGACAACCGCCGTGACGAGATCGGTGGAATGCGGCCTCGGCGATCACGGCCGTGACAAAGAACACGGCCAGGCCGTGAACAGATCGTCGAAAAAGACTGTGGATTCTCAGTGCCAAATTATGGCTCGTAATATTCATTACGGCCCCACCGTAATTTTGGACCAACCTTCTGTGGATTTCAGGCCCAAAAATACGGCCCATGAAGCGGACTGTGGATTTGACTACACGAAATTACGGCCCAAAAATACGATCTTGTGCGAAAGCGAGGATCGGTCCCTACATGATTATCTGCACGAAAGTGAGATGATCCTTTTTTGAAGTAAATTTAGTCTTTATCATGATAAGATTTGACTGACGACCTTTTATTTAAATCTAGTCATTAGAATCAAGGAGGATGAAACCCTGGTCCCAGTTATCTCTCTGATTATTTTCCCGTGTGTTTATCGATTACTTACTTGCATCATATTCGACTTGCTTAACAAGTGAGAAAACATCTATTTGGTACTTAACACGTAGGTCTCTGTGGTTCGATATCTTTCTTTATTACTTCGAGTATCCGTGCGCTTGCGGATTACAACACATACCACAATCAATAAAACTTCAACTAAATTCCAACATGTTACCCTATGACTCTCATCCATTGGAATTTTCAAATGCAGAATTTTATAAATCTAAATAAAGTGTGCAAAAAGTCAAAGCATACCCAAGTAAATCATTCGCAAGAAGAGTAAAAATCATCACGTCTTACCATTTTGACTTATCATCATTATGATTGAAAACAAGCAAAAACTGATGACACCAAAATATACAGTATATTTTGTATCATTTTTTGATATCTTTTCATGCTAGATTGAAGATCTTTTACTTGTTTTCATACTAAATTTATCGATTATTGCAAAGTCTACTTCTATTTTGGTTTTTCATAGTTTTCAGGTAAAAAGGCACTATTTTTAGGCGTTTCCAAGCAAAATCAAATACATAGAAGGATTACCATCATCAAGAGGAGATCACCCAAGAAATTTCATGCAAAACGGAGCAAGGCAGCAAATTACGGCAGTGCCGTAATCCATTTTACGGTACCGTAATTCCAGACGGTACCGTAAAATCTGAGCCCTACCGTATTTTGAGAAGTTTCCGAACAAAAAGATTTTTTGATTTTACGGCATCTACCGTAAGCCATATTACGGTACCGTATTTCGGAGAGCTTCATAACAGAAACTTCACCCGATTTCTGGCACTACCGTAAGAAACTACATGGGCCGTAATTTCCAGACGTTCGTGAACAGTGAGTTCAGCCGATTTTACAGCACTACCGTAAACCAGATTACAGTGCCGTAATTCCCCAACAACATCAGAATAGAAGACTCGAGTGATTTTACGGCAGTGCCATAAGACATTACACTGCCGTAATTTCGATTTTGAACACGACGCCCAGGTCAATTTCCACGCCCGATTCTTGCGGAGATGATTGCAAGTGATCCAGAGCCCTAAATCGGATGCCGTAAGAAGTAGAGAGGGAGCTTTTCACGAGAGGATTACGGAGAGACCAAAAGCCCCAATTTTCGTACACATTCGATGGAGAAATCACGATCCATGCTGCCGCCTAGGGTTTGGCCGCTGCGGTCGATCCAGACATTCTCCGGCCATGATTTTCATACTGAAGCTTCATCTGAAGGAAGAGAGAACGTGCCAGAAGTTTCAGACCGAAAGAAGATCGATTGGAAGAGAAATCAAAGAAAAAGATGTCGTCGGCACTGTTCATCGACGGTTCTTGCAAAATTACGGCTGTGAAATACTTCACAGCCATGCTGTATTTTCTAAACTTCTCTTTTACTTCAATTTTCAATCCTCTGAAACCATGATCTATTGTAATTCCTTCATGATGATAGCTTAAACTACTTTTGGGACATGGGGGAGTAATTCACTTGATTTCCAATGACTAGATGACTATTTTTACTATTTCGTTGAGTTTAATATTACCATGATGATTTTGCTCATGCGATAATTGTGCTTAGACTCTCTATAAGTTCATGTTACTAATTATGTTCTTAGAATTTTCGCTTGAGACCGAAAGGTAATTGCTTGAGAATTTGGAACCCTAGAATTGCATGTTAGGATCCCTTCCTTAGGTTAGATCTAATTTGATCTGTTCTAGTAGATTAATTGCAATAATTATAACATGAACCTATAGATCGAGTCTATTTGTTAAACGTGGAGATCTTGTGCGAAAGCAAGGATCGGAACGTTGGAGATCCATGAGTAAAACTAGTGTTGAGACTCGGATGCACGAAAGTGATCCTCGAATCTCCACTAGAGATTATCAACATTGAATTCGGATGCACGAAAGTGATCCTTGAATTCATTGTTTGATGATTTACTTATCTTCAGCGTTGGGAAGAATCTTGCGCGAAAGCAAGGATAAATCCCTGTGCGGTTGTTTGCATGAAAGTGAACCAACCCCTTTTTTTTGTAAATTACATCTTCATCATGATAAATTTAAACTGACGAAATCCTCATTCATATCTAGCTCATAAAAGTTAAAGTGAACGAAACCCTAGTCCCAGCTTTTCTCTCTGATAGTTCTATTTTTAGCTTCCAATTTCTATTCTCATTACTTCGATTAGCCTAGATAGTAAGAAATCAGCTATTTAGTATTCGACAACGTAGGTCCCTGTGGATTCGATACTTTCTTTATTACTTCTAGTATCCGTGCACTTGCGGATCACAACAAGTTTTTGGCGCCGTTGCCAGGGATCTTAGTTTTGTCGATATTAAAGAGGTTGAGATTATTGCTAGACTAGGTTTCATTTATGTTTTATCTTTTTATTCTTTTCTGTTTACTTACATCAATTGATCAGTTTGCTCTAGCGTGCGCAGGAAATTCACTTCTAATGGCTGAGCAAAGATCACTAAGGGACTATGCAACCCCTAATCCTCAAGGGATATACTTTAGCATTGCTAAACCTGCAATTGAGGCCACCAACTTTGAGATTAATCCTGCCCTCTTGACTATGATTCAGCAAAATCAGTTTGGAGGATCATCAATCGAAGATCCTTATTTGCACTTATATATTTTTTTTGAATATTGCAATACCATAAAAATTCATGGAGTTTCTGATGATACACTAAAACTGTTATTATTCCCTTTTTCTCTCAGGGATCAAGCACGATCTTGGTTGCATTCTCGTGGACCTAACACCTTCACAACGTGGGAACAATTATCAAAAGCTTTTCTGATGAAATATTTTCCACCAAGCAAGACTATCCAATTAAGGAAGCGAATCACAAACTTTCAACAAAAGAGCGGAGAATCACTCAGCGATGCATGGGAGAGATTCAATGAGCTACAACGGAAGTGTCCTAACCATGGCCTCGAAAATGAGTTTCTAATTCAGACATTTTATTCTAGCTTAGTTTATAATACCCGTCTAATTATTGATGCTGCCGCAGGGGGAGCCTTGATGAGTAGAACATTTGACGATGCTTTCAAGTTGCTTGAAGAGATGTCCTTGAATCATAGCCAATGGACTCCAGATGAAGGAATGTTATATTGTCATCAACTTGGTAAGAATGAGAATGAGGATCAGCAACCCTTGACTGAAAAGGTTAGTGAACCCATGCTAGAGAAACTTTCAGCTAGCCAAATTCAATCATTGCAAATTCAAAACACAAAAAAATTTGAGGATCTTGAAGAAACTGTTAGTCACCTTGCTTCTCAACTAGAATCCTTAGTGGATCACAATAAAGTTCTAGAAGAACAAATGTCTACATTAAACTCTAGGGAACATTGCAATGCCATTATCACTAGAAGTGGGAGACAATTAAGAGAACTTAAGGAGAAAGAATCTATTAATGATCATGATGAGGAATTAGAGTTAGAAAAATCTTCTGAACATAAACAAACCCTACCTAGTTTAACACCTCAAAAGGAAAGTAAACCAAAAGGGGATGTGCCATGTAAAGAAGATGATTCTAAAACTAATCTACCTCCTCCTTATAGACGACCAGTACCTTTTCCCCAAAGGTTAGTGTAGGAAAAGTTAGATAAGCAATTTGGAAAATTTCTTGATGTTTTAAAAAAGCTTTACATTAACATACCATTTACTAAAGCTTTATCTCAAATGCCCATATATGCTAAATTTTTGAAAGAAATCTCATCTAACAAAAGAAAGATAGAGAACTATGGTACTGTGGCTTTAACTGAAGAATGTAGTGCTGTTATTCAAAACAGGTTGCCACCAAAATTGAATGATCCAAGTAGCTTTTCTATCCCATGTTTTATTGGTAGTATGGCTTTCGACCGAGCCTTATGTGATCTAGGGGCTAGTGTAAGTCTCATGCCTTTATCTGTGTGTAGGAAATTGGACATGGGAGTTCCTAAGCCGACTACAATTTCTTTGTAGCTCGCCGATCGATCAATAAAATAACCAGTAGGTATTCTAGAGGATGTTCCTATTCAAGTTGGTAAGTACTTCATACCTGCTGATTTTGTGGTACTTGAAATGGAAGAGGATGCCAAGATTCCTATTATTTTGGGTAGGCCATTTTTAGCCACTGCTGGAGCCCTATTTGATGTGCGGAACGGTAAACTTGCTTTAAGAATTGGCAATAATAAGATTGAGTTTGATTTGAATAATTCATTGAAAAAACCTACATATGCCAGTTCTTGTTGCACTATTCATGCCATTGATGACACAATTTATGATGTTAGTTGTTTGTTTAATGATTCTTATGCTGATGTTTCACCTTCTGATTATTTTTCTGATATCTTGAAAAATTCTTGTGAAAAAATTGATAATTCTATTTTTGAGAATGATTTTGATGAATTCGATGATGAAAAACATGATATTTTAGATTGTGCTACTTTTGATAATGAAAGTGAAAAGATCCCTAAAGTTGAGTTGAAAGATTTACCTGATAATCTTAGATATGAATTTCTTGGTCCTAACTCCACCTACCCTGTGATTGTGGATGCTAAATTAGGTGCCAGGGAAACTGATCTATTCTTGAAGGAGTTAAGAATTCATAAGAAGGTAATTGGGTATTCCATTGATGACTTAAAAGGGATTAATCCTTCTTTTTGTATGCACAGGATTCACATGGAGGATGAGCACAAACCGCATGTAGATTTTCAAAGAAGGCTCAACCCGTCCATGAAGGAAGTGGTGAAGAAGGAAGTACTAAAATTGCTAGATGCAGGTATTATCTACCCTATCTCAGATAGTAAGTGGGTGAGTCCTGTACACTGTGTTCCAAAGAAGGGAGGTGTCACTGTAATGAAAAATAAGGATAATGAATTGATACCTGTTAGAAATGTCACTAGTTGGCGTATGTGTATTGATTATAGAAAATTAAATGTTGCCACTAGGAAAGATCATTTTCCCTTACCTTTCATTGATCAAATGGTGGAAAGACTTGCCAAACACTCTCACTTTTGTTTTCTTGATGGGTATTCCGGATTTTTTTAGATTCTTATTCATCTTGACGATCAGGATAAAACCACTTTTACATGTCCATATGGTACTTTTGCTTATAGAAGAATGCCCTTTGGTTTATGCAATGCACCTGCAACTTTTCAAAGGTGTATGATGGCAATTTTTTCTGAATTTATTGAAGACTTCATGGATGTTTTTATGGATGATTTCTCTGTCTATGGTTTCACTTTTGATGACTGCTTAACTAATCTCTCTAGAGTCTTACAGAGATGCGAAGAGACTAACTTTGTCTTGAATTGGGAAAAGTGTCACTTTATGGTTAGACAGGGGATGGTTTTAGGCCATCTTGTTTCAGAGAGAGGGATTGAAGTGGACAAGGCCAAGATAGAAGTGATTGAGAAGCTAGCACCACCCACCACTGTCAAGGAGATTAGGAGTTTTTTGGGACATGCAGGGTTTTACAGGAGATTCATCAGGGACTTCTCTAAACTTGCTAAACCTTTAACTGATTTACTTTGTAAAGATGCCAAATTCTGCTTTGATGAGAAATGTCTGTTTGCTTTTCAGGAGTTAAAGAAAGCCTTGGTTTCAGCACCCATCATTCAACCCCCAGATTGGAACTTACCCTTTGAACTCATGTGTGATGCCAGTGATTATGCAGTGGGAGCAGTCTTGGGACAGAGAAAAGATAAGAAACCTCATGTTATTCACTATGCCAGCAAGACTTTAGATGAAACACAGAAAAATTACACCACCATTGAGAAGGAACTATCGGCCATAGTATTTGCTTTTGATAAATTTAGGTCATACTTGATTAACTCCAAAGTGGTACTGTACACTGACCATGCAGCTGTGAAATACTTAATACAGAAAAAAGATAGCAAACCACAATTACTCAGATGGATTTTACTCCTGCAAGAATTTGATTTGGAGATTAAAGACAAAAAGGGATCAGAAAACCTTGTCGCAGATCATCTCTCAAGAATAATGGTAGACACTAGAAAGAATGATGAGATCAATGATTCCTTCCCTGAAGAACAACTCTTGACCATTGAACAACTCAGAGCCCCCTAGTATGCTGACATAGTGAATTATCTTGTAGCCAATATTTTTTCTCCTGATTTGAGGTACCAAAAAAGGAAAAGATTTTTAGCTGAGGTGAAACACTATTTTTGGGATGAGCCTTATGTATTTAGAAGAGGTGCAGATGGTATTTTCAGGAGATGTGTACCCGAAAAGGAAGTTGCAGACATACTGTTCCAATGCCATGGATCTTCTTATGGTGGGCATGCCAGTGCCGAGAAGACTGCATTCAAAGTGTTGCAATCAGGATTTTATTGGCCCACAATATTTAAAGATGCTAGAAATCTTGTTTTATCCTATGATAGGTGTCAGAGGACAGACAACATTAACAGAAGACATGAGATGCCGCTATCTAATATTCTTGAGGTTGAGATATTTGATGTTTGGGGAATTGACTTCATGGGACCTTTTCCATCTTCTGGAGGTAACAAATATATTCTTGTAGCGGTAGATTATCTTTCAAAATGGGTTGAAGCTATTGCATCCCCAACTAATGATTCCAGAGTTGTTGTCAAATTATTCAAAAAAATTTATCTTTCCAAGGTTTGGGACCCCACGAGTTGTGATTAGTGATGGAGGCTCGCATTTCATAGAACACAAGTTTTCTGCCTTACTAAAAAAATATGGGGTGCATCATAAAGTGGTGACACCTTATCATCCTCAAACAAGTGGACAAGTTGAAATATCAAATAGAGAAATAAAAGGGATTTTGGAGAAGACAGTTTCACGCACAAGGAAAGATTGGGCATTCAAACTTGATGATGCATTGTGGGCATACAGGACAGCTTTCAAAACACCAACTGGGATGTCTCCTTATCAATTAGTTTATGGCAAATCTTGTCATCTCCCTGTAGAACTCGAACATAAGGCATTCTGGGCAATCAAAGCATTAAACTTTGATTTAAAGAATGCGAGAGAAAAAAGAAGATTACAGTTGAATGAGTTGGAGGAGATCAGAATTTCAGCTTATGAAAATGCAAAAATTTATAAGGAAAGAACCAAAAGATGGCATGATCGGCATATTTTTAGAAGGGATTTCCAACCAGGTGACTTTGTTCTTTTATTCAATTCTAGATTGAGACTTTTTCCTGGAAAACTTAAGTCTCGATGGTCTGGGCCTTTTCAGGTAAAGAAAGCCTATCCTTACGGAGCCGTGGATATATGGAGTGAAGAAACAGGAGAATTCAAGGTTAATGGTCAGAGACTTAAACACTATTATCAAGAAGAGCGAGTTGAAGAAAGGGAGAGTTTTTATTTGGATGAACCACTATCAAATCTGAGTGTTAAAGGGTCAAGCTAAAGACTTTTAAATTAGCGCTTCTTGGGAGGCAACCCAAGCTTTCTAACTTTAGTTTACTTCCTTTAATTTACTTTTATCTTAGTTTAACCTTAGCATAAATTTTTATCTTTAAGAAGAAGCATGGAGAGGAAGAAGACTCGACTCATAGGGGTGACAAAATTTTGTAAGTATCCCCTTCCATTCACCTTTTGGATTTCATCATTGACTCTTATTTTTGTGTCTACCACCACTACTTCATCTACATAAAAATATTGTGATTAATGTGATATGTGGTCATGTTTTGAGATGTCATTGATGATTTTTGATGATGAACGAACTCAAATCCATGATTAGAGATATAACCCCATCATGTTAGATTTATTTCTTCAATACATATTCGTCTATTGAAACATGAAATTAGTTGATGCATGAAATTTTAGATGGATGTATTGTTTGAAGAATAAAATCTAAAAGTGAAACTTTTCTTTTGAATAAAATGAGTATATAAGTATGATTTATGAATTCAGATCAATTGATCAACCTAGTGGATGTTTAGTCTATTCATGTTATTTGTTGGGAAATAAGAATCCAAGATCCACAAAATAAAGGTGAGGACTCCCCTACTTGGCACTGTAGGAAAGCGCAGTGGTACCGAAGGTCATGGGTTGAAGCAATAAACTGATAAAGTATGTATCTATGTGGGTACATGCCATGAGAGAAATCATTTCACATAAACTCCGCTGTCCTTAGTAAATTCTTTCCAAATGAGAGGATATGAGTTCCATTGCATTGATTATGTGATCCGTGCACTCTAATCTCGCTACTAGAAAAAAACGTGGTAATTGAGTTAGAGAATGTGAATGATGCCAAAAAAAAAATTTGATATGAGTGGAAAAATATCTTGGAAACCTTATTCCTGTAAACAAAAGCATGATAGATTTGAACTAAAAATTGGGTGAAATCATGAGATTGAAAATTTTATTTATTGTACATGTTGCGAAGTTTTATTTGATTGAATTATGGATCTAGAGGGTTGAGTTCTAAGAATGATATGTTTATTTGAAATTTTATAAATCAATTGATAGAACTTTTCATTGATGAGTTGTATTTTAGAAATTTATTGAGCATCAAAAGGTTACTCTTTTAATCAAACTTTGATTTCAAATTTTGATTTTTGCTTGAGGACAAGCAAAGTTTGAGCCTTATGTATTTTGATGACACCAAAATATATAGTATATTTTGTATCATTTTTTGATATCTTTTCATGCTAGATTGAAGATCTTTTACTTGTTTTCATACTAAATTTATCGATTATTGCAAAAGTCTACTTCTATTTTGGTTTTTCATGGTTTTTAGGTAAAAAGGCACTATTTTTAGGCGTTTCCAAGCAAAATCAAATACATAGAAGGATTACCATCATCAAGAGGAGATCACCCAAGAAATTTCATGCAAAACGGAGCAAGGCAGCAAATTACAGTAGTGTCGTAATCCATTTTACGGTACCATAATTCCAGACGGTATCGTAAAATCCGAGCCATACCGCATTTTGAGAAGTTTCCGAATAGAAAGATTTTTGGATTTTATAGCATCTACTGTAAGCCATATTATGGTACCGTATTTCGGAGAGCTTCAGAACAGAAACTTCACCCGATTTTCTGGCACTATCGTAAGAAACTACACGGGCCGTAATTTCCAGACGTTCGCAAACAGAGAGTTCAGTCGATTTTATGGCACTACCGTAAACCAGATTACGGTGCTGTAATTCCCCAACAACATCAGAACAGAAGACTCGAGTGATTTTACGGCAGTGCCGTAAGACATGACACTGCCGTAATTTCGGTTTTGAACACGATGCCCAGGTCAATTTCCACGCCCGATTCTTGCGGAGATGATTGCGAGTGATCCAGAGCCCTAAATCAGATGCCGTAAGAAGCAGAGAGGGAGCTTTTCACAAGAGGATTACGGAGAGAGCAAAAGCCCCAATTTTCGTACACAGTCGAGGAAGAAATCATGATCCACGCCGCCGCCTAGGGTTTGGCCGTCACGCTCGATCCAGACATTTTCTGGCCATGATTTTCATACTGAAGCTTCATCTGAAGGAGGAGAGAACGTGCCAGAAGTTTCAGACCGAAAGGAGATCGATTGGAAGAGAAATCGAAGAAAAAGAAGTCACAGGCACTATTCATCGACGGTTCTTGCAAAATTACGGCTGTCCGTGCTATATTTTCTAAACTTCTCTTTTACTTCGATTTTTGATCCTCTGAAACCATGATCTATTGTAATTACTTCATGATGATAGCTTAAACTACTTTTGGGACATGGGGGAGTAATTCACTTGATTTCCAATGACTAGATGACTATTTTTACTATTTCGTTGAGTTTAATATTACCATGATGATTTTGCTCATGCGATAATTGTGCTTAGACTCTCTATAAGTTCATGTTACTAATTATGTTCTTAGAATTTTTGCTTGAGACCGAAAGGTAATTGCTTGAGAATTTGGAACCCTAGAATTGCATGTTAGGATCCCTTCCTTAGGTTAGATCTAATTTGATCTGTTCTAGTAGATTAATTGCAATAATTATAACATGAACCTATAGATCGAGTCTATTTGTCAAACGTGGAGATCTTGTGCGAAAGCAAGGATCGGAACGTTGGAGATCGATGAGTAAAACTAGTGTTGAGACTCGGATGCACGAAAGTGATCCTCGAATCTCCACTAGAGATTATCAACATTGAATTCGGATGCACGAAAGTGATCCTTGAATTCATTGTTTGATGATTTACTTATCTTCAGCGTTGGGAAGAATCTTGCGCGAAAGCAAGGATAAATCCCTGTGCGGTTGTTTGCATGAAAGTGAACCAACCCTTTTTTTTGTAAATTACATCTTCATCATGATAAATTTAAACTGACGAAATCCTCATTGATATTTAGCTCATAAAAGTTAAAGTGAACGAAACCCTAGTCCCAGCTTTTCTCTCTGATAATTCCATTTTTAGCTTCCAATTTCTATTCTCATTACTTCGATTAGCCTAGATAGTAAGAAATCACCTATTTAGTATTCGACAACGTAGGTCCCTGTGGATTTGATGCTTTCTTTATTACTTCGAGTATCCGTGCACTTGCGGATCACAACAAAAACAGCATAAGATCAGGAATCTACATATTCATTACAGAGAATTCAACTGTACGACAGTCATCACAAGTATTTCAAGAGTAAAATTCATCTTCAGATAAGTTCTAGAACATGGAAAAATAGTTGTATAACTAAAGTAAACAGTATTTCACAAATTGTAGAAACAGTTCAAAAGTAACAATTCAAAAGTATATTCAAAATTATCCCTCCCTCGCAGCAATATAAAACATCGTCCTCGATGCCAAAATAGAAGAACAAGATGATGTACAAAAAATGAAGGGAGGTGAAGAGAACTCACAAAGCTAATCGCGGGGGTCATCCCCTGCGTCGCTAAGGTCGTCGTCGGAGGCATCAGATGGGTCGTCATGCTCGTCGTGGGGAGAGCGAAAGAGGTCATAGATACACTGCACATTGTCCATCAACATCTCAAGTTGGAGCCCCTGGGTTCATTGGGCCCGCAGCAGTTGTTGGAGAAGCTCATGCGTTGAGGGTTCCTGAGATGTACGAGGGTTAGGGCTGGAGGTGAATGGTGCAGGGATGCCCATGGATGAAGCAGGGTCGTCGGCATCTTCGTCCGCCAGCTTCCAATTGGCACGGCAGCGGATAGATGTGTCACATCCCGTTATCTTAACCCCAAACAAGCAACACAAATCGGATGTTATCATACAAGATCGATTCACATGCTAGGTAAAACCAAGTTCAAGAAATCACGATCTGAAAATTTTCAAGAATCCATACATAGAATCTCAGCGAAAACACAATTTCAGAAATGTACCTGCCACCACGCAATACTTGCACTAGACATATGCAAGTTCACATTTATATCAAATCCGATTGCAAAAATACCAATCGACTCAAATTCAAAGCAAAGCCACAAAATCGATTCTATAAACTCATGAAACTAACATGAATAATACCAAACACCGAAACCAGGCCAAAGCCCGCGGTGACACAAAAATCAAAACTTAAAACTGCCACAACCGGCAACACAAGTTCACATAATTCGGCCACAACCGGCCCCAGTTAATTAAGCACAAAAGTCTTATACATTAACCAGCATAATATCCATATCAACGCTAACTCAAGAAATGCGCCCCTGCTCTACACCTGAAAATAGTGAGGGAGTGAGCTACACAGCCCAGTGAGTGGATAGTCTCAAACGACCATCTATAACATACACTCAAAAATACATGCAGATTATTTTAAAAACATTTAACAGAATATCATGTCAACATATAACAAAATTAAAGGACAGAACTCATATAAAACAATCAGGTGTAAACTGCTAAGACATCATTGTCACCAAAGAGTAACCAGGGTTCTAGAGCTATACTCTAAACCAACTAATGACTTAATTGACCTAGTTGTCCAGCATATTCAAGAGTGACCATTATGGTCCAACCCGGCTTTGGCCTAAGCACTGGGAGAAGCCTGCAAATCACATGCAACATATATACATGGACAGTGTGTAGACTCAAGAGGTAATCCCCACCCGGTCAAGATGTGATACCTTGATCTACACCACCCCATAATCACAAAAATCTAAGCGTCTAAGAGTGATGACATCAAGAGGTGGCCCCTGTCCGACCAAGACATGGCACTTTGCGTCTTATATCACTCGTTCTCCCAAAGGGTTCCTTAACTGGACAACACCAGACACATCTTATATCTTATTTCACAAAAGTGGACTCCTAAGTGTCAACTAAACTCTAGGATAGTCATTTTTATCACAATAATCACATCAGGCAGGCTGAACAACAACCCCCTCACATATCACAATACAGGGCTGAAATCTCCAACCCTTAACATATCACATATAGACTATCCCCTTGAGTACACAGTTACACTTAGCCTTAGTCCTAACCATTCCATGATCACAACACATATTATTCGAAAATCACATAACCACATAATATTCGAAAATCACATAACCACATAATATTCAAAAATCACATAATCACATAATATTCAAAAATCACATAATCACATAGTAGTGTAGTCCTTAGGTTTCATGCTGATTAGTTCAGTCTAACCTTGCTATGTTATCACCCAAAGTTATCAATCAATATTTCATGTCATTACTTTCTGCATACACCATTCAATTAAAAATACATAATAATACAGAAAATTCACTAAATTTCGTTCACAATTAACATAAATGCAGAATATCACATATTCATAGTTTTCTACTAGTTCTGATAACAAAAGACAGAAATACCCCTAGTTCAAAGTTTAAGTCATACAAGAAAAGTTATCCAAAAATTTCGTAAAAATATTCATTACGTCCCTCATGATCCCTAGATTCGTAATTTCAAGTTTTCCCCAATTTTAACTAGGAAATTTACCGAATTACCCCTAGGTCAATTTCAGTCAACAGAAACTTTTATTTCTAAAAATTACCAAAAAAATATAGTAGAATCCTCATATACCTAATTTCATGAATATCAAGTTTTCCCTAATTTTTACCCATGCATTTGGACGTAACTTCATGAAGAAGGGTCGAAATTCTCCTTCAAGCCCTAATTTTCATGCAATTGAAATTCTAAAGCTACATACATGTTTAATCAAGGTCCAATTTAGGATTAAGAGTCTTAAAAACGAAAAGCCCTAATTTTCATGCAAGCTAGGGTTTCGAAAATTTGGAAAAAAAATAAGGAAAACATGTACAATTGAAATTAAGAGATCATGCCATACTCCTATGCATTAATCTTCTCTAAAACAAGCAATGCATCCAATTTTCGTGAACTAGGTGAAGGAGAACATCCACTCACCTCAACCGAGAATACCAAGATGAAGATCTCTCCAAAATTTTCGTCTAAAGCCTTGAAGTGATCCTAGAAAGACGCCAACAATGGAAAAGAAACGCCTCCAAACACCAAAGACGCCGGCCAAAAAGGAGAGGAAGAAGAAGATCGTCTCCAAGCTTCCAAGAATCGCCAACTCTTGCCCTAGCCGTCGTCCAAGGTTTTCCTCAAGCCAAAAATCGCCAACTTTCCTTCCCTAACCCCAATTACCCACTTAAAATTTGGGTTTTTAAATTTTAAACCCGCTAACCAATTAATTCAAATAGGGTTTAACCCACTAACTAATTAATTCGAATTTTAAACTCAAAATCCATCTAATTTAAGTGTAAACCCAATAACTAATTAATTTAACCATTAACTAACAATTTAACCATTCACTTAAACGAAAATCCAATAAGGATTTAACTTAACATCCAATAAGGTCTATTTAATTAATTACAAATTAACAACCAATAAATTTCTAATTAATTAATTATAAATTAACAACCAATAAACTCTAATCAATTAATTACAAATTAACAATCAATAAGCCAGTTAATTAACATCCAATAAGCTAGTTAATTAACATCCAATACTGCTTAACGTAATATCCATAGTCAATGATTTTATTTAAATCAAAAATAATACTTACCAGGACTTAAGATCCTTGGATCTTACAAGATGTGTGTGCCGGGTTTGGCAATGGTATAGTCCGAGGGCTTCCTCTGAGAATGAGATGATAAACGTCTCCGTGGTGGAGGACCATTTTCATCGCAATGCAAGCTTCCATGTCGATGCGGCGGCTACCGGTGGCTTCTGGAGTGCCGTATGGATTGTGACCCAAATGTAGGGCAAGCGGGGTAAGCAAGCTGCTAATAGTGATAGTCCCCTTTGTTGCCTTTCCCACATGCTCCAAGTGCTTTGCTAGATGGTATCCGGAGTTGAGGGGAAACTGATGGAGCATCGCCCACAAGAAAATTAGTTCAACATGCCGCAGCATGCAGTCGCTGTCTCCGCGTGCGAAAACGGTGTGGGACAGTATGCGATGGGCGTAGCGCAGACATGGATTGGAGATCTCACTGGCGCACACGTTTTTGGCGAAGAAATTCCTCTCTGAGGAGATCGAATGCCAGAAAGAATCTTCCCAGCACCCGCTTGGTTGGTGGAGCTCGACATCGGAGGGAAACCCATAGACAGAGTTAAACTCCCTAAGCGGGAGACGATACTCTCTGTTGTTTAATCGGAAGCAGATAAGAAAAACCTCATTGTCCCGCCCAGAAAAAGTGGTGAAGAAGGAACTCAGGATCTCCAGAGTCGGGTTGACGTGAGTGGGAGATGCCATATTCAGGAATTTGTCCCAACCTAGGTTCTGGAAAAGCCACAAGACGTCGTTGAGGAGACCCAGTTGGACCAAGGTGGGTGCGTCCATGTAACGGGTGTTGACGATTCGTCTCCTAGTTAGAGCAGCATATCGGGCCTCATGCGTGCCGTCGCGGAAGTGAATGGCGTCGCTCCCTCCCGTCGGGCATACAGTAGGGTGAGGCGGTGATGATGGTGAGTCCCTGGGTTGGGCAGGTTGCTTCCCCGCCCGTCGCCGGCTGTAGGTGGTTGTTGGGGTAGGATTGTGCTGAGAGGATGGTGGCGGAGTAGGGTCGGGAGGTGAAGATGGCGTCGAGGGCTGGCGTGGATGCTTGTTGGAGGGTGGCCAGTTGGCGGCCACTTTGCGGGGTGCCATGGCGGCTAATTTGTGGCAAGAAGGAGAACGGTGGAGAAGGCGGCGGCGAAAAGGGGCGAAAAAGAAGACCTAGGGTCGCTGGGTGTGAAAGGCTGCAGGAGAGTGGAGTGAGGGCGCGGGCGGAAATAGGGTTTAAGCCGAGGCATTTTTTTGAAGTTGAGTAAGGGCCCCGCCAGATGTCACGGGCGTGGCTTTGATCGCTGGGTCCCCTGTGGATTAGACTGTGTGAGAACTTCCTGGTGTCTGCGATGCCTACAGAGAGTTCCACGGGTGTGGTTTTCATCGCCGGGTCCCCCGTGGAAGTTTCTATGGAAAAACTGGACTTGCGCCTGCGATGCCTACAGAGAGTTCCACGGGTGAGGTTTTCATCGCCGGGTCCCCCGTGGAAGTTTCTGTGGAAAGACTTGATCAATCCCCAATAACACCCAGATACTTCCTGGACAATGATAAACACATACTTTAGCTCCACAAAGTGATCAAAAAGAATGAAATAGGAATGAATACCACCACAATACCATCTTAATGCCAACAAATGAAAACAAACAAGGATACCATTGAACAATCGAACGTAAGGATCAACAAAGTAAGCCTAATACTAAGTGAACTACCTAAAGAAAGCAAAATAGGCAAGTAATCAACAAATCCAAAAGGAGAAAAGGTAAGTAGGCGATCTATGAATCAAAATACCGCCGCAATGAACAAGTGAAAATACCATTAAGCAAACTACTAAAAGAAATAGCAAGGAAAGAAAAGAGCTTGGGTTGCCTCCCAAGAAGCGCCATTTTAAGGTCTTTGGCTTGACCATGGTGTATTAGAGTGGAGGTGGGTCGGTTAGAGTCAAGGTGACTCTATCTTGTGATTCATCTTGATAGTAGCGCTTTAATCTCTGGCCATTAACTTTGAAAACTATTCCATCTCCTTCCTTGCGGATGTCCACTGCACCATGTGAGTATACCTTCTCTATGATAAAGGGGCCGGACCATCTTGACTTTAGTTTCCCAGGGAACAATCTTAATCGAGAGTTAAAGAGCAGGACTCGGTCTCCTTCTTTGAATTCCTTGTGCACTATATGTTTGTCATGAAATCTCTTGGTGCGCTCCTTGTAGATCTTGGCATTCTCAAATGCCTCAAGCCGAATCTCATCTAGTTGATTTAAATCCAATTTCCTTTGCTCCCCTGCAGACTTGAAATCATAGTTTATGGCCTTAACTGCCCAAAAGGCTCTATGCTCAAGCTCTATCGGTAAGTGACAAGATTTTCCGTAAACAAGTTGATAGGGTGACATCCCTATTGGCATTTTGTAAGCAGTGCGGTACGCCCATAATGCATCATCAAGTTTTGCACACCAATCCATTCTTGACTTAGAAACTGTCCTATCTAGGATTCTCTTAATCTCTCTGTTGGTTATCTCAGCCTGCCCGCTTGTTTGTGGATGGTAAGGTGTAGATATCTTGTGGTTCACCCCATACTTCTTCAACATAACTCCAAACTTTCTTTCTATGAAATGAGATCCCCCATCACTAATTACTGCATGAGGTACTCCAAATCTAGGAAAAATAATTTTCTTGAACATCCTCATAACAACTGTAGAGTCATTAGTGGGTGTGGCAATCGCCTCTGCCCACTTAGATAGATAGTCCACTGCGATAAGTATAAATTTATTGCCATAGGAAGAGGGAAAAGGTCCCATGAAGTCCGTACCCCATAAATCAAATATCTCCAAGCTCTGAATGTTGGTTAGGGGCATCTCATCCTTCCTTGAAATATTCCCACTCCTCTGGCATTGGTCGCATGTCATAACAAACCCTCTTGAGTCTCTGAATAGGGTTGGCCAGTAGAAGCCTGATTGCAGTACTTTGTGCGCGGTCTTTGAAGCACCGTGGTGTCCTCCATATAGAGATGTGTGACATTGGGAAAGCACCTCTGGCTGTTCCTCCTCCGGTAAGCATCTCCTGTAAATAGAGTCGGCCCCCCTTTTGAACAACAATGGCTCCTCCCAATAGTAGTATCGCGTGTCATGTAGAAATTTCCTCCTTTGTTGGTAAGTGAGATCATGAGGGATAACTCTAGCATCTAAGTAGTTTATAATGTCTACAAACCAAGGGACATCATGTGAAAGAACTGCCATCAACCTCTCATATGGGAAGAATTCGTTGATGTCGCCTTGTGCTTTCATGTCGTTCTCGTGTGTAAGGCGAGAGAGGTGATCGGCTACCAAATTGTCGGCTCCTCTTTTGTCTTTTATCTCAAAATCAAACTCTTGTAGTAGAAGAACCCATCGCATGAGCCTCGGTTTAGCATCCTTTTTAGCCATCAAGAACTTTATAGTTGCATGGTCAGAATATACAATGACTTTAGAGTTGATCAAATAAGATCTAAATTTATCGAATCCAAAGACAATGGAAAGAAGCTCCTTCTCTGTAGTGGCATAATTGATCTAAGCTTCATCCAGGGTGCGGCTAGCATAGTATATGACATGAAGTTTCTTGTCCTTCCGTTGTCCCAGAATGGCTCCAATGGCATAGTTACTTGCGTCGCACATGAGCTCGAAAGGTAGAGACCAATCCGGAGGTTGCATGATTGGGGCGGTGATTAGAGCTTCCTTCAACTTCTCAAAAGCTATCATGCAATCCTGATCAAATAAAAAATCAACATCCTTACAAAATAAAAGAGTTAGGAGTCTAGCAAGTTTGGAAAAATCCTTTATGAAATGACGGTAGAATCCTGCATGTCCCAAGAATCCTCTTATCTCCTTGACATTAGTGGGCGGCTTCATCTTCTCTATTACTTCCACCTTTGCTCTGTCTACCTCTATGCCTCTCTCTGAAATCAAATGTCCTAAGACTATCCCCTCACGCACCATAAAATGACATTTCTCCCAATTTAAAACGAGGTTAACTTCCTCACATCTCTGCAAGACTTTTGAAAAATTAGATTAACAATCCTCAAAGGAACTCCCATAGACTGAAAAGTCATCCATAAATATATCGATGAAAATCTCATTAAAATCAAAAAAAATAGCCATCACACAACATTGAAAAGTAGCCGGAGCATTACAAAGACCAAACGACATTCTCTTATAGGCAAAATTTCCATAAGGACAAGTGAAAGTAGTCTTCTCTTGATCCTCAGGGTGTATGGGAATCTATAAAAATCTAGAGTAGCCATCAAGAAAGCAAAAGTAAGGTTTATGTGCGAGGCGCTCTAACATTTGATCAATGAATGGTAGGGGAAAATGGTCTTTCCTTGTTGCCTTGTTGAGCTTTCGATAATCTACGCACATCCTCCATTCTGTCACAGTCCTCATTGGGACTAAATCATTAGCATCATTCTTAATGACAGTGAAACCTCCCTTCTTAGGGACTACATGTATTGGACTAATCCATGGACTATCATAAATAGGGTAAATAACACCTGCATCTAACAACTTCAAGATTTCAGCCTTTACCACTTCCTTTAAATTAGGATTTAACCTCCTTTGAAATTCTATAGTGGGCTTGCTATCAGGTTCCAAATGAATTCTATGCATACAGATTGCAGGATTAATCCCTTTTATGTCGTCAAAAGAATACCCAATAACTTTTCTATGTAATATAAGTTCATCACGTAAAAGTCTCACTTGTTTGTCATTCAAACCAGAATTAATAATAACCAGGAAAGTAGAATTGTCACCAAGAAATTCATACCTCAAACCAGTTGGTAATGACTTCAACTCGGGCTTCTTCTCTTCTTGAGCTATTAATGCCATTTCAAGATTCAAACAATGAGAGTCCGCTACATAACAATCCACACCCCCTTCTTCTTTTTCTTTTTCTGAAGTATCATCTTCCTCACTCTTAATAGATAAGGAGCGGCAATCAATTTTATCAACATCTTGTGTACCCCCCAGTTTCAATTCTTCATCAATAAAGCATCTATACTACAACATCCTGAGAGAGAGGGATTCTTGAGCGTGGAGGCAAGGTCGAACTCGATTGCCTCTTCTCCAACATTTAATGCTAATATTCCCTTCTTCACATCAATGACCGCTCCTGCTGTAGCTAAGAATGGCCTTCCAAGAATCAATGGCAACTTGGTGTCTTCCTCCATCTCTAACACAACAAAGTTAACTGGGATAAAAAATTTTCCTACTTTGATGGGGATATCCTCAAGAATTCCAACAGGTTTGCGAATAGAACGGTCGGCCAGTTGTAGAGATATAGCTGTGTTCTGCAAGTCTCCTAAGTCTAGTTTCCTACATAAAGAAGAAGACATTAAACTCACTGATGCACCTAAATCACATAAAGCATGATTAAAAATTGTATCGACAATTTGACAAGGGATAGTAAAACTCCCTGGATCCTTAAGTTTTTGCGGAAGCTTGTTCTGAATTATTGCACTACATTCCTCTGTAAGTGCAACTGTCCCGTGCTCTTCAATTTTCCTACGGTTGGAGAGAATATCTTTCAAGAATTTAGAGTATGTTGGCATTTGAGATAAGGCCTCGGTAAACGGTATGTTGATGTACAACTTCTTCAAGACCTCTAAGAATTTTCTGAATTGTTGATCTAGCTTAGCCTTCATCAATCTCTGCGGGTATGGTATGGTGGGCTTGTAAACAGGAAGTGGTGCTCGTATGGGTGTCAGTTGTTCATCACTTTTCTCGTCGACTTTATCTTCAGTAGGTCTCTCACTTGTAGCTTTAGTTGATTCCCTTTCCTTAATTTCAATTTCCGGTCTAGCAGGCTCTTGAAGTTGCTTTCCACTCCGCGTGATTATCGTATTGCAGTTCTCCCTAGGATTCACTTCGGGTTGGGATGGTAGTTTCCCAAGGTGTCTCCCGTATGTGGAAGTGAGGTGGGCTAGTTGACTTTCTACCATCCTGTTGTGAGCTTCCATAGCATCTATTCTTGAGTCAAGTCGATTTATAGAATTTCCAAAATTCTCATTGGCTTTCTCTTGGGTATTGATAAACTTTTCCAAAGTTAGCTCCAGAGAAGACTTCTGTGGTTGCGGTGGTAGTTGAGCAGACGGCTGATGTTGTAGAGCAAAAGGCCTCGGTTGGAATCCAGGTGGTTGAGTTGCCTTGTAATTATGCAGCTGTCCCAAATTCTTATTTTGAAACTGATTTTGGCTTTGATTAAGACTTGTTCTGTAAGAGAAATTGGGATGACTTCTCCATCCTGGATTGTATGTAGTAGAATATGGATCAAATTGTGGCCTTTGATTGTAGCTTCCCAATGCTTGGACTTGTTCTATCTGTGGATCATTCCCTTGAGGCATTAAAATCTGACATTCATTCATGTTATGCCCTACGACCCCACATACCTCACAAACGACATTAATAGTTTCAGCAGAATGTAATCCAAAAGAATCAAGTTTTTTAGAGAGGGAGTCTACTTTTGCTACTAAACTAGTAAGAGAATCTATCTCATACTTCCCTAGTGCCAAAGCTCTAGACGTGTTGCCCCTTTCTCCTGCCCAAGAGCAATGATTCATGGACATATCTTCTAGTAATTCAGTGGCTTCTTCTAAGGTCCTATTCATAAGTGCCCCCCCTGCAGCAGCATCCACTGTAAGTCTAGTGTTGTAACTGAGTCCATTATAAAAAGTGTGTATGAGGACCCATCTCTCTAGGCCATGGTGTGGGCATAGTCTTTGCAGCTCTTTAAATCTCTCACATGCTTCATATAATGATTCACCATCTCTTTGTGTGAAGCTAGTAATCAGGTTTCTCAATTGCACTGTCTTACTGGGAGGGAAATATTTTGCTAGGAAAGCTCGTGATAGTTCCTCCCAAGTAGTTATGTTCTCTGGATTGAGACTGTGCATCCAACTTCTTACTCTATATCTAAGGGAGAATGGGAAGAGTCGCATTCTGACTGCATCATTGGTAACTCCATTCATCTTCAAGGTGTCACAATACTCCAAGAAAATAGATAGGTGTTCTTTTGGATCTTCAGTCGGCGATCCCCCAAATTGGTGTTGTTGTACCATTGCTATGAGTGATGGCTTCAACTCAAAATTATTTGCAGATATAGGTGGGCGTGTGATGCCAGTGTATCACCCTTGTGCATTTGGTGTTGCAAATTCCCTCAAAGCTCTGTTGTTGTTTTCCTCAGCCATTGTGAGATCAAGTTGTATTGGATCAATATCTATTGGTATTTCTTCTCTCTGTAACCTCCCTCCTTTTCTCAACCACTGATAAGTCCTTTCAATTTGTGGTTCTGATTCCTGTAGATCAACAGGTATAGTATCCTTTTGCATATAACAACAAAAAAGAATCAGTAGAGGTGAGTACTAATTAGTAAAACAGAGTGTAGAGTGGAAAAGAAAAACAATATGATTATAACTAATGAAAGTTAACCAAACGCAGTAAAAAAAATGAAAGGTCTAGTCTATTGATTTCTAGAATTAGATCAATATCAATTGACTACCGTCCCCGGCAATGATAGGAATCCGCAAGTGCACGAAATTATCGAAGTAATAAAAATATCGAACCACAGAGACCTTATTGTTAAGTACCAAATAGATGTTTTCTCACTAGCTAAGCAAGCCAAATATGATGAAAGTAAACTATGCAGAGAATATGCTAAGGAGATAATCAGAGAGATAAACATGGGACTAGGGTTTCATCCACCTTAATTTCAATGATAAGATATAAATAAAGGTTCGTCAATCAAATCTTGGTACAAGACCTAATTTACTTCATAAAGGGATTATCTCACTTTCGTGCAGACAATCATGCAGGGACCAATCCTCGCTTTCGCGCAAGATCTATCCCAATGCTAAAGACAAGTAAATCATCAATCAAAGAACTCAAGATCACTTTCGTGCATCCGAATTCAAGGTTGATAATCTCTAGTGGAGTCTCAAGGATCACTTTCGTGCATCTGAGCCTCAACACTAGTTTTACTCATGGATCTCCAATGTTCTGATCCACACTTTCGTGCAAGATCTCCACGTTTGATAAATAGACTCGATCCATAAATTCATATTACTATCATAGCAATTAATCTACTAGAACAGATCAAATTAGATCTAACCTAAGGAAGGGATCATAACATGCAATTCTAGGGTTCCAAGTTCTCAAGCAATTACCTTTCAGTCAATAGCGAAAACTCTAAAAACATGATTAATAACATAGATCTATAGAGAGTCTAAGAACAATCCATCACAAAAGTAAAATTATCATAGCAAAAATTATCATGACGAAAATAGAAGAGTTATCTAATCATTAAGAATCAAGGGGAATACACCTCATGTCCCAAAACAGTATTAAGCTTGCATGAAGGAGGAGATATAATAAATCATAGTTTTAGAGTGATCAGAAAACCAAAAAGAAAGGAGAAACAACATTACAACACGGCTGTAAAATCCTTTACAGCCGTAATTTGCTTCGATGAACAGCGCTGTCACCGCTATTTCGTTGATTCCTCCTCCGATCGGACTCCAAACGCTCTAAAACTTCTGTGGTATCTTCCTCTCCTCTAGGCGAAGCTTCTGCATGAAAATCACGGCCTGAGGTGCCCTCTACACCTCTCGGCGTGAGAACAAACCCTAACAGTCTCTCTGTTGATTGCTCCCTCAAATCTGGATAAAGACTGGTGATTTTACTTCGTGCGTTGTCTCCTCTTAAATACGAGTCTGCAATATCTTTCAGATCTCGATTTGGAGTTCTGGATCCAAAGTTATGGCCTTCGCAAGTATCGGAGCGGAAAAATCGCGTTTTTGACTGCAATTACGGTACCGTAAAATAAATTACGGTAGTGCCATAATTTCTTCACAAGTTTCTGATCAAAAATTGCCAAAAATACGGTACCCTAAAATAGTTTATGGTCGTGCCGTAAAATTGGCTGAGTTCTCTGGTCTGAATCGCCTGGGAAATACGGCACAGTAAAATGGCTTACGGCAGTGCCGTAAAATCAGCAAAAGTCTCTAGTCGGAAACATCTCAAAATTACGGCCATGTAATTTCTTACGGCGGTGCCATAAAATCATGAAAACTCTCTATTTGGAAAACTCCCCAAATTACGGCAGGGCTCAGATTTTACGGTAGCGTATGAAAATACGGTACCGTAAAATAGGTTACGGTACTACCGTATTTTGGTTGATTTGCTCCGTTTTGCGTGAAATTTCTTGTGTGACCTCTTCTTGATGTTGGGAATCCTTCTATGTATTTGATTTTGCTTGAAAACACCTTGAAATAGTGCATTTTTACCTGAAAATCATGAAAAACTAAAATAGAAGTAGACTTTGCAATATTTAATGAATTTAGTATAAAAATAAGCAAAAAGATCCTCAATTTAGCATGAAAAGATACATAAAATGATACAAAATATACTATATATTTTGGTGTCATCAAAATACATAAGGCTCAAACTTTGCTTGTCCTCAAGCAAAAATCAAAACTTGATTAAAAGAATAACCTTTTCATGCACAATAAATTTCAAAAATACAATCATCAATGAAAAATTCCATCAATTGATTTATAAAACTTCAAGCAAAGATATCATTCTTAGAATTCAACCCTCTAGATCCACAATTCAATCAAATAAAACTTCGCAACTTGTATAATAAATAGAATTATCAATCTCATGATTTCACCCAGTTTTCAGTTCAAATCTATCATGCTTTTGTTTACAGGAATTAGGTTTCCAAGATCTTTTTCCACACATGATTTTTTTTGCAGGTTTTGGATTTTCACAGTTGTGACAGAGCTGTGATATTTAAAAATTTTTAATTGCTTGTGTTTATTATTTTCTATTTTTTTTATATTCTGAAAAAAAGGGGTTTTATTTGATTGGTGTTGGATTATCTTTTTGATAGATTTGAAAATATGTCTTTTTATCATAATTCATGAGCTTCTGAAAGAGGTAAGAGATACATGCCACAAGGTGAGCATAAAGATTATTCACAGATGACTCTCGGAGAAATATGGAAATTACACAATATTCCTCTTATTTATTGTAATATTTGTAAGTCTTCTGATCATTATGTTTATGATTGTCAATTTAGAAATCATGCAAATCCCAATTTACCATATTATCAAGATGATCATTATTATTCTAGTTGGGAAAAATCAAAATTCTTTTTATGATAATTGCCATGATCATGTTTCTGTGCCATACTATGAGGATACTGAAAAATCTAGCTTAGAAATCATGTGTGAAAAAATTATGGCAAATCAAAGTAAGCACATTGAGGATCTTAAGAGTTTAGTTAATCAAAATTCTTTTCAAGAAGAATCTTTGACTGCTAATACTGAATTGCTAGAAAACTAGATTGCGCAACAAGATTGGTTATTTAAGTTTGATACTGAAACTTGATTTAGAAAATTCCCCCGCTGATTATGATTGTTTTGAGATTGAACCTTATGTGAATATTCATGAATCTCACTCTCATTTTGATGATTGTAAAATTGATTCCTTTGATAGTTTAGTTGAGGAAAAGTTTGAAGAAATTGAAATTGAAAAACCTTCTTTTGATGATAATTCTGATTTTGATGTAAACTTATTTATGGTTAAATCTGATGAGCATGATGAAGGTTCAAAAATTATAGACATTGATGAACCCCACTGTGATTTTGGTGATATTTTTGAAATTAATGATAAATCTCTTGTGGTCAACTCTGATTCTATTAATTCTTTTTCATATGATTCTGATTTTAACTCTTCTGATGATGAATTATTTGTGGGGAAGCATGAGGAAATTGATTTTGAAGAGTCTCATCTTGATTTTGATAATGATTTTGATATTGATAAACTATTTGATTGTGAGCATGACGAACCTGAAGATGATTTTGAAAATTACAAATACTGATGAATCTCACTCTGATGTTTTGCCCATATCTTTTGTTGAATCTTTTGATGAATTTGAAAAATTAAATAGTTTATCAATATCTAAAGAGTCAAAATCATCTTAAGGTTCCTCATGCTCACAATCAAATAGTTTATCAATATCAAAATCATTATCAAAATCAAGATGAGACTCTTCAAAATCAATTTCCTCATGCTTCCCCACAAATAATTCATCATCAGAAGAGTCAAAATCAGAATCATATGAAAAAGAATTAATAGAATCAGAGTTGACCACAAGAGATTTATCATTAATTTCAAAAATATCACGAAAATCATAGTGGGGTTCATCAATGTCTATAATTTTTGAACCTTCATCATGCTCATTAGATTTAACCATAAATAAGTTTTCATCAAAATCAGAATTATCATCAAAAGAAGGTTTTTCAATTTCAATTTTCTCAACCTTTTCCTCAAATAAATTATCAGATGAATCAATTTCACAGCAATCAAAATTAGAGTGGGATTCATGAATATTCACATAAGGCTCAATCTCAAAACAATTATAATTAGAGGGGGATTTTTCTAAATCAAGTTCTTCAGTTTCAAACTTAAATAAACATGCTTGTTGTGCAATCTGGGTTTCTAGCAATTTAGTATTAGCAGTCAAAGATTCTATCCGATAAGCAAGTTGACTAATCATCCCCTTAAGATCTTCAAATTTTTTATTTCTATTTGTCATGAGTTGGTTTTGATTAGTCATAAATTTTTCAAACATAATCTCTAAGCTAGATTTTTCAGTATCATCAAAGCATGGCACAGAAACATGATCAGAGCAATCATCATAAAAAGAAGTTTGATTTTTCCAACTAGAATAATAATGATCATCTTGAAAACATGGTAAATTGGGATTTGCATGATTTCTAAATTGACATTCATCAAAATAATGATCATTTCCTTTACAAATTTTACAATAAATAAGAGGAAGAGAGTGTAATTTCCTTATTTCTGCAATAGTAAGCTGTAAATAATCTTTAAGCTCACCTTGTGGCATGTATACCTTACTTCTTTGAAATGCCCATGAATTGTGATGAAAAGACATATTTTCAGATTTATCAAAAATAGAGAGATAATCCAACACCAATCAGTCAATTTTTTTTTCAGAATATATATAAAAAAATAGAAAATCTAAAACACAAGCAAATTCACGAATTTTAGAAATCGCAGTTCTGTCACAACTGTGAAAATCCAAAACCTGCAAAAAGAAAAAAACAAAGTTAAATCTAAAACAAATAAAACTTAGTCTAGCAATACTAACAACTATTTTGATAATAACAAAACTAAGGTCCCGGCAACGGCACCAAAAACTTGATAAATCTCTTGTGGTCAACTCTGATTCTATTAATTCTTTTTCATATGATTCTGATTTTGACTCTTCTGATGATGAATTATTTGTGGGGAAGCATGAGGAAATTGATTTTGAAGAGTCTCATCTTGATTTTGATAATGATTTTGATATTGATAAACTATTTGATTGTGAGCATGAGGAACCTGAAGATGATTTGAAAATTACAAATACTGATGAATCCCACTCTGATGTTTTGCCCATATCTTTTGTTGAATCTTTTGATGAATTTGAAAAATTATGCTTTATTAAGGAATCTAATGAAAGACATAAAACTTATTATGATGATCCAATGCTTGATTATTTTGATGGAAGTCCTACTTTTATTGCAATTGAAAAGATAACGTTGAAGAAAGGACTTATGATTTTGCTTACTGACAAACATAGGAAGATCATTGAAAATTTTGATTTAAATTTCTGCATAATTATGAAAGCCACATCAATTGTGATTTATATGAAATTCTGGATATTTAGATTTGTGGCTAAGCTTTTTGGACAAAGAAAATGCAGAAAATTGTTTGCTCTTTACTTTGGAACTGATTCACCTGCTTCACCATGATTTTTGATTTTTGGTCAAGCTATGGACCTAAAATTAGCACTTCTTGGGAGGCAACCCAAGCACTTTTACCTTAGTTTAGTTGCTTTTATTTTAGTTTATTTTTAGAATTAATTTTTCTTTTTATTTTACAGGGAAAATAAAATTTTGTGCAAAATACGGCACTGCCGTAATCTGCTTTACGGTACCGTATTTTTGATCCGATTTTCACCCGAAAGTTTTGCATTTTTTACGGCACTACCATAATATTTTTCACAGTAGCGTATTTTTGAGTCATTTTTAACCCGAGAGTTCTTTGTAAATTACGGCACTGCCGTAAGGGATAACACGGTACCGTATTTTAAAGCTGCAGTCTGCTTATTTGAGTAGGTGTTTTCTCGCTGCGATTTTAAGAAACTGGGTTGAGAAAAATTTTGATCTTTGGCACAACATGGAAGTACTCATCTTTGTCTATCATCTGGATATTTTTGTTGAATTTTAAAGTCCATGGATCTTTCTAAAACACCTAGCAACTTTTCGATTCTAATTAATTTCTACAGTAGTTTTTTCTGACTATTCTGACTAGCATTTTTGCTGCCACATTTTATGATGTTTCGGTTACTTGAAACCCAGATTTTTCACTTGGAATTGAAAGAACATGTGTCGTTCTATCTTGTGGAATAGTTATTTTCATGAAAATATTTTCTGATCATTCTAGGACACGTGGTAACTTTTTGAATTTGATTAACTTTTGTGCAGTTTTTGCAGTTTTGTAATCTGAGTAGCCCTCTTTCTATTGATAACCTAAATTCCTGATGGATTTTGATCCCTTGATTTTTATACACCTAGAAAGAACGAGTTTTATTCTTTTACATGGTTTTGCCCATTTTCTATTTGGATCATTAAATTTAATTCTAGGGTATGGCTACTTTTCATAAAAAATTCAAAAACTGCACAGTTTGCTTTCTACCAGTTATTGCTTATTTTGCATCTAAATTCAGAAATCATCAAGAGCAACTATCTTCCACCTCTAGCCACCACTGCATCTACCTCTGACATCACTGTATCCAGCCGTCGACACTGGATTATACCATCTGCAGATTCTTACTTCTTCTACTGCCTCTTATTATATTGATTTTATTTATTTATGCAGTAGAATATTTATTAGTGACTCATTTTTTATTTTTGCAGTGCTATCTCTTGCACCATCGACTGATGATCTCACCTCCAGGACTGTGATCTCTAGCAGGCCACTAGAGATTACTCACTCTACTGTCGACATCAGCATCATTGACAGCAGCTTTTCAGCTAGCTTCTGTTCACCCTCTGCTTCTTGCCTACTCGACTCTTTCTACCGGCATCCTCTTCAGACCTCCGGCGACATCTCTGATTCTCTCTTGAGAAAATTATTTTTAACATTATTATTTTTAAGACTGTTTTTGATCTAAGCCTTATGTACCTTAAATTTTACAGAAAATTTTCAAAAGGCATATCTTTGGACCCAGCTGCATTGGCTTGACAATGATTGAGCATGATCTATATAGTTTTGTGAGTATCACTTGCACTCTCTTATTAATGACTATTTCATATACTGCATCTTTGACTTTATCATATTTATACTACTTATTGGTTTTCTCTTGAAAAATGATTTTATGGATATATGGAACTCATTGTTTTGATGATGATATTATTCAAATGTGTTGTTAAAATTGATGAAAGCATACGATCCACTTTCTACTATATGATGGCATGATTTATTGATAAAATTTCTATTGATAAAATGTGTTCCTTGATGATGTGAGTATTTATACTTGTGATTAAAGAAAAACCCTATCATGTTAGATTTATTTCTTCAATGCATATCTATTTTTGAAATTTGACATTGGTTCATGCATGAAATTTTGGGTAGATGTGTTATTTGATGAATAAGATCTAAAGGTGAAACTACTCCTTTAAATAAAATGAGCACATGAGTATGATTTGTGAATTGATATCAATTAATCAACCTAGTAGATGTTTAGTCTATTTTTGCTATTTGTTGGGAAATAAGAATCCAAGATACATAAAAATAGTGAGAGACTCCCCTACTTGGCAATATGTAAAATTGATAGTGGTACCTAAGACATGGGTTGAAGTCTATGCATGAAAAATAATGAGAGTGAAAGATAATAAGACTCCTCTACTTGGTACTGTGTAAAATTGACAGTGGTACCGAAGACAAGAGTTGAAGTAAAAAATAAAAAGTGTGTATCTAAGTGGGTACATGCTATCTTCACAAAAACCAACAAAATACATAAAAAAAAATCATGTGTGGAAAAAGATCTTGGAAACCTAATTCCTGTAAACAAAAGCATGATAGATTTGAACTAAAAACTGGGTGAAATCATTAGATTGATAATTCTATTTATTATACAAGTTACGAAGTTTTATTTGATTGAATTGTGGATCTAGAGGGTTGAATTCTAAGAATGATATGTTTGCTTCAAGTTTTATAAATCAATTGATGGAATTTTTCATTGATGATTGTATTTTTGAAATTTATTGAGCATGAAAAGGTTATTCTTTTAATCAAGTTTTGATTTTTGCTTGAGGACAAGCAAAGTTTGAGCCTTATGTATTTTGATGACACCAAAATATATAGTATATTTTGTATCATTTTATGTATCTTTTCATACTAAATTGAGGATCTTTTTGCTTATTTTTATGCTAAATTCATCGAATATTGCAAAGTCTACTTCTATTTTGGTTTTTCATTATTTTCAGGTAAAAAGGCACTATTTCAAGGCGTTTTTAAGCAAAATCAAATACATAGAAGGATTCCCAACATCAAGAAGAGGTCACAGAAGAAATTTCACGTAAAACGGAGCAAATCAGCCAAAATACAGCAGTACCGTAACCTATTTTACAGTATCGTATTTTCATACGCTACCGTAAAATCCGAGCCCTGCCGTAATTTGGGGAGTTTTCCAAACAGAGAGTTTTCACGATTTTACGGCACCGCCGTAAGAAATTACACAGCCGTAATTTTGAGACGTTTCCGACCAGAGACTTTTGCTGATTTTATGGCACTGCCGTAAGCCATTTTACGGTGCCGTATTTCCCAGGCAATTCAGACCAGAGAACTCAGCCAATTTTACGGCACAACCGTAAACTATTTTAGGGTACCGTATTTTGGGAAATTTTTGATCATAAACTTGTGAAGAAATTACGGCACTACCGTAATTTATTTTACGGTACTGTAATTGCAGTCAAAAACGTAATTTTTCCGCTCCGAAACTTGCGAAGGCCATAACTTTGGATCCAGAACTCAAAATCGAGATCCGAAAGATGTTCCGAACTTGTATTTAAGAGGAGAAGACGCAAGAATTAAAAGCACCAATGTTTATCCAGATTTGAGGGAGCAATCAACAGAGAGGGGGTTAGGGTTTGTTCTCGCGCCGAGAGGCGTAGAGGGCACCTCAGGCCGTGATTTTCATGCAGAAGCTTCACTTGGAGGAGAGGAAGACACCACAGAAGTTTTAGAGCATTTGGAGTCCGATCGGAGGAGGAATCAACGAAACAGCGGTGACAGCGCTGTTCATCGAAGCAAATTACGGCTGTAAAGGATTTTACAGCCGTGTTGTAACGTTGTTTCTCCTTTCTTTTTATTTTCTGATCACTCTAAAACTATGATTTAATGTATCTCGTCCTTCATGCAAGCTTAATAACACAGATCTATAGAGAGTCTAAGAACAATCGATCACTAAAGTAAAATTATCATAGCAAAAATTATCATGACGAAAATAGAAGAGTTATCTAATCATTAAGAATCAAGGGGAAGCCCTTCTCCTTCACCGTCGATCAGGATCAAAGCCTCCGAACTAGCTGGTCACCTCTCGCAAATCGTCCTCTCCCTGCCGCCCCAGAAAACTTCCGTTGCTTCCGAAAAAAACTCGCCCGCTAGGTCTTTTTTCTTCTTTTTTCTCTTTTGTTCTCGCCTGCCTATTTCCCTTTTTTGCCCTCCTTCGATCTCTTCTGGACCTCCTAAAAGTGAAGGGCAAAATCTGGAAAGTCAGAATCGAGTGACACAGAATGTTTCACGGGTGTGATTCTGGTCGCTTGGTGAGGCGTGGTTCCTGCTGTGAACGCTGATCCAGCTGGAAATGATTCCATTCCTTCGCTTTTTCTTGAAATGAAGCAAGAACACAGAAAAGTGCATATTCCGAAGATATTGCGGTAATATGAAGTGAAATCAAGCATAAATGCGAGGAAAGCGAAGATATAACAGTGAAATTATATATAATAACCCAATATAAAAGTGACTTAACAACCATCAACGGAGAAGGACAACTCCGATAAAAAAAAATAGTAACAGAGAAAGAAAACTCGGATTAACAAAAACCATTTGATGGAGGAGGAAAAATCTGGTAAAATTTTTTTTCCATTGACGGAGAGAACAACTCCAATAAAAAAAAATCAATTTTATGGAGGCAACCATCACATCCGTTGTTGAAAAATCCCTTCACCGGTGATCTTTCTTTGATGGCAGAAAATCGATCGGACTGTTGGCGATGACGAAGATTGCAGTTCCTCATTTGATTCTTCTCTACTGACGAAAAAGAGAAGAAACAAATTGAAAACTCCTCTGATCCTTCTTCAGTGACGAAGCAGGGATGAATTTTCATCCTCATAGTAGGGGATGAATTTTAGTCCCCATACTGATTCTTCTACAGAGGAAAAATGATGAAAATAAGATGAGACATAGATAGAGACGAAGATGACGTGAGAAGGAAATTAGAAGAAGAGAAAAGAGAGAATGTTTTGGAAAAATTTGAGAAGGAAACGTTGATTCTTCCTTCGCCAGATCTAGCACAGCCAAATTCACTGTGAAGGAGGCACATTTGCCTTGTCGTCGTCCCTAACACGAGATGATGTTGCCACTTGGAAGGAGCCACATCCGCCTCTACTCTCTCCGTCCTAATTCACGTTCCTTTGCTACACGGTGAAGAGTTGGAGACGATAGAAGGAATCACGTCCGCCTTCGAGCAGGAAAGGGAGGAAAGAAACTTCCCTCGTCGTCATCATCTTTGACGCGAGAAGACATCGTCGATTGGAAGGAGGCACATCCACCTCTGAGCCGGAGAGGAATGAAAGTTTCTTAGTCCTCTTCATCATCGTCATCCCTGACGTGAGGAAAAGATGTTGCCGCTTGGAAGGAGACGCGTCCGCCTCTGAGTAGTGGAGGAAGGAAATTTTCCTCGTCATCTTTGTCGTCATCATCTCTGATGCGAGAAGACGTCGCTGGTTGGAAGGAAGCCATCTCCTCTGCATATGCCAGAAGCCGACCGCCAGCTAGCCTTTCGTCTAGGGCTTTCGCAAACCACGCTTTCTCGTGATTCCACCGCCAGATCAGTAGCCACCTTGTCCGCCAGTGCCAAAGCCATTGAAGATGCCATTGTCGCTCGATTTTGTTCTTGCTAATTAAGCCTCCCGGGTCTTCTACCTCCATCAGCGCTGGCGACACCATTCGATGTATTCGCCGAAATGCCTTCGTCACAGATTTTGCTAGAGACACTGCCCGATGCATCCGTCGAAATAACCTTCGTCTCTAATTTTGCTGAAGATGTCATCCGACCCATCCGCCTAGCTCCTCTGCTTCTATCAGCGCCGGCGACACCGTCTGATGCATCCACAGAAGAGGCCGTTGCCCTTGATTTTGCCACTGGCGCCGGTGACATCATCCGATGCTTCTGCCGAGGACTCATTTGTTTCTGATTTTGCCGAAGACGTCTCCATCGTCGACATCAACAGGGATTAGATCCGCCATCCACTATCACTGCGTCCCAAGATTTAGGCCAACATTATAATTGTTTTGGGCTGGCTCATGTGCCCATGTTTACCTGGCCCGGTCCAATCACTTTTGTACCTTAGCTATTGTTCTCCACCACAATGAGATCCTGTGGGAGAATGAATTAGGAAATATTAGACTCACGAGGGGCTCGAACCAAACTCGGTTTGACTTGGCATAGATCCAACTCAGTGCAAACCGTTTGAACCAAATCCAATTTGTGACGAAATTCGATCAAACACTGAATCTAGAATCCAAAATTGCATTAATTTTGACCTAATTTGAAGTCTCATTGGATTTTTAGATCTAAAATGAAATATTCAAAAATTAGAAATTTGGTTTTGTCGAAACCTGGATAGGTTGTCTAAGCCCAATTTAAGTCAAATGAATTAAAAGTCTACAAGATTTGATTTGAGTTGAACTAATAATCCGGAGGCAATTAATAACTTCAATCAAATTCGGCTAGAAGATTGAAATTAATTTTGACCAAAAGTCAAAATCATGTGACAACTCAATTTTGTAGGAAAAATTAGAATTTTGAGCAAAAATTAAATTTTTGATTGAGAGCTCGAGCTATGACTATTAAAATTCAGAAGTTTAGCAAAATCCGAATCCTGTCAGAAGTTAAAAGCCTCCTAAAGAATAGGAAGTCTAATGAAAACTCAAAATAATGAAAGATGTGAGCCATATCTACCTTTAATTTGGGTTTGAATCTATCTTAGCCACAACTTTGATTTAATGGAAATAAAAAAGAAAGAAGAAGAGTAAATAAAGAATATTCTATTACTGCATATTGTCCATAATATTGTTTGGGAGGTGCTGATGTTTCCGTAAGTGTATGGAAATATCAAAGTAATAAAAATATCGATTCCACAGGGACCAATGGCCAAGTACTGACTCTACTTAGGATCTTTAGTTAGACTAATCTAGAATAGAATGGCTTTTTATCTTAACTAATTTGTGGAAATAGTAAAACAGACTTTGGTTGTAATCGATTTGATGGAAATTCAGTACTTCGGGTTCACCACAGTATGTTTCATGACTTTTTATAATTAAAAATATCTTTAGAAGGACTTACTATGTTGAAAGGGATTTATCCCCATGTACAGATTGCCCCCTCTCAGTAGTATAATCCGGTGTCTACCTAAATTAATCCCCTGCTCTCATGGTTATTAATTCAAAATAAACCCAATGAGTTCTTGATAAAACTAAGAAATCCCTCAAGCCGATTCGAACTACTCTGGTGTTCGAATCAACTTGTCCAAAAATTATAGATCCGACGTCGCAATTCACCTCCAGTATTTCTTGTGATGTGTCTAAATATGCAAATTATGGCCAGTAATCAATGTGTAATAAGCACAACAATTATTGAAGAAACACAAGCAAACTACCTCATAAGAAGAAAATCAAGTGTCAAGTCATGAAAACATAATGGGTTACAACCGTAATCTTGAATAAATGATTTACAGTGACATGATAACAATATCAACGTTATAAAAATCCATGTTGGGCATTTAGTACGTCTATAGGACCAATTGTTGGTCTGACTTATGTATTACATTCACACGTGATATTTCATATATCCTAGCATTGTCGTTGTTGGGCATTTAGTACATCTACATTAAGTGTGTATTTGCATAACAATATCTCTAGAGATATATTCTATTTAATCTCAACGATTGTACCTAGTCGAGTACTATAGTAGATAAGGGACAACTATTGTACCAAACTTCTTATGTGAATTTTTATGATCTTTGATTTCTGTTTACATGTCAAGGATAGACCTTGTGTATAAGCCCTATAAAATTATACAGAGTATGGACTAGGTGATTGCTCTAATTTTTACATAGATGTAGCTAATTATGGGGGGTAGCTTGCATGCATGCGCCACCTTAGCAAGCTAGCTGCCCCCTGTAAAGGGGCCTAAGAGAATCAAAAAGTCTAAGAAAAATTTACGATGAGTTGTTGTGGCTGTTGGACAGGTTTTATGAAAACTAAAAATGATTAATTGTTAATTTTCATAAGTATGTAGAAAAAGCATGAGTAAGTGCTTTGTGATATGGTTATAGACAAGCCACTATGCATATATGTGATGTCTTAGTTTATAAGTGCATGCCGTCTTTTCTTTTCAATTTCTACGTATTGTAAATAGAAGCTATTGGGAATCCCCAGGCCAAATTAAAATTTTAATTACAGCGGAAGCATGGGCTCGAAACAAGATTCCCATAGTGCCAGGATCCCTTACAAGTGATAAAACTGTTGGATGTGAAGAGACTACCTTTCAAGTAATTTGCTAGGCAAACCGGTGATGTAGAAGAGCACGTGAACATCCTCAGCAGTCTCAAACACACGGGCTTCTCGAGTTCTCTCCAATTTCCACGCTTGGTGCTAGCCTCGGTAGATGAGATCCCCACCTAGAGGGAGAAGCTTGAAGCTTGCGCCAATCACTTCTTGTGCTTACGCCAACAAGCTGTCCACTTGCAACTTGCGCCAAGTGATGATGAGGTCGAAGAGGATGAATGCCGAGGAGAGGGGATGCCTCTTCCACTTGCGCAATTCACCTTAAAACCTTACTGCTCACAATCTCCAATATGCTCCACCACCAAGAGGAGGAGGAGGAGGCGACAACAAGAGATGGTAGCTAGGGTTTGTCTACACGCCTAGGGCTTCAAGAGTTGTGTGTCCCTAGCATGCGCCTATGCTCTCTCTTATATAAAGAATTGAGGCGGGTCCCATCGCTTAAGTTATGAATATAAATATTCATAATAATTCCTTAAGTTATGTTGGTCCCACAACTTAAGTTATGAATATAAATAATACGAATATTCACTTAAGTTGTGCATGACCCCCACGACTTAAGTTGCGAATAATTATGAATATAAATATTCATAATTGTGCATAAACTGTGGGCCCCCATGAGTGACGTTTTAAGTCATAAGAGCCTCCAAACAATCCGAAGCTCAAATATGACTTTTGACCCATCGACTAAACCTAGTCTAACGAGGTCACTCATAGGTCAACTATGGTCACTTGAAGGTCAAGTAGGGTCAAAACGTAACCAATCTCTATATGACCTCCTTAGTCTCATTAGATGCATTCGAGATGCATTAGACTTCCACTCAGATCCAAATCAACCAAATAACTTGATCTAGGCTATTCGATCAGTATGAGAACTCGAGTGTCTGGGTGTGCGATCTTGTAGTTTCTGCAGACTTTGGCAGTGATAATCTCAAATCATCACAAGCAATGAATGACACCTAGTAGTGCATCATTGTTACCCAAGTATTCAAAATGGAGTCATCATCGACAACCCCTAAAACTGCGACAAAGTACAAGTATGTGTTTGTCTCTTTACCAGGCTGATGTCCAGATTAGACAAGTGTGCTACACTTGTTTATCCCAATCAAATGGTCATGACTAAATTAGGTTCTCACCTAGGTATGACCATATACTTTCAGTCATGCATTCATATAGGGGCGCCATGGACATCAAGCTTCCCCAAATGGAAAGGGCAAATCCTCTCTTGGCATATTGAATCTCTCCTATGGCTTATGATATACCCAATGACAATTGTTATGACTTTCCTACTACGGCAAAGCGTTAGGTTGTATCAAAGTATATCTCTCACCATATAGAGATATCAATACCTTCAAGTCGAGGACAAACATACCTCTGTCAATGTGATATTCATCTTATGACACCAAGATGAATCCTCATGATGGGTAGGTCCAGTATATCTCCCTTGACATACCCATACTCTTGCGTTAGCAACCCGTGTATATACTAGTCTCAAGTGTATCATAGCTGTCCCATATCCAACATGATACTCGATCAGGGGCAAAAACTAAGACTAGATAAAATCTATCTCCTTAGGGGCATTGTCTATGCAAATGTACATATACGGTAGATGTACAAGGTGCATAACAATGACCATGCTAGGATATGTCAACTATCAAACATAGATGTGACACACCGCTTTGGACCAACCTTAGGTCCTAGGGCATAAACACTAATAAAAGTTACATATGGCTATCATAATGGCTTACATAAGATAAGTTACTTACTTTGATACAAACTAACACTTTTACGTAACTACAGAGTCATAATGGCTGCCATTAGGTATGTCATAATTTATATATGCAATATAAGTGATCAACAGAGAATTTGCTCCTTCCTTTTAAAGGGAGTTTGATAATGCAATGATCCTCCATGGGTGTTTGACTGAGAGTGTATGACCATACTCATGAGATTAGATTTTATGCTCGAGTCACTCCACATAATTGGAATAGAAAATTTGACACACTTATCCAGTTGAGGATTATCATAAGGCAAAGGGATTGCGTTGCATATATAGAAACTTTGTAGCTAGCCAGGAGTTGCCAGCTGACAACATATTCCTATGGCTTTGGTAGCAATAATGTATTGCTAGATGTCACTTATTTCTTATGATAATCTATTTGGTTCATCAGTACCAACATCATATGGGACCTCAAGGTTGCACACACAAACAGTTAGAGATCATTATAGATTTGGGAGCCTTGAATCAAATTATGGATTAATTAAAGTCCATTTTAAATTTTTGAGATGCCAGATCAAAGCAAGATTGAATGGATGATTCATAGGATTTGATTTGGATAAAGAATGGAGCTAGGCGCCCATTCCATTGATCTAGAGAAATCAATTGGGCCTTAGGTCCAATAAGGGTACAATCTATAGGGGCGCATGAAGAGCATGTGAATGCTCTAGATGAAGCTCATTAGACCTAGATCCCAATGAGGGCTGAAGTAGGAGGCGCAAATGGCACATAACTTCAATGAAAGGGGCACATGAAGAGGATGGATCACCTCATTAGGCCGAGAGCCCAATGAAACTTGGCATAAGCACCTCCTTTATGAGAGGGGATCACCAAAGGGCCAAGTGTTAGGCTTTAGCCCAGGCTACAAAGGGAGGCGCCCTTGCCATGCTAGGCACGCCTAAGTGGCCGGCCAAGCAAGGCAAGGAGGCCTTGACACGTGAGGTGATTGGGGAAGAGAATTACTTTATAATGGAAGGTCTTCTCCCCTCTTCCAATTTGCACTATATATAGAACCATAAAGCAAGCATGGACTGGTTGACCTTGCCATGTGAGGAGAGCTTGGCTTTATATAAATAATTAGGGAGGGGTTGGTCCATAATACATGATTTATTCTCTCTTCTCTCTGGCCGATGCCCTTCTCTCCTCCTTGCGTCTCTACCTTCCTCCCTAGTCGTGAGCACCAAGGCACCAATCCTTGCTTCCAAGGCTAGAACCAAGTGCGAAGCAAGGAAATCTTCAAGGGGTCACTATGTGAATATCGATAGAAGGCGAAAGCACCTACAAATTGTTAGTCAACAACGTCAAGTATGCTTCAAAGGTATAATTACTATAATATCCCTTAGCTCATCTCCATGCATCCTATGGGAAAGGAAAAAAAAATAATTTTAGGCAATTTTCCTCTATGCATGTTTTTATGCACATTTTTTATTTGCTTGTGATTTTTCCCAATAGTGGTATCAGAGCCACTTATGAAAACCTAAGGGCATTTTAGTATTTCACATGTTATAGACATATATGGCACTAGAAAAATTTTGGAATGTTGCTAAAAGTTTTTAAATAATTTTTGACACCTATATGAATTTTTGGGATAAGAACACTTACCTATTTTGGAATTTTGATTCTCTATCTTTAAGGATGTGTCTGTTAACATTGGCAGAATTTTTGTATCCTCATGTGAAGACATATGAGTGATTAAAAATTTCCTAAATTAGCATAAGTATGTCTAGAAATTTTTCATGTAAAAGTTTTAATTTTTGTATAACAAATTTTGGGGTTTTTGGGTCACCATGAAACTTGCCATATCTGGCAAGTTGTCATGTGACATCCTTAAATTGCCAAAATAGCCTAAAATTTTCATAATATGTTGTTAGAAAACAATTGTAGAGTTTTGGGGACATTGAGAAATTCAAATTGAATTTTTATGCAAAATGATAATTTTCCCCTTGTGGTGAGCATTAGATAAGCTCCAAATGTGTGTATCCGAATGCATGTATCCACTCTTTTGATGAATGTTTATAAAATATTTTAGGCAGCTTGCATGTTGTACTTCTTTCCTCATATAGCTAAATGTAAAATTTTTTATATATTCTCAAAATTTCAAAGATGAAATTTTAGAGTAGGATTTAATTAATTTTTTACATCATGTTCAGATGCGCTTTGGAGCACCATGGTAGTCTCGACATGCTTGGAGCATGGTAGCCGAGACATGCATAAGGAAGAACAAGCATTGGATGAGGAAATTGAGCTAGAGCTTGATGGAGCTTAAAGTCAAGGAAGTTTGCTAGTGTCGGGCTTTATGGCATGACGCCGATGTCGCTTCACTTGCCTTGTGTGTGAGACTTCCCTCATCCATAGCTTAAGATGAGATAAGGACAAGAAGGGGATATGACCATATCTAGCTTATTTTTCATGCCTCTAAAGTTATTTTTGGAGTTGTGCTATAACCATAGGGTCTTACATACTAGATTATAAGATAAAAACAACATTTAGAGTTTTTTGAGATCATGAGAAAACCCAATATAAATTAGTATCAAATTTGAATTAGCCTTCTAGCAAACTATTGATCAGTGGTGTTATGAGCTATTTTTCACTCTCGTGGGACACACCTACTTATCTTTAAGAGGCATGTGGTTATAATATGTGCCTTTGTCCCCATACATTTACATTGAGACGTGCCGTCCAAGATTCATGTTGGCTAGAGGCATAATAGTCAAGTTAGACTTGATTAGATAGACATGTGCAAGATTCACGATGAAAATCTAGAGGCAGTTGTCATGAGGTTAGTGTCTTATGAATTATTTCCAACCATCATTAGACACAAGGCGCCTAGACTGTCTTGACTAAGAGGACTTGCTTTGGGTGCAATTGGTCGGCGACGTGCCTACCTAAGAAAGCATGGGCCAACTCTATGTAGTACATCCTAAGAAAGCGTGGGATGTGGGATGCAGAAACCCATGTGGATTTAGGATCCTTTTTTCACTAGAAAATTTGAGATTTTTTGAATTGACATTTCAGCTTGTCAATTTGATTAAAATATGTTGAAGGTAAAAAAAAAGAAATAAATTATTCTTGGATATGGTTCAATGAAGAGATGAGATATGTGCAATTTTTAATCGCAAGGATATTTTTTGATTGGAAATTAAATCCTCTTACCATGATTACATTATTGATCAAGGTTAGAAGTATTAACTTTGATTTGATAACATTGATACAATTGGGTGATGTTGACCGAGATGAAATTATGGGTCAAATTGAAATTTTGACCAAGATGAAATAAATTGCTTAGCTTGTTGGACAATTTCTGTCAATGATGGAATTTTGACTAAATTGGGATTTAATCCCAATTTTTTTGAATTTTTGGATAAAGAGTCGATAATCCAATTTTTTGGTCAAAATTATAATTTTGACACCGCAATTTTTGGAACATGAAAAAGGAAATAAAATAAAATTATGACGAGGGTTTTAATAGAAGGTAAAATCGAATTGATGAGAAACAGTTGATTGGAATGTTGGGTCATTTAGATTAATTCTGTTTAGATTAATTCCAATTTCTACCATATTTCTAATGAAGTTGGGTCATTTAAGAATGTTGGGTCAAACAAGTCAACTTTGACCATGAATTGATGAGAAACAGTTGATTGGAATTGAATTAAAAATAAATTAATTTTATTTTTAATTCAAAAAATGAATGAAATGAAAAGATGTGATTTGCGGTTTGGAGAGAAGTTTTTGGGGTTTTCGGAGGAGTTACGACGGTTCCAAAAATGGAAAGTGGGAAGTGATAATAAAAAGAAATGAAAAAAAAGTAAAGGGGGATCGACTTATCTAAATTTGGAAAACTCGAAGTTGAAGCGACGAGGACTCAAAAATAGGAGAAGGAAGCATCGACAGAAGGTAAGTTTTCTTCTTCTCCCTCCATTGTCTCTTTCTTCCTCCCTTTTCTCTTGACACCATCAATGGAGAAGGACAACTTCGATAAAAAAAATATTGACAGAGAAGGAAAACTCCGATTAACAAAAACCATTTGATGGAAAAGGAAAAATCTGGTGATTGTTTTTTCCATTGACAGAGAGAACAACTCCAATAAAAAAAATCAATTTTATCTTGCCTTCGGCAACCATCACATCCGTTGTTGAAAAATCCCTTCAACGGTGATCTTTCTTCGATGGCAGAAAATAGATCGGACTGCTGGCGATGATGAAGATTGCAGTTCCTCATTTGATTCTTCTCTACTAACGAAAAAGAGAAGAAACAAATTGAAAACTCCTCTGATCCTTCTTTAGTGACGAAGCAGGGATGAATTTTCGTCCTCATAGTAGGGGATGAATTTTAGCCCCCATACTGATTCTTCTACAGAGGAAAAATGATGAAAATAAGACGAGACATAGATAGAGACGAAGATGACGTGAGAAGGAAATTAGAAGAAGAGAAAAGAGAGAAAGTTTTGGAAGAAATTGAGAAGGAAACGTTGATTCTTCTTTCGCAAGATCTAGCACAGCCAAATTCACTGCGTAGGAGGCACGCTCGCCTTGTCGTCGTCCCTAACATGAGAAGATGTTGCCACTTGGAAGGAGCCACGTCCGCCTCTACTCTCTCCGTCCTAATTCACGTTCCTCTGTTGCTTGGTGAAGAGTTGGAGACGATAGAAGGAATCACGTCCGCCTTCGAGCAGGAAAGGGAGGAAAGAAACTTCCTCGTCGTCATCATCTTTGACGCGAGAAGACATCGTTGATTGGAAGGAGGCACATCCACCTCTGAGCAGGAGAGGAAGGAAAGTTTCTTAGTCCTATTCGTCGTCGTCATCCCTGACATGAGGAAAAGATGTTGCCGCTTGGAAGGCGACGCGTCCGCCTCTGAGTAGTGGAGGAAGGAAATTTTCCTCGTCATCATCTCTGATGTGAGAAGACATCGCTGGTTGGAAGGAAGCCATCGCCTCTGCATATGCCAGAAGCCGACCACCAGCTAGCCTTTCATCTAGGGCTTTCGCAAACCACGCTTTCCTGTGATTCCACCGCCAGATCTGTAGCCACCTTGTCCGATAGTGCCGAAGCCATTGAAGATGCCATTGTCCCTCGATTTTATTCTTGTTGATGAAGCCTCCTGGGTCTTCTACCTTCATCAGCACTGGCGACACCGTCCGATGTATCTACCGAAATGCCTTTGTCACTGATTTTACCGGAGACACTGCCCGATGCATCCGTCGAAACGACCTTCGTCTCTAATTTTGCTGAAGATGTCATCCAACCCATCCGCCTAGTTCCTCTGCTTCTATCAGCGCCGGCGACACCGTCTGATGCATCCACAGAAGAGGCCATCGGCCTTGATTTTGCCACTGGCGCCGGTGACATCATCCGATGCTTCTACCGAAGACTCATTTGTTTCTGATTTTGCCGAAGATGTCTCCATCGTCGACATCAATAGGGATTAGATCCGCTGCCCACTATCACTGCTTCCCAGGATTTAGGCCAACATTAGCATTGTTTTGGGCTGGCTCTTGTGCCCATGTTTACCTGGCCCGGTCCAATCACTTTTGAACCTTGGCTATTGTTCTCCACCACAACGAGATCGTGTGGGAGAATGAATTAGGAAATATTGGTCTCACGAGGGGCTTGAACCAAACTCAGTTTGACTTGGCATAGATCCAACTCAGTGCAAACCATTTGAACCAAATCCAATTTGTGACGAAATTCGATCAAACGCTGAATCTAGAATCCAAAATTGCATTAATTTTGACCTAATTTGAAGTCTCACTGGACTTTCAGATCTAAAGTGAAATATTCAAAAATTAGAAATTTGGTTTTGTCGAAACCTGGACAGGTTGTCTAAGCCCAATTTAAGTCAAATGAATTAAAAGTCCACAAGATTTGATTTGAGTTGAACTAATAATCCGGAGGCAATTAATAACTTCAATCAAATTCGGCTAGAAGATTGAAATTAATTTTGACCAAAAGTCAAAATCATGTGACAACTCAATTCTGTAGGAAAAATTAGAATTTTGAGCAGAAATTAAAATTTTGATTGAGAGCTCGAGCTATGACTATTAAAATTCAGAAGTTTAGCAAAATCCGAATCCTGTCAGAAGCTAAAAGCCTCCTAAAGAATAGGAAGTCCAATTAAAACTTAAAATAATGAAAGATGTGAGCCATATCTACCTTTAATTTGAGTTTGAATCTATCTTAGCCACAACTTTGATTTAATGGAAATAAAAAAGAAAGAAGAAGAGTAAATAAAGAATATTCTATTACTGCATATTGTCCATAATATTGTTTGGGAGGTGCTGATGTTTCCGCAAGTGCATGGAAATATCGAAGTAATAAAAACATCGATTCCACATGGACCAATGGCCAAGTACTGACTCTACTTAGGATCTTTAGTTAGACTAATCTAGAATAGAATGGCTTTTTATCTTAACTAAATTGAGGAAATAGTAAAATAGACTTTTGTTGTAATCGATTTGATGGAAATTCAGTACTTCGGGTTCACCACAGTATGTTTCATGACTTTTTTATAATTAAAAATATCTTTAGAAGGATTTACTATGTTGAAGGGGATTTATCCCCATGTATAGATTGCCCCCTCTCAGTAGTATAATCCGGTGTCTACCTAAATTAATGCCGTGCTCTCATGGTTATTAATTCGAAATAAACTCAATGAGTTCTTAATAAATCTAAGAAATCCCTCAAGCCGATTCGAACTACTCTGGTGTTCGAATCAACTTGTCCAAAAATTATAAGATCCGACGTCGCAATTCACCTCTCAGTACTTCTTGTGATGTGTCTAAATATGCAAATTATAGCCAGTAATCAACGTGTAATAAGCACAACAATTATTGACGAAACACAAGCAAACTACTTCATAAGAAGAAAATCAAGTGTCAAGTCATGAAAACATAATGGGTTACAACCGTAATCTTGAATAAAAGATTTATGCTGACATGGTAACAATATCAACGTTATAAAAATCCATGTTTTGATTACAAGTTCGTAAATAAATATGAAATAGACAAAGGAAGATGAGAAACAAGGCTCCCTGATGAAGATCGATGCCAGCCACCTGTAAAAACTAAGCTTTTATGGTGAGGAAACGAGGATCGTCGCCGTTTGCCCTGATTTTCACCTCTTCATCGAATTCTACTTAAAAATTGGCCAAAAAGTCCCAATAATTGCTTCCATAGTAGCTTATATAGTTCCCCAACTCCTAATTAGGTTTTCCCCAAAATTTGGCTTGAAAATGAGCTAAATTGGGCAAGACACGAGGTCAAAACCGAATATGGCGGAGATAAATCCGGCTGTGAAAATTATCACGACCGGCCATATTTCTTTCTGTACTATTTTGGAAATAAATCCGATAGAAATACGGCAATGAAAATTATCCTAGCCGGTCGTATTTTTTTCTGTGGATATTCTTCAACAAAATACGGCTGTGATTTCTGTCACGAGCAAGCCGTATTTCTCTCTCTGGATTTCTGATATTTTGTACTGAGTAAAATACGGCCATGATAAATATCACAAGCAGGTCGTATTTTTCAAATAAGCTCCAATTTGCATGAAATTTGATGGGTAGCTTCATTTTGACTTGTAGAATTCATCTATGCACTTGGATTCATCAAAATCTATCGAAATTTTGTCGTTTTCACCTGAAATATGACAAAAACAAAGGGAGGTGAAGGTCCGAATGAACAAAAGGATTTGTGCCAAAATAGTGAAAAGATGATAATAATAGGAGAGATTTTGTATAAAAAGTACGGCAAAAATACTATATAAATATGAGACATCAAATCTTCCTAGACTTAAACTTTTGCTTGTCCTGAAGCAAATAAATAGACTAAAGAACAATGCCGAGCATGAAAAGATAACTTACTTATGCAAAATAAATTTCTAGAATATAATCACTCATAAAAATTTTCCAACTCATGATACACAAAATTCCAGATAAATACATTGTTCTTAGAATTTAATCCTTAAGATTCACAATCTTAATCAAATAAAATTTCGCAACTCGTATAATAAATAGAATTTCAATCTCAGGAATTTACCTTCGTTTCAGTTTAAATGTTCAATGCTTTTGTTTACACGAATAGGATCTCCAACATCTTTTTCTCTAATTTATTTATTTAGTTTTTTCCTTTTTTTATTTTGCTTTTGACATTCTCTAAATCGAATACCACCTTTCTTCTGGTGACGAATTTAGAGTACATTGACCACCTAGCCTATGTATTAGAACTCATATCTTACTAGCTAACAGAATCGATACTCATGGCCTATGATAGAGGAGTTAATGTCAAATAAATTTTCTTTGGCATATACCCACATAGATACATACTTTTTTATTTGGACTTCAACTCATGTCTTCGGTACCACTGCCAATTTTTCGCAGTGCCAAGTAGAGGAGTCATATATCTGGATTTTGGATTCTTTCTTACAACAAATAGCATAATAGTTTAAACATCCATTAGGCTAATCAATCAATGTCAATCCATCAAATTATACTAATATACTCATTTTATTCGAAAAAGCAAGCTTCACCCTTAGGTCTCATTCATCAAACAACATATCTAGCAAAATCTCATGCATCAATTAATGAAAAATTAAAATGACATGATATATATTGAAGAAATAAACTTTTCACAAGAAGAATATTTCCATCCACAGGCATTAGTGTATATATATATATATATATATATATATATATATATATATATATATACAACAAAATGCACATCATTCATCATTAAAGAGAAGTACCACACATCATCATAGAAATTCATTCATTCAAGAAAAACCACATATTCAAGAAGAACCACACATTCATGGAAAAACAAAAAGACCATACATCCAAGAGTATTATAGTTATACAATCCATCATTCCGTCATCTCAGTGCACCCACACGTGGTGCCAAATAACATCAAAAAGTCATCAGTGTAATAAAGTTATACAATCCATCCACCAAACAAGATCCAAAACACACAAAGACATAAAACATGGAATCAAGAGCACCGGACGCAAAGGGCATGAATGTGCACCCTTCCCTACAAAAGAGAATGCATCATTCTTGATGGAAAAGAGCAAAAACAAAGTAGATAGGAAAAGGGATACTCAGAAAGTACTAATCATCATCATCCACTTTGGTATTGGTCTCCTCATCATCCTCCTCGCCAGGTGTAGCCTCTCTCATAGGCTCATCCGGATCCTTCTCCTGATCTCCCTCCTCATCACCACTGCCAAAGTGGTGCCATAGAAAACCCTTAATGTCCTTGACATCATCCTGAGTGTCCCGGATAGTATCAAACATGTCCTTCAAAAGGCGCCCCTGAAGGAACACCTCTGCAGATAACGCTTAGAAACCTAGATCTTGGGTGGTGGACCAACTCCTTGGAGGGGCATCACTTTCGCCTTGTCTGAAGATAGTGTGCGAGAGAATTTTGTGAGCATAGCGTAGACATGGGTTGGAGAGATTGGATGCCCTTGCTGTCTTTGTTGAATATTTAGAGTCATATGTAATCTGATACCCGAATGCACTCTCGATATACTCACGTGTTGGGTGTGTCACTCCCTATATTTCTAACATCCTTGAGCATGAGGCTCCTCTCGATGTTCACAAGCTAAAAGGTCAGATGACCTTTTGCTTCCTTGTAATGATGATAATCATGGAGCTAAACCTCAAAATTGCTAAGGAACTCCAGAACCAAGGGGATGAACGTCTGTGGTGTCAACTAAAAGAATTTGAGTGCTACAATTTGCTCAAACATCCACTCAACATCTTTCTTTATTCCAAGAGTCTCCATTGTTCTTTTGTCCATATACCTCATGTTGGTGATGCATCTAGAATTCAATATGTTGTATCCCGCCTCCTGTTTATCATCTCGAAAGATGATTCCATAGGGGTTTGTGGGAGGTGCTGAAGAAGCTGGCTTCTTCCCTTTGCTCACAACTCATTTGGTCAGAATCTGGTACTTCTAGTTGAAACTAATGATAATAAACTTCAGGGGAAAGACCTTATACCTCAAGCAAAGCTCTTCGAAACAAGCAGGAGCTCCGACAATGCTCGGACGACGAGAATCAAGTACCGGCGGTGATATCTGATTTCCAGCTTTTGAGTCAAATCGAAGCTTCAAATCGCCAGAATGTGGCTCAGAGATGACCGGAACTTGGTCGGGAAGGGTCGTCGGAAGCTTTAGAAAATTAAGAGAGGCTCGAATCGAAAAGGCAACTCAAACGCAAGAAAATCACATGTGAAAACCCTAAAAATATGGTTGCGGCTTTATATAAATGAATAGAAATATGGCCGTGAAAATTTTTATGATTGGCCGTGAAATGTTCTGTTTTAAAAATATGGCTGTGAAAATTTTCTTGGCAAGCCGTGAAACATTCTATGAAGAAAGGCCATAAAAAATACGGCCGTAAAAATTTTCACAGCACAGCTATGAAACGTGCCAAAAACTCCTCAAATTATGGGCATAATATAAATCACGGCACACCCATAATTTCTGTCAATTTTTTTTTGAATCATAAAAATACGGGTGTGAAAATTTTCACACCCCTCCTGTGAAATCTTCTATTCCCTTCGAAATTAACCATGTTTCTAGAATACGGGCGTGATAGAAATCACGCCCCGCCTGTAAAACATTCTATTTCTTTAGAGATGAACAGTAGCACAAAATTACGGCCGTAAAAATAAATACGGCCGGGCCGTATTTTTTGCGTAAACTTCCAAAATCACCGTTTTGTCGTGAAATCAACTTAGAACACTCCTACAACATAGAAAAACATGAATTAGTGCTAGAAAAATACAAAAATAAGCAAAAACAAATCAAATAAAATGAGAAAAGATTTGAGTGTAGTGCTTGGGTTGCCTCCAAAGAAGACTAAGTTTAATGTCACTAGCTCGACCAAAGATCATCATTATTATGCTAGCAGTGGAGGATCTGAGAGCTTCTTGTTGACACCTTCTTTAATAGGTTCTGACATATAGTAATGTTTCAGGCGTTGACAATTAACTATGAAGTTCCTTGTTCTTTCACTCCAAATCTCTATAGCGCCATAAGGATAAACTTTAACAACCTTGAAAGGACCTGACCATCTCGTTCTAAGTTTCCTAGGAAAGAGCCTCAATCTAGAGTTAAAAAAGTAAAACGAGGTCACCTTCTTGAAAATCTTTCATGACGATGTGGTTGTCATGTCACTTCTTGGTTCTTTCTTTGTAAATTGTTGTGCTCTTATATGCATTCATCCTAATTTCTTCAAGTTCATCAATTTGTAACTTCCTTTTCTTCCCAGCAGATTTCAAATCATAATTTAAAGTTTTTATTGCCCAATAAGCTTTATGTTCTAATTCGACCGGGAGATGACATGATTTACTATATACAAGCTGATAAGGTGACATACCAATTGGGGTCTTGAATGCAGTCCGGTATGCCCATAATGTATCATCTTGCTTCATGGACCAATCTTTCCTTGACCGAGAAACAGTTTTTTCAAGAATCCTCTTTAGTTCCCTGTTTAAAATTTCTACTTGGCCACTTGTTTGCAGGTGATAAAGAGTTGATGCATTATGCTTCACCCCATATTTACACAACAGTGTAGAGAATTTTTGCTCTATAAAGTGGGATCCACCATCACTTATAATAACTTGTGGAACACCAAACCTTAGAAATATTATCCTTCTGAACAACATGATAACTACACGAGAATCGTTGGTTGGAGCCCCTACAACTTCAACCCACTTTGACACGTAATCAATTGCTACAACGATATACTTATTACCACATGAGGTTGGGAAGGGACCCATGTAGTCAATTCCCCACACATCAAATATCTCTATTTCGAAAATATTACTTAGTGGCATCTCATCACGTCTAGATATGTTACCTGTCCGCTGGCATTTTTCATAGGAAAGAACAAAATTCCAATCATCTTTAAAAAGAGTCGGCTAGAAGAAACCTGACTGAAGCACTTCGAAAGCAATCTTAGACGAACTGGCATGTCCTCCATAAGCAGAACCATGGCAATGAAAGAGTACATCCTTGACCTCTTCCTCTAGCAGACATCTCCTGTATAACCCATCTACACTTCTCTTAAATAGAAAAGGGTCCTCCCAGAAATAATATCTTACTTCTAACAAAAATCTCTTTCTACCTTGATAATTCAAGTAAGCAAGTAAAATATCAGACACCAAATAATTCATAAAATTAGTATACCACGGAGCATCAATCCTTGCGATAGTGAAGAGATACTCATCAAGAAAGGCGTCTGATGACACAAAAATTTATAGTATATTTTGTGCCATTTGATAGGTCTTTTTGTGTCATATTCATGCTCTTTTGCTTATTTTTATGCCTTATTTATCAAATATTGCAGAATCTATAGCTTTTCTAGTTTTTGATGATTTTCAAGTAAAAAGGTAGTATTTTTAGGCGTTTTCAAGCAAATTCGGATGCATAGAAGAATCCCCATCATCAAGAAAAAGAATTGAAGCCTCGAACCAAATTATGGCAAGGCCGTAATTAATATTATGGTACCATGGTTTCACTGAATCTAAAGAACAAACCGTGGTACTACCATAATTTCGGCATGTCCTCCATAATTTGGGATTATTTTTATATAGAAAGTTTTGCACATATTACGGCCAGGCCGTAAACAATATTACGGGCCATAATTTCAGTCCAATTCTGACACGAAAGATTTTTGAGAATAATGGCACTACCGTAATGGATATCACGGGCCGTAATCCTGGTTGATTTCTATACAGAAAACTTTGCTGAAATTACAGCACTGCCGTAATAAAAAACATGGCCGTAATTCTAATCTGGACAGCCGAGTTTCACGGGTATTTTTGAAGCCCGTGCGGTTGATTTGGGATGATCTAGACCATAAATTTGAGATCTGTAAAAAGGGAAATACTCAGGAGATCGAGAAGAGGAGACACACATGAAAAGCCCTAATTTTCAGCCACGATCGAGAGAGAAATTGAGATTTGAACCGTCACCCTAGGTTTCACCGCCAGGAAGCATATAGTGCATCTCCGGCAGAGAAATTTAAGGGGAAGCTGTGCCTAGAGGAAGAGAACATACTCCAGAAGTTGCAGAGCCAAAGGGGATCGATCGGAGGAGAAATGGACAAAGGAAGCGTCACCAGCACTATTCATCGCACCTTCGAGAGTAAAATTACGGTTGTAATTTTCATTACAGCCGTGCTGTTATTTGATTTCCTCTTTCCTTTTGATTTCTAATCATTTGAAATAATTGTTTATTGTAATTCTTCAACTATGCTAGCTTAAACACTTCATGGGACATGGGGTATAATCCCTTTAATTTCTTATGACTAGATGACTTTTATTTCGTCAAGATAATTTTAATATGATAATTCTACTTATGTGACGATTGCCTTTAATTCTGCTTAGATTTATTTTACCAGCATGATTTAGAGTTTTTGTGATATGCACTTAAAAGTTATTTGCGAAAACTTGGAACCCTAAAATTGAATGTTAAGAACTCATCGTAAGAAATTAGGTTTGTTCTTATTTCTTGATTTTAGAAATATATTGCCATGTTGATAATCTGAATCTCAGATTGAATTATTGAAACAAACATGATACTGTGAGAAATCAAGTATCGGATCGTTGGAGAACCTTAAGTAGAACCTGTGAAACTATAGTATGAAAATATGTAGTTTTCACTTGAGATGATTAACTCATAATTCGGATGCATGAAAGTGATCCTTAAGTTCTTTGTCAATGATTTACTTGTATTTAACATTGAATAGATCCTGTGTGAAAGTGAGGATTGGTTCTTTGTAAATTATCTACGCGAAAGCGAGATGATTTCTTTATTAAGTAAATTATATCTTTATCATAATAAAATTAGACTGACAACCTCTTATATAGATCTAATCATTGAAATTAAGGTGGATGAAACCCTAGTCCCAGTTTTTCTCTCTGACCTTTTCGTGTTCTTTTCGATTGTTCACTCGCATCGTTTTCGATTACCTAGCTAGTGAGAAATCGATTATTTAGTACTTGACAAACGAGGTCTCTATGGTTCGATATTTTAATTATTACTTCAAGTATCCATGCACTTGCGGACACAATAATTTTTTAGCGCCGTTGTCGGGGATCTTGTTTTTTTGTCAATATTGAAGATATTGAAAGTATTGCTAGACTACGTTTTGTTACTGTTTTCTTTTCTTTTCTACTTATTTTGAGATATTTGATCTATCTACTTGTGCATGCACAAGAATCTTAGATTAGGACCTATAGTTCGTCTAGACCCTGAGATTAACAAAACTCTTAGACTACGTAGGAAACTCAGATTTGAAGGAAGACAAGAAGAAGAAGTAGTCATGGCGGAAAGAAGATCATTTAGAGACTATGCAGCCCCTAATCCATAGGAGATACATTCTAGCATTGCCAGGCCAGTTATTGAGGCTAACAATTTTGAGATCAAGCCTGCTTTCTTATCTATGATCCAGCAAAATCAGTTTGGAGGATCTCCTCTTGAAGATCCTAACCAACATCTTGCCTTATTTCTTGAATTATGTGTTACAATTAAGATTAATGGTGTTTCTAATGATGCATTAAAATTAAGATTATTTCCTTTTTCTCTTAGGGACCGAGCGCATTCTTGGCTTCAAGCTCAACCTACTGGTACCTTCACCACATGGGAACAACTATCAAATGCCTTCTTGATGAAATACTTTCCACCCAGCAAGACCATCCCATTGAGAAACCAGATAACAAGCTTTACATAGAGGGATGGTGAGTCTTTTAGAGAGGCATGGGAGTGTTTTAATGATTTACAATGGAAGTGTCCTCACCATAGCCTTGAAAATTGAGTTTTAATACATACTTTTTCACAATGGTTTGCTTTATAATACCCGACTGACTGTTGATGCCGCTGCAGGAGGAGCTCTCATGAGCAGAACCATTGAAGATGCTTTCAAGTTGCTGGAGGAGATGGCTTTGAATCACAACCAGTGGACTACAGAGAGAGGAGTGCTGTATCGACCTCCTCAGGGTAAGAATGAAAGTGATAACTGGCACACCTTAGCTGAAAAGGTAGATTCTGTGCAACAACTTTGATTCTTTTCAAATGCAAACTGCTGTAGTTTCATCTTTTTTTTGTGTGATATTTGTGGTAATAATGGTCATTATTCTGAAGAGTGTAAAGTCATTGCTAATCAAGGTACTGAACAAGTTAATTCTTTGGGGGGTTATAATCAAAGTAGAATCAATGATCCTTATTCTAGTACTTACAACCTTGGATGGAGGAATCACCCCAATTTATCTTGGAAAAGTAACAACAATGTAGGGGGACAAGCTGAGAATAGAGGATATCCATAAAGACAAAATCAGAATCAAAACCAACCCCAAAATTCTATTGTTGAGTCCATGCTTCAAAAGTTTATGGCTAATCAAAATCAATTCATGACAAACCAAAATAAGGAAATGGAAGATCTTAAAGGATTGGTTAGCCAACTTGCTTCTCAAGTAGGATCATTAGCAGCCCATAATAAAATTTTAGAGAACCAAATAGCACAACAGGCTAACACTTCTTACAGACCCCTAGGGAAATTGCTTGCTAAACCTGAACCAAACCCTACGGAGCACTGTAATACTATCATTACTAGGAGTGGGAAGCAATTGGATGAACCAAAGGGTAGATTAGTGATGTAGGGGGGAAGCATGCTGTTGGGAAACCCCGGGGACATTTTACAATTTTTCAGAGTCATAGACATACATACATACATTGCATAGCGGAAGAATGTCCCCGAAACAGGCCGGTCCCAAAAACCCAGTGAAGATCGCAAGCAAGAGAGTCGACACGATGAGTTAAGAAATACCTTAAGAGCGATTTGGAGTGATGCCGATGTAGGCGCCCAAGTGTGCGCCCTCTGCAGTCTCACACACACGGATCTCTTGAGTTCTCTTCTTCCACGCCTGGTGCTAGCCTCGGGAAGAAGATCAAAGCCTTAGGGAGATGCTCCACTTCACTTGCGCCACCAAGAGGAAAGGATGCGCCAAGAGAAGAAGGAAACAAGCCAAGCCGCCAAGCACCAAAGCTCCTTGCGCCAAGAGGAAAGGAGGGAGAAGCTTGCGGCTATGGAAGAAGGAAGATGCGCCCTTGCTCCTAGCTCTCGCCCCTCTTCTTATGTTCACTCCTTCAAGGATTAATCATCATAAGAGGGGGCGAGAGGGTCACATATATATAGGGCAAGAGGCGGTTAAGGGAAGGGCCAAGATCATGACAAGTGTAGGGCTAGGATGAGGAGGTTTGAGACAAGGAAAGTCTCCAAGACTTCACCATAAACTCTATTCAACCTATCCATAATTGCCCAAGTACCATATCAGCCCAAGACATGCCTTAGAGGCATTCATACCATCAAGGGAGAAGGGCTAGGCACCAATTGCTTCCTTAATGAAGCAATTTTGCCACCCAAACCCCATTATACCCCTTAGGCGCCAATGAGGTTAGGTTTCTCCCCATTATACCCTTTTAGCCTCTTATCTCTTCATGAGAACTTGTTATTGGGCCTCATTGGATAATGAGCTAGCCCAAACTCCATTACATGGGTTGATTAAGCACTTGGATCCAATCCAATGCAACCCTAATCCAAATGTGACCAACCATGGTCAAATACGGGTCAACCTGCCAAAAATGAAGTTTGGCTCCAATAACATTCTTCCATCTCATTAGGCCCATTGGCGCTGATGAAATCTCCCAATTAGATCCGAGTTATCCAATAACTCGATCATAAGGCTTCCCGATCAATACGAGAACTCAAGTATCAAGGTGTGCGACCCTGTAGGTTCCTCTGACGCTGGCAGTGCTGACCAAAGGTCATCACAAGCAGTGAGTGGCACCTAGCAGTGCATCGCTGCTACCCAGGTCATTGGAATGGATATCGACATCGACATCCCCATCATCGCAACTAGGTACAGATGCATTATAGTCTCTTTGCCGAACTGATATTCGATTGGACAAGTGTGTCACCACTTGTTTTCATCCAATCACATGGCTATGACTAAAACAGGTTCTTACCTGGGTATGGCCATACACTCTCAGTCATAGAACCATAGAGGAGCTCCATGGATATCATACTTCCCTAAGGAAGGGGCAAATCCTTTGTCTGTCCATTGACCTTCTCATATGGGTCGTGACATGCTCAATGACAACCGTTATGACCTTCCAACTACGGCGAGGTGTTAGGTTATATCAAAGCAAGTCCCTAACCATATAGAATGATCAATGACCTCAAGTCAAGGGATCAATGCATCTTCTGTCACTTATGAGGATAACTCATGACACCAAGTCATAGCCTCACAGCGGGTCTATCCAGTATATCCTCCAATGATATACCCATGTGTCTGCGTCCTAACCAGCCCATATACCAGTCTCACAAGTACCATAGCTGTCCCATATCCACTAATGTACATCGACTGGGGACTATAGTTCGAGCTCAGATCCAATCTATCTCTAGGGACATTATCATGTTAGTACATATGCGTAGATGTAAACAAACATAGATAACGACAATGCTAGAATGATATATAAATATCAAAGTCAAGTAGTACATAAGTGGACTTAAACTAGGTCCTAGGGCATATACACCAACACATGCAATTTGGGCTAGCATGAAAATAAATTTGAGATAAAAGCTAGCATGCAAGATTAACTAATGTGGTTTTCAAAAATATATTTTTGGTATTTTAATAATAAAAAACTGAATCTAAACATGCACATTAAATCAACAAACTAAATATGAAACATGAAATTCACCACATGCTAAAACTAAATTACACTAAACATGTGATCTAATAATCTAAGGCTAAGCATGCAATCCTAAAACTAAACAATTTTAACTAGGAATTAAAAACTAGGAGGGATACTTAAAGAGCGACCCTTGAGAATAGAAGAGTCGTATCGTCCCGGTCTTCAACGGTCCTACTCTGATGGAAAGAGTTGCTTCATTACAAACACTCCAACACAACAAACTCACACATGAGTGAGTATTAAAGTTGGGGTTTAAAGTCCAAAGTCCTTTTACAACAAAGAGATCAAGAGGGGAAGCTAATCTTCCAAATTCCTCTTGCTAACATGAGTAACTAAGTTATTCTACTAAACCTAATGATTAACAACTAAAGGGTCTATTACTTGAAGGGGCGCCAAGTCTTGGATGGAAGAAGGCTCTTCAAGTTTCGGCCATCCTTGGTTCTTTGTTGTTGCACCATTTTTAGGGCTCTTAGATTGATGCCGAGAGGCCACTTGTTGTTGAAGATGAAGAACTTGCGCCTCCAAATGTTGAGGAAGATGATGTTGCCAAGACCTTCAAGCAAGAGATAAGACAAGTGAATCAAAGGGAGACAACAAATCGAAACAACTTACTAGAAGGGAAAAGGGGGATTTGATCTCAAGCGTTGAAGCCCTTTGAAGATGAGATGCGCCAAGATGATGGAGTTGATAAGTGTTGCGCCCTTGGTTGATGAAGAGGATGTAGATGCGTCAAGAGTTTGTTGTAGGGTATGGAGAAGGTTGCGCCACCAAGGTTGAAGAAGATGTTCTCGCGCAAAGTTGATGAAGAGATGATATTTGCCACTTGAAGGTTGAGGGTGATGCTCCTTTGCGCAATGGATGGTGAGAGCTTTGATAGAAGGGTTAGCGAAGGGAACCGTGGCCCTTGGAAGAAGAAGTGAAGATAGGTGACACAAGCACCTCAGATGAGAAGAAGGGGGAGAAGGGCGACACAAGCACCCAAAGTTGCTAGGCAACTACTCGACAATTCCATCATCCAAATTCTGCATCTACATGCGTTTACAAGTGTTTTTAGACAATTTGCTCAACGTTACAAAAGAGCAAAATAAGAAAGAGATTTTAGTCTTCAATGCCATGAGGTTGGCGCTTGCATACTTTCCTTGTGTGAATTTCCTTGCATGGTTGAGAATTTGAATTATTCCTTTGCTTGGCCGAAAGTTGAAAAGAGTGCTTTGCTTGTTTGGGCGGCTTGGGTGATAAAGCTTCCTTATTTGGTGAGGTTTTGATCGAATTCTTTTGAGCTATTTCCATCTTTGATTGGTGTTTGAATTCCTTCCTCTTTGGCTTGGAAAAATTTGGAAATCTTTTAGTGGCTTTGACGCATCCTTCTTTGCTTGGGCGCCAAGAAAAGGTGAGAATGTTTCTTGAATTGGCGTGGCTCCTTCCCTCCATGGTGTGAATGCATTTTGATTCCTTGATTCAAGGGATTTGATGGAGAGCTTTAATCAAATCTTGAGTGGGCGCATATCCCTTGAGGATTTGACATAGAAACCGATTTCTTGCAAGGTGGATGGTGGCCAACAAATGTGGAAAGGTGAGATGAACTCCTTTCATCTCAAGTCTTCACTTGGAACTTGGCTTGGAAGTGACTTTTCTTAATTGGAGCTAGCTTTGTTGAGTGAGCTTTGAGCTAGTCTTGAGCTTGTCCACATGAATTGTAAATGCTTATTACAATACTCCTACTATGATGAAACATTACCATGCACTAATCCTACCATGATGCAACATAATTTCCATAAAAAGAAAAATACAAAACCTACCATATGTAGCTACATGATGCATGCAATGCAAGGGTGCCTTAGGGTACCCATAAACTAGGGTAGCCTTAAGCTCCACTTATATTTTCGTGGGTCATGGCCTCTACCCCCATCAATTAGATAATAATGAAAAAGAGCCTGAGATTGAATATGACAATGAATTAGACTTGGAAAAATCTCCTGTGCATGTGTAGTCCCATGCTAGTTTGCCACCTCATAAGGGTGATGAACCTAAAGGTGATGAGCCATGTCGGTCAGATGTTTCTAAATCTAGTTCACCTGCACCTTATAGGCCACCTATACCCTTTCCCCAGAGACTAGTGCAAGCAAAGTTAGACAAATAATTTGGGAAATTTCTTGATGTTTTGAAAAAGCTTTATATCAATATTCCATTCACTGAAGCTTTATCTCAAATGCCCACATATGCTAAATTTTTGAAAGAAATTTTATCAAATAAGAGAAAGATAGAGGACTATGGTACTGTGGCTTTAACTAAAGAATGTAGTGCTATTATCCAGAATAAGCTGCCACCAAAATTAAAGGATCCAGGTAGTTTCTCTATACCTTGTTCAATTGGGAGTGTCGCTTTTCACCGAGCCTTATGTGATTTGGGTGCTAGTGCAAGCTTAATGCCATTATCTATTTGCAGGAAATTAGACATGGGAGAGCTTAAACCAACTTCAATATCTTTGTAGCTCGCTGATTCATCGGTAAAGTATCCAGTTGGTATTTTAGAAAATGTTCCAATCCAAGTAGGTAAGTATTTTATTCCAGTAGATTTTGTGGTTCTTGAAATGGAAGAAAGTTCCAAAAATCCAATCATCCTTGGTATACCCTTTTTAGCCACAGCAGGAGCAGTCATAGATGTTAGGAAAGGAAAACTCACATTTGATATTTGTGAAAATTTAATTGAGTTTGATTTAACAGATTCATTGAAAAAAACATTATATTCAGGATCATGTTGTAGTATTGATGTAATAGATGATGTTGTTAGTGATATACATAACTTATTTGATGAGCCCTCTAATGTTGAGACTGAAACTTTTTCTGAGTGTGTGAATAAAAGATTTCAGGAGAATGCTGATTCAAAAACTGAAAAGAGAAAGATGAAGAGACAGGGAAGAGGAGAAAGATTGAAATTGCTTAAGAAAGGAGAAAGGTTCTTGGGTAAAGTTGGACACTGTTTCTTGAATGAGCCTTATGTACCTAGAAGTGGAGAACAAAACAAAGAGAAGTCAGAATGGCAACCGAAGGCACCACCACGATCAAATCCGAGTGCAGAACGGTCAAGCTAATGACCTTTAAATTAGCGCTTCTTGGGAGGCAACCCAAGCGCTCTTTCTTTAGTTTATTCTCTTTTATTTTACTTTATTTTTAATTTTACTTTTAGAACTAATTTTTTATCTCTTTTTGTAGGTAAAATTGAGTTTTGTTGTAAATTACGGCACTACCGTAATGAAAATTATGGGCCATATTTTCGGTCTATTTTCGAACAGTAGGTTTTGATGCCATGATGGCACTGCCGTAAGTATTTTTACATCCCGAATTTTTATGCCAAAATTAACCCGAGAGTTTATTTGCTTTTATGGCACTACCGTAAGCTTTTTCATGGGCCATATTTTCGTGAAATTCTTAACCTAAGAGTTTTCGTGATTTGTCCCGTATTACGGTAGTACCGTAAATACTTTTATGGGCCGTATTTTTTTTGTAATTGATTTTTATTACTTAAAAAAACATCATTTTTACAGTACTGCCGTAACCGTTTTCACGGTACCGTATTTACGGTCAATTTTTGACCCGATAATTTGAAACATTTTACGGTACTGCCGTATAGACATTACGGCTCGTGTTTTTCGAATCCACCATATTACGGCACCGCCATAATAGAAATTATGGCCGTAATTTTGTCGGCCCACACGATTTACTCTGCCGTTTTTAGGGTTTCTATATTGTGTTTTAGGGTTTTCCTCCACTATCATGCGTCGACCTCGAGCTTCCAACCTTCAGAGCTCACCGACGACCCTTCCTGTCCAGCTCCGGCCACTGATCTGGTATTTTCTTGCCTGATTTTTCCGTTTTGGTGAGTTTTGCAAGATTTCTGCCTCTTTCCTTGTTTCTTTCCATTTCTTAGTCGATTTCCAAAATTTTTGTTCTCATTTACTCCTTAGATGACAATCGACTCTTACTAGTTTGTTTCTAGAAAATTTTGACTGATTTTTTAGTGATGTTGAGCTTCAAACAAGATAAATCAGCTGTATTCTTCAAATTACTGTTTTGCCCCCATCTTTTCTAGTTAAAATTTTGGGTTTATGCTTGGATTTCACTTATTCTTGTTCTTATGATGCTTGTTTAGTGAAGATGTTCATTTTTGAAGAGGTTGAAAGTATGATTTCTATTAGAACTCGACTTTTATTTTTGCTATATTGTGCTATAATTTCAGTTGGTGCCCTAGTTCAACACTTGTATTCAGAGGCTAGATACAACCAATTGGTGGCTAGGAGAATTGTGTATACCAAGTATGCGGATCGACGCACGTTGGAGACACTAGGACTTTATGATGATGTATTTTGGATGTTTAACAAAATAAGGGCAAAATAATTTTTCCAAATGACACCGCCCACGTACCTTCCCTTTATTTTAGAGTTTTTGAGTAGTCTGGATATGGGGCTTGATGAGTTCACTAATCGACATGCTGATGGAGAAATTACTTTCAGATTAACCAACATTGAAAGGAAACTTACTTTTAGATTAGCTTCAAACCAAATTACGGCAGGGCCGTAATTAATATTATGGTACCATGGTTTCACTGAACCTACAGAACAAACCACGGCACAACCGTAATTTGGGATGATTTTTATATAGAAAGTTTTACACATATTACGGCGGCTGTAAACAATATTATGGGCCGTAATTTCATTCCAATTCTAACCCGAAAGATTTTTGAGAATTAAAGCACTGCCGTAATGGATATCACGGGCCATAATCCTGGTTGATTTCTATATAGAAAACTTTGTTGAATTTACGGCACTGCTGTAATAAAAAACACGGCCGTAATTCTAATTTGGACAGCCAAGTTTCACAGGTATTTTTGAAGCCCGATTCTTGGACGAATGACTTGGGATAATCTAGACAATCAATTTGAGATCTGTAAAAAGGGAAATACTCAGGAGATCGAGGAGAGGACACACACACAAAAAGCCCTAATTTGCATCCACGATCGAGAGAGAAATCGAGATTTGAACCGTCGCCCTAGGTTTCTCTGCCGGGAAGCGTATAGTGCATCTCCGACCGAGAAATTTGAGGGGAAGCTGTGCCTAGAGGAAGAGAACATACTCCATAAGTTTCAGAGCAAAAGGGGATCGATCGGAGGAGAAATGGACAAAGGAAGCGTCGCCAGCACTATTCATCGCGCCTTCTATAGTAAAATTACAGCTGTAATTTTCATTACAGCCGTGCTGTTATTTGATTTCCTCTTTCCTTTTGATTTCTAATCCTTTGAAACAATGGTTTCTTGTAATTCTTCAACTATGCTAGCTTAAACACTTCATGGGACATGGGGTATAATCTCCTTAATTTCTTATGACTAGATGACTTTTATTTCATCAAGATAATTTTAATATGATAATTCTACTTATATGACGATTGCCTTTAATTCTCCTTAGATTTATTTTACCAGCATGATTTAGAGTTTTTGTGATATGGACTGAAAAGTTATTTGCGAAAGCTTGGAACCCTGAAATTGAATGTTAAGAACTCATCGTAAGAAATTAGGTTTATTCTTATTTCTTGATTTTAGAAGTATATTGCCATGTTGATAATCAGAATATAGGATTGAATTATTGAAACAAACATGATGATACTATGAGAAATCAAGTATCGGATCGTTGGAGAACCTTAAGTAGAACCTGTGAAACTATAGTATGAAAATATGTAGTTTTCACTTGAGATGATTGACTCAGAATTCGGATGCATGAAAGTGATCCTTGAGTACTTTGTCAATGGTATACTTGTATTTAAGATTGAATAGATCCTGTGCGAAAGTGAGGATTGGTTCTTTGTAAATTATCTGCGCGAAAGCGAGATGATTTCTTTATTAAGTAAATTATATCTTTATCATAATAAAATTAGATTGACGACCTCTTATTTAGATCTAGTCATTAAAATTAAGGTGGATGAAACCCTAGTCCCAGTTTCTCTCTCTGACCTTTTCGTGTTCTTTTCGATCGTTCGCTCACATTATTTTCGATTAGTTAGCTAGTGAGAAATCGATTATTCAGTACTGGATAAACGAGGTCTATGTGGTTCGATATCTTAATTATTACTTCGAGTATCCGTGCACTTGCGGACACAACAGCGTCATCAATCTCATGCTCAATAACTTTCTGCACTCCATCTTCCTGAACAAGGCGTGACAAATGATCAGCAACATAGTTTTTCGCGCCCTTCTTATCCTTGATATCCAAGTCGAAGTCGTATAGCAGAAGGATCCATTTGATCAACCTAGGCTTCGAATCCTTCTTACTCATAAGATATCTGATTGCTGCATGATCTGTGTAAACAACTACTTTAGAGTCAATAAGATAAGATCTAAATTTATTGAATGCAAAAACAATAGCTAGAAACTCCTTCTCTGTCGTTGCATAATTGATCTGTGCATCGTCCAATGTCCGGCTCGTATAATATATAGTGTGCAACTTCTTCTCCTTGCATTGTCTAAGAACAGTACTGATAGCATGGTCACTGGCATCACACATCAATTCAAAAGGAAGCGACCAATCGGGTGGTTAAATTATTGGTGCTGTTGTAAGAGCGTTCTTGAGTTTCTGAAAAGTAGACATACAATCTTGGTCAAACACAAAAAGAATATCTTTACCAAGTAACTTAGTAAGCGGTTTAGCAATTTTTGAAAAATCTTTAACAAAGCGTCTATAAAAACCAACATGACCAAGAAAACTCCTAATTCCCTTAATAGAAGATGGTGGTGGCAATTTCTCAATCACCTCCACCTTTGCCTTATCTACCTCAATACCATAATTAGAAATTAAGTGCCCTAGAATAATACCTTCATTAACCATAAAGTGACAGTTTTTCTAATTTAAAACCAAATTAATTTCTTCACAGCGTTGTTACACACGTGATAAATTAGATAGGCAAATATCAAAATCAGAACCATATACGGAAAAATAATCCATAAACACAACCATAATATCCTCAATAAGATTAGAAAAAATAGCCATCATGCAACGCTGAAAAGTAGTAGGTTCATTGTAGAGTCCGAATGACATGCGGCGATAAGCAAAAGTGCCATATGGGCAAGTGAACATCGTCTTCTCTTAATCTTTAGGATGATTGGGAATCTGAAAGAAACCAAAATATCCATCAAGATAACAAAAATAAGAATTACATACTAAGCGTTCCAACATATGGTCAATAAAAGTAAGGGGAAAGTGATTTTTTCGGGTGACGGCATTCAACTTCCGATAGTCAATGTACATCCGCCACCCTGTTACCGTTCTTGTCGAGATAAGAGTGTTATTTTTATTTTTCATCATGGTAATCCCTCCTTTCTTCTGCACAATATGCACTGGGCTCACCCACTGACTATCAGAGATGGGGTAGATAACTCCAGCATCTAAGAGATTCAGAATTTCTTTCTTTAGTACCTCCTTCATGTTCGGGTTAAGCCTCCTCTCATACTCAATTGATAGCTTGCTCCCTTCTTCTAAAAATATTATGTGCATACAAACAGCAGGGCTAATTCCTTTTATATCATCATGGGTATAGCCAATCACTTTCTTATGCTGACGAAGTTCATCTAAAAGCTTAGTAGTTTGAGATGCATTAAGATTTGCATTAATAATCACTGGAAAAGTAGAGTTCTCTCCAAGAAATTCATACCTAAGGTTGCTTGGGAGAGATTTAAACTCATACCTTTTTCCTTTATTAGGTTTACCTTCTGTCATGCCTAACGCGCATCTAGGATTTTAACTGGACTAGGGGAAACATTGTCACCACATGCCTCCTAAAGGTAAATGGATGTGTCCACTAGGGTAGAAACAGTTCACAACACCATCGATCGATAGTTTGACAAGGGTTACACATTAGAAGGCTAAGGAACGGGACTTAATATGATTTAGTGAGGATTATTGTAGTCTCAGCACCACAAGCTTTTATCTTATACTACCAATACAAGCATGCAATCATATGGTGGAATAAAACCAAAAGCAGTGTAAAGGCATGCTGAAGCAAAAATAGAAAATATAATGTGATCAAAGCCCATAACTTGGGTACCAAGCTCCTAGACCTAATCCTAGCCTCCTAGCACTACTAAGGGCTATGAGCCATGGGCTCATGCCAACAAGTCCTTAGCTCATCCCTGAGTGCCCTAAGGGCTCTACTCCCAAGCCCTGTGGTGTGCCACCTAGGTCTTCAGCTCCATGGGTCAGCTCGCGAACCACAAAGGAACTATCAAGGAAAATCCTAGATCCCCTTTAGGTTCGGCCAGCCCGAGTCTCCTCCATAAGCCAGCTCACAAATCCTAAGCTCCTCTTAGGATTCGGCCAACTTATATCTCCTTCTGGAAGATAGCTCACAAACCTCAGACTCCTTCCAAGGTTCAGCCAAACATCCATGTGCCAACCTCTCCATGTGTCTCACCATGCTTGCTAGATGTGCCACTTCCCTTGCTAGGTGTGCCACCTATGAGGTGCACCCTTATGCATGGAGGTGTCATCATGCAAGTATAGGAGCTGTTCTTCCCTTGTTCAGCCCTTTGAATGCATGAAGCACCCCTAACAGCCTTCTCATTCATGACTAATAGAGAAAACAACCCTTTACCAAGGTTAGGTGTGCTAACCATCTTGATCAACCCATGAACCCTTAGATGCGCCACTAGGCAGCCCTAGTAAGCATCATGGTTCGGCTAGTCAAGTTGATCAGCCTGTTAAGATGCTCAACCTTCACCATCAGCCCATGAACCCATTGTTCTGCTACAAGATGACCCTATAAGTCAACAATGTTCGGTTATTGATGTAGGTCAGCCTCTTAGGGTGAGCCATCTTCATCATCAGCCCCTGAACCCTTGATGCACAACTAGGAAACCCTAGAAGGCCTCATGATTCGGCTAAGGACAAAGATCAGCCCCCCTAACTTGGTTAGGTTGCACCATCTCTTTTGATCAGCCCTCTTCCCTCAAGTGCACCTTCTAGATTACCCTAGAAGCCACTTTAGGTCAAACTAACTAAAGGGATGCGCAACCTTGGGGTGAGGTGCGCCAACCCTAACACTAGCTGTCAACCCCCTTTAGAGCACCCATAGGTAACCCTAGAAGCCACCATAGGCTTCGGCTAGGTGTGGGTTGTGCCAGCATGAGAGATGCGCAAGTGAGAAGAAATGCCATAATGTCTTCTTGGTCTTCAATTTAATTTTTATAATGCAGAATTGAAATTTAAAATTAAAAGTTGGCACGCAGGCCTCACAATAATGCATCACAGGCATGGCAATTAAGGGTTTGACTTTTTTCACAATCATAATACCCAAACAAATTACTCATGCAATTCTACATGCTATGAAAAACAACAAGTAATCATTTTTAATTTTTCATAAAACTCATTCAATTAATTTCTAGTGACTCTAGATCATCCATCTAATTTTTCTTTCGCCTTATATAGGAGTCTACAAGGGGTAACTGCCCCTTGCAATCCTTAAGGTAAAAATGAAATCTAGATGACAATTAAGAGCCAAAAAATAAAAGAAATTAATTTTCAATAGAAAATACACGGCATAAAATAGTTTTCGAAAACAATTTTCATCACATGGGCTGTGCATGTAGAAAAATACAACTACGAGCCTCATAAGTTTGCTTTGATACCACTGTTGGGAATCCCCGGACCGTATAAAATTTGTAACGCAGCGGAAGATAGTCCAAAATAGAATTCCCACCAAAAAGCTAGCATAACTTACGAGGAGAATGTTGTAGTCTGCAAGTGCACGGATACTCGAAGTAATAAAGAAAGATATCGAACCATAGAGACCTTACTGTTAAGTACCAAATAGTTGTATTTTTACTAGCTAAGCAACCGAATAATAGCAAAGCAATGATCGAAAACACACGAAAAAGATAATCAGAGAGAAATTGGGACTAGGGTTTCATCCACCTTAATTTTAATGACCAGATATGAATAAAGGTTGTCAGACTAATTTTACCATGATAAAGATATAATTTACTTCATAAAAGGATTATCTCACTTTCGTGTAGACAATCATGCAGGGACCGATCCTCGCTTTCGCATAAGATCTATCCCTAGCTGAAAATAAGTAAATCATCAATCAAAGAACTCAAGGATCACTTTCGTGCATCCGAATCCTAAGTTGATTATCTCAAGTGGAATCTCAAGGATCACTTTCGTGCATCCGAGTCTTAACATAGGTTCCACTTATGGTTCTCCAACGCTCCGATCCTCACTTTCATGCAAGATCTTCACGTTTAATAAAATAACTCAATCCTAGATTCAAATTATCAAACATGGCAATTATTCTTCTAAAATCAAGGAATAAGAACTAACCTAATTTCATACGGTCAGTTCCCCATATTCAATTTTAGGGTTCTAAGTTCTCAAGCAAATCACCTTTTAGTCCATATTGCAAAAACTCTAAAACATGCGTGATAATAAGAAAACTATAGAGAATTATAGGCAATCATCACATAAGTAGAATTATCATAATAAAACTATTCTGACAAAATAGAAGTTATCTAGTCATATAAAATCATGGGGATTACACCCCATGTCCCATAAAGTGTCTGAGCTAGCATGGATGAAAAAATACAATAAATCATAGTTTAGATTGATCAGAAAATCAAAAAGAAGGGAAAATCAACTTTACAGCACGGCTATAATGAAAATTACAGCCGTAATTTGCTGCAAGAACCCTCGATGAATAGTGTAGGTGCCTCTTCTTTCGTTGATTTCTCCCCCGACCGAGATCCTTTCTCTCTGAAACTTCTCGGGTATCGTCTTCTCCTCCAAGAGAAGCTTCCCCTCAAATTTCAAGGCCAGAGATACATTGTATGCTTCCCGGCGGCGAAACCTTGGGCGGCGGTGAAAAGGTCAATTTCTCCATCAATAGTGGATGAAAATTAGGGCTTTCTCCCTCGACGTGTTCTCCTCCTCGGAGGCTCCCTTTTTCCTTCTTACGGCTTTGAATTTAAAGGCCTGGATCATTTGCAATCGATAATGCAAAAATCGGACTTCAATTTGACTCTGAAAATCGCATTCCAGTGTTAGAATTACGGCCGTGGAATCTGTTACGGCACTGCCGTATTTTCTTTAAGTTCTTCTGTACAGGATTCGACCAGAATTACGGTACCGTGGAAATGATTACGGCAGTGCCGTAATTTCTGGAAATCTCTCGGGTTGGAAGTCGCTACAAAATACGTCACTGTGATTTTAGTTACGGTAGTGCGGTAATTTCGATGAAACTTTCTATATAAAATCATCCCAAAATACGATAGTGCTCCGATATTACGGTAGTACTCGAAATTACGGTACCGTAATATGAATTATCGCACTGCCGTAATTTGGTATATGGCTCCGATTTGTGTGAAATTTGTCATGTAACCTCTTCTTGATGATGAGAATTCTTCTATATATCTGATTTTGCTTGAAAATGCATTAAAATCGTGCCTTTTTACCTGAAAATCATCAAAAACCAAAATAGAAGTACATTCTGCAATATTTGATAAAAATGGCATGAAAATAAGCAAAGTAGTATAAATGTGACACAAAAAGAGTAATGAAATGGCACAAAATATACTATAAATTTTGGTGTCATCAAACACATAAGGCTCAAAACTTTGTTTGTCCTCAAGCAAATAAAAAGAATAAAGAACAATGCCATGAAAAATATGACCTTTTATGAAAAATAAATTTCTAAAATATAATCACTCATGGAATATTCCACCAACTTTTTGCATAAAATTTCAGATAAATACATCGTCCTCTGAAATTAATCCTTTAGATTCACAACTTTGATCAAATAAAATTTCGCAACTCGCATAATAAACAGAATCTCAGTGTCATGAATTCACCCAAGTTTCAGTTTAAATCTATATTACCTTTGTTTACAGGAATAAGATATCCAAAATCTTTTTCTACTCAAAATCTCTCCTCTTTTTTTTTTCTTTTTGGTTAGCTTGTACCCACATAGATACACATTTTTTATTTGAACTTCAACTCTTATTTTTGGTACCATTGTCAATTTTACACAGTGCCAAGTAGAGGAGTCATTTTCTTTTTCTCTTTCTCTCCTTTTTTTTATAGACTTCAACCCATGTCTTCGGTACCACTGTCAATTTTACACAGTGCCAAGTAGGGGAGTCTCTCACTCTTTTTGGATCTTGGATTCTTTTTTCCCAACAAATAGTAAGATAAACTAAACATCAACTAGGTTAATCAATTGACTTCAATTCAAAAATTACACTCATATGCTAATTTTATTCAAGAAAGATGCTTCAGTCTTAGATTTCATTCATCAAATAGCATACCTAACCAAAACCTTATGCATCAATCAATGAAGAATTTCAACAAGTAGATATATATTGAAGAAATAAATTCAACATAATAGGTATATTTCCATTCATAGGTATTGACATGCATAAACAATCATTATCATAGAAAACTCCACACACCTCTCATCACATGAATTCAAGTCATAAAATTTTTTTTTTCAAACATCAAAAATATCAATATCAATACAAAAGTACAAAGCATCAAACTCATGTAGTCAAAAGATGTAAAGTAGTAGATTCGTGTAATCACATAAGGCTCAGATAATGCAAAGGATGTAAAGTGATAGAAATGTTAGGAGAAGAAAAGTGTAGACAATCATATCAAGTAATCAAATCACAAGACAGTGCAAACAATACTCACAAAACTATATAGCAAGCTCAATCATCGTCCAGGGTACAAAATCGGGGTAGATGCGGCTAGGTCCAATGATGGGGGGCCAAGACCAGCTTCGAGGAGGTCCACCAGGGTCCGTGGGAAACCTCTCAGGTATGGGTTTTCCTCATAGGATCCTACTTTCCTTATTTGCATTGCATCGCATCATGATAGGTTAGATCCACCCCCAATCTAACATGTAGTTACATGTAGGTTTTACCTTCCTGTTTAAATAAAATGTTGCATCATGGTTGGTTAGAAGCATAGCACGTGTATTTGCACCTACAATACATAGGCAACATTCAGCTCACAACCCACTCACCCAGTGAGCTCCAAGAAAGGAAAGTTCAGTTTCAACTCAGTTCAAACTTCCACCACTTTGAAGACTTGAGTTAAAGCAGCTTCATAAATCTTCAAACCCCTTGCCAAATCAAGCCATGGGCGCCTCCATCAACATTTAAGTCTGCCAAGAGAAGATCCACCAATCAAGGAATCAATCAATCTTCCACCAATCAAGCAATCATCAAGTTGGCGCCTACCACTTGAAGAAATAATTCAAAATCCTCTCTACATATGGAAGCTTCATCAATGCTCAACCGCCCACCATTCAAAACTCAAATTTGCGCCAGCCCTTTGGAGTTCAAATTTTGAAATTCTTACCATGGAGGAGCCGGCCTTAGATGGAAAGCCAACCAATTGCTTGTGCGCCCAATCCATGTAGCCTTTGTGCAATTAATGGCTGAAATTCTTTCTTATCTTTGCTTAGGCGCCTAGGGGGGAAATGACACATGTAACCCCTAGTTGCCTTGCCTATATATTGTAGCCCTCATGCATCATATGCATTAGCATGTAATGAAATTTGTCGAGTAGTTTCTAGCAAATTGTAGTCTCTCGGTGCTTGTATCACCAAGTCTCCTCCTCTCCCTCTATTCGCATCTTCTATCCTCCACTTCCACCCTTACATCCCTTCCTAGCCGTGAGCATCATCCCTCCTTAGCGACGCCGAAGCATCACCACTTGCAGGAATCCATCAAGCCGAGATCATCTTGAAGGAACTTGGAGGCCGAGACTTACTTGAAGAAGAATCCCATAAGCTAAGTATTCTTTCACCTTGTGGTTCTCTCTTTTCTCCTCAAGTTCAATTCCTACACTAAGTTCTGAATCTTGTAGGGGTTGGCACTTGAACTTTGGACCCTTTTGGCGCATCTCTCTTCTCCACCCCTCCATCATATTAGTTTAGTCTTAAATATTGTCTAGGCAAGAGAACTTGGAGGCTTAACCTCCCCCTTGAACCTTTTGATTGTAAAGCTTTAATATTTTCTTTAAACAACTCACCCACGCCTATGTGGGATTGCTGGAATGCCTATGTGTAACCGACATCTTCCATCAGAGTAGGACCGGTGAAGAACGGGAAGGTGACCCCTTCTATTCTCAAGGGGTCCACTGTAAGTCCTCTTTAAAATTCCAGTATTTTTCCTTCAGCAATTTATTTCATCAAGTAGATTAATGTCGGCTTTTCTTATAAAAATTACAAAAAGCCCTATTTCCTAAATCCGTTAGTTAATCTCGGTTTTCTCTATTATCCCTATTACAAAAATCTTTTAAAAAAAATCGTTGTTTGCATGATCTATGTCCTGAGCCCACATCAGTTTGGTATCAGAACATAGGCTCTAGAGTAGATTTTTTAAGCCCAAAACTTATTTTTCTACTACTAGAATGATTCTTGTGGTCTAGGGTGTTTGACACAATTGATTCCATAACACACTAGGGTTCTTACATTTTTTGAAAAGATATATTCATTTCAAAACTGCATCATGCAAACTAGAGCTAGAGCCCAACAAGAGAATCGACCCATGGATTTAACTGAGGCTATTAGACAACTTACACAAAAGTTAGATGGCATGCAAAATGATCTCCAAAACCTCAACACTAGGTTTGACACCTTTGAAACCCAACAAAGGACCCCAAGCCAACCTTCGAGCGAGGCAAACTTGGAACCTTTGGAAGACATGAACCGCCAACCTACTCCCAATCCTATGGTTACCCCCCATACCGAGTGGAATGGGCAACTTGCTCAAACCCCACTCAACCAAAGACCTAGGAACTTTGATGTGCACCGAGCCATCAAGCTTAACCCACCTACTTTTAGTGGAACCCTAGATCCTAGGGAATTCATAGACTGGGTCACCCACCTTGAGAGATATTTTGTGTGGAGCCAAGTTCCTGATCAAGACAAAGTGAACCTAGCGACATGTCTCCTAGAAGGATCAGCTAGGTTATACTGGACCCATGTAGAAAGAACACTCCAGTATCCTATTGAGAGATGGGAGCACATGTGTTTTCGGTTGAGAGAAAAGTATGTTCCTCAATACTATCAAAATAAGCTTCTTGACCAACTTAGCAGTCATACCCAAGGTAGCTCAACTGTCTCCGAGTACATGACCAAGTTAGAAGAGCTTCTCCTTAGATGTGAAATCACTGAAGACCCAAACCTCACTCTAAGTAGGTTTAAAAATGGCCTTAGACCAGACATCAAGAGAAGCCTAACCTATTACCAGATAGATAGCTTAGAGGTAGCCTACCAAAGAGCTCTAGAGGTTGAACAAGAAATTAAGACTAGAAGGGAGTTCACACCCAATAGACCTTTCCTAAGAAATCCCCAAACCAATTCCCCTAGCCCAAGCCAACCTCGACCTAGGCCAACTCAAGTTGTAGAACCAAGTAAACCTCAACCCAAGCCAAACCAAGTTACAGGAACCAGTAGATTTGTCTGCCACAACTGTAAACAGCCTGGACACATAGCTAGAGACTGCACCAAAAGGTTCCTCCTCATAGAAGAAGACTCCTTAGAACCTGAGGCAACCCCTGAAGAAGAATTAGACCAAGATCCCAACCTTCAAAACATATAATACCAAGATCTTGACACTGACGACTTTGCCCAGAACACCTTAGGGGTAGTAAGATGCAACCTAGTCAAACCTATTCCCACTGAGGACTAGAGAAGGACAAGCATCTTCCATACTTACACCAAATGCCATGGTCACATGTGCAAGGTTGTAATTGATGGAGGAAGCAGTGTCAATGCCGTTTCTCATGTAGCTGTGGTCAAACGTAAGTTAAAACTCGAGCCACATCCAAACCCCTATAGCATCTCATGGGTCAACCAAAATAGTGTACCTGTCACCCATAGATGTCTTGTGCCCCTCCAATTCGGCACCTATCAAGGACATATTTGGTGTGATGTCATCACCATGGACGTCGCACAAGTCCTTCTAGGTTGCCCCTGGCTATATGACATGGATGTGATCCACTATGGTCGCACCAATACATATGTCTTTAGCCAAGATGGGCAAAAGATTAGGTTGAAACCTACCCTACCCAAGGAGCTTAGAGCCTCAACCAATAAGGGTAAGATAGAATAAACCATGTCTAGTACACCTACCATCCAACTTATCCATCCTCAAGCCTTCACTAAGGAAATCCAAGCGACCCAACCTATCTATTCCTTAGTCTTTAAGGAACCCAACCCTGACCAAGAGGACAAGCCACCCTCTGAGATAGAAGCCCTCCTCTTAGACTATAGTGAGTTAACCCCAAAGGAACTACCCATAGGCTTACCCCCTCTTAGAGACATCCAGCATAACATAGACCTTGTCCCAAGCTCGACCTTACCTAACCTACCCCATTATAGGATGAGCCCCACTGAACAAGAAGAACTTAAGAAACAGGTAGATGACCTCCTATCTTAGGGACACATTAGGCAAAGCCTAAGCCCTTGCGCAGTCCCAGCCCTTCTTACCCCAAAGAAGGATGGTAGCTGGCGCATGTGTATTGACTGTAGGGCTATCAACAAGATAACTGTGAAATCTATGTTCCCTATCCCAAGACTAGATGACATGCTAGATCTCCTTGTAGGATCCAAATGGTTTAGCAAACTTGACCTTAGGAGTGGTTATCACCAAGTAAGGATAAGGTTAGGGGATGAGTGGAAGACCGCCTTCAAAACAAAGGATGGTCTATATGAGTGGTTGGTTATGCCCTTCGGGCTAACCAATGCCCCCTCAACCTTTATGAGACTTATGACCCAAGTGCTTAGACCATATATAGGTAAATTCCTAGTAGTCTACTTTGATGACATCCTGATATACAGTAAGACTAAGGAAGAACACCTAGAACATTTAAGGAAGACCCTTGACCTACTCAGGACTGAGAAGCTATACATCAACCTAAAGAAGTGCTCTTTCCTCTCTCATAAGGTTGTCTTCCTAGGGTTTATTGTCTCTGAGTTAGGATTACAAGCTGATCCTACTAAGATCCAAGCCATCATAGACTGGCCTGAACCTAAGAACCTCACTGAAGTTAGGATTTTCCATGGCCTAGCTACTTTCTACCTTAGGTTCATCAAGAACTTTAGCTCCATAGTTGCCCCCAATCACCAGTTGCATGAAACAAGGTGATTTTGCCTGGACCAAGTTTGCCAGTCAAGCTTTTGAAGAACTCAAGTCTAGGATGACCTCTGCCCTAGTTCTTAGGCTCCCAGACTTCAGGAAAGTCTTTGAGGTCGATTGTGATGCCTCTAGCATAGGTATAGGTGGGACCCTCAATGAAGAAGGTCACCCAATTGCCTTCTTCTGGCCTTCTTCAATGAAAAACTGAATGAAGCCAGGCAGAAATACTCGACTTAGGATAAAGAGTTCTATGCTGTAGTCCAGACCCTTAGACACTTTAGACACTACCTTATCCATAATGAGTTCGCCCTTCATAGTGATCATCAAGCCCTCTCTTATTTAAGTGCTCAAAAGAAACTTAACTTTAGGCATGCTAAATGAGTAGAATATCTTCAACAGTTTACCTTTGTGCTTAAACATAAATCTGGAATTGAAAATAAGGTAGCTGATGCTTTGAGTAGAGTTACTTTGCTTATTAATAAACTACATGTTGAACTTATTGGCTTTGATCACATGAAATCTACTTATATTGATTGTCCTGATTTTTCTGCTATATATCATGATCTGAGTTTAGACGTCCATAGCCATTCTTTGTATACCCTTAGGGATGGGTACCTATTTCTTGGTCCGACACTTTGTGTGCCCAAGACTTCTATCCGGGACTTCCTAGTTTGGGAAATCCATGGAGGGGGGTCTGCTGGACACCACGGACGAGATAAGACCCTAGCCTTGGTAGGGGAACGGTTCTTTTGGCCGAACCTATATAAGGATGTGGCCAAGATAGTTAGACACTCCAAGACTTGCCAAACCACTAAGGTTCAGAAACATAACTTTGGGCTTTACACATATGGACTTCATCTTAGGTTTACCTAGAACCCCCTCTAAGTATGACTCTATCTTTGTGGTTGTAGATAGGTTTACCAAGATGGCCCACTTCCTACCTTGCAGGAAAACTTCAGATGCTTCCTATATTGCCCGCCTATTCTTTAAGGATGTAGTTAGACTTCATGGGACCCCTCTTACCATAGTGACTGATAGGGACACTAGGTTTGTTAGCCACTTTTGGAGAACCCTATGGAAACTTCTAGGCACAACTCTGAAGTTATCCACTACCTATCATCCCCAGACGGATGGTCAGATAGAAGTGGTCAACAGATCACTTGGGAGTATTCTTAGGAGCCTAGTTGGGGAGCACCCTGGCAATTGGGACAAACTATTGCCCACTACCGAGTTCTCATACAACAGTGTGCCTAATCGAACCACTGGTCTATCCCCCTTTCAAGCCAACTTAGGGTATCAGCCAAATAAGCCCATAGACCTCTTACCTACACCTAGGCATTTCCATGTTTCTATACCTACTAGGGACTTAGCTTTTCATGTTTCACAGCTTCATCATGAATTGTATAATACTATCTTGGAATCTGTTAATCATTATCGTGATGATGCTAACAAAACACGTCGAGAAAGGGCATTCTCTATAGGTGATCAGGTGATACTACGAGTCCGCGAGGAGCGCATCCAAGGGCACAGACGCAAGCTGGATGCTAAAGGGATCAGTCCTTTCAAGATCACGGGGAAGATCAACAGCAACGCCTACATTCTAGATCTGCCACCCGACTTGGGGATCCCAACCACTGTCAACGTAGAGGATCTCACACTCTACCACGAGCCACTTCCCACCTTGGAGCCTGACGACGGCCGCGAGCTAGCCATCGACACCATCTTGGAAGACCAGACTCGACTCACACATGACGAGGTGAAAGTCTTTTACCGAGTCTGCTACACTTCTGGTGAGGAGGTTTGGCTTCCTGAGGCTGAGCTTGTTCAAGCCAACCCAGAGTTGCTCCAAGGGTACAAGAATAATTCTCCGGAGGAGAATTTTTCCCACCCGAGGACAAATGATGGGGGGCCAAGACCAGCTCCGAGGAGGTCCATCAGGGTCCTTGGGAAACCTCTCAGGTATGGGTTTTCCTCATAGGATCCTACTTTCCTTATTTCCATTGCATCGCATCATGATAGGTTAGATCCACCCCCAATCTAACATGTAGTTACATGTAGGTTTTACCTTCCTGTTTAAATAAAATGTCGCATCATGGTTGGTTAGAAGTATAGCACGTGTATTTGGACCTACAATGCATAGGCAACATTCAGCTCACAACCCACTCACCTAGTGAGCTCCAAGAAAGGAAAGTTCAGTTTCAACTCAGTTCAAACTTCCACCACTTTGAAGACTTGAGTTAAAGGGGCTTCATAAATCTTCAAACCCCTTGCCAAATCAAGCCATGGGCGCCTCCATCAACATTTAAGTCGGCCAAGAGAAGATCCACCAATCAAGGAATCAATCAATCTTCCACCAATGAAGCAATCATCAAGTTGGCGCCTACCACTTGAAGAAATAATTCAAAATCCTCTCTACATATGGAAGCTTCATGAATGCTCAACCACCCTCCCCTCAAAATTCAAATTTGCGTCAGCCCTTTGGAGTTCAAATTTTGAAATTCTTACCAGGGAGGAGCCGGCCTTAGATGGAAAGCCAACAAATTGCTTGTGCGCCCAATCCATGTAGCCTTTGTGCAATTAATGTTGGGGTATGCCCTTAAGGCTAATGTTTGAGGCCTTGGGATTGTAACAGTATCATATATAAACCTTTGTGTTTATAAAGGCAATGGTTGTTATTCAGTTTGTTACATTGTCTGCTGCAATACATGTGCTTCTGAATAATGTCTCAAAGCTGTTCAGCTTGGCTGACATGCCTTATGTCCTTAGTCGAGATATCTTGGTGAACATGAGACAGCCTTGATATGGTTAAGACTAATATGTGTTCTAATCTTATAGGATGCTTCGAGCATGGAATAAGATGTAGACTCATGGGTACATTGGATGTACTGGACAGACCCTACTAGGATATTCAATTGCTTGTCACAATGTGAATAATCCTTGATTGCGACAAGTGGCACATTTCCTCTGACTTGAGATCACTTGTGTTTTCTAAATGATGATTGTCATTGTTTTGAGATAGTTCAATATCATTTGAAACATAATGGTTATAGACTATCTTGGATGGTGAGCTTGAATCAGGTTAGGGCACTAGTGATAGATATAGGATTGCCGTCTCCTTGTTTAAGGAGTGTGATGTTCTAAAGGGCCCCCCTGGATGAGATGATTGAGAAAGTGTATGGCCATACCCAGATGACTATGTTCATCTGATCTAATCATGCTCATCATATTGGAGCTACAAGCTTGACACGCTTGTCCAATAAGAACATCCAGTGGCAAAGGAAATTTGCATGCCTTGTGAATTGGATTCACACTTGTGCTGTGGTTTGGGTGTAGTCTTGGAAGACTCTTTCCTTTATATCGAGAGACAGTGATGTGTTGCTAGATACCCCTCACTGATCGTGATGACGTGAGTTATCGTTACCGACATTAAAGGAAACCCTCAGGGTCGCACAAATTGATGATATGGCTTACTTAAGTCAGATCGTGTGGACTGAATTATTTGGGTTCAGTTTAAAGGGATTTAATCTCTGATTGTGAGTGAGATCTGGTCTGATCATGTTTGATTGATTAGGGCTTGAGATCGGTAAGCTTCGATCGAGAGAATAGATGCTAGATCGGTGAGATCAGGAGCATCAAGAGATGAACGGTTAGATCTGGAGCCTTAGGGTTTAATTATGATCTAGACCAGAGGGCTTGGTTTAATTTGGTATTTGAACCAAATTTAATTGAACCAGCTCATTACTTGAGCGCATGGTTCAATAGATCAGAGATTTGCGCTTGGGTAAACTCATGGGCGCATGAGGAGAAGTGGTTTACTAATTTTAGAAGCCATGACTTCTAAATCGTGACCACGCCTCACGTTGAGGTTATCATGCTCTATTCTCGCCTCTCTTTTGCTTTTTCGGCGCTTCCTTGGGTGGCGACTTCTTCACGCATTGGAGAAGGATTCGAAAAAGGAGAGAACTCTCATCTCATTCCCTTCAACCGATCAAGGACCTTTTGAAGAGCTTTGCTAGCACAAAGATTCAAAGGAGCAAGCCATATTCGTTTGTGTGCGTCACCTTTGGAGAAGGAACATTTGCGCCTTTCCTTCCAAGGCACCATCCGATCGATGGCAATGGTATGAATCTAATCTGATTTATACATTATAAGGAGTTGATCACATGAACTTACATTCGATCTTTTGAAACCCTAAGATTCCGCTAGAAAATTTTGTTGCGCCTCCTATTAGGGTTTTCCCCCTTTTTGTTCTAGGGGACTTTCAATTGGTATCAGAGCTAGTTGATGCATGTTCATATGATTGCTTCATGTTACTGTGTGATCCTTATTTGCGATGCATAGATCTAATTGTCATCACATGCGAAACTACATGCTAGTTTGTTTTAGATGTTGGCGCATGTGTATTTTTCATGTTTATGTTGGCGCTTGTTAAAGTCTTTGTTTTGTCAAAAACTTGTATCATGCGCGCTCCACATTAGATCCAAGGCCTTACTTTAAACCCTTAGACGGGTTATTAGGGTTGAAGTCATCCCCTAGGTTAGATCCAGATAGTTTGATCAGACCATCTGACAGCCTTGATGGGTTGACCAGATAGCACCTGTGCGCAAGCACCTGGTGGCTATAGGTCGACTGCAGACAGGCGTGTAGCGATGTCTGGTTGAGACAACTAATGAACGCACATGAGTTAGGCCCGGGGTCACACCCGCTTGCCAGACCTCATAGTGGTCGTTCAGCCCTGGCGCATGCATAGTTGACCACTGGGTCAACTCAAGTCAGTTACGACTTGGTGCATGCAAGGGCAATGGATCTGACTAGGCTGGATGAGTGGATCCCTAGTAATGGACCGTTGTAAGGTAGTAGGGCATATAAGGAAAATAAAATTGATGCCAATGGGGTTTTTCCAAAAATTTTATTTTCTTGAAAGGATCACTTATTTGATTGTGGCATATGCTTGTTTATTTATTCTTATGTGGGCTGCCCATGTTAAATGTGTGCTGTGCTGGGGCCTGCGTGCCTGTATTAAATTTGTAAATTAATTTTTATTGTGATCTGCGTATCACATTGTATTTAATTTATAAAGTGTAATTGACCTGCGTGTCAATCTTGTCTAGATAGATTAATTTGTAAGTTAATCAGACAAGAGCACAGAGCACACTTCGCAGAGGCGCATGCAGCAGTGGCTTGACCAGGTGGGAGGTCTAGGGTTCAACCCTAGGACAGGCGCATTTTCCTGGTGGGCGCACCTGAGCTGCAGATGGCGCTTGGGCCCTGGTTTGGGCCAAATGAGCAGCAAAAGTCCCATGAAGAAAAGCAAGTGAAGACTTAAGTTAATTAAGGTCTTACTTAGGCTATGGGCTTTTACCACATAAGATCCATGCTTTCTTTTATTGATTATATAAGTAGAACAGCATGATTTATTTATCTTCTGCTATCACCATAGGAATTGCATGATAGTGAAGAAGATAAAAGACCGTTAAAATCCAACGCTAAAATATCAAGCTCGTAAGCCTTCTGACGCGAAACCTCACTGTTCTGATTATCGTTGGAGCCGTGTTGTACCCACTCAGTGGGCACGTCCATCTATCTTCAGACGGTGCTGGATTACACCTGCGTGTTACAGAGAAGGGATTTATCGCTTCTCGTTGCTCAGCATAGCACGTGGTGGTCCAGGGAGTAGGTCGGGTTAGCTTGACCATGTAGGCTACATATGTGGCGCATATGGTAGCACATGGAGGCAGCCATCTGTGGGGTCAGAGACTGTGTTGTACCAACTCAGTTGGCACAGTCTGCTGGATTGCCCAGATGAAGGGGAATCGCACGGGTTGGCGATTGGCTGGGACAGCCTACCAGAGATTAGTGCTTGTACTCTCTGTGCATCTTATCTCGCCTGAGCGGGATGCGGAGACCAAGTATGAAATCTGGATCCCATCTCACTAAAAGAGTTCTACTCTTTCGGGCTGTTTTTGCTGGATTTTTTCAGCCAGATAAAATAGTGAGAAAAGAATCTTTCTTAAGTCCTGGATTGATTCTGAACATTGATACTGACCTTGCTGTTCTTGCATTGTTGTAGATTCCTGCAGCAACGAACACCATGAACTTCAATGTGCGATCCCTACTGGAAAGGGAGAAGTTTGCTGGGCCGAACTTCTCAGACTGGTTCGGACACCTTAAGATTGTTCTTAAGGCAGAGAGGAAACTGTATGTCCTCGAGACGGCGATACCGCCTCAGCCCGCTCCGAACGCCGCAAGGGCGGTTCGGGAAGCTTATGAAAAGCACGTCAATGATAGCATTGATGTCGCTTGCCTGATGCTAGCGTCTATGACGCCACCGCTGCAGCGTCAGCATGAGGATATGTCGGCTATAGAGATTATAGCGAACCTCAAGATGCTGTATGCTGCACAGGCGAGGACAGAACGCTATAATCTGACAAAGCTGTTCTTCCAGAGCAAACTGGCTGAAGGGAGCCCAGTGGGAGCTCACGTGCTCAAGATGATTGGGCACAAGGAGGCTCTAGAGAAACTGGGGCATACCATCAATCAGGAGCTTGCTGTAGACATTATTCTGCAGTCTCTCCCGCCCTCTTTCGATGCGTTCATCATTAACTTTAATATGAACAAAATCGACTGTACTCCGGCAGAGCTGCTGAATATGCTCTTGACTACTGAGGAGACTCTGAAGGGAAAGCCTTCGACCTCTGTCCTAATGATTCCTTCTAGGAACAAGAAGAAGGGGAAGAAGGGCAAGGCCCCTGTCAAGAGTTACAGCAAGGCTCTGAAGCAAAAAGTTAAGCGGTCAAAGGAATACAGATGTTTTCACTGTGGCCAGCTGGGTCACTGGAAAAAGGACTGTAAAGCGCTCCAAGGAGATAAGAGGGGAAGCTTTGCTTCTGGCTCAGGTATTTATGTGACGGAAGTCATGATATCCTCTTCTTCTATTTCATGGGTGTTGGACACTGCATGTGGAGTTCACATTTGTTCAAATGTACAGGAACTCAAGAGAAGAAGACAGGTGGGACAGCATGAGGTGGACCTACGAGTTGGAAACGGGGCATGGGTTGCTGCTGTTGCTGTAGGAGACTATTTCATCTCATTACCATCTGGACTTGTATTGGAACTAGACAATTGTTACTTTGTTCCCAGCATTACTAAAAATATTATCTCCATTCCTGCTCTTGTCAGGAAGGGATTTTCCTTTGAATGCAATATTTCAAAGTGTGTTCTTTCTTTAGATAATATTGTTTATGCTACTGGTTCAATTAACAATGGGTTATTCATGTTGGACATGGAATGTTCTATACACAATATTGATAATAAGAAAGCCAAATATGCTGATGACAGCACCTTGCTATAGCATAGTCGTTTAGGCCATATTAACAAGAAACGCATTAAGCGGTTGCATGATTATGGACTGCTGGGATCATTCTCCTATGAGGAGATTGATACATGCAAAGCTTGTTTAATGGGTAAAATGACGAAGTCACCTTTTCCCCACAAAGGTCAAAGGGCTTCAGGTTTACTTGACCTTATACACAGTGATGTGTGTGGGCCATTTAGTAAACATGCCAGAGGTGGCTATCAATACTTCATCACCTTCACTGATGATTTCAGTAGGTACGGGTATGTCTATCTGATGAGACATAAGAGTGAATCTTTTGACAAGTTCAAAGAATTCAAGAATGAAGTACAGAATCAGCTAGGCCGACTTATCAAGGCACTTCGTTCTGATCGAGGTGGAGAATACCTAAGTCGAGAGTTTACTGACTATCTGAAGGAGTGTGGGATTATCTCACAGCTCACTCCGCCAGGAACACCGCAATGGAATGGTGTGTCCGAGAGGAGAAATAGAACGTTACTTGATATGGTTCGTTCTATGATGAGTCAGGCTCCTCTTCCTTACTCCTTTTGGGGATTTGCACTGGAGACAGCTGCAAAGGTACTAAACCGAGTGCCATCCAAGGCAGTTTCAAAGACGCCATATGAGTTATGGTATGGGAAACAGCCGAGCTTAACATTTATCAGGATCTGGGGCTGCGAGGCTTATGTCAAAAAGCTCGCCTCTGGGAAACTAGAGAGCAGATCTGAGAAATGTATCTTTGTCGGTTACCCTAAGGAAACTAAGGGTTATTATTTCTACGATCCCAAAGAGAACAAAGTATTTGTTGCTCGGACGGCCATATTTCTTGAGAAGGAGTATCTTCTGCAAGAGGCCAGTGGGAGAAAAATAAAGCTGGATGAGAATCCAGAAGAAGGACAAAGTAGTCAAGCACAGTTGGATGAGCCTGAGCCGGTAGATCAGGTTATTGAACAACCTGAGGCTCAGATATCACGGGAACCGCGAAGATCGGGAAGGATCCGTCGACAGCCTGAGCGCTATGACGGAGTCTACATCATTAATAATGATGAACCCCTCACTTATGCGGATGCGGTCAGTGGACCGGACTCAGCGAGATGGCTTGAAGCTATGCGCGCCGAGATGGACTCCATGTCAGATAACCAAGTCTGGGATTTGGTTGATCCGCCTCCGGGAGTTATCCCTATAGGCTGTAAATGGATCTTCAAGAAGAAGATTGATATGGATGATAACGTGGTTACCTATAAAGGCAGGCTAGTTGCGAAAGGTTTCAAACAAATCTACGGGATAGATTATGATGAAACTTTCTCACCTGTAGCCATGTTTAAGTCTATTCGGATTCTTTTCGCGATAGCAGCATATTATGATTATGAGATCTGGCAAATGGATGTGAAGACAGCTTTCCTTAATGGAAATCTGGATGAGGATGTGTATATGACACAACCAGAAGGTTTCACTAATCCATCAGATCGTCATAAAATATGCAAGTTAAAGAAGTCTATTTATGGACTTAAACAAGCATCAAGAAGCTGGAATATTCGTTTTGATGAATCAGTCACTGAATTTGGTTTCATCAAGAACGAGGATGACCCGTGTGTATATAAGAGGTTTAGTGGGAGCGTGATTACTTTCCTAGTCCTCTACGTCGATGATATCTTGATCATTGGAAACGATATTCCTGAAATGCATGCGGTTAAGGCATGGTTAAGGAAATGTTTTCAGATGAAAGATCTTGGAGAAGCAGCCTATATATTAGGTGTGAAGATCTACAGGGATAGATCTAAGAGGCTTCTCGGGCTGTGCCAGAGTACTTACATCGATAAAGTCCTGGAGAGATTTCATTTAGAGAATTCTAAAAGAGGATATCTTCCAGTCAGACATGGTCTGAATCTTTCGAAGAGTCAGTGTCCACAAACACAGACTGAGAAAGATGAAATGGACAATACGCCTTATGCTTCGGCTATTGGGTCCATAATGTATGCGATGTTGTGTACTCGCCCAGACGTCGCTTACGGGTTAAGCGTGACCAGTCGTTTCCAAGGTAATCCAGGTATGGCGCACTGGATTGCAGTCAAGAACATTTAAAATATCTGCGGAGGACCAAAGATATGTTCTTGATATATGGTGGTCAGGAAGAACTCAGTATTGAAGGATATACTGATGCTTCGTTCCAGTCTGACCAGGATGATTTCCGATCGCAATCAGGCTATATTTTTAGCTTGAATGGAGGAGCGGTGATGTGGAAGAGTTTCAAACAGTCAATCGTTGCTGATTCCACAACAGAAGCCGAGTATGTTGTAGCCTCGGAAGCATCCAAGGAGGCAGTATGGATTCGTAAGTTCGTGAGAGAACTTGGTGTTGTTCCTTCGAGTGCAGATCCTTTGGTTATCTTCTGTGATAACACTGGAGCAATCGCACAAGCAAAGGAACCACGGTCGCACCAGAAGTCCAAGCACATACAGAGGCGGTTTCACTTGATCAGGGAGATCATAGATCGTGGCGAGATCAAAGTCTGCAAGGTTCATACAGATGACAATCTGGCAGACCCGCTTACTAAGCCTCTGGCGCAGCAGAAGCATGAGAAGCACTGTAATAATATGGGTTTGAGATTTCTCAACCATTAGATTAAGTGCAAGTAGGAGATTGTTGGGGTATACCCTTAAGGCTAATGTTTGAGGCCTTGGGATTGTAACAGTATCATGTATAAACCTTTGTGTTTATAAAGGCAATGGTTGTTATTCAGTTTGTTACATTGTCTGCTGCAATACATGTGCTTCTGAATAATGTCTCAAAGCTGTTCAGCTTGGCTGACCTGCCTTATGTCCTTAGTCGAGATATCTTGGTGAACATGAGACAGCCTTGATATGGTTAAGACTAATATGTGTTCTAATCTTATAGGATGCTTCGAGCATGGAATAAGATGTAGACTCATGGGTACATTGGATGTACTGGACAGACCCTACTAGGATATTCAATTGTTTGTCACAATGTGAATAATCCTTGATTGCGACAAGTGGCACATTTCCTCTGACTTGAGATCACTTGTGTTTTCTAAATGATGATTGTCATTGTTTTGAGATAGTTCAATATCATTTGAAACATAATGATTATAGACTATCTTGGATGGTGAGCTTGAATCAGGTTAGGGCACTAGTGCTAGATATAGGATTGTCGTCTCCTTGTTTAAGGAGTGTGATGTTCTAAAGGGCCCCCCTGGATGAGATGATTGAGAAAGTGTATGGCCATACCCAGATGACTATGTTCATCTGATCTAATCATGCTCATCATATTGGAGCTACAAGCTTGACACGCTTGTCCAATAAGAACATCCAGTGGCAAAGGAAATTTGCATGCCTTGTGAATTGGATTCACACTTGTGCTGTGGTTTGGGTGTAGTCTTGGAAGACTCTTTCCTTTATATCGAGAGACAGTGATGTGTTGCTAGATACCCCTCACTGATCGTGATGACGTGAGTTATCGTTACCGACATTAAAGGAAACCCTCAGGGTCGCACAAATTGATGATATGGCTTATTTAAGTCAGATCGTGTGGACTGAATTATTTGGGTTCAGTTTAAAGGGATTTAATCTCTGATTGTGAGTGAGATCTGGTCTGATCATGTTTGATTGATTAGGGCTTGAGATCGGTAAGCTTCGATCGAGAGAATAGATGCTAGATCGGTGAGATCAGGAGTATCAAGAGATGAACGGTTAGATCTGGAGCCTTAGGGTTTAATTATGATCTAGACCAGAGGGCTTGGTTTAATTTGGTATTTGAACCAAATTTAATTGAACCAGCTCATTACTTGAGCGCATGGTTCAATAGATCAGAGATTTGCGCTTGGGTAAACTCATGGGCGCATGAGGAGAAGTGGTTTACTAATTTTAGAAGCCATGACTTCTAAATCGTGACCACGCCTCACGTTGAGGTTATCATGCTCTATTCTCGCCTCTCTTTTGCTTTTTCGGCACTTCCTTGGGTGGCGACTTCTTCACGCATTGGAGAAGGATTCGAAAAGGAGAGAACTCTCATCTCATTCCCTTCAACCGATCAAGGACCTTTTGAAGAGCTTTGCTAGCACAAAGATTCAAAGGAGCAAGCCATATTCGTTTGTGTGCGTCACCTTTGGAGAAGGAACATTTGCGCCTTTCCTTCCAAGGCACCATCCGATCGATGGCAATGGTATGAATCTAATCTGATTTATACATTATAAGGAGTTGATCACATGAACTTACATTCGATCTTTTGAAACCCTAAGATTCCGCTAGAAAATTTTGTTGCACCTCCTATTAGGGTTTTCCCCCTTTTTGTTCTAGGGGACTTTCAATTAATGGCTGAAATTCTTTCTTATCTTTGCTTAGGCGCCTAGGGGGAAATGACACATGTAACCCCTAGTTGCCTTGCCTATATATTGTAGCCCTCATGCATCATATGCATTAGCATGTAATGAAATTTGTCGAGTAGTTTCTAACAAATTGTAGTCTCTCGGTGCTTGTGTCACCAAGTCTCCTCCTCTCCCTCTATTTGCATCTTCCATCCTCCACTTCCACCCTTACATCCCTTCCATGCCGTGAGCATCATCCCTCCTTAGCGACGCCGAAGCATCACCACTTGAAGGAATCCATCAAGCCGAGATCATCTTGAAGGAACTTGGAGGCCGAGACTTACTTGAAGAAGAATCCCATAAGCTAAGTATTCTTTCACCTTGTGGTTCTCTCTTTTCTCCTCAAGTTCAAATCCTACACTAAGTTTTGAATCTTGTAGGGGTTGGCGCTTGAACTTTGGACCCTTTTGGCGCATCTCTCTTCTCCACCCCTCCATCATATTAGTTTAGTCTTAAATATTGTCTAGGCAAGAGAACTTGGAGGCTTAACCTCCCTCTTGCACCTTTTGATTGTAAAGCTTTAATATTTTCTTTAAACAACTCACCCACACCTGTGTGGGATTGCTGGAATGCCTGTGTGTAACCGACATATTCCATCAGAGTAGGACTGGTGAAGAACGGGAAGGTGTCCCCTTCTATTCTCAAGGGGTCCACTGTAAGTGCTCTTTAAAATTCCAGTATTTTCCTTCAGCAATTTATTTCAGCAAGTAGATTAATTTCGGCTTTTCTTATAAAAATTACAAAAACACCTATTTTCTAAATCCGTTATTTAATCTCGGTTTTCTCTATTATCCCTATTACAAAAATCTTTAAAAAAAAAAATCGTTGTTTGCATGATTTGTGTCTTGAGCCCACATCATCCAAAGATGTGCCTTCTGAAATTTTCCTACACAATTTTTTTAAGTACATAAGGCTCAGACCAAAAATAGTCTCTTGCTTTAAAAAGAAATGATAGAAAATATTTTTTTGAAAGAAAAATCAGAGATGTCATCAGTGGTCCAAAGAAGGTGCCGGTGGAAAGAGCTGATGTGGAATAGATGATGGTGCCGAAAGTAGAGTGATGATGAGTAGTCTCCAGTGGCTAGTTGGAGATTTCAGTCTTTAAGGCAAAGTTGTCGGCTGGTGGGTTGCGAGAGATAATGCTGCATAAAAAAAATTAGAGTCAATAATGAATATTATGCTGCAAAAATAAATAAAATCAATGGAAACAGAGGCAATAGAAGAAGTAAGAGGTTGTTGGTGGTAGAATCCAGTGTCGACGGCTGGAAACAGTGGTGTCAAAGGTAGCTGGAGTGGTAGTGGTTGGGTTGGCTAGAGGTGCTACAAATTTGGAGAAGAAGCTGTAGGTGTCCGAGGATAGTAGAGCAGCCTGATTCAGTTATGAAAAATAGCTATATTCAAGAATAAGATTTAATGATCCATAAAGAATATAGACAGAACCACGAAGTAGAATAAAACTTGTTCTTTCTGGGTGTATGAAAATTAAAGGATTAAAATCTATCAGGAATTTATGGTATTAGCAGAAAGAGGGCTACTCAGATTTCTAAATGAAAAACTGCACAGAAGTTAATCAGATACCAAAAGTTGCTATGTCTTTTAGGTTGGTCCATGAACTTTAAAATTCAATAAAAATATCCAAATAATAGAAAAAGATGAGTAGTTCATGTTTGTGCCAAAGATAAAAAATTTTCCCAACCTAATTTCTTAAAATCACAGCGAGAAGACACCTAATCATATAAGCATAATGCAGATTCAAATTTACGAGCGTGAAATTACTTACGGCAGTGCCGTAATATACACAAAATTCTCGGCTCAAAAATAGGATGGAATTACGGCACCGTAAAACTGGTTATGGCCCTGTCGTAAAAATCACCATACTTTCTGGTCAAAACGAACCAAAAATACTGTACCGTGAAAATGATTACAGTACCACCGTAAAAGCCAAAAACCTTTCGGATAAGAAAACACTCAAAATTACGGCACGTGAAATTGAAAATGGTCAGAAATTACGGTACCATAAAATTGGTTACGGTAGTGCCATAAATATCAGTTAATTCTCAGGAAAGAAATCAACCCAAATTACGGCTCGTGAAAAAGATTACGGCAGTGCCGTATTTTGCGCAAAGTTCAATTTTCGCTGAAAAAAAAAAGAAAAATTAATTCTAAAAATAAACTAAGACAAAAGAAACTTAGCAAAGTAAGAGTGCTTGGGTTGCCTCCCAAGAAGTGCTAATTTTAAGGTCATTAGCTTGACCAAAACTCAAACATCATGGCGAAGCAGGTGGATCAGTACCATAGTAAATAGCATACAATTTTATGCATTTCTATTGTCTTGAAAGTTTAGCCACTAATCCTAACATCCAAAATTTCATGTAAATCACAATCAGCGTGGCTTTCTCAAATATGCAGAAATCAAAATCAAAATTTTCAATTCCTCACAAAGGATATTCAATAATCTTCATATATTTATCAAAAAACAAAATCATTAGTCCTTTCTTCAAATTTATATCTTCAATTGCAATAGGACTTTGATCAAAAGATGCAAGTATTGGATCATCAAAATAGTCTTCTTGTCTCACATTTGATTCTTCAATAAAGCATAATTTTTCAAATAAATCAGTAGAAATGGGAAAAGCATCAAAGTGAGATTCATCAGTGTTTGTAATATTCAAATCATTTTCCAGTTCCTCATGCACTTCATCAATTTCAAAATTACTAACAAAATCATAGTAAGATTTTTCTAAATCAGTCCCCTCATATCCTTTATCAGATTTAACCACAAATAATATATCATCACAAGAATTAGTTTCATAACTATCACTAGAATCAAGAGGGGATTTTTCAGAATCAATTTCATCAAACTTTTCCACAAATAAATTATCTAATGAATCAATTTTACAATCATCAAAATTAGAGTGAGATTCATGAATATTCACATAAGGCTCAATCTCAAAACAATTATAATTAGAGGGGGAATTTTCTAAATTAATTTTCTTAGTTTCCAAATCAAACTCAAATAAAGAAGCTTGTTGTGCTAACTAAGTTTCTAAAATTTTCTTTTGAGCTATTAAAGATTCTGCTTGAGAAGCAAGCTGAGTAATTATCCCTTTAAGATCTTCAATTTCTTTACTTCGATTTGTCATGATTTGAATTTGATTTGTCATGAATTTTTCAAGCATGGGTTTTAACCTAGAATTTTTTGTATCCTCAAAGTATGGTTCAGATGATTTGGAGGAGTTAAAATTTGGCAATCAGAAGTATAATGATCAAAACATCCACAAATATCACCAATAATAGAACAATAAGATGTCCTAGAAGGATGCATATAAGAGTGTAATTTCAATTTATCTTCAAGAGTGCACAATGAATCAACTTCATACTTACCTTGTGGCATGTATATCTCACCTCTTTCAGTTGCCCATGAGTAGTGATTAAAAGACATATTTTCAAATTTATCAAGAACAGAAAGATTATCCAACACCAATCAATTAATTTTTTTTTCAGAATATATAGAAAATATAAAACACAAGCAAATTCACAAATTTCTGAAATTACAGTTCTGTCACAACTTGTGAAAATCCAAAACCTGCAAAAAAAACAAAGTTAAATAAAAAACAAATAAAACTTAGTCTAGCAATACTAACAACTATTTTGATATTAACAAAACTAAGGTCCCCGGCAACGGCGCAGAAAACTTGTTGTAGTCCGCAAGTGCACGGATACTCGAAGTAATAAAGAAAGATATCGAACCACAGAGACCTTATTGTTAAGTACCAAATAGTTGTATTCTTACTAGCTAAGCAACCGAATAATAGCAAAGCACTGATCGAAAACACACGAAATAGATAATTAGAGAGAAATTGGGACTAGGGTTTCATCCACCTTAATTTTAATGACTAGATATGAATAAAAGGTTGTCAGACTAATTTTATCATGATTAAAATATAATTTGCTTCATAAAAGGATTATCTCACTTTTGTGCAAAAAATCATATAGGGACCGATCCTCGCTTTCGCGCAAGATCTATCCCAAGCTAAAATTAAGTAAATCATCAATCAAAGAACTCAAGGATCACTTTCGTGCATCCGAATCCTAAGTTGATTATCTCAAGTAGAATCTCAAGGAGCACTTTCGTGCATCCAAGTCTCAACACAGGTTCTACTTATGGTTCTCCAACGCTCCGATCCTCACTTTCAAGCAAGATCTTCACGTTTAATAAAATAACTCAATCCTAGATTCAAATTATCAAACATGACAATTATTCTTCTAAAATCAAGGAATAAGACTAACCTAATTTCTTACGGTGAATTTCTAATATTCAATTTTAGGGTTCCAAGTTCTCATGCAATCACCTTTCAGTCCATATTGCGAAAACTCTAAAACATGCATGATAAAAAGAAAACTATGGAGAATTATAGGCAATCATCACATAAGTAGAATTATCACAATAAAACTATTCTAACAAAATAGAAGTTATCTAGTCATATAAAATCAAGGGGATTACACCCCATGTCCCATAAAGTGTCTAAGCTAGCATGGAAGAAAAAATACAATAAATCATAGTTTAGATTGATCAGAAATCGAAAAGAAGGGAAAATCAACTTTCCAGCACGGCTGTAATGAAAATTACAGTCATAATTTGCTCCAAGAGCCCGCGATGAACAGTGCAGGCGCCTCTTCTTTCGTTGATTTCTCTCCTGACCGAGATCCTTTCCCTCTGAAACTTCTAGGGTATCGTATACTCCTCCAAGCGAAGCTTCCCCTCAAATTTCACGGCCAGAGATGCACTATACGCTTCCCAGTAGCGAAACCTATGGCGGCGGTGAAAAACTTGATTTCTTCCTTGGTAGTGGATGAAAATTAGGGCTTTCGCCCTCGGCGTGTTCTCCTCCTTAGAGGCTCCCTTTTTCCTTCTTACGGCTTTGAATTTGAAGACCTAGATCATCCGCAATCGATCGCGCAAAAATCAGACTTCAATTTGACCGTGAAATCCGTGTTCCATGGTTAGAATTATGGCCGTGGAATCTGTTACAGCACTGCCGTATTTTCTTTAAGTTCTTATGTACAGGATTTGACCAGAATTACAGTACTGTGGAAATGATTACGACAGTGCCGTAATTTTTGGAAATCTCTCGGGTCAGAAGTCGCTTCAAAATACGGCACCGTGATTTTAGTTATGGCAGTGCCGTAATTTCGGTGAAACTTTCTGTATACAATCATCCCAAAATATGGCAGTGCTCCGATATTACAGTAGTACTCAAAATTACGGTACCGTAATATGAATTATGGCACTGCCGTATTTGGTATGTGGCTTCGATTTGCGTGAAATTTGTCATGTAACCTCTTCTTGATGATGGGAATTCTTCTATGTATCTGATTTTGCTTGAAAACGCATTAAAATCGTGCATTTTTACCAGAAAATCATCAAAAACCAAAATAGAAGTAGATTCTGCAATATTTGATGAAAAGGGCATGAAAATAAGCAAAGTAGTATAAATGTGACACAAAAAGAGTAATGAAATGACAGAAAATATACTATAAATTTTTTTTTTCATCAAAGAACACTGTAGTATGTGATAGAGTTATACCTTGCTTGTGTAATTTCCGGAGTGTTGTCGATGATGAAGACGATCAAGTGCTCGTCCTCTGTAGTCATGCACACAATGACTGTCTCGAGACTCCTCCACTCCACGCACTTGCTAGCTTCGGGAGAAGAGATCCACGCCTAGGGAGAGGTTCTTGTTGCTTCCGCCAATCACCAGAGAGATGCGCCAACAAGCTGTCCACAAGCAGCCGCAAGGAGTGGGCAGCACTCCCACTTGCGCCAGTTGATGAGGAGGAAGATGGAGATGATAACTGAAGAGAGGGGGAGCCTCTTCCACTCGCAAGTCTTCCTTAGAAACCTTGTTGCCCTTCAATCTTCTCCTATCTCCAATCACCAAGGAAGATGACGGCCGAGAGGAAGATGGAGGTGGCGGCCAAGAAGCGCGAGGCAGCTAGGGTTTGAGATGGAGGGGGCGGCTAGGGCTTGGGCGAATAAACACTTGCATGAACCTCTACCCATGCACCTATGCCCTCTTATTTATAGAGTTTTGTGTGGGCCCCCATAAGTTAAGTTATAAATAAATATATTTATATTTAAACACTTAAGTCGCAAGTAGCCCCTGCAACTTATCGTGCGATTAAATATGAAAATAAATATTCATATTTGCGCACAAGTTGCGAGTCCCTTTTAAGTTACGTTTTAATCAAGTCATAAAAGTTTCCAAATAACTCTGGAACTAAAACACGAATTTTGACCCTTCGATTAGAACCAATCTATTGAGGTCACCCAAAAGTCCACCAAGGTCACCGAAGGTCAACCAAGGTTACTTGTAGGTCAAAATGCAACTAACCTCTATAAAACCATCTCAGTCTCATCGGATGCGTCCAAGACGCATGGGACTCCCAAATAGATCCGAATCAACTACAGATTTGATCTGAGGCTATCCGATCAATACGGAATCTCTAACGTCTAGGTGTGCGACCCTATAGGTTCTTTTGACATTGGTAGTGATGACTAAATCATCACAAGCAATGAGTGGCACCTAGCAGTACATCATTGCTATCCAAGTCATCATAATAAGTGTCACTATCAACAACCTCTAAACTGTGACAAAGTGAAAGTACAAAATTGTCCTTTTTCTAGACTGATGTCCAGATTGGGCAAGCGTGTCACACTTGTTAACCACAATATTATGGCATGACTAAATTAGGTTCTCACCTGGGTATGGCCATACACTTTCAGTCATCTACAAAGGGCGCCATGGACATCATGCTTCCCCACAAGGAAGGGGAAAATCCTTTCTTGTCACATTGTATCTCTCCTATGGCTCATGATGCGCCCAATGACAACCGTTATGAGATCCCTTTTACGGCAAAATGTTAAGTTGTATCAAAGTGCCTCATTCACCATATAGAGATACCAATGCCCTCAAGTCTAGGAAAATTGTAACTCTATCACTGTGGTCTTCATCTTGTGACACTAAGATGAATCCTCACAGTGGGTCAGTCCAGTATATCTCCCTTGATATACCTATATGCCTACGTTAGCAACCCGTCCTCAACTAGCGCATATACCAGTCTCGAGTGAATCATAGCTATCCCATATCCACCATGATTCTTGACTGGGGACAAAACTAAGACAAGATAAACATCTATCTCTTTAGGGACATCATACATGCAACTGTACATATGCATAGATGTACACATTTGCATAACAACGACCGTGCCAGAATATCTCATCTATCAAACAGATGTGATACACATATCCCATTGGACCATCCCAAAGGTCCTAGGGCATAAAAACAAACATGCCTTGATGCTTAGTTATTTTCTTCATAGAAACTTTCACGACCGTAGCCGTGAATCACTCACGGGCCATGAGTACTTTCGCCCAACACAGTTTTTCACTTGATTCAGCCTCGAACCAAGTTGAAACTTGAGCAAACTCTGCAGAAACCTTCTTATATGGGTTATGAAGAAATCTTTCAGGGAGAGATGAAGGATCATATTTTTATCTTAGCATATGAAGCATTTCATCCCATCTCTCAATGGGTAGCATATTGTCCCTTTCCATGGTCTATTCAATGTTGGTCCAGTAATATCTTGTAGATCCTTGTAAAAGTAACTTGGTGAACCTAACTTTGCAATGTTCAGGCATGGCAGTTAAATAAAAATAATGCTCAAGTTTTGTTGACCAATCATTAAAATCCTTAGGGTTAAGAGAACCACTAAAGGTAGGGCGTTGGAGTCTAGTGCCCATGGGATGTTTTTAAAACACAATATAATCTTTTTTTAAAAAATATAGCTCCCTAGGATGTCAGTAAATATTTGGGCTAGTCTGAAAAGATGAATCTCAGATAAAACAAACTAGCATGCAAAGCTATAAACAACTAAACATGAAAGCACATAATAAGTTTTTTTCTTTTTTTTTTGTTGCAAATAAATAGCAAATTACTTAACTAACATGCAAACTAAATACCAAGAAATATGAAAGCACGTATTTTTTTTATGCAATGAGCAAAGCAAAGGATCGTGTGGGCAGACAAGAGTGCCCACAAACCTGGTTCTGATACCAAATTGATGCAGGGGGAATCGTGTGAATTATACTACTGATTAAAACTAATTTTGTTTATTTCTTTTTATTTTCAAAAAAAAATCAAAATTTAGGAAAATAGCCAGAAATCCAGGGTAATAAAAATAATTAGTTAGTAAAAGTTGTTATGCCTTGTAGGAAAATTCATAAATCCAAAATTGGAACCAATTAAACCAAGATGTAGAACAAAACTAGCTCTTTTTAACCGTATAGAAATTTGAGTGTGAAGAATTGTCAGGCATGTTGAACATATGCAACGATATAGCTACTCAGATCGGTAAATAAAAACTGCACAGAAATTTGCTAGATTACAAATGTTGCAATGCGTCCTAGGTTGATCTGGTGATTCTTCAATTGAATCAAGTTATCCTATATGTAGAGTGAATGTATTCTTCCTGATCATGTCAGATATCAGGGGTTCAATCAAGCGCAAGAAGAAGACTAATCAGATTAGTTTTTAGAACAATTGCAGGAGTTAATCAGATATGAAATTTTCTTATGTTTTTGAGGTTGATCCATTGTCACTTCAGTTGGATCGACTCGTCCATCTTAGAGCAAGGTGAGTTCTTCCTATTGACGCCAAAGATCAAGATTTTGGTGGTGCCGATTGCTTAAAATACTTGCGAGAACAAATGTAATCAGATTAGCAAAACAGGAAGCTGAAGCAGGAAATATAAGGAGATTTGGAACGGGGGAGGCGCGCGACTGGAGCAGGGGTTGTCGGCGTTCGTCCGGTGGAGCACGATCGCCGGACCTACTACTACTAGAGGTTGATATAATGATGGAGAAGCGATGGCCAGAGTTTGGGGATGAAAGATGGCCGGCCGGAGGAGATCGACAATGAATAGTGGGATTAGGGCGGAGCAGGGTGAGAACAGGGGATGTGGTCGGGGCTTCGATTCTGATGATCGTGGAGGTGGATGGATGGATGTCGTCAGCTAGAGTTTCGGCGTGAATAGGAGAAGTGAAGGTAAAAGTTTCGTGGCGATCTGACGGCTAGATCGTCGGCGGCGAGTGCTCAAACTTTCAAAAATTCAGGGTTCAAGTTGCAGGCGAACAGAGAAGGAGAATTAGGGGTAGAGGAAGAGAATAGATAAGAGAGGAAGAGGGAGGGGCTCAGCCCTAGAAGGAGGAGAGGGGAAAGGTAGGTGACACAAGCACCTCAGAGAAGAAGAAGAAAGGAGACATCCGATTTGATCGGAAGAAAACTATTTCATTCATTCAAAACTCTGCTCTATTACAATGATGCGTGCGATACATATAGTGAGAGAAATTTAGAGACATTGTCGAACGTTGTTGTTTCCATTCCTGAAAGGCAGGAAGACGTTGAGGAGCTTTGAGCGATGATATCTGCAAAGATACATTGGAGTTTCCATCTTTGCAGCCATGAAGATGAATGTTGACGCGCGTTGGATGAAATCCTCTTCTTGGCTGGCAGCTGGTTAAACATTATCGCAATGCTTGTTTCCTTCTTGCGTGAGTGTTTGTGGAATGTGTTTGCAGCAGCTTAGTCTTTTGTAATTGAGCTTGAGAATATGTGTCAGCTTCATGGCCTTGAATGTCTTGAGCCACACTTAAATGGGTTGAAATAATTCTTTCCGTTATTTTGAGCTAGCTTTAGGGTCAAGCATGCTAGCTTATTCCTTTGCTTCCAGGCCTTTGACTATGGAACTCGTAAACTTCACTTGTACCTTCATAGCCTGTGGTCCCTGCCTCCATCATCCGCCTTCTACAATCGTGCACACATGGACTCCCCGAGATCTTCTTCCATCTACGCCTGGTGCTAGCCTTCGGGAGAAAGATCCTGTCGCCTATGCTGTCATCTCTTGGTTGCACCACCTCCAAGGTACGCCAAGAAGGATGAGGGGAGGATGTTAGTGGCAAGGAGAGAATAACTCTACCACTTGCGCCAACCTCAAACCTAGCTTCTTCTTCATGGCTTGTGCCACCACCAAGGTGTGCCCATGAAAATGATCCGCCCCCATGAACAAGATCCCCTTCTCATCCATATCAGGCGGCAATCTTCCAAGAAAATGCGCCAACATGAAGAGTGGTGATCCCATCACTTCCTCCATTCACCACATGCGCCAACCCATCAAAGTTGTGCCTATGACATGAAGGTGGCCTTCTTCATGCGCCAATCCTTGAACGAGATGCATCATCGAAGAAGGAAGAAGGCTCTAAGCCTTCTCATGCATCCATGGAAGAAGATGATACACATCCACGTGGGCACATGTTCTCCTCTTAGAGGCACCATGGAGATAAAGAGGGAGATAAGCGGCTAGCTTAGGGCTAATCAGAGATGGTCATGCGACTATCTATTTATTAATTTTGAAATTTATCAAGGAAATTCGTAATTAATAAAAGCCATGTGCCCAGACACATGTATATAGAGTTAAACGGGCCTCGCAACTTAAGTTACGATTATTTTGAATATAAATATTCACTTAAGTTGTGCGTGGCCCGCATGACTTATGTCGTAATAAATAAATATAAATATTCATTAATTCACTTAAGTTGCGGCCGCACGTGTTGCGTTTAAATTACGTTGACAACCCACTAGACAAATCCAGCAACACTCGACCCATTGTTGTAGTCCGCAAGTGCACGGATACTTCAAAGTAATAAAAGATATTGATCCACAGAGACCTACGTGTTAAGTACCAAATAGTTGTTTTCTCACTAGCTAAGCAAATCGAATGTGATGCAAGTAAACGATAGGAAAGTGCACTAAATATCTAAGAGAGAAACTGGGACTAGGGTTTCATCCGCCTTAATTTTTATGACTAGATATGAATAGATGTTCGTCAATCAAATTTCAATATGATAAATACATAATTTACTTCATAAAGAAATCATCTCGCTCTCGCACAGACAATTTACAAAGAACTAATCCTCACTCTCATGCAGGCTTTATTCAATGTTAAATAAAAGTAAATCATTAACAAAGAACTCAAGGATAACTCTCGTGCATCCGAATTCTAAGTCAATCATCTCAAGTGGAAATTCAAGGATCACTTCCGTGCATCCGAATCTCAACACAGGTTCTACTTATGGTTCTCCACGATCCGATACTTGATCTCTCATAGTATCATCAGGTTTATCACATTAACTCAATCCTAAATTCTGATTATTAACATGGCATTGTACTTCTAAAATTGAGAAATAAGAACAAACCTAATTTCTTACGATTAGTTCATAACATTCAATTTTAAGTTCCAAGTTCTCAAGCAAATCACCTCTCGGTCCATATCACGAAAACTCTAAAACATGCTAACAATATGAATCTTCGGAGAATTAAAGGCGTTCATCACATAAGTAAAATTATCATAGTAAAGTTATCATGACGAAATAAAAATTATCTAGCCATTAAAAATTAAAGGGATTACACCCCCATATCCCAAAAGATGTCTAAGCTAGCATGGAAGTAGAATTACAATAAACCAAAGTTTAGATTGATCAAAAAACAAAAAGAAGGGGTAGAAGTTACAAAACAGGGCTGTAATGAAAATTACAGCCCGTAATTTTGCGAGTGAACAGTGCCGGCGCCCGCTCTTTCAATGATTTCTCCTCCGATCAACCTCCTTTCGCTCTGAAACTTCTGGGGTATCCTCTCCTCCTCCAGGCGAAGCTTTCTTGTGAAAATCACGGCCTGATGTGGCCTCTAAGCCTCTCAGCATGAGGCCGAACCCTAGGGATGCCTCTCTTGATTTCTCTCTGAATCGTGGATAAAAATTAGAGCTTTTGGGCCCCTTCTCTTCTCCTCATTGAGATGAGTTTATAGCTTCATTCGGATCTCAAATTGGTGCCTTAAAGCCTGAGAAATCACGAATTTAAGTTTTTGGCAGAAGAATCGGTCATCTGGGTGAAAATAACGGCACCGTGATGGAAATTACGGTAGTACCATAATTGCTGTGAAATCTTCTGTGTGGAATCTGTTTCGAATTATGACACCGTAATGGAAATTACGGTAGTACCGTAATTGCCTCTGAAATCTCTGAAGTCTCGGTAAAAAATTGGTCTAAAATTACGGTACCATGAATAATATTACGGCACTACCATAATTTGCCAAAACATTCTAGAATTAAGCCACTGTGAAAATCGTTACGGCAGTGCCATAATTGCTCATTAGGCACTACCGTAATTTCTCCAGAAAATTTGGTTTGACTTGAAATTTGATATGTAGTCTCCTCTTGATGATAAGAATCTGCCCATTGTTGCACACAATCCGCAAGCGCACGGCTTACCGATGTAGTACGTATGATATCGTTTCCACAGGGACGGATTGTCAAGTACCGAGTCTTCTTATCCTTGATAGCCAAGCTGTTGGGGTATGCCCTTAAGGCTAATGTTTGAGGCCTTGGGTTATTTTCAGTATCATGTATAAACTATGTATATGTTTTCTAAAGGCAATTGTTGTTATTCAGATTGTTGCATTATCTGCTGCTATATGTATACTTCTGAGTAATGTCTCAATGATGTTCAGCTTTGCTGACATTCAGAGTTGTCCTTAGTCGAGATATCTTGGTGAACATGAGACAGCCTTGATATGATGGAGACTAATATGTGTTCTAATCTTATAGGATGCTTCGAGCATGGAATAAGATTTAGACACATAGGTGCATTGGATGTACTGGACTGATCCTACTTAGGATATTCAATTGTTTGTCACAATGTGAATAAATCCTTATAAGCAAGCAAGTGGTATATTCCCTCTGACTTGAGATCACTTGTGTTTCTAAGTGATGATTGGCATTGTCTTGAGGTAGTTCAATATCATTTGAAAGATAATGGTTAAGGATTATCTTGGATAGTGGGCATGAGTCATGTTAGGACACTAGTGATAGATATAGGATTGCCTCTCCTAGTTGGAGTGTGATGTTCTAAAGGGGCCCCATGGATGAGATGGTTGAGAAAGTGTATGGCCATACCCAGATGACTATGTTCATCTGATCTAACCATTTTCATCGTGTTGGAATTACAGGCTTGACAGGCTTGTCCAACGAGAACATCCAGTGGCAAAGGGAACATGTATACTGAGTGAATTGGATTCACACTTGTGCTATGGTTTGGGAGTAGTCTTGGAAGACTCTTTCCTTCATATCGGGAGACAGTGATGTGTTGCTAGATACCCCTCTCTGATCGTGATAACGTAAGTTATCATTACCGACAATGAAGGAAACCCTTAGGGTCGCACAATTTGATGATATGGCTTACTTATGTTAGATCGTGTGGACTGGAATTATTCTAGTTCAGTTTAAAGTAATTTAAACTTTGATTGGAAGTGAGATCTAGTCTGATCATGTTTGATTGATTAGGACATATGATCGGTAAGCTTCGATCGGGAGAATTGATGCTTGATCGAAGAGATCAAGAGTGTCAAGAGATGTGTGGTTGGATCTTGAGCCACTTGGTTCAATAAGATCAAAACCAGGGTTGGTTCGATTTGGTCTTTGAACCAAACAAAATTGAACCGGTTCACTTAGTGTGAGCGCATGGTTCAATTAAAGAGGGAAGTTTCGGTTGGTTCACTTAAGGTGAACGCATGGGAGTTATGAGAGGGGGTTACACTTTTGGTTCTTACCATATGTGGTAACCGAATTTTTCTATCTTTGGCTCTCACGTTTTCGAAGCTTGCTCTCTCGCCTCCTCTTGTGGTGGGTTGCTTGATCATCTTCACGCAACACCAAGAAGTGGAGTTTGGCCAACAAAGAGAAAGCACATCTCCTCTCCAAGTTTCGATCAAGGACTCCTTAGTGCCTTGCTAGCATAAAGAGCACAAGGAAGAAGCCATCAACATCTTGTGTGTGATTCCTTTGGAGAAGAGGCGCCTTTCCCCTTTCTTCTTCCAAGCCGCCATTCAAACCATGGCCATGGTAATGCTTCAACTCATCCTTTCATGGTTGATTATTTCAAGTCAAGCGATCCATGAAACCTAGTTTTTCCGCCTATGCAAAATTTTCGAAATGCATGTTACCTAGGTTTAACTTTCACAAGCGATTAAAGGTGTCGGTTTATGCAGCAATTCAAAATAAAAACGAAATAAAATGAAAATCGAACGATGAGAGAAAAATCGGGATATCGGGTTTCACCACGTCTTTGAACTTAAAAGCGTAATGAAAAGTACTGCTTTGATAATCTCTAGAAAACCAAGGATGTGTCCTCTTGAGCCGTGCCCCTTTCGGGTGCGCGACTCAACAACTGAGTTAGTCTCCTACTCTCGCATTGGACAACTCCACAATCTACTTAGTTAGTCTCCTACTCTCACGGTGGACTAAGCAGAGGTAGATCGTGTGAAACAGGACACCAAGATTCCCCAAGTGGACTCTACGACTCTCGTAATAGAGCTCACAAGTTTGATCAAGAAGAATGTGTTGATTGCGATTCACCTCTCAATTGTTACCACAATCAACTAAAGTGCGAAAATCAATCCGGCCGAAAATTGATAAACACGAACGAAATAAATCTAGATCAAATGGTCTCAAAAGATATATCGAAAAGCAATTCTTAACATTAACACTTGTAAATCATAAAGACGGGCTACGCCCGAATCCCGATAGAGGTTGTATGCTAATACACACATGGTTACTACAAGTACAAGATTTATGATTGAGATGTAAAGGTTACAGAACAAAGTAGAAAACAGGAAAGAACTAAGACAAACTCCTCTTCTCCTCCTTTGATGTCGCCTTTCTCTATTTGGAATGTTGTTTTCTCACCGTGGAACCAGCCTTTGAGCCTTGAGCGCGATCCTCTTCTAGTGTTCGACCTCCAACCCCTTCCAAAAGAGAACTCATCTCTTTTATAGACTTCAAGGTACCTCTTCAAAGCATCTTTTCAAGGCACTTCGTCAAAGCACCTCTTCAAAGTACCTCTTCAAAGCACCTCTTCAAGGCACTTCTTCAAGGCACTTCTTCAAGGTGGCGCCAATCATGAACACCTTATCCATATTCATAAATGTTTCTTAATTTGATGCTCATTCATGAATGTTTCTCATTAATGCTTGTTCATGAATGAGGAGTCATTAATGCTTGTTCATGAATGTTCCTCATTGGCATGTGTCTTTTGAACTGATGGCGTGTGAACTTTAGCTGATGGCGTGTGTTTGGAGAGCTGACAATAAATGCTGAATGCGGGTAAACTCTAGCTCTCGTCTAAAGCTAAATTTCTCGTCATAGATTTAGATTCACTCGGGCATGTGATCGTGCATTCATATAGCTCTAGAAACGAGTGAATTGTCTTGTATTTAACAAATATGACAAATAGTAAAGCTTCTAAAGAAAGTAAATGAATTAAGCTGGAAAGAGATGTAAAAGCATGAAAATAGGTCTCGATTCACAAGTAAATATAGGTCTAAAAGAAGATATAATTTCGAGACATCAAAATCTCCCAGACTTAAATCATTGCTTGTCCTCAAGCATTTACAAGATAAGGGTGGTACTTAGAAAAGAAATCAAGCTTATAAAATTTTGTATCCAAGGGAAATATCATTATGAACAAATCTCAGTAAGTCAGGGCATTCAATATAATCATCTATTGTCAAGAATAAGAGTGTGAAGATCCAATAACCAAAGTCAGATAAGGCTTACCTCTTCGAAATGCAGTAATCTCTTGTGCGGTATATGCACTCTGTTTAATCTTGATGGAACTACCAATGCACTCTTAATTTTTGTGTTATTTTCGCTCTCTCTTTTTTTTTTATTTGACTTCAACTCTTATCTTCGGTACCACTGCCAATTTTTCGCAGTGCCAAGTAGAGGAGTCTTATTTTTTTTTATTTTTTTTAGAGGAGATAACAACCATCAGATAAGTGCATTGATCAGAACCAACAAATAATAAAGTGATTCAAATAGATAGAGGTACATACTTCCACAGAGAGATCAAAGCAATATTTTGAAAGTAAGAACCTTAATAAAAAATTAGATATATTACTCCACAGTCTTTTTCCATCAAATAGGAATCAAATGAATTACCTAACTTTGAACTAAGATTTAGAGCATAATAATAATATCCCATTGATTCAATATGAAATAAGAAACTATCATGATTTCCAAAAATCAGAAATAATATCATAAAAAAAAGTAACATCACCACTTATCTTCATCACAGCATATGAAATGTATCATCAAAGCACAAAGCATAAGTATTGAGGTACTGCATATCATGTTTTGAAAATGAACCCAACCCAAAATCTCCCAGACTTAAATTATGCATAGTCCCTATGCATAGCATATAAAGAACACAAAATTTGGAGAAATGGGATGCAATACTCACAAGATTAGTCAGAGTCATCGTCGGTGCTCGTCTCACCATCTTCCTCATGAGGGTCATCCTCATTGTTATCACATGAATTCAGCAGGACTCCCAGAGAAATTGGAGAAGTTGGTGGCATTACGAGCTTGAGTAGCGTTGCTCATGAGGAAGCCATCGGATGAAGGGGGCAGATCAGTAGAAGTTGTAGGAGTCGCATGGATGTGCATGGTAGATTTCTAGGCTCCGATCTTCTGTTTAGGGATGATAGCAGCAGCAGTTGAAAGTTGAAATCAAAGAGGCTAGCAGCAAGATGAAACTAGAACCTGGGAGATCAGGATGCAGATGAACAACAGAGGTCTCAACAGATTTTGGTAGCGTGCTGACGCAAAGAAGATTCACATCTCAGCATATGAAATCGAAGGATGAAGAGCATAATAGATTCAAGTCTCAAAAATTTTAGATCACGATGGGAGAGAGAGACAGCAGCAATCATCATCAATTTATGTAATAAGCCTTTGTGGAAGAGCATGCGGGCAGGTGAATAGTTTGTTGGGGTTTGCCCTTAAGGCTAATGTTTGAGGCCTTGGGATTGTATCAGTATCATGTGTAAACTCTTATGTTTATAAAGGCAATGGTTGTTATTCAGGTTGTTACATTGTCTGCTGCAACAAGTGTACTTCTGAATGATGTCTCAATGCTGTTCAGCTAGGCTGACATGCTCTATGTCCTTAGTCGAGATATCTTGGTGAACATGAGACAGCCTTGATATGATTGAGACTAATATGTGTTCTAATCTTATAGGATGCTTCGAGCATGGAATAAGATGTAGGCTCATGGGTACATTGGATGTACTGGACAGACCCTACTAGGATATTCAATTGCTTGTCACAATGTGAATAATCCTTGAATGCAACAAGTGGCACATATCCTCTGACTTGAGATCACTTGTGTTTCTAAATGATGATTGTCATTGTTTTGAGGTAGTTCAATATCATTTGAAATATAATGGTTATAGACTATCTTGGATAATGATCATGAGTCATGTTAGGGCACTAGCGATAGATATAGGATTGCCGTCTCCTTGTTTAAGGAGTGTGATGTTCTACTGGGGCCCCCCCTGGATGAGATGATTGAGAAAGTGTATGGCCATACCCAGGTGACTATGTTCATCTGATCTAATCATGCTCATCATATTGGAGTTACAGGCTTGACACGCTTGTCCAATAAGAACATCCAGTGGCAAAGGAAACATGTATGCCTTGTGAAGTGGATTCACACTTGTGCTGTGGTTTGGGTGTAGTCTTGGAAGACTCTTTCCTTTATATCGGGAGACAGTGATGTGTTGCTAGATACCCCTCACTGATCGTGATAACGTAAGTTATCGTTACCGACATTTAAAGGAAACCCTTAGGGTCGCACAATTTGATGATATGGCTTACTTAAGTCAGATCGTGTGGACTGAATTATTTAGGTTCAGTTTGAAGGAGTTTAAACTCTGATTGTAAGTGAGATCTGGTCTGATCATGTTTGATTGATTGGGGCTTGAGATCGGTAAGCTTCGATCGAGAGAATTGATGCTGGATCAGTGAGATCAAGAGCATCAGGAGATGAACGGTTAGATCTAAAGCCTTAGGGTTTAAGATGATCTAGACCAAATGGCTTGGGCTGGTTTGATTTGGTCTTTGGACCAAATGCAATTGCATTGAACCGGTTCAAGAGAGTGAACGCATGGTTCAATGCTTGAGGCGTTTTTGATCGGTTTTGACATCATGGGCGCATGGCTTCGTGTCTTTCCTATTTTTGGAAAGTCATTAGCGCATGTTCTCTTCAACGCCAAAAACGCTTCAACGCTCGCCTCTCTCATTTTTGCCCTCTCGTGTGTGGCTTGTCTTCACGAGAGAGTTGAGAAGATTTCGGCCAAGGGGAACATCACTCTCGCATCTCCATCTTCCTCCACACGAAGGACCCCTTGAAGCTTTGCTAGCACAAAGACGACAAGGAGAAGCCATCTTCATTCGTTGTGTGCGTCATCTTCGGAGAAGAAGCAATTGCGTCTTTGCTTCCAAAACACCATCCAATCCAATGGCGTTGGTATGATCCCTTATGATCTATTCCATTGTTACAAGTTGATCATATGAACTACATGCGATCTTATCTTTGAAACCCTAATTTCCGCTGCCAAAACTTAATTTGCGCCAAGTTGGGTTTCGCTCCCCCTTGAAGGGGACTCTTCATAGTTGAAATCAAGAGAGTAGTAGGAAGATCAAATCAGAACAAGAGTAGATGAAATCAAAGAGTTGAAGAGGAAAACGCCTGCTCGGAATCGCCGATGGTCGGGCAGTAGCAGTGGTACAGAATTTTGTCTGCAGCAACAAGTAGAGATCTAGCACCAGAAATTGGTAGAGGCAGAAGAGAAGAGATGGTTCCGGTGAATGACTGTTAAGCGTAGTTGCAGAGAAGAATAAGTCCTAGATATGTTGCTTTAATCTCGACGGAGACAGCGGTTGAGTTCAATGTCGAGTGACGCTTCAAAAGAATGATGCCATGAAAAGATTGCGTAGCTGCGAGAGAAAGATGGAAGAGGTGGCGCTCAGTTAATCCAGGTCAGTGATGAACAGAAGGAGCGGCATCGCCAGTCTTTGAGGAATAGAGAGCATCAATGGTGATTTCACTAATGTAGGAGTGAATTAGTGCGCTCTGTAAAAGGTAGAGGGTCAGCAGAAGGGTGCCTGTAAAACTTGAGTTCCACGATTTGGGGTAATTTACGGCTTCCCTCAAAATATTTTTTTTTGTGACAAACAAATCCGTAATCCTAATTTCAATCTGAAAAATAACACACATCAGAACAACTAATTAAAATTAAAGAAATAAAGAACTTGGGTTGCCTCCCAAGAAGCGCTAATTTAAGGTCATCAGCTTGACCAATGCCAAAGTGTTATGGCATTGCTGGTGGATCAGTGGCGTAATAGATGGCATGTAGATGCCTGCCATTTCTCCGTTGTGTAAGTGTGCCTACCAAAGTATGTATCCAGTGTTGTAGGTGGGTCACTATCTGAATAAAAATCATATGTGTATTAAAGAAAAAATTAGTGCCCTTAATGTCATCAATGATATATTCAATAATTTTTCTAACATTAAAATATGCATCAATAATTATAGAGAAAGTAGAATCAGGGCATAGCAGGTCATACCTCGTATTGTTTTGAAGATATTTAAATTCAAAAGTCAGATTTGCACGCATCTCAAGGTCTATGTCATCAAGTTTTGCAGGACTCACCTTATGTATGTCAATCATCATATTAGAGTCTTGTAGTTGGGAGAATGTGTTAGTATCAATTTCAGTCACCTCATCATCATCATCAATTATGTAGATATCTAATGGATCTTTATCAGTGTGAGTGGTGCCGACTTCCTCAACTACTTTGTCCAAGATCTCCATGTTGTAACACAATGTAAATTGCGTGTCATGATTTTCATTTATCAACCTTTGGGGAAAATAAATCGGTGGTTTATATGGTGGCGGTGGGATGTACATTGATTCCTCTTTCTCAATTTCTTCCTTACTTAGTTTTGCTTCAATAGGATTCTCAATTCTAAAACTTTTTAATTCATCCTCATCTAACTCGCTATCCCTTACTTGTGGTTCCTCAAATTCGCCCATAGGTTCAGTTGAAGCAAAGTTATGTTGGCCTTCAAGGAGTAACTGGGTTCCTAACATCATAGAAGAGTGCTGCTAAAGTGTCCAAGCTTGAGGTATAGGCTTGCATCTCAACCAAAAAGTTTTCAATCATGGTTTCAAGTTTTGGGTGGCTCTCATAGAAGAAGGTTGGAGGGTTCTCCCAGTCTGGCTCATAGGTAAAAGAGTATTGGTCATCCTCAGGCCATGAGTTAAAGTTACTACTTGTGTGCATATTCTCAAAGTATGACTTTAAGCATGGAGGAAGTTCTACTTAGCATTCAAGAAAAGAATGTCCTGCACATCCACAAATCTCACAGAAGATATAATTAAACATTACAGAATGTGTATTTTATGAATCAAGCATTATGCGCATTAACCAAGTGAACTATAATAGAAAGATTCAAATCAATTTCAAGGAATTTAAAATTACAAAGAAAAAGGATTTTTTTTTTTTAGCGAAAACTCAGTCTATCAATTTTCAGAATATCTCAATATTGACAAAATGTCGTCCCCGGCAACGGCGCCAAAAACTTATTGCACACAATCCGCAAGCGCACGGCTTACCGATGTAGTACGTAAGATATCGTTTCCACAGGGACAGATTGTCAAGTACCGAGTCTTCTTATCCTTGATAGCCAAGTGATTAAAGGTGTCGGTTTATGCAGCAATTCAAAATAAAAATGAAATAAAATGAAAATCGAACGATGAGAGAAAAATCGGGATATCGGGTTTCACCACGTCTTTGAACTTAAAAGCGTAATGAAAAGTACTGCTTTGATAATCTCTAGAAAACCAAGGATGTGTCCTCTTGAGCCGTGCCCCTTTCGGGTGCGCGACTCAACAACTGAGTTAGTCTCCTACTCTCGTGGTGGACAACTCCATAATCTACTTAGTTAGTCTCCTACTCTCGCGGTGGACTAAGCAGAGGTAGATCGTGTGAAATAGGACACCAAGATTCCCCAAGTAGACTCTATGACTCTCGTAATAGAGCTCACAAGTTTGATCAAGAAGAATGTGTTGATTGCGATTCACCTCTCAGTTGTTACCACAATCAACTAAAGTGCGAAAATCAATCCGGCCGAATATCGATAAACACGAACGAAATAAATCTAGATCAAATGGTCTCAAAAGATATATCGAAAAGCAATTCTTAACATTAATACTTGTAAATCATAAAGACGGGCTATGCCCGAATCCCGATAGAGGTTTTACGCTAATACACACATGGTTACTACAAGTACAAGATTTATGATTGAGATGTAAAGGTTACAGAACAAAGTAGAAAAGAGGAAAGAACTAAGACAAACTCCTCCTCTCCTCCTTTGATGTCGCCTTTCTCTCTTTGGAATGTTGTTTTCTCGCCTTGGAACTAGCCTTTGAGCCTTGAGCGCGATCCACTTCTGGTGTTCGACCTCCAACCCCTTCCAAAAGAGAACTCATCTCTTTTATAGACTTCAAGGTACCTCTTCAAAGCATCTTTTCAAGGCACTTCTTCAAAGCACCTCTTCAAAGTACCTCTTCAAAGCACCTCTTCAAGGCACTTCTTCAAGGTGGCGCCAATCATGAACACCTTATCCATATTCATGAATGTTTCTTCATTTGATGCTCATTCATGAATGTTTCTCATTAATGCTTGTTCATGAATGAGGAGTCATTAATGCTTGTTCATAAATGAGGAGTCATTAATGCTTGTTCATGAATGTTCCTCATTGGCGTGTGTCTTTTGAACTGATGGCGTGTGAACTTTAGCTGATGGCGTGCGTTTGGAGAGCTGACAATAAATGCTGAATGCGGGTAAACTCTAGCTCTCGTCTGAAGCTAAATTTCTCGTCATAGATTTAGATTCACTCGGGCATGTGATCGTGCATTCGTATAGCTCCAGAAACGAGTGAATTGTCCTATATTTAACAAATATGACAAATAGTGAAGCTTCTGAAGAAAGTAAATGAATTAAGCTGGAAAGAGATGTCAAAGCAAGAAAATAGGTCTCGATTCACAGGTAAATATAGGTCTAAAAGAAGATATAATTTCGAGACATCACCCATGCGTTTGATTTGCTTGAAAACCCATCAAAATGATGCCTTTTTACCTGAAATTGATCAAAAACCAAGAAAGGTGTAGAATCTGAAATATTTCATAAAAAATGCATATAATAAGCAAAGGAGCATGAATATGACTCAAGAGGATGATGGAATAAGCAAGAAATATGCTATGAAATTTAGAGTCATCTAACACATAAGGCTCAAACTTTGCTTGTCCTCAAGCAAATAAATAAAGAACAATGCTAAATATAGAAAATATGCTCTTTTATGAAAAATAAATTTCTAAAATATAATCACTCATGAAATATTCCACCAACTGTTACATAAAATTTCAGATAAATAAATTGTCCTCTGAAATTAATCTTTAAGATTCACAACTTTGATAAAATAAAATTTTGCAACTAGCATAATAAACAGAATCTCTATCTCATGAATTCACCCAAGTTTCAGTTTAAATCTATCATAACTTTGTTTACAAGAATAGGATTTTCAAAATCTTTTTCCACTCAAAAATCTTTCTTTTCTAAATTTTTTTTTATTTTATTTTTGATGGTATGTACCCACATAGATACACACTTTTTATTTGGACTTCAACCCTTGTCTTCGGTATCACTATCAATTTTACACAGTGCCAAGTAGGAGAGTTATTTTTCTTTTTCTCTCTTTCCTTTTTTTAGAGACTTCAACCCATATCTTCGGTACCACTGCCAATTTTACGCAGTGCCAAGTAGGGGAGTCTCTCTCTCTTTTTGGATCTTGGATTCTTTCTTCCCAACAAATGGTAAGATAAACTAAACATCAACATAGGTTAATCAATTGACATCAATCCAAAAATTACACTCATATGCTTGTTTTATTCAAGAAAGATGTTTCACTCTTAGATTGCATTCATCAAACAATACACCTACCCAAAACCTTATGCATCAATCAATGAAGGATTTCAACAAGTAGATATATATTGAAGAAATAAATTCAGCATAATAGGCATATTTCCATTCATAGGCATTGACATGCATAAACATTCATCATCATAGAAAAATCTACACACCTCATATCACATGGATTCAATTCATAAAAATTTAAACATAAAAAATGTCAAAAATCAATGCAAAAGGTGTGAAGCATGAAACTCATAGAATCATAGTCAAAAGTGTAAAATGATAGATTCAAGAAACCCACATCGAAGAGAAATCTTAGTAGCAAATAGCAAAAGAAATCAGGTTGCAATACCAAATAAGATCACTAGAAAGTGCAAACAATACTCACTAAACTATATAGCAAACTCAATCATCATCCTAGGTGTACCGTCAGGCTAGATGCGGCTGGGTCTAAAGATGCGCATTCTGAAAATTTTACGTGCACAATTTAAGATACATAAGGCTCAGATCAAAAAATAGTATCTTACTTTAGCTAAAAAAAAAATAGTAATCAAAGATATCGTCAGTGGTCCGAAGAGCTGATGCAGGCGAGAAGCAGAGGTGGAACATATGCTAGCTGAAGAGTTGCTAGCAATGATGGTGCCGACAGTAGAGTGATGATGAAGAATCTCCGGTGGCCTGCTAGAGACTATAGTCTTGGAAGTGAAGATGTCGGCTTACGGGCAGTGAGAGATGACACTGAATAGATAAAGAAAAATCAGAGTCACTAATGAAAATTCTGCTATATAAATAAATAAAATCAATGGAAACAGAGGCAGCAGAATAAGTAAGAAGCTGGATGCTGGTGACTAGTCTGGAGATTTAGTATTGAAGAAGAAACAGCCGGATACAGTGGCTGGCAGTGTATCTTGCTAAAAATAGAGAGGGTGACGGCATGGTGCTGGCGAAGGCTGGCTAAAAGAGATATGAGGATGTAGTTGCCGTGGCAGATTCTGACTAGAACAGAGATGCTGGTCGGAGCTGCTAGTGGTGGCTGTTGTTATCGGCAGGGAGAACAGAAGTGACTAGAATCGATGCTGAAGAAGATGTTGGCGAGGTAGTGTTGCACGGCGGATTATCATCGGGCAGAAGAGGATATGACGCCAAGTGGAAAAGATTCGGCAAAAAACTGGATCTGGGAGTAGAGGGCATCAGCTGGAAGAGATCTGTTGCAAGGAAAACAGAGGGCATCAGGCTGATGGCATGAAATGCTGAAAGATGCTGGCGTCGAAGGCTGTCTGGCAGATGCTGATTGTTGGAAATAAGTGAAGAAGATATGCTAGATGGAGACGGAAGCATGCTGGCAGTAGATGGAGCCTTGAAGCAGCTCAATCGAAGGTCTGGAGAGAGAAAATGAACAGGGGGGGAAACGCGTGGAAGAACAGCAAGTGAACTCGATCGAGCTCGAAATCTTTCAAAATCTCATGTGGAAATTGCTAGAAATCAGTTAGGAAGCATCGCCTAAGGGTTTAGGAAGCAAGAAATCAAAGAAAACACAAGGTCGGCACGATCTTTTAGCGGTAAAACCCTAAAACACGTCGTTGAAACCCAAAATACGGTACCTGGATTCGCGTGGGTCTAAAGAATTACGGTACCGTAAAGACATTATGGTAGTGCCATAAAATCCAAAGAACTCTCGGCAGGAAAATGTCAACAAATTACGGTACCACGAAAATCATTACGGCACTACCATATTTCGTTCAAAAATCCCAAAAGTTTCTGTAGGAAAATATTCCAACTTTATGGTACCGTGAAAAGCATTACGACACTGCTGTAATTTCCTCAAAAACTCATAAACTTTCTGGTCAAAAATTGCTCGAAAATATGGTACCATAAAAAACGTCACGGCACCGCCGTATTTTGCACAAAAATTCAAAACTCTCGGATAGAAAATCACTCAAAAATACGGCACCTTAAAAAAAATTATGGTAGTATCGTAAAAGATGCAAAACTCTCTGGTAAAAAATCGAACGAAATTATGGTACCGTAAAAATTATTACGGCAGTGCCGTATTTTGTACAAAGTTCGATTTTCCTTGCAAAAAGAGAAGAAAAATTAATTCTAAAAATAAACTAAAATAAAAGAAACTAAGCAAAGTAAGAGTACTTGGGTTGCCTCCCAAGAAGCGCTAATTTTTAGGTCTATAGCTTGACTGATCCTGAAATATTATGGTGAAGTAGGTGGATCAGTACCATAGTAAATAGTATATAATTTTTTGCATTTTCGTTGTCTAAAAAGTTTAGCCACTATTCCAAACATCCAAAATACAATCGATGTGGCTTTCTCAAATATGCAGAAACTAAAATCAAAATTTTCAATTCCACTCCAAGGATATTCAATAATATTCCTATATTTATCAGTAAGCAAAATCATAAATCCTTTCTTCAAATCTATATTTTCATTTGCAATCAGACTTTGATTAAAAGATTCAAGTTGGATTGTCAAAATAATTTTTTTGTCTCACATTAGGTTCCTCAATAAAACATAATTTCTCAAATAAATCAAAAGATTCAACAATAGATATGGGCAAAACATCAGAGTGAGATTTATCAATGTTTGTAATATTCAAATTCTTTTCAAGTTCCTCAAGTTCACAATCAAATAATTTATCAATTTCAAAGTTATCAACAAAATCAGAGTAAGTTTTTTCTAAATTAGCTCCCTCATATCCTTCATCAGAATTAACCACAAATAATATATCATTAAGAGTATCAATTTCATTACTATCACTAGAATCAAGAGGGGATTTTTCAGAATGAATTTTCTCAACCTTTTCCACAAATAAATTATCAAACGAATCAATTTTACAATTATCAAAATCAAAGTGAGATTCATTAATGTTCACAAAAGAATCAATTTCAAAACAATCAAAATCAGAGGAGGACTTTTCTAAATCAATTTCTTTAGTTTCCAAATCAAACTCAAATAAACAATCTTGTTGTGCTATCTGGGTTTCTAAAATTTCAGTATGAGCACTCATATTATCTATCATAGAATTCATTTGTTTAAAGGTCTCATGTGACTCCTCACTTTGTTTCATTAACTTTTCAAACATCAACTCTAAGCTAGATTTTTCAGTGTCCTCAAAGGATAGTTCAGAAATATGATTTGAGAAATCCTCATAAAAAGAAGTTTGGAGATTTTTCCCATCTAGAATTATATTGATCATCTTGATACCATGGTGAATTGGGATTTAAAAATTGGCAGTCAGAAGTATAATGATCAAAACATCCACAAATATCACATCTATTAGAAGAATAAGATGTCCTAACAGGATGCATATGAGAGTTGTTGTGATCCGAAAGGACACACTTATGAATACAAGTAGGGTAGACTTATTTCAGGTGTCGTGGCCAAAACCTAAGTGTTGGCGCAACAGGGACTTTTGTCACTATTGGGAAACTCCGGGGATATTTTACAAATTTTTTAGAAACAAATACAATGCACAGCAGAATAACGTCCCCGAAATAGGCCCGTCCTAAAAACCCAATGAAGATTGCAAGCGAGAGAGTCGACACGATGAGATAGAAGATACCTTGAGCAAGACGAGGCTGATGTCGTAGTAGGCGCCGAATCGTTCGCCCTCTACAGTCTCACACACACAGATCACCTCGAGTCCTCTTCTTCCACGCCCGGTGCTAGCCTCGGGAAGAAGATCCAAGCCTTGTGCTCCTTCTACGCCACTTGCACCACCTTCAAAGCAAGGAGCGCCAAGAGGAAGGAGGAAGAAGGAGATGAAGACAAGCCGCCAAGACACCAATGCTCCTTGCGCCAAGAGGAAAGGAGGAAGAGGTGCTCTCAGCCTTTGATGGAAGAAGATGCGCCACTAGCCCTTAAGTTGTCGCCCCTCACTTGTGGTTCACGCCTCCAAGAGTTGTCTCGTACATAAGAGGGGCGGCTAGCGTCTCTTTTATAGAGACCATGGGCGATTTAGGGATGGCTACAATTAAGCCAAGTGGGCGGCTAGGAGAAGAAGTAGGAAATTGAATTATTTTAATAATTAATCAAGTCCTAATCCAATTAGGACTACAATTAATTAATTAATCAGCCCCTATTTTATTTCAAATGATTAATTCAAAATCAACTTTGATTAATCATATGAGACATAGGCGCTAACCCTAGTCTAACTAGGGTTAAACTTGCGTCTACCTTTTTCTTCTCTTTAAGCCGATTTAACTTATTAATAAGCCCAACTATAAAATCGGCCTAGCCCGAGGTCCATTATGCATGTCAATCAACCCATTGGATCTAATCCAATTTAACCCAAGGTCAAACTAGGTTAACCATGGTTAGTTTGGTCAATATGCCAAAAATAGAAGTTGGCCCTAATAAGTTTCTTCCATCTCATCAGACACATCGGCGCTGATGAAATCTGCCAAATAGATCTGAGTCATCCAATAACTCGATCATAAGGCTTCTCGATCAATACGAGAACTCGAGTATCAAGGTGTGCGACCCTGTAGGTTCCTCTGACATTGGCAGTGCTGACCTAAGGTCACAACAAGTAGTGAGTGGCACCTAGCAGTGCATCACTGCTACCCAAGTCATCGGAATGGATATCGACATCGACATCCCCATCATCGCAATCAGGTATAGATGCATTACAGTCTCTTTGCCGTACTGATATCCGATTGGACAAGTGTGTCACCACTTGTTTTTATCCAATCTCATGGTTATGACTAAATCAGGTCTCACCTGGGTATGGCCATACAATTTCAGTCATAGAACCATAGAGGAGCTCCATAGATATCATGCTTCCCTTAGGAAGGGGCAAATCCTATGTCTGTCTATTGACCTTCTCCTATGGGTCGTGACATGCTCAATGACAACCGTTATTACCCCCCAACTACGGCGAGGTGTTAGGTTGTATCAAAGCATGTCACTAACCATATAGAATGGCCAATAACCTCAAGTCAAGGGATCAATGCATCTCCTATCACTTGTGAGGATAACTCGTGACACCAAGTCATTGCCTCACAGCGGGTCGGCCCAGTATATCCACCACTGATATACTCATGTTTGCGTTAGCACCTCGTGCCTAACCAGCCCATATACTAGTCTCACAAGTGCCAGAGTTGTCCCATATCCACTCTGGTACATCGACTGGGGACGATCATTTGAGTACAGATCCAATTTGTCTCCAGGGACATTATCATGTAAGTACATAATCGCAGATGTAGACAAACATTGATAATGACAATGCCAGAATGATATATATAAATATCAAAGTCAGATAGTACAATAATGGACCAAAACTAGGTCCTAGGGCATATACACCAACAGTCACTCCCTGACACGGCTCCAAAAACTTGTTGTCCCTAAACTCGTAGTGTCCGCAAGTGCACAAATATTCGAAGTAATAAAGAAAAGTATCGATCCCACAGAGACCTGTGTTGTCAAGTACCGAATAATTAATTTCTTATTATCTAAGCAATCGAATTAAAGCAAAGTAAAGATCGAAAACACACAGGAAAATACTATCAGAGAGAAGCTGGGACTAGGGTTTCATTCACTTTAATTTTCATGACTAGCTATATAAGGATATTCATCAATCAAATTCTATTATGATAAAGGCATAATTGACTTTGTAAAGAGATTAACTCACTTTCATGCAGATGACCATGCAGAGACCAATCCTTGCTTTCGCGCAAGATTTATCCCAAGCTAATGATAAGTAAATCATCAAACAAAGAACTCGAGTATCACTTTCGTGCATCCGAGTTCTAAGTTGATCACCTTGAGTGGAAACTCAAGGATCACTTTCGTGCATCCGAGTCCCAATACAAGTTTTACCTATGGTTCTCCAATGTTCCGATCCTCACTTTCGTGCAAGATCTCCACGTTTGACACAATAACTCAATCATGATGAAAGCAAAAAGTATATAGTCATTAAGAAAATCAAAGGGAATTACTCTCCCATGTCCCAAAGAGTGTTTAAGCTAGCATGGTGAAGAAAATACAATATTCTATTATTTCAGAAGATCAAAAATCAAAGAAAAAGAAGTTTTAGGAAAATACACCACGGCTGTGAAATTAAACACAGCCATAATTGGCAAAGGAGGGCGAGGAACAGTACCAGCGCCTCTTTCTCCTTTGATTTCTCCTCCAATTGATCCCCTTTCGATCTGAAACTTCTGGTATGTTGTCTCCTCCTCCAGGCAAAGCTTCAGTATGAATTTCATGGCTGGAGATGCTCTAGATTTGTCGCAGCGGCGGAACCTTTGCGGCAGCGTGTAACTCGATTTCTCCCTATACAGTTGATGAAAATTGGGGCTTTTGGTGCCTTCGTGATCCTCTCGTCGAAAGCTTCCCTTTTCCTTTTTACGGTTTTTAGTTTTAGGGCCTTGGATCATTTGCAATCTTCTCCGAAAAAATCGGGCTTCAAAATTGACCTCGGAGTCGAATTCAAAAGCAGAAATACGACAGTGTAATATTTCACAGCAGTGCAGTAAAATCGCTAGCGTTCTCTGATCTGATGTTGTCTGGACAATACGGCATCATAAAATGGTTCACGGCACTATCGTAAAATTGGCTGAACTCTCTGGTCGAAATTGTCTGGAAAATACGGCCCGTGTCAAAGTTTACGGTAGTGCCGTAAAATCAGGAATTATCTCTATTCTGAATACGCTTCAAAATATGGCAGTGTTAAGTTTTACGGCAGTGCCATATTTTTCATTAAATCTTCTGGTCGGAAATTCCACCAATTTACGGCAATGCTCTGATATTATGGTATCGTACAGAAATACGGTACTGTAATATAGAGTACGACACTACCGTATTTTGGTTCGTTGCTCTTTTGCGTAAAATTTGTCATGTGATCTCCTCTTGATGATGGTAACTCTTCCATGTATTTGATTTTGCCTAAAAACACTTCAAAATAGTGCTTTTTTACCTGAAAATCATCAAAAACCAAAATAAAAGTAGATTTTGTAATATTTGATAAATTTAGCATAAAAACAAGTAAAAAATCTTCAATTTAGCATGAAAAGATATATAAAATGATACAAAATATACTATATATTTTGGTGTCATCAAGAGTCCATTTTATAAGCAAAAGAATCTATCTTTTTTGTAAGAGTGCACAATGAATCATCTTCATACTTACTTTGTGGCATGTATACCTCACCTCTTTTAGTTGCCCATGAGTTGTGATTAAAAGTCATATCTTCAAATCTATCAAGAACAGAATGATGATCCAACACCAAGCAATCAATTTTTTTTAAAAATTTTTATCACAATATAAAAAAAAACACATAACACAAGCAAATAAAAAAAAATTTCAGAAATCACAGTTCTATCACAACTTGTGAAAATCCAATACCTGCAAAAAGAGAAAACAAAGTTAAATCTAAAACAAATAAAACTTAGTCTAGCAATACTAACAATGATATTAACAAAACTAAGGTCCCCGGCAACAGCGCCAAAAACTTGTTGTAGTCCGCAAGTGCATGGATACTTTGAAGTAATAAAAGATATCGAACCACAGAGACCTACGTGTTAAGTACCAAACAGTTGTTTTCTCACTAGCTAAGCAAATCGAATATGATGCAAGTAAACGATAGGAAAGTGCACGAAATATCTAAGAGAGAAACTGGGACTAGGGTTTCATCCGCCTTAATTTCTATGACTAGATATGAATAGATGTTCGTCAATCAAATTTCAATATGATAAAGACATAATTTACTTTATAAAGAAATCATCTCGCTCTTGCGCAGACAATTTACAAAGAACTAAGCCTCACTCTCATGCAGGATTTATTCAATGTTAAATAAAAGTAAATCATTAACCAAGAACTCAAGGATCACTCTCGTGCATCCGAATTCTAAGTCAATCATCTCAAGTGGAAATTCAAGGATCACTTTCGTGCATCCGAATCCCAACACAGGTTCTACTTATGGTTCTCCAACAATTCAATACTTGATCTCTCATAGTATCATCACGTTTATCACATTAACTCGATCCTAAATTCAGATTATTCACATGGCATTGCACTTCTAAAATTGAGAAATAAGAACAAACCTAATTTCTTACGATGAGTTCATAACATTCAATTTTAGGGTTCCAAGTTCTCAAGCAAATCACCTCTTGGTCCATATCACGAAAACTCTAAAACATGCTAACAATATGAATCTTCGAAGAATTAAAGGCGTTTATCACATAAGTAAAATTATAATAGTAAAGTTATCATGACGAAATAAAAATTATCAAGTCATTAAAAATTAAAGGCATTGCACCCCCATGTCCCAAAAGATGTCTAAGTTAGCATGGAAGGAGAATTACAATAAACCATAGTTTAGATTGATCAGAAATTGAAAAGAAGGGGTAGAAGTTACAAAATAGCGTTGTAATGAAAATTACAGCCCGTAATTTTGCGAGTTAATAGTGCCGGTGCCCGCTCTTTCATTGATTTCTCCCCCGATTGACCTCCTTTCGCTTTGAAACTTCTGGGGTATCCTCTCCTCCTCTAGGCGAAGCTTCCTTGTGAAAATCGTGGCCATAGGTAGCCTCTATGCCTCTCAGCGGGAGGCCGAACCCTAGGGATGCCTCTCTTGATTTCTCTCTGAATCATGGATAAAAATTAGGGCTTTCAGTCCCCTTCTCTTCTCCTCATTGAGACAAGTTTATAGCTTCTTTCAGATTCCAAATTGGTGCCCTAAAGCCTAAGAAATCACGAATTTAAGTATCTAGTAGAAGAATTGGGCATTTGGGTGAAAATTACGGCACCATGATGGAAATTACGGTAGTACCGTAATTACTACAAAATCTTCTGTATGGAATCTATTCCGAATTACGGCACCGTAATGGAAATTATGGTAGTACCGTAATTGCCTCTGAAATCTTTGAAGTCTCAGAAAGAAATTGGTCTGAAGTTACGGTACCATGAATAATATTACTGCACTGCCGTAATTTGCCAAAAAATTCCAGAATTAAACCACCGTGAAAATCATTACGGTAGTGCCATAATTTCTAATTACGACTGTAAAAATCATTACGGCACTACTGTAATTTCTCCAGAAAATTTGGTTTGACTTGAAATTTGATGTGTAGTCTCCTCTTGATGATAAGAACCTGACCATGTGTTTGATTTGCTTGAAAACCCATCAAAACGATGCCTTTTTACCTGAAATTGATCAATAACCAATAAAGGTGTAGATTCTGAAATATTTGATAAAAAAAGGCATATAATAAGAAAAGGAGCATGAATATGACTCAAGAGGATGATGGAATAAACAAAAAATATGCTATGAAATTTAGAGTCATCACCCATCGACTGAACCTAGTCCATTGAGGTCAAATGTGGTCACCTGAGGGTCAACCGGGGTCAACATAATTCAAAACGCAACATAACTCCATAACATCGTCTCCATCTCATCAGACGTATCTGAGATGCATTGGACTCCCAAATTGACTCGAATCAACCAAATGACTCGATCATAGGCAACTCGATCAATACGAGATCTCTAGTGTCTAGGTGTGCGACCCTATAGGTTCCTTAGATGTTGGCAGTGATAATCTCAAGTCATCACAAGCAATGTGTGACACCTAGCAGTACATTATTACTACCCAAGTCCTTAGAATAGAGTCATCATCGACATCTCCTAAAATTGCAACAAAGTACACATACACACTAGTCCTTTTGCTAGGCTAATCATCCAAGTTGGACAAGCATGTCATACTTGTTTATTCCAATGTTAATGGTCATGACTCTATTCAGGCTAAACCTGGGTGTGGCCACATACTTTTAGTCATGCACCATTTAGGGGCCCATGGACAGCAAGCTTCCCCGCAAGGAAGGGATAAATCCTCTATTGGCTCTTTGAATCTCTCATATGACTCAAGATATACCCAATGACAACCGTTATGACTCCCCTATTACAGCGAAGCATTAGGTTGTATCAAAGTACTTCCCTTACAATATAGAGATATCAATGCCCTCAAGTCGAGGACGAATGAATCTCTATCACTGTGAGATTTGACCTATGACACAAAGTCAAATCCTCATGACGAGTCGATCCAGTATATCTCCTTTGATATACCCATATGCCCGCGTTAGCAACCCGTTTCAACCAGCGCATATGCTAGTCTCAAGTGCATCATATTTGTCCTTCGTCTACTATGATACTTGACTGGGGATTATCCTTTGAGACTAGATGAAATCCATCTCTAGGAACATTGTATATGCAAATGTACATTTGACACAGATGTACGAATTGTACAACAATGACCATACCAAGATATATTTCACAAATGAATGTGACACATATCAAACCAGCCATAGGTCCTAGGGCATATATGCCAACAATCTCCCACTTACACTAGGACTCTGAGGGAGTCACCTCAACCTCATGTCCTCTTTCCAACTTGCCACGCTCATGCTGCACCAAAGCATCGGTCAGTGGGCCTATTATGATTATCTCGGTGTAAATATCTGCAATCTCACGACAACACCTCTGTCTGCAAGACTAAGTGGAAGTGCTTGAGTATGTGTCTGGATCTTTAGGTGGAACCTTGGTTTTCTGTTATGCGTTATTGCTCCTTTGTGCTCACAAATAGAGACCAATACCCGCATGACAACCACTTGAAGTTCAATGAAGGACTCCCATATCCAAATAGCTTCCTAGAAGCCATAACATACTCTGCCTTCAATCGGAGATGATGGTAGTCCATCACGAAGCCTTTTACAGCTTCCTTCACTATCAGACACAAAGCTGATGTTGTGTTCAAGGTCAGACTGGAACATGCTATCATGTGTAACCCAATACGCCAAGCTCTTCCTGTCTCTACCAATTAAGAACCATTCCTCTAGTTCTTTGGAGAACCAAGGACGTTCTTTTCACCATATCCAGTACCATGCACCTGGATTGGACATGGTAACAATTGGTTATGCTCTCGGCATAAACCATATCTAGTCTATAACATACCATCATCGATGTATGTTATCCGACTTAGGACTTAGAGTTTTCTTGATCCTATCCAAAAACTCTCACACCTACCCTATAGGTGATGTCCACTAAGTCATTCATCACAAGACACTTGACAATCATCTCTTCACCAAGTGAAGGATTAGGACGTCATCTCTAATGATCTGTATGTCCTCAACATACAAGACCAAAGATGTCATCAAGCTCCCACTGCACTCAGGCACCATACGATGAAGATTCTCGGCATTGAGTTAGGAGTTACCCATAAGTCAAAGTCAGACGAATCCATTCAACCTGTACAACCTGTGTGTTCTGAGCCTCAGGTTACCCACAACCTATATAATTGGCTCAGATTCCATCTTTGATCAAGTGTGTCAAGTGGCTGACCTTGGACTATATCCAAGTCAAAAGTTCCTTCCACTAGCCCTTTTTAAGAGAAAAACTTTCCCAAGAAAATTAGCACCCTAAGTAGCAACCGAGTTGCTCTCCTGTGGGATCATGGAAGTAGTATCCCCAAAGGATACCCCATACACACATATGTTAGATATGGAACATCTTTCAGTGTTAGGGAAAAAATATTCATTTTTGCACACCTTTAACAAGGAGTTTACATGACTTAACTTGTATCGAATCATGTCATGCACAACTCGATTCCTCGAATTAGACACTCAGCCTCAAATTGGAGTTATAGAGGGAGTGAGCTATGAGGAAATCTCATACTTTTAGAGATAGTCACAAACTATGGCTCAAGTGCTCTCCAACAAGTTAGAAAGCTTTATGGATCTATCAAGCTGGTTTCCTTACTACATTCATATCCATTAGACATGTCTGTAAAGGACTAGTAGCCTATCTTTGGCTTACTTATTTGACCTATCCACATACACTAAAGTGTATAAGGCCCAACAAGTCTCTTGATCTTCCACTTCTAAAAAGTAAATAACATTGCTGATGTTCTCCTTAGCAAACAATTATGTTACTCATAGCTCTCGAGAGAGGTTGACACGACTCATTCTCCTGAAAGGAGATTGAATCCACAAATCCATTCGCATGGAGTCAATGGATGAGGTTCTTGTTTTACAAGGCCTAAACAACAGTGCCAAAGAGAGGCATAGATCCAATGAATTTTATCCATAAATTATGTTACTCATAGAACTTCCTATAAAGATAGAACTGTGGATATTTAAGTTCTAACAATGTCTTTACCCCAGAGAGAGTGAGATCTCCTATAGCTATGGCAGCAACATATGCTCCAACTAGTAGGTTAGTCTCTTTATGCCAGCATTGCCCTATTTCTATTGAGCACCAAGACACTTTTGTAAGTGTTGGTCTCATTATGCAGTACAACATACCCATGTGTTAGAAATAGACAACTAGACTTTGGTAACATAATTACCTGAGCCAGAAGACAAAGGGCTACTTCTCTTCTCCTCATTTTGAGGTCACTAGCAATCATTCTAGAGCATCTTATCTCCTATACCCACATCATCTTTAATGCATCGGTCAAGCCCTGAGGCTTACCTTTGCATTGTGAGACTGCTTTAGAGGTTACAGCTTTCTATTCTAGCTTGTCCCTGGAAGAGCTGTTTTATAATACAGATCTAGAACATGATCAGCTCTACACATTGTTTCCACAACTCAAGCAACATGCTAACTTTAAACAAGCTACCCCTTAAGCATCCTATTCAGCCAACAAGGTTGTAGATGACATGGGTTTAGGTAAAGGCTGCTCAAGTAGATATAGCCTTTCCTCGAGCTTGAGGACAATCCTCGAATGCCAGTCCACTTAGTTGGTTTCAACCAACTTAGGAGAGATCGTTGTGACCATCTACTATAGTCATAAGTGGATCTGCAAACCAATCATTTAATCTAGCCTTTTATAAATGATTGGGCTCCTACTATTTTGGTCAAATCGACAACCCTCAAAAGTCGATCCGGAAATCACCATATTTCCTTAGTGAGATGGGATCCTCATTCCATACACGGCCTTGAGGTAGGCACGCCGGTCAATTGCAACTTTGCAATTTCCCTTCTCAAGATAGTTCAAGCACTTTGTGTCCAACGGAGGCTGGATATAGCACAAAGCCCTAACCTCTTGAGGCTGCCTCTAGAGTTTCCATCATGTGGTCCATCCACATATGAAAAATTCAGTCAAGTCTAACATGACTGTTATACCCAAGGCCAACGAATTCCTAGCGGAAGGCATGTCCAGAGTTTTAACCGGACTGTGGAAAACATTATCACCACATGCCTCCTATAGAGAGATGGGTGTGTCCCACAGGGGATGGAAATAGTGCACAGCACCATTGATCGATAGTTTGATGAGGGCTACATGTCGGAAGGCGATTAACAGACTTGATATTTGGATCGAGGGTTTTTGTGGTCTCACCATTTAGTTTTATCTTTCATCTAACAATACAGGCATGTAATCCTATAATGAGTAACATGAAAAACAAAATATCATCGGCATGCTTAAATTGAGCAGAAAAGAAAACATGATGTGGTTATAGCCCAAACATAGGTAACAAGCCCCTAGACCTAGAGTAATCACCTAACTACTCTAAGGCAGAAGCCATGGGCCCATGCCACTAAGTCCTCAGCTCCGCCCAAAGTGCTCTAACGGCTCTGCTCTAACCCTAGGTGTGCCGCCTAAGTCTTCAAATCCAAGGGTTAGCTCACAAACCATAGAAGCGCCATATAGGAAAACCCAGATGCCCCCTTAGGTTTGGCTAGCCCTATGCTCTCCACCTATGTCAGCTCGCAAACCTTACGCTCCTCCTAGGGTTTGGCTAACACTCTGTGCGTCACCATCATGCTGAGTACACTGCCTCCCTTGCAAATTGTGACACCATGAGGTGCACCAATATGCTAGGGTGCACTACTAAGCAAAGATGTGTCACCGACATCCTAGGTGCGCCATGTCACTCTACTTAGCCCTCAAAACAACATGTGCGCCACCTAGGTTGCCCTAGACGCCACCATGGTTTGGCCAAGGAGAACTTGTGCCACTTAGCATGGTCTTCATGCCATGCTCCAAGGAAGTCACATGCTACCCTAATCCTTAATTCTAGCTATTTTACAACACATGAATTAAAATAACAAGGGCGGCACGCAAGCCTCACAGGAAATACACCAAAGGCATGGCAGGGGGCTTGTCTATAACCATATCACAATCCAATAATAAAAGCACCTACTCATGCTTTTCTATGTGCAAAGAAAAACCAATAATTAAAATTAATTTTAGTTTTTCATAAAACTATTCATCACCCAAAATAATCATCACAAAATTTTCCCCAATTAATTCTCTCAGACTACCTATGAAAAGTGGCACATGCATGCCCAAGGCATGCAAGCCGCCCCCTTTCAGTCCATCTTACCATGTAAAAACTAAAAGGAAAAATTCCCTAAAATATTTACATAGCTTGTGCGCAAGGTCTATCCTTGACACAGAAGGAGAATTTGCCAGCAGGAAATTTTAGATGAAAATTTTAGCTTGATAAACCTACCTTTTTCTAAACAGAAAAATCATGGCATAAAAATTTTAAATAAAATTTTTCATGGCATGCTGGTAGTAAACACATGTAGTAAAGCAATAAACACCGCGTAGGTCTTGTATGTTTGCTCTGATAAGACTGTTGGGAATCCCCAAGCCAATATTAAAATTTAACCATAGCGAAAGCGATGGCCCAAAACAGGATATCCCTAAGAGCCAGGATCCGTTACAAGTGATCCACCAGATGAGCTAGGATCCCTTCACAATCCTAGGGGCTGCCGATGATGAAGAAGAGGCACACAAGTGGTCCGCCCTCTACAATCATGCACACACGGACTCCCCGAGATCCTCTTCTGTCTACGCCTGGTGCTAGCCTTCCGGAGGAAGATCCTATCGCCTATGCTATCATCTCTTGCTTGTGCCACCTCCAAGGTATGCCAAGAAGGATGAGGGGAGGAGGTTGGTGGCAAGGAGAGAATAACTCTGCCACTTGTGCCAACCCTCAAACCTAGCTTCTTCTTTATGGCTTGTGCCACCACCAGGGTGCTCCCATGAAGATGATCTGCCCCCATGAACAAGATCCCCTTCTCATCCATATCAGGTGGCAATCTTCCAAGAAGATGTGCCAACATGAAGAGTGGAGATCCCATCACTTCCTCCTTTCACCACATGCGCCAACCCATAGAAGTTGCACCTATGACATGAAGGTGGCCTTCTTCATGCGCCAATCCTTGAACAAGATGCATCATCGAAGAAGGAAGAAGGCTCTACGCCTTCTCACGCATCCATGGAGGAAGAAGATGACCCACATCCATGTGAGCGCATGTTCTCCTCTTGGAGGCGCCATGGAGAGGAAAAGGGAGATGAGCGGCTAGGTTAGGGCTAATTAGAGATGGTCATGTGACTATCTATTTATTAATTTTGAATTTTATCAAATAAATTCGTAATTAATAAAAGCCATGCACCCAAACACATGTATATAGAGTAAAACGACCCCGCAACTTAAGTTACGATTATTTTGATATAAATATTCACTTAAATTGCGCATGGCCCCCACGACTTAAGTCGTAATAAATGAATATAAATATTAATTTAATTCACTTAAGTTGTGGTCTCACGTGTTGCGTTTAAATTACGTTGACAACCCACCGAACAAATCCAGCGACATCCGACCCATCGACTGGACCTAGTCCATCGAGGTCAAATGTGGTCACCCGAGGGTCAATCGGGGTCAACATAAGTCAGAACGCAACATACCTTGATAACATCGTCTTCATCTCATCAGACACATCCGAGATGTATCGAACTCCCAAACTAACTCGAATCAACCAAATGACTCGATCATAGGCAACTCGATCAATACGAGATCTCGAGTGTCTAGGTGTATGACCCTGTAGGTTCCTTAGACGTTGGCAATGATAACCTCAAGTCATCACAAGCAATGAGTGGCACCTAGTAGTACATCATTGCTACCCAAGTCCTCATAATAGAGTCATCATCGACATCCCCTAAAACTGTGACAAAGTACACGTACACTCTACTCCTTTTGCTAGGCTGATCGTCTAAGTCAGACAAGCGTGTCACACTTGTTTATTCCAACGTTAATGGTCTCTATTCAGGCTAAACTTGCGTGTGGCCACACACTTTTAGTCATGCACCATATAGGGAGCCCATGGACATCAAGCTTCTTCGCAAGGAAGGCGCAAATCCTCTTTTGACTCATTTAATCTCTCATATAACTCAAGATATATCCAATGACAACTGTTCTGACTCCCTTGTTGCAGCAGAGCATTAGGTTGTATCAAAGTACTTCCCTTACCATATAGAGATATCAATGCACTCAAGTCGAGGATGAGTGAATGTCTGTCACTATGAGATTTGACCCGTGACACCAAGTCAAATTCTCACAGCACGTTGATCTAGTATATCTCCCTTGATATACTCAAATGCTTGCATTAGCAACCCGTGCTCAACCAGCGCATATGCTAGTCTCAAGTGCATCATAGCCATCCCTTATCTACTATGATACTTGACTAGGGATTATCCTTTGAGACTAGATGAAATCCATCTCTGGGAACATTGTGTATGCAAATGTACATATGATGTAGATGTACGAATTGCACAACAACGATCATGCCAAGATATATTTCACAAATGAATGTGACACATATCAGACCAGCCATAGGTCCTAGGGCATATACACCAACACTTCACTATTAGCATCAATAGAACAAGAAGCATTCAATTAGGTGCACTTGAGGGGAAACTGAGATGGGTGTCTTTGACAACAAGATATGTAGTGAGAAGTCCAATATCCATTACTTTTGGGTGATAGCATATGCAACTTAGTTTTCTTATCACACCTTTTAGAGGAGTCTGCTATCACTTGAAAGAATATTCAAAGCATGATATAGAAAATGCAAGAGAACTTTTCAACTCTTGACATGCATCAACTCTTAATATTTTTAAAAGAGCTTTTAGTGTATTAAAGAAATAATTTCTAATAATAGCAAGTGGAACAGAACCCTATTATCCTATTAGCACACATATTCAAATTATTCTAACATGTAATGTTCTACATAACTACTTAATGGGCATTGATCTGGATGAAAGCAAGATTACTGAAGTTGATGCGTTACAACAAGTCATGACACTTTTGGTATGGAAAGACTGGATGAAAGCAAGATTACTGAAGTTGATGCGTTACAACAAGTCATGACACTTTTGGTATGGAAAGACTAGATGAAGATGCTAAGAAATGGATTTTACTTAGAGATGCTATGTCCAATGCAGTGTTAATGATTATTTCTTGTGAATGCATGAGTTTTTTTATGTTTGTTGTACTTCTATTTTATTGAAACACTACTGTAGTTTACTAAAACAACTTAGACGTTAAATTACATTTCTATATTTATGTCCTTCAATTAGTAATTTCCTTGTTAGATGATTTATTAGCATATGTGTTTAGTCTCTACTTTGTAATTTTCCTTACTTCCATACTGATTTATTGTTAGAGCTTAACAAAAATGTTTTTATGTCAATGTAAGATGAGAACAAAGCTGATAAGTGCAATGAAGGTTCAAAGAAGGAGAATGTCAAGTAGACTGAAGAAATGATTAATGTATTTATTGATGTAATGCTAGACAACAAACAACAGGTTTTAGAGTGGACGGTATCTTTCCCTCATCTGCTTAAAAAAATATGCTTACCATATGTCAAACTACATTTGGTATAGCTTTAACAAAAGACAATTTGAAAAATCAAATATGAACTTTAAAAGCAACTTTAGTTCATGTCATGAGTTATTTAAAAACAAAAGTAGTATTTTTTGGAATAGTGAAACAAATATATTTGAAGCTGTCAATCAAAGGTGGGATGATCTAATCAAAGTATGTTAATTGTTATTTTTCTATTCTAGTCATTCATGTTTTATACATTAATTTGCCGATTTATTATCTTTACAGACTAATCCCCTTATAAAGTGGTGAAGTACTCTAGTTTATAATTGTGATAAGTTGGAGGAGCTTTAGACAATGGATCGAGCCATAGGTAACATGTCTAGCATTTGTAGCGATTTTATGAGGATATGGAGAAAAAAAAGTCAAGACCGTGATGATATTTTTATAACTGTCCGGCATAGGACGTCATATGAACATGGTGATCAAATCAGTCCAATTGATGTTGACATGATCATGTTGACTTGATATTATTATTATTATTATGCTTATAATGTGCAGGTAGTTGACTCGCTCCATGTTGAGCTTCTCGCACTGAAGACTGCCATTGCTTTTGTTTACGCCAGACAGCCATATTTCGGTACGAAGATCATTTTCGAATCCGACTGCAGTAATGCTATTGCTATGGTGGAAGGCAACTGCCAATTATCTCAGTGTTTTTTAGATTCCTTATTTTGTGAAATTAGGCATATATTGTCTAACTGCCCGGATGCATCCCTTTGTTTTGTTAAGTGTGAAGCTAACTAAGCTGCCGGTTAGCTAATCATGCTTCTCACTCTTTGGTTTGTACTTCTTGGCACTCGAACTGGCCATCTGGGCTTATTATTGTTGTTGTTGTACTTGGCTTCAGTGTATCCTTGCCTCTTATGGAGGTCATTTTGATTTAATATAATTCTCTTTTTTAAAAAAAAATATTATTATTATTGTTGTTGTACTTGGATAAGGTAAGTGATCGTGTTGACTTGATCTTATTGACTTGAACAAGTCTTGAGGCTGTACTAAAAATTAAATAAGTGGCGACAGCATGCTAAAATTAAATAATGCACCACATCAACACGCATTCTTTATCTTTCTTCATTTGTTCTTTTCTCAATAATATTCAAATTCTAAAATAAGACGTGAACGCTCACGCGAGTTCATCTGCTAGCGCCGCCCCTCTCCAATCCACCTCAACCGCTTCCCGCACCGGTGACGCCGCAGGTGTATAATACTGAGGCGAAGCGCACGGAGTCTCGAACGGCGTCGCCGCTGCCGCCACATGCTCTCTCACCTTCCTTTCGAAGTTCCTGCTGAGTACCGATCTCTTACTCTCCTCGTTGACCCCGACCATGTGTGAAACTTCACACGGATCCGCTGCTGCCTTCTCCTTCTCCATCACCTCCGCAACCGGTGGCTTGGATCGGTCAACCTTTGTGGGGACAACCGACGCCGGATCTTCAGTGGGCTGGTTATGGTTATAGAAAAGAAGGTAGAGGATGAGCTCTTTAGAAAAGACGCGAGCTCCAAGCTGGCCGTTGACGTGGAGTTGAGAGTCATGGACGGAGGTGGCCCGCTGGAATCTTCGGCGGTAGCAGAGGACGTAGAGGAGCTCGAGGGCAAGGGCGAGGACGATGAGTAGCAGGATGAGGAGGAGGGCGAGGCCAAGAAGGGAGATGGTGGTCATGGTAGCAGCAACTAATTTCTTTTCTTAGCTCCAAGCAATTATAAATGGATAACTACGCTGCTGCTTGTGGTGTAGAATTAATTAATGTTTTATACGATTTGAAGACCTTGTTCTTACCAATTAATTTACTTGGCATCATGCCATCATGTGGTGTGATTAGAACAGAGTTTAGGTAAAGCAAAGCAAGTGTCAAAATGTTTAGGTAAAGGTCAATTTCTGATACCAAGTCACTGATGCAACTAAAACATCAGGCAATAGCTTCTTATCAAATATAGCAGTTTCTCATGTGTGTGTGGTCAACATCTATATAATAAAACTATTCACTATCTATATATATATATATATTTTTTAGCACTTCGCTCATTTTAATATAATTTGAAAATAAGAGTCATACCTAGCTACTAATTTATGATGCTAGGTGATGTGGGCGTGTGAAGATTAGGATACCTATATGAAAAGTGGTTCAAGGAAATAATGTGTGTTAGTAGGAAATCAAATTATAAAAATATAGGCCCTGTTTGGCATAGTTGAGCAGCAGCTTTTGCTGATCAAAATAGCTGATTTAAAAAAGTCAGAGTGTTTGGCAAGCTGCTTCTAGATTCATGAGTTTGGAAAAATTAGAAGGGAGCTACTTTTGACTACTTTTTAACTATTTTTCTTCTTGTATCTCATATTCACACTTATATTGTATACCTTTACGATAATAAAATTATTATTTTAATAAAAAATATTAAATTTAAAATTATTTTTAAATAATTTTTTTTTAAAAAATTTGACCAGCATAATAGTATAGCCAAACATCTTTTAACATTTCCATTTAGCTACTTTTCTACCAGTACTTTTTCAACTACAAAAAGTTAAAAATTTCAGCTACGATAAACACAACCATATTGTCATGTAATAGCATGAATGATAATGATAAATTATAATAATCTCTTTTCCTTTGCTTGCCGCAAAGACGCAAGCCTAATTAATGAATATTCTTGCATTGTTGTTTCTCGATCACGGTGTTTAATCTTTACTTGTTTAGTGTGGAGGCACCTACCTAGCCTGGGTATCCTCATACTGTATTGACTTTGCCTTAGACAATGAGGTATACCCATGATGTAGTTAATGACATGACACAAAAATAATTAATGGATTGGTACTACTCACATAGGATGCAATTATCATATTAGTATGCAATATATATGAACTTAAATTCTAAGTTAAAGCTACTAAATAAAACTATATAACACATTTGCACAAGGTAAAAATCATCTCAGTAAACCAAGAGCTATATTCCTCGAGCATATCATGATCCGCACGTCCAGGCTTTCCATCATTTATGAAAGGATTTTATGGAGTCTTAAGATGCCGGCGGGGTCACTGCACCTGCATATTTATTCTGTGCACACTTATCTTTGTTATTGCGCAGGTGGAAGTTGGAACTAGACATGACCAGTCGATACGACTGGTGTTGGTGCTCATCTTAATCCCCAGCTTGCGCTCAAGTTGGTCATCCATGAAGAAAGGCTTTCACTCCAGCTTAGTGCAAGCTAAACCAATCTATGCCCTGGTCCTAACAAAATTGCAGCATGCTAATTCCTGGGAAACACCAATTTGTTGTAGCCACGCCCTTCTTTGTGCCGCCTTATGCCTTCAACGGTTGATGATCATATGCATCCATACATTGCGCAAGGGAACATGATGATATGTTTTAGGGAATTGTTGCTCTTGTGTTGTAAACCCATTACCTTTTCTCTCGTATGCTCTTGAGTTTGTTTTTATTGGAGATATTTTTGTTGTAGCAGGATCCTTGCGACCTTATATACAAGGGAAACTCTGTCCAAATTTTTTTTCTAGATCCTGCATGAGAGTCATGGAGAATGTATATATCTTGTTGATGACACCAAAATATGTAGTATATTTTGCTTCATTTTAGATACATTTTCATGCTAAATTGAGGATCTTTTACTTGTTTTTATGTTGAATCCATCAAATATTGCAAAGTCTACTTCTATTTTGGTTTTTTAGGCAAAAAAGGCACTATTTAAGACATTTTCAAGCAAAATCAAGTACATGGAAGAGTTCTCATCATCAAGGAGAAGTCACCCAAGAAATTTCAGGCAAATCGAGGCAAAAAACCAAAATACGGTGGTGCCGTATTTATAATATGGTACCGTATTTTTCGCGGCTACCGTATTATCGAGAGCACGGCCGTATTTTAGTGATTTTCCAAACAGAGACCTTTGCCGAAATTACGGCACTGCCGTAACCCATTTTACAGGCCGTATTTTGGAACGTCTTCAGAACAGAAAGTTTCCCTGAAATTACGGCACTGCCGTAAATAATTACACGGGCCGTATTTTCCAAACGTATCCGACCAGAGAGTTCAGCCGATTTTACGGCACTGCCGTAAACCATATTACGGTGTCGTATTTTCCAGCACTTTCAGAACAGAACATGCGAGGGATTTTATGGCAGTATCATAAGATATTACACTGCCGTATTTCTGTTTTTGAACATGACTCCCAGGTCAATTTCGATGCCTGAATTTTGCGAAGATTATTGCGGTCGATCCAAAGCTTAAAACAAAAGACTAAAAAAAAGGAAAAGGGGAGCTGGGAAGGAGAGGATGGTGAAGACACCAAAAGCCCCAAATTTCGTTAACTGTCAAGGGAGAAATCACCGAACACGCCGCCGCCTAGGGTTTCGCCGCCGCGATCAATCTAGAGCACTTCCGGCCGTGATTTTCATACTGAAGCTTCGCCTGGTGAAGGAGACAACGTGCCTGAAGTTTTAGAATGAAAGGAGATCGATTCGAAGAGAAATCAAAGGAAGAAGTTTGTGCCACACTGTTCACGACTTCTCTTGCAAATTATGGCTGTGAAATACTTCACAGCCGTGCTGTATTTTCTAAAAAAACTCCTTATTTTATTGATTTTTGATTTTCTAAAATTATGAAATTTTGTAATCTCTTCATCATGGTAGCTTAATCTTATTTTGGGACATGGGGGAGTAATCCCCTTTGATTTTCTTAATGACTAGAACTCTTTTTATTTCATCATGATAATTCTACTTTGATACTTTTACCTATGAGATTACTGCTCTAAGATTCTCCTTAGTTTATTTCTTGTCATCATGAATATAATTCTTGCATTAAGGACCGAAAGGTGATATGTTTAGAATTGGAACCCTAAAATTGACTAATAGGAACTCACCATAAGAAATTAGGTTAAGTTCTTGTTTTGTTATTTTAGATGAGTAATTGCCTTGATGATGATTAATGTTCTTAGGATCAAATTATTGTGTCAAACGTGGAGATCTTGCACGAAAGTGAGGATTTATTCTTGCATGGTTATCTGCACAAAAGTGAGATAATCCCTTTATTAGGTAAATTATGCCTATATCATTTTAGGATTTGATTGATAAATTCTTTATTTCTTATCTACTCTTGAAAATCAAAGTGGATGAAACCTTAGTCCCAATTTCTCTCTGATAGTGATTTTTCGTGTGTCTTCGATTCTTGCTTTGCAATTATTCGATTGCCTAGATAGTAAGAAAATCAATTATTTAGTACTTGACAGCACTAGTCTCTCTATGGGATCAATATTTATGTTATTACTTCGAGTATCCGTGCACTTGCGGACACTATGAGTTAGGGACAACAAGTTTTTGGAGCCGTATCAGGGGGTGATAGTTCCCTGTGCGCCAAACAAGTTTTGGCTGTGACACCTTAGATTAGTTTACCTGCTCGTATTTAAAAGTGTGTCCTTTCATATCACATCAAGTTTTTGGTGCGTTGCCGGGGAGACTTTAGTTTTGTCAATATTGAAGACATTGAGAGTATTGCTAGACTAGGTTTCATTTATGTTTTATCTTTTTATTCTTTTCTGTTTACTTACATCATTTGATCAGTTTGCTCTAGTGTGCGCAGGAAATTCATTTCTAATGGCTGAGCAAAGATCACTGAGGGACTATGCAGCCCCTAATCCTCAAGGGATACACTTTAGCATTGCTAAACCTGCAATTGAGGCCACCAACTTTGAAATTAATCCTGCCTTCTTGACTATGATCCAGCAGAATCAGTTTGCAGGACATCAATCGAAGATCCATATTCACACTTATATATTTTTCTTGAATATTGCGATACCATAAAAATCCATGGAGTTTCTGATGATGCACTAAAACTGATATTATTCCCTTTTTCTCTTAGGGATCAAACACGAACGTTGTTGCATTCTCGTCAACCCAATACTTTCACAACATGGGAACAATTGTCAAAAGCTTTTCTGATGAAATATTTTCCACTAAGCAAGACTATCCAATTGAGGAATTAAATCACAAACTTTCAACAAAAAGGTGGAGAATCATTCAACGAGGCATGGGAAAGATTCAATGATTTACAACGGAAGTGTCCCAACCATGGCTTTGAAAATTGGTTTTTAATTCAGATATTTTATTATGACTTAGTTTATAATACCCGTCTAATTATTGATGCTGCTGTAGGGGGAGCCTTGATGAGTAGAACAATTGATGATGCTTTCAAGTTGCATGAGGAGATGTCCTTGAATCATAGCCAATGGACTCCGGATGAAGGAATGTTATATTATCATCAACATGGTAAGAGTGAGAATGAGGATCAGTAAACCCTGACTAAAGAGGTTAGTGAGCCCATGTTAGAAAAATTTTCAGCTAGCCAAATCCAATCTTTGCAAATTCAAAACACAAAAAAAATTGAGGATCTTGAAGAAACTGTTAGTCATATTGCTTCTCAAGTAGAATCCTTAGTTACTTGCAATAAAATTCTAGAAGAACAAATATCTAGGTTAAACTCTGGGGAACATTGCAATGCCATTATCACTAGAAGTGGAAAACAATTAGGAGAACTTAAAGAGAAAGAGTCTATTAATGATCATGCGGAGGAATTAAAATTAGAAAAATTTTCTGAACATGAACAAACCCTACCTAGTTCAACACCTAAAAAGGGAAGTATACCAAAAGGGGATGTGCCATGTAAAGGAGATGATTCTAAGACTAATCTACCTCCACCCTATAGACCACCAGTACCTTTTCCCCAAAGATTAGTACAAGAAAAGTTAGATAAGCAATTTGGGAATTTTCTTGATGTTTTGAAAAAGCTTTACATTAACATATCATTTACTGAAGCTTTATCTCAAATGCCCATATATACTAAATTTTTGAAAGAAATCTTGTCTAACAAAAGAAAGATAGAGAACTATGGTACAGTGGCTTTAACTGAGGAATGTAGTGCTGTTATTCAAAACAGGTTGCCACCAAAATTGAATGATCCAGGTAGTTTTTCTATCCCATGTTTTATTGGAAGTATGGCTTTCGACCGAGCCTTATGTGATCTAGGGGCTAGTGTAAGTCTCATGCCTTTGTCTGTGTGCAGGAAATTGGACATGGGAGCTCCTAAGCAGACTACAATTTCTTTGTAGCTCGCCGATCGATCAGTAAAATATCCAGAAGGTATTCTAGAGGATGTTCCTATACAAGTTGGTAAGTACTTCATACCTGCTGATTTTGTGGTACTTGAAATGGAAGAGGATGCCAAGATTCCTATTATTTTGGGTAGGCCGTTCTTAGCCACTGCTAGAGCCCTTATTGATGTAAGGAATGGTAAACTTGCTTTAAGAATTGGCAATGATAAGATTGAGTTTGATTTGAATAATTCATTGAAAAAACTTGCATATGCTAGTTCCTGTTGCACCATTCATGCCATTGATGACACAGTTTATGATGTTAGTTGTTTGTTTGATGATTCTTCTACTAATGTTCCTTTTTCTGATTCCTTAAAAAATTCTTGTGAAAAAATTGATAGTTCTGGTTTTGAGAATGATTTTGATAATTTTGATGATGAAAAACATGAGACTCTAGATTGTGCTACTTTTGATAATGAAAGTGAAAAGATCCCTAAAGTTGAGTTGAAAGTTTTACCTGATAACCTTATATATGAATTTCTTGGTCCTAACTCTACCTACCCTATGATTATGGATGCTAAATTAGATGTCAGGGAAATTGATCTACTCTTGAAGGAGCTAAGAATTCATAGAAAGGTAATTGGGTATTCCATTGATGACTTAAAAGGAATAAATCCTTCTTTTTGTATGCACAGGATGTTGGGAAACCCCGGGGACATTTTACAATTTTTCAGAGACACATACATACATTGCACAGCGGAAGAATGTCCCCGAAACAGGCCGGTCCCAAAAACCAGTGAAGATCGCATGCAAGGGGGTCAACACGATGAGTTAGAAAATACCTCAGAGCAAGATGAGGTCGATGTCGTGATAGGCGCCCAAGCGTGCGCCCTCTGCAGTCTCACACACACGGATGCCTCGAGTCCTCTTCTTCCACGCCCGGTGCTAGCCTCGGGAAGAAGATCCAAGCCTTAGGGAGATGCTCCAACCACCTTGCGCCACCAAGAGAGAAAGATGCGCCAAGTGGTAAGGAAGGAGAAGCTTGCGGCCACTTGATGGAAGAGGAAGAGATTGCGCCCTTGCTCCTTGCTCTCGCCCCTTCTTATGTTCACGCCTCCAAGGATGAATCATGATAAGAGAGGGCGGCTAGGGTCACATATATAGGGCAAGAGGCGATTAGGGCAAGGGCTAGGATCATGACAAGTGTAGGGCTAGGATGAGGAGGTTTGATGTAAGGAAAGTCTCCAAGACTTTACCATAAACTTCATTCAACCTTTCCATAATTGCCCAAGTACCATATCAGCCCAAGACATGCCTTAAAGGCATTCATACCATCAAGGGAGAAGGGCTAGGCGCAAATTGCTTCCTTAATGAAGCAATTTTGCCACCCTAACCCCATTATGCCCCTTAGGCGCCAATGGGGTTGGGTTTCTCCCCATTATACCCTTTTAGCCTCTCTTCTCTTCATGAGAACTTGTTATTGGGCTTCATTGGATAATGAGCTAGCCCAAACTTCATCCTATGGGTTGATTAAGCATTTGGATCCAATCCAATGCAACCCTAATCCAAGTGTGACCAACCATGGTCAAATACGGGTCAACCTGCCAAAAATGAAGTTTGGCTCCAATAACATTCTTCCATCTCATCAGGACCATTGGCACTGATGAAATCTCCCAATTAGATCCGAGTTATCCAATAACTTGATCATAAGGCTTCTCGATCAATACGAGAACTCAAGTATCAAGGTGTGCGACCCTGTAGGTTCTTCTAACGCTGGAAGTGCTGACCAAAGGTCATCACAAGCTGTGAGTGGCACCTAGCAGTGCATCGCTGCTACCCAGGTCATTGGAATGGATATCGACATCGACATCCCCATCATCGCAACTAGGTACAGATGCATTACAGTCTCTTTGCCGGACTGATATCCGATTGGACAAGTGTGTCACCACTTATTTTCACCCAATCACATGGCTATGACTAAAACAGGTTCTTACCTGGGTATGGCCATACACTCTCAGTCATAGAACCATAGAGGAGCTCCATGGATATCATACTTCCCTAAGGAAGGGGCAAATCCTATGTCTGTCCATTGACCTTCTCATATGGGTCGTGATATGCTCAATGACAACCGTTATGACCTCCCAACTACGGCGAGGTGTTAGGTTGTATCAAAGCAAATCGCTAACCATATAGAATGATCAATGACCTCAAGTCAAGGGATCAATGCATCTCCTGTCACTTGTGAGGATAACTTATGACACCAAGTCATAGCCTCACAGCGGGTCTTTCCAGTATATCCTCTAATGATATACCCATGTGTCTGCGTTAGCACCACGTACCTAACCAGCTCACATACCAGTCTCACAAGTACCATAGCTGTCCCATATCCACTAAGGTACATCGACTGGGGACAATAGTTTGAGCACAGATCCAATCTATCTCCAGGGACATTATCATGTTAGTACATGTGCGCTGATGTAAACAAACATTGATAATGACAATGCCAGAATGATATATATAAATATCAAAGTCAAGTAGTACATAAGTGGACCAAAACTAGGTCCTAGGGCATATACACCAACAATCTCCCACTTGCACTAAGACCTAGAGGTTGAGAAATCTTAACCCCATATCTCTAGCATGACCATCATGCTTCTGCTGCGCCAAAGCCTTGGTCAATGGGTCTGCCAAATTGTTTTCTGTGTCAACTCTGCTAATCTTGACATCACCTCTTTCAATGATCTCTCTGATCAGGTGAAATCTTCTGAGTATGTGTTTGGATCTTTGATGAGACCGTGGTTCCTTGGCTTGTGCAATTGCTCCATTGTTGTCACAAGAGAGTTCAATGGGATCCACTGCACTAGGAACCACCTGAAGATCAGACATGAACTTCTTTATCCAAACGGCTTCCTTGGCTGCCTCAGAAGCGGCCACATACTCTGCTTCGGTTGTAGAATCTGCTATGGTGGATTGCTTGAAGCTCTTCCAGCATACAGCGCCTCCATTTATCTTGAACACATAGCCGGCCTGCGATCTAAAGTTGTCAGGGTCAGACTGGAATGATGCATCAGTATAGCCCTGCATACTGAGCTCTTCTTGTCCCCCATAGACCAAGAACAAATCCTTAGTTCTCCTCAGATACTTTAGGATGTTCTTTACAGCCACCTAGTGCTGCAGACCTAGATTGGATTGGTATCGGCTGGTTATGCTTACAGCATATGCCACGTCTGGTCTAGTACACAACATTGCATACATGATCGATCCTACTGCTGAAGCATAAGGAATTCGACTCATGTCATCCCTCTCAGCCTGTGTTGTAGGACACTGGCTCTTTGAGAGAGTAAGGCCATGTCTTACTGGAAGGTATCCTTTCTTGGATTGCTCCAAGTTAAACCTCTCCAGGACCTTATCAATGTAGGTATTCTGACTAAGGGCCAGGAGCCTCTTGGATCTATCTCGGTAGATCCTCACGCCTAGAATATAGGCGGCCTCCCCTAAGTCTTTCATCTCAAAACACTTCCCCAACCATGTCTTCACAGCTTGAAGACTAGGGATGTCGTTTCCGATGAGCAGTATGTCATCGACATACAAGACCAGAAAAATCACCAAGCTCCCACTGAATTTTCTATATACACAGGCGTCATCTTCGCTTTTGATAAAGCCATAATCTCTCACAGCTTCATCAAATCGAAGATTCCAACTTCGAGATGCTTGCTTTAATCCATAAATGGATCTCTTTAGCCTGCAGACCTTACTAGCCTCTGCAGGATGGATGAAGCCATCAGGTTGTGTCATGTACACATCCTCAGTCAGCTTCCCGTTAAGGAACGCTGTCTTCACATCCATCTGCCATATCTCATAGTCATGATATGCAGCTATAGCAAGCAGAATCCGAATGGACTTGATCATGGCAACTGGCGAGAAGGCTTCATCATAATCCACCCCGTAGACTTGTTTAAATCCTTTAGCCACTAGTCTACCCTTATAGGTAACTATATTGCCATCCATGTCTGTCTTCTTCTTAAAGACCCATTTACACCCTATGGGTTTTACCCCATCAGGCAGCTCAACCAAATCCCAGACTTGGTTAGCCGACATGGAATCCATCTCGGATCGCATGGCGTCAAGCCATCTCTCGGAGTCCGGTCCACTAACCGCCTCATCATAGGTTCTGGGTTCATCCTCAATGATGAAAATTCCATCGTGTTGGGTCGGCAGCGACCCGTACCTCTCAGGTGCACGACGAATCCTCCCAGACCTACGTGGGACCTGTGTCTGAGCCTCAGGTTGTATAACAACCGGTGCAGATGGCTCAGATTCCATCTCTTTGTCTTGTGGTTACACTTGGACCTCATCCAAGTCAAACTCCCTCCCACTTACTTCTTTCATAAGAAATTCTTTCTCTAGAAAGACAGCACCCCGAGCAACAAAAACTTTGTTCTCGGTTGGGACATAGAAGTAGTATCCTTTAGTTTCCTTAGGATACCCCACAAATACACACTTATCAGATCTAGGTTCTAGCTTGCTAGAATCCTGACGTTTGACATAAGCCTCACATCCCCAGATCCTGATAAACGTGAGATTAGGGCGTCTCCCACTCCATACTTCGTATGGTATTTTGGAGACACTCTTAGATGGAACATTATTCAGTATCAGAGAAGCTGTCTCTAGTGCATGCCCCCGGAATGAGGGAGGTAGAGTTGCATGACTCATCATAGATCGAACCATATCCAATAAAGTTCGATTTCTCCTTTAAGACACACCATTCCATTGAGGTGTTCCAGGAGGAGTGAGTTGGGATATGATCCCAGACTCTCTCAGATAGTCAAAGAACTCTCCACTCAGGTATTCTCCACCTCGATCTGATCGAAGAGCTTTAATGGATCTTCCAAGCTGGTTCTCTACTTCATTCTTGAACTCCTTGAATTTCTCAAAGGACTCAGATTTATGTCTCATTAGGTAGACATATCCATACCTACTGAAGTCATCAGTGAAGGTAATGAAGTAGTTGTACCCTCCTCTGGCTTGTTTATTGAAAGGTCCACACACATCAGTATGTATGACATCCAATAAACCTCTTGCCCTCTCACCAATCTTGGTGAAGGGTGCCTTTGTCATTTTCCCTAATAAACAAGGTTCACAGGTATCAAATTCCTCCAAGGAACTTGAATCTAACAATCCATTTGCATGGAGTTGTTGGATGCGATTTTTGTTTATATGGGCTAATCGACAGTGCCATAGGAAAGCACCAACTGAACCACTCAGTTTGGTCCTTTTATTACTTATGTTACATATAGAACTTTCCATATCCAAGATATACAGACCATTGCACAAAGTACCCTTCCCATAGAACATATTTGCAAATGAAAAAGAACAAGAGTTCTTATTTATTTCAAACTTAAATCCCTTCTTTGCTAAGCAAGGAATGGATACAATGTTCTTAGTAAGTGAAGGTACACAAAAGCAATTATCTAGTTCTAATAGAAGTCCAGAAGGCAAGGAGAGAGTCAAGACGCCTACAGCAACAGCAGCAACCTGTGCCCCATTTCCAACGCGTAGGTCAATCTCTCCAGGTCGCACCGATCTACTTTTCTTGAGCCCCTGCATATTTGTACAAATATGAGCTCCACATGCGGTATCCAATACCCATGACATAGAAGTAGAAAGATTGACTTCTGTAACATAAATACGTGAGCTAGAAGTTAAGGCCAAGCCCTTCTTCTCCTCATTCTGAAGCTGCTTGCAGTCCCTTCTCCAGTGACCCTGCTCACCATAGTGAAAACACCTCTGGTCCTTTGACTTCTTTGCCTTTTTCTTCAGTGCCTTGGTAGGACCTTTGGCACTGCCCTTAGCACATGCCTTACCCTTCTTCTTTATCTTCTTGGTCGCAGGGACCAAAAGAACAGAATTTGGTTTGGTCTTACCCATTTCACGCTCGGCTGTTTGGAGCATATTCATCAATTCCTCCCGTGTGCACTCAATCCGGTTCATGTTGAAGTTAATAATAAACGGACTGAAGCTAGGGGGCAGGGAATGCAGAATAAGATCCACAACCAGCTCGTTGTCTATGGCATGACCCAGTCTCCTGAGATGATCCACATTCCCAATGAGCTTGAGAACATGGGGTCTCACTGGTGCACCCTCAGACAACTTACACCGAAAGACTGCTTTGGCGGTGTCAAATCTTTCAGTTCTAGCCTGAGCCTCGAACATCTGTTTCAGATGAGTGATCATCTGAAAAGCGTTCTGCTCCTCATATTGCACCTGCAGTTCAGGAGCCATGCTGGCTAGCATAAGACATGCAACCTCCAAAGAGTCATCCTGATGCTTTCTATAAGCATCTCTATCTGCCGTTCGGGCATTAGGCACAGGAGCCGCAGGAAGAGGCTGTTCAAGGACATACAGCTTCTTCTCGAGCTTGAGGATTATCCTCAAGTTCCGATGCCAGTCCATAAAGTTAGTTCCAACTAACTTATCCTTATCAAGGAGTGATCGCAGTGATAATCCGCCAGTGTTCATAGCCATTGTTCTACAACACCCAAGAAAAACAGATTAGTACTATTTCGAATCATTTAAACTGGACTTGTTTTAAATGATTACTGCTCCCACTATTTTAAATTCGAATTGACAGCCCACAAAGTCAATCGGGAAGTTTAAGACTTCCTAGTGAGATGGGATCCTTATTTCACATGAGGCTTCGCGTCCCACGAGGGTGGGATGAGATGCACAAAGTAACTCATGTTTCCTAAGGTGGGCGCGCCGGCCGGTTGCTCCAAGCAACTCCCCTTGTTGAGACAGTCTTGGGCATTTCATGTCAAGCGAGGGCTGAATCATGAAACCCTAACCTCTCAACGATGCCTCTAGATTTTCATCATGTGCCCAGTACATGTGAATTTCTAGTCAAGTCCATTCCTAACCGTTTATGCCCAGGGCCAATGAGTTTCCTTGCGAAGGCACGCCCAGGTTAAAACTGGACTGGGGAAACCATTGTCACCTCACACTTTCTAAAGATAAGTGGGTGTGTCCCACGAGGGTGGGAACCAGTTCACAACTCCACTGATCGATAGCTTAGTGAGGGCTACGAGTTAGAAGGCTTCTAGACTTGATATTTTATGAGGGTTTTTAAGGTCTCATCAGTTTTATCTTATGTCTAACAATACAGGCATGCAATCCTATAGTGATAACATAATGATAAAACATCACAGGCATGCTTTTAGCAGATAAGGAAAGCAGTATAAGATGATGTGATCAAAGCCCTTTCAAGACATTGAACCAACCCATGCCAAAAGGAGGTTCAACTCTTGACATAGGACTCAAGCCCCTAAGATAGACCTATCCTAGCCGCCCTCTATCTTGGTCTTCAAGGATGGGCTCCAAGGTCCTTTCTTCATGGCTTAGCTCTCAAACCTTAAGGGTAGACCTCAAAGGTTCGGCCAATGCCATGGTCTTCCTCCAAGGAGAATGCGCCACAATGAAAGATTCCAAGTTAGCTAGCTCTCAAACCCAAGGGTTCAGCCATGCCTAACTTGTGCCATCAAGTAAGGTTGCGCCTTTTCCTTGATGCTTGTTGCGCAACCATCCAAGGTGCGCCAACTTCATGCATGCGCCAAGCTCCAAGTACATGCGCTACCCTAGTCTTCTTAAAAGCAAAAAGAAAAGCGGCACGCAGGCCTCATGAGGAAACATCACAGGCATGCAAAGGGGGGCTTGACTAATGATCACAACATTATGCACAATCAAGGTATTTACTCATGCAATTCTACATGCTCATGAAAAACATAAAATCTAAAATTTTACTTTTTCATTAAAACCAGTCTCTTTTTCTCATCTTCTTCTCACAAATCTTTTGGTTAATTGCGATTTATTTTTCAAGATGATTTCAGAGATCCTTTCGGCTGGCAATTTTGTCAGATCAAGAGACTTGGCCAGTCCGAAGACACAATGCCCGTCCTACTTGACAAAACTACATGCGCCTTTGATCTTTAAATCAGACAAGAAAAATAGTCCAAAAATCCAAAAGAGATTGAGAGGATGATAGAAACAAGAAACCCTAATTTTTCCTACTTAGAAAAATCGTTTGCCATGCATTATGCTATTTTCGAAAATAGAGATATGGCATGTGAGCATGAAAGAAAAGCATAAAACATCGTTCGAGTCTTGCAAGTCCCTCTGATACCACTGTTGGGAAACCCCGGGGACATTTTACAATTTTTCAGAGACACATACATACATTGCACAGCGGAAGAATGTCCCCGAAACAGGCCGGTCCCAAAAACCAGTGAAGATCGCATGCAAGGGGGTCAACACGATGAGTTAGAAAATACCTCAGAGCAAGATGAGGTCGATGTCGTGATAGGCGCCCAAGCGTGCGCCCTCTGCAGTCTCACACACACAGATGCCTCGAGTCCTCTTCTTCCACGCCCGGTGCTAGCCTCGGGAAGAAGATCCAAGCCTTAGGGAGATGCTCCAACCACCTTGCGCCACCAAGAGAGAAAGATGCGCCAAGTGGTAAGGAAGGAGAAGCTTGCGGCCACTTGATGGAAGAGGAAGAGATTGCGCCCTTGCTCCTTGCTCTCGCCCCTTCTTATGTTCACGCCTCCAAGGATGAATCATGATAAGAGAGGGCGGCTAGGGTCACATATATAGGGCAAGAGGCGATTAGGGCAAGGGCTAGGATCATGACAAGTGTAGGGCTAGGATGAGGAGGTTTGATGTAAGGAAAGTCTCCAAGACTTTACCATAAACTTCATTCAACCTTTCCATAATTGCCCAAGTACCATATCAGCCCAAGACATGCCTTAAAGGCATTCATACCATCAAGGGAGAAGGGCTAGGCGCAAATTGCTTCCTTAATGAAGCAATTTTGCCACCCTAACCCCATTATGCCCCTTAGGCGCCAATGGGGTTGGGTTTCTCCCCATTATACCCTTTTAGCCTCTCTTCTCTTCATGAGAACTTGTTATTGGGCTTCATTGGATAATGAGCTAGCCCAAACTTCATCCTATGGGTTGATTAAGCATTTGGATCCAATCCAATGCAACCCTAATCTAAGTGTGACCAACCATGGTCAAATACGGGTCAACCTGCCAAAAATGAAGTTTGGCTCCAATAACATTCTTCCATCTCATCAGGACCATTGGCGCTGATGAAATCTCCCAATTAGATCTGAGTTATCCAATAACTTGATCATAAGGCTTCTCGATCAATACGAGAACTCAAGTATCAAGGTGTGCGACCCTGTAGGTTCTTCTGACGCTGGCAGTGCTGACCAAAGGTCATCACAAGCAGTGAGTGGCACCTAGCAGTGCATCGCTGCTACCCAGGTCATTGGAATGGATATCGACATCGACATCCCCATCATCGCAACTAGGTACAGATGCATTACAGTCTCTTTGCCGGACTGATATCCGATTGGACAAGTGTGTCACCACTTGTTTTCACCCAATCACATGGCTATGACTAAAACAGGTTCTTACCTGGGTATGGCCATACACTCTCAGTCATAGAACCATAGAGGAGCTCCATGGATATCATACTTCCCTAAGGAAGGGGCAAATCCTATGTCTGTCCATTGACCTTCTCATATGGGTCGTGATATGCTCAATGACAACCGTTATGACCTCCCAACTACGGCGAGGTGTTAGGTTGTATCAAAGCAAATCGCTAACCATATAGAATGATCAATGACCTCAAGTCCAGGGATCAATGCATCTCCTGTCACTTGTGAGGATAACTTATGACACCAAGTCATAGCCTCACAGCGGGTCTTTCCAGTATATCCTCTAATGATATACCCATGTGTCTGCGTTAGCACCACGTACCTAACCAGCTCACATACCAGTCTCACAAGTACCATAGCTGTCCCATATCCACTAAGGTACATCGACTGGGGACAATAGTTTGAGCACAGATCCAATCTATCTCCAGGGACATTATCATGTTAGTACATGTGCGCAGATGTAAACAAACATTGATAATGATAATGCAAGAATGATATATATAAATATCAAAGTCAAGTAGTACATAAGTGGACCAAAACTAGGTCCTAGGGCATATACACCAACACAGGATTCACATGGAGGATGAGCACAAGCTGCATGTAGACTTTCAGAGAAGGCTCAACCCGTCTATGAAGGAAGTGTTGAAGAAAGAAGTACTAAAATTACTAGATGCAGGTATTATCTACCCTATCTCAAATAGTAAGTGGGTGAGTCCTGTACACTATGTTCCAAAGAAGGGGGGTGTCACTGTAATGAAAAATAAGGATAATGAATTGATACCTGTTAGAAATATCACTAGTTGGTGTATGTGTATTGATTATAGAAAATTAAATGCTGCCACCAGAAAGGATCATTTTCCCTTGTCTTTCATTGATCAAATGGTGTAAAGACTTGCCAAACACTCTCACTTTTGTTTTCTTGATGGGTATTCTAGATTTTTTTCAGATTCCTATTCATCTTGATGATCAGGATAAAACCACTTTTACATGTCCTTATGGTACTTTTGCTTATAGAAGAATGCCCTTTGGTTTATGGAATACACCTGCAACTTTTCAAAGGTGTATGAAGGCAATTTTTTCTGAATTTATTGAAGACTTCATGGATGTTTTTATGGATGATTTCTCTGTCTATGGTTTCTCATTTGATGACTGGTTAGCTAATCTCTCTAGAGTTTTACAGAGATGCGAACAGACTAACCTTGTCTTGAATTGGGAAAAGTGTCACTTTATGGTTAGACAGGGGATAGTTTTGGGTCATCTTGTTTCAGAGAGAGGGATTGAAGTGGATAAGGCCAAGGTAGATGTGATTGAAGAGTTAGCACCACCCACCACTGTCAAGGAGATTAGGAGCTTTTTGGGACATGTAGGGTTTTACAGGAGATTCATCAGAGACTTCTCTAAACTTGCTAAACCTTTAACTGATTTACTTTGTAAAGACACCAAATTCTGCTTTGATGAGAAATGTCTATTTGCTTTTCAGGGGTTAAAGAAAGCCTTGGTTTCAGCACCCATCATTCAACCCCCAGATTGGGACTTACCCTTTGAACTCATGTGTGATGCCAGTGATTATGCAGTGGGAGCAGTCTTGGGACAGAGAAAAGATAAGAAACCTCATGTTATTCACTATGCTAGCAAGACTTTGGATGAGACATAGAAAAATTACACCACCACTGAGAAGGAACTATTGGTCATAGTATTTGCTTTTGATAAATTTAGGTCATACTTGATTAACTCCAAAGTGGTAGTGTACACTGACCATGCAGCTGTGAAATACTTAATGCAGAAAAAAGACAGCAAACCACGATTACTCAGATGGATTTTACTCCTGCAAGAATTTGATTTGGAGATTAAAGACAAAAAGGGATCAGAAAACCTTGTTGCAGATCATCTCTCAAGAATAATGGTAGACACTAAAAAGAATGATGAGATCAATGATTCCTTCCCTGAAGAACAGCTCTTGACCATTGAACAACTTAGAGCCCCCTGGTATGCTGACATAGTGAATTATCTTGTAGCCAATATTTTCCTCCTGATTTGAGCTACCAAAAAAGGAAAAGATTTTTGGCTAAGGTGAAACACTATTTTTGGGATGAGCTTTATGTGTTTAGAAGGTGTGCAGATGACATTTTTAGAAGATGTGTACCTGAAGAACAAGTTGCAGATATATTGCTCAAATGCCATGGATCCTCATATGGTGGTCATGCCGGTACTGAGAAAACTGCTTTTAAGGTGTTACAATCAGGTTTTTATTGGCCCACAATTTTCAAAGATGCTAGAAACTGTGTCATCTTGTGATAGATGTCAAAAGACTGGGAACATTAACAGAAGACATGAGATACCACTGTCCAATATTCTTGAAGTTGAGATATTTGATGTTTGGGGGGGGATTGACTTCATGGGACCTTTCCCATCTTCTGGAGGTAACAAGTACATTCTTGTAGTAGTTGATTATGTCTCAAAATGGGTTGAAGCTCTCGCTTCACCAACCAATGATTCGAGAGTTGTTATTAAACTGTTCAAGAAGATTATCTTTCCACGATATGGGACACCCCAAGTAGTGATCAGTGATGGAGGCTCGCATTTCATAGAACATAAGTTTTCAACCTTACTCAGGAAGTATGGAGTTAATCATAGAGTTGCAACACCCTATCACCCCCAAACAAGTGGACAGGTTGAAATATCAAATAGAGAGATCAAAGGAATTTTGGAGAAAACAGTGTCACGCACTAGGAAAGACTGGGCATTCAAACTTGATAATGCATTGTGGGCTTACAGGACTGCTTTCAAGACACCCATAGGTATGTCCCCCTTTCAATTGATTTATGGAAAATCATGTCACCTTCCCATAGAGCTCGATCATAAGGCGTTCTGGGCAATCAAGAAGCTGAATTTTGACTTGAAAAACGTGGGTGAAAAACGGAGGTTACAATTAAATGAGCTAGATGAGATCAGACTCTCTGCATATGAGAATGCAAGAATTTACAAAGAAAGGACTAAAAGATGGCATGATCGACAGATTTTTTGAAAAGACTTCCAACCAGGTGACTTTGTTCTTTTGTTCAATTCTAGATTGAGACTTTTTCTTGGAAAGCTTAAATCTCGATGGTCTGGTCCTTTTCAGGTAAAGAAAGCCTATCCCTACGGAACTGTAGACATATGGAGTGAGGAAATGGGAGAATTCAAAGTTAATGGTCAAAGATTGAAGCATTATTATCAAGAAGAGCAGATTGGGGAAATGGAAAGTTTTTACCTTGATGAGCCACGATCAAATCCGAATATCAAACGGTCAAGCTAATGACCTTTAAACTAGCGCTCCTTGGGAGGCAACCCAGGCACTCTTGCTTAGTTTAGTCACTTTTGTTTTAGTCTATTTTTAGAATTAAAATTTCCTTTCTTTTTGTAGGAGAATAGAATAATGAGGGAGATATAAAGAAAGCTGAATCCAATGATGGCGAAAAATTAAATTTTGTGAGCATCACTTCCACTACTACTTTGCATTCTATTTTCCTCGATCTTTTGAGAAAGAATTGAATGCATATGATCCACTTTCTGCTATCTTGTGGTGTAATTCTATTTTTGAAGAAGACTTTCATTGATAAATGTCCTCCTCGATGCATATCTATGACTATAGAGAAACCTATCATGTTAGATTTATTTCTTCAAAGCACATCTATTTTTGAAATTTGACATTAGTTGTTGCATGAAATTTTGGGTAGATGTGTAATTTGAGGAATGAGATCTGAAAGTGAACTATTCTTTTGAATAAAATGAGTATATGAGTATGATTTGTGAATTGATATCAATTGATCAACCTAATTGAAGTTTAGTATATTTTTGCTATTTGTTGGGAAGAGGGAATCCAAGATCCATAAAAATAGTGAGAGACTCCCCTACTTGGCACTATGTAAAATTGATAGTGGTACCTATGACATGGGTTGAAGTCTATACATGAAAAATAATGAGAGAGAAAAAAGAATAAGACTCCTCTACTTGGCACTGTGTAAAATTGACAGTGGTACCGAAGAAAGAGTTGAAGTCAAAAATAAAAAGTATGTGTCTATGTGGATACGTACCATCAATGCAAAAAAAAGGGGGGGGGGGGAGAGTAAGAAATTTTGTGTGGAAAAAGATCTTGGAAACCCAATTCCTATAAACAAAAGCATGATAGATTTAAATTAATACTAGGTGAAATCATGAGATTGAAAATTCTATTTATTATACAAGTTGCAAAGTTTTATTTGATTGAGTAGTAGAGCTAGAGGATTGAGTTCTGAGAATGATATATTTATTTAAAGTTTTGTGAATCAATTGATAGAATTTTTCATTGATAGGTTGTATTTTAGAAATTTAATGAGCATGAAAAGGTTATTCTTTTAATCAAATTTTGATTTCAAATTTTGATTTTTGCTTGAGGACAAGCAAAGTTTGAGCCTTATGTGTTTGATGATACCAAAATATGTAGTATATTTTGCTTCATTTTAGATACCTTTTCATGCTAAATTGAGGATCTTTTACTTGTTTTTATGTTGAATCCATCAAATATTGCAAAGTCTACTTCTATTTTGGTTTTTCATGTTTTTTATGCAAAAAGGCACTATTTAAGGCGTTTTCAAGCAAAATCAAATACACGAAAGAGTTCTCATCATCAAGGAGAAGTCACCCAAGAAATTTCACGCAAATCGAGGTAGAAGACCAAAATACGGTAGTGCCGTATTTATAATACGGTACCGTATTTTTCGCGGCTACCGTATTATCGAGAGCACGGCCGTATTTTAGTAATTATCCAAATAGAGACCTTTGCCGAAATTACGGCACTGCCGTGACCCATTTTACGGGCCGTATTTTGGAATGTCTTCAGAACAGAAAGTTTCCCTGAAATTACGGCACTGTCGTAAATAATTACACGGGCCGTATTTTCCAGACGTATCCGACTAGAGAGTTTAGCCGATTTTACGGCACTGCCATAAACCATATTACGGTGCCGTATTTTCCAGCACTTTCAGAACAGAACATGCGAGGGATTTTACGGCAGTATCGTAAGATATTACACTGCCGTATTTTTTTTTTGAACGTGACTCCCAGGTCAATTTCGACGCCCGAATTTTGCGGAGATTATTGTAGTCGATCCAAAGCTTAAAACAAAAGACTGAAAAAAGGAAAAGGGAAGCTGGGAAGGAGAGGATGGTGAAAACACCAAAAGCCCCAAATTTCATTAACTGTCAAGGGAGAAATCACCGAACACGCCGCCGCCTAGGGTTTCGCCGCCACGATCAATCCAGAGCACTTCTGGCTGATTTTCATACTGAAGCTTCGCCTGGTGAAGGAGACAACATGCCTGAAGTTTCAGAACGAAAGGAGATCGATTCGAAGAGAAATCAAAGGAAGAAGCTCGCGCAACACTGTTCACGACTTCTCTTGCAAATCATGCCTGTGAAATACTTCACAGTCGTGCTATATTTTCTAAAAAACTCCTTCTTTTATTGATTTTCGATTTTCTAAAATTATGGAATTTTGTAATCTCTTCATCATGGTAGCTTAAACTTATTTTGGGACATGGGGTTGTAATCCCCTTTGATTTTCTTAATGACTAGAACTCTTTTTATTTCATCATGATAATTCTACCTATGAGATTACTGCTCTAAGATTCTCCTTAGTTTATTTCTTGTCATCATGAATAGAATTCTTGCATTAAGGATCGAAAGGTGATATGTTTGAGAATTGGAACCCTAAAATTGATTAATAGGAACTCACCGTAAGAAATTAGGTTAAGTTCTTGTTTTGTTATTTTAGATGAGTAATTGCCTTGATGATGATTAATCATCTTAGGATCGAATTATTGTGTCAAACGTGGAGATCTAGCACAAAAGTGAGGATCGGAACGTTGGAGAACCATAGGTAGAACGTGCATTGAGTCTCGGATGCACGAAAGTGATCCTTTAGATTCCACTTGAGGCAATCAACCTAGAATTCGGATGCACTAAAGTGATCCTTGAGTTCTTCATCTGATGGTTTACCTATCTTTAGCTTGGGATGAATCTTGCGTGAAAGCGAGGATTTATTCTTGCATGGTTATCTGCACAAAAGTGAGATAATCCCTTTATTAGGTAAATTATGCCTATATCATTTTAGGATTTGATTGATAAATTCTTTATTTCTTATCTAGTCTTGAAAATCAAAGTGGATGAAACCCTAGTCCCAATTTCTCTCTGATAGTGATTTTCCGTGTGTCTTCGATTCTTGCTTTGCTATTATTCGATTGCCTAGATAGTAAGAAAATCAATTTTTCAGTACTTGACAGCACTAGTCTCTCTGTGGGATCGATATTTATTTTATTACTTCAAGTATCCGTGCACTTGCGGACACTACGAGTTAGGGACAACAAGTTTTTAGAGCCGTATCAGGGGGTGACAGTTCCCTGTGCGCCAAACAAGTTTTGGCTGCGACACCTTAGATTAGTCTACCTGCTCGTATTTAAAAGTGTGTCCTTTTGGATCACATCACTTGTAACAATTTTTTTGATCTTTTATAAAATCTTTACTTGCCCTTGGCAAAAAAAAAAAAAATCTTAGTAAATCACAAGTCATTGATATGGATAGAGTGAAATATGTATTAATGGTCAATTCTATCTCATTTACTTGGAAATTCTATGTATTTGTCAATTATCATTATAAAAATGGCCAATGCAATTGGTTAAACTCAAGCGACAACTAACTCAACAAATGGTTTTCGCGATAAAATTTGGGTTGGACACATTTTTTTGTAGGTAAGCTAAACCCAAAACATCAAACTCATCAGCCCAAATGGTAAGTCTATCCATGACAAAAGATACATGAAATGGTAAGACCCTTCCAAAACAACTGATCAAGATCTAGTGCATACTCATTATAGGCATTCTTTTAGGAAATAAAATTATGAAATGATCAAAATAATAATAATAATAATAATAATAATTATTATTATTATTATTATTATTGGCCAGTGAATAAATGGTAGGTTTTCAAAACCTTGACAATGATACTAGATGATTTCCACCCATGGATATTGGCTTATGCCAGACCACGTACATTTGTGTGTGCTTTGTCTTATGTTTTTATTATCTTAGATCATGATATAATTTAGTTTCAGAGTATAGTAGTTCTTATATTAATTTTTATTCAATCAAGATTATATAAGAAACTAAACATATCCATAATAAGTGGTATTAGAGTGAAGTTTTCATATTTGTCATGACATCTATAAGATTTGATATTGAGAAATTTGATCGTTGTGTGAGTTTTTTATTATGGCAAGTCAAAATGCATGCGTTGTTTGTGCAAAATGGTTTAGAAAAAGCACTCTTACGAAAAGATAAATTATCTGCCTCTATGTTTGAAAAGAAAAACAACAAGTAGATGATAAACTTTTGTCTGTCATTCAGTTGTGTTTGTTAAATGAGGTTCTGTATGAAGTCATACATGAGAAAACTACTATATCTTTATAAAAAAAGTTTGAATCACTTTATATAACTAAATATCTCATTAGTAAGCTTGTTGTGAAGCGCGAATGCATATGCTTAATATAGTAGAAAGAACATCACTAAAAGCACATCTTAATGAGTTTACATCTGTGCTGATGGATTTGGAAAATCTTGAAATCAAGTATGGAGAGGAAGATCAAGCCCTTATGTTGCTCCATTTGTTACCTCCTTCTTATAAGCACTTTAGAGACACATTGATATATAGTAAAGAGACATTAATTGTTGATGAGGTAAAAATAACTTTATTTTCAAAGCAACTTATGCACAAGAAACTTGTCAGTGGTAGTTCACATAATTCTTCAGCAAGTTTAATGGTTAGAGAAAGATCTTCTTATAAAAATTCTGCTAGAAGTAGTCATCCTTGATTATTATCAAAATTCAGATACAAGAACATAACTTGTAAATACTATAAGAAGAAAGGGCACATCAAGGCTGACTATTTTAAATTGAAAAATAAAGAATAGTATAAAGATCAGAATAACTTATCAATCAAAGATTAATCCAACATTGTTGAACATGAGATTTAGTATGAAGTTCTTACAACTACTAAAGACAAAACCAAGCTTACATAGGGATGAATTTTAGATTCCGCTTGCACATTTCACATTTGTCTTAATAGAGATTAGTTTTCCACTTATGTATCTGTGAGTAGTGGAGTTGTGTTAATGGGCAATGATCATCCTTGTAATATTATTGGTATTGGTTCAGCGAGAATTCAAATGCATGATGGAGTGATCAGAACATTAACAAAAGTTCAGCATGTTCCAGATATGATTAAAAATCTTATCTCTTTGACCACTTTAGATATTAAGGGTTATGATTTTATTGGCAAAGCTAGTGTCTTGAAAGTTATAAAGGGTGCTCTAGATGTGATGAAAGCTCAGCAAATTGGTAGATTATATGAGTTACAGGGACAACTTCTATTTCTTCTTCTATGTTAGATTCAGATATCACTAGATTATGGCATATGAGTGAAAGATGTTTGACTATATTAAGCAAGAGCAGTCTTGTTTTGAGCAATTTACATCAAAATTAGACCTTTTCGAGCATTGTCATATTAGTAAACATAAAAGAGTTAGTTTTAGCACATGAATTCAAAAATCTAAAGGTTTTTTTATTATATTTATTATAACCTTTGAGGACTTGCTAGTATTTCTTCAAAGTGTGGAGCTCATTATATTCTTACTTTCATTGATGACTACTCAAGAATGATATGAGTTCATTTTCTAAAAAATAAAAGTGATGTGTTTGTTAATTTAAAGCAAAAAAAAGCTCTTGTTGAAAAATAGTCAAGAAAAAAGATTAAATGTTTGCGTACTGATAATGGCTTAGAGTTTTGTGGTGGATAATTTAATAAATTTTATAAAGATGAAGGTATTGTTAAACATTTTACAATTAGAGGCACTCCATAGCAAAATAGTGTTGTAGAGAGGATGAATAGAACTTTATTAGAGAAAGTGTATTGCATGTTATCAAACTCTGGCTAATCTAAATATTTTTGGGCAAAAGTAGCTTCAACAACTTATTATTTGACAAATTAGTCTCCTAATACTTCTATTGATTGCAAGACACACTACTAATTATTCTAAATTAAGGGTATGTGGTTCCTACTTATTTTCATGTTAATGATGGCAAGTTGGAGCCTAGATCGAACAAGGGCATATTTATTGGGTACCTTGTAGGTGTCAAAGGATTCAAAATTTGGTATCCAGATCGAGATGTACCTAAATTAATGACTAGTAGAGATGTTGTTTTTGATGAATTATCCATGCTTAAATCTAAAGGAGAGAAAAATATAACTTTTGATACTTGTATAGAGAGCTCTCATAAGAAAGTGGAGTTAGAGGTGAAGAATATTAAGTTTTCACAAAATAAATCAAAATCTAGGTTAGTTCCCAGTTCAGTTCAATTGTCTATTTTAGATGGCACAAGAGAGTATGCAATTGGTAGGTTTAAAACTTCTAGGCCAATAAAGAAACCCCGATGGTTTAATGACTATATAGTTTATGCATTATCTGTAGCACAAGAAACATATCAGATTTTTTATTCTTCTTGTGCAAGCATTGTTTGGCCTTGATTAGTGTTTCTCACATTTGAGTTTATTTAGAGAAGGTGAAGCAATTAGTCTAACTATGGTGAATAAAATTGAAGTTAAGGTGGAGATTTGTTATATTTAACTTGAATTTTAAACTTGGATCCATTAATATGCAGACCCTCAAACCCACTAAGCTGTGTTTTATAAGCAAACACCTATTATTATGAATTTAGGGTTCTATTATTGTGAATTTTGTCAAGGAGACCGTGATTTCTTTTTCCCTTTCCTCTCTTTTGAGGTATTTTTGTATTGTGGTTGAGCGAATATCATATGTTTATTATATTTTGAGAGATTAGATCATTTCATCCTATATTCTTTAATTGATTAGTAAAATTTGCTTTATCTCTACCCATGGATGTAGGCTTACGCCGAATCACATAAAAATTTGTGTGCTTTATGTTCTCCATATGATCTTGTGGTGCCGACATTAATTTTTTATGTTCTCTAGATTGTCATTAATTTAATTTCATGGTATAATAGTTGTTATGGGCAATTTATATTTTTAATAATAAACTACACCACAAATAGTAGATCCCCTCATAGAGATCTCAGTCCTACACTAGAGTGGCTCACAACTAGTTAAGATCGCATTGCGGAAGCTGGCCCAACACTCTACAAGTCCTCACACCCCATGTGTGCAAAGGGTTCAGTGTAAATATCATCTCTCGGACACGAATACAGATTTCTCAACTCGTATATTAAAGTGTCGGAGACTCTTCGAACACTTTGCACTCACAGGAAGTCCATGGCCTGCGCTCCTCTCTCTATACAACCGAGATAGGCAACAACGCAGCCTCAAGCAATCACAAGGAGATGGTGGCGAACACCTTCAAGGGTGCCGGCACACACATCTTGTGATATCCATGATTTATCTGGCTGATCCAATTTGACATATTCTAACTTTTGTCTAGAACTCTTATGGTGAAATTTGTAATTAACCTTGTGCAAGATTCCATGCTCATGATTTTGGTAAATTGATCAGTTTCCTATATTGTTTTGATTCATGGGCAATGATAATTTGTTGGTATTTGACCAAATGTTCCTATGTACTTTCTCCATAATCATGTTGATTCATGGGCTCACTCATGTTAGATCGTGTGGACTGAATTGTTTTGGTTCAGTTTAAAGGGATTTAAACTCTGATTGTAAGTGAGATCTGGTCTGATCATGTTTGATTGATTAGGGCTTGAGATCGGTAAGCTTTGATCGAGAGTGTTGATGCTAGATTGGTGAGATCAAGTGCATCAAGTGATGAACGGTCAGATCTAGAACCTTAGGGTTTAATTTGATCTGGACTAATGGCTTGGGTTGATTTTGATTTGGTTTTTAAACCAAATGCAATTGAACCATGGCTTGGTTCAAAGAGGAGCGATCGGTTCACTTGGAGTGAACACATGGATCGCATAAACGCATGGAGTTAAGGGCTTTCCATGTTTGGAAGTCGGTTTTTCCCAATATAGAAAAACGTCTCCACGTTTGAGGAAAACGTCTCCACTTCGGTTTCGTGACTTCCTCTTGCCTCTTCCTCTCGACGATACACTCTTGCAAAAGGTGGTTAACGTAGGAGAGAGTTCGGCCAAGAGAGTCTTCATCCATCATTCCCTTCCATTCGACAAGATAAACCTTGGAGACTTGCTAGCACAAGGAACGCCAAGGGAGTAGGCGATCTTCATCTTGTTTGTGAACTCTTTGGAGGAGATCAACGTTGCTCTCTCTTCTTCCAAATCGCCATCCAACGCAAATGGCTATGGTATGAATCCAAACATTATTTAAGTTGATCATATGTTCTTGCGAAAGATCATTTGAAACCCTAGATTCCGCTATGAAAGTTTTATGCGCCACCTGATTAGGGTTTCGCTCCCCCTTGAAGGGGACTCTTCAATTGGTATCAGAGCGAGGTTGTCGTTTGATTCATATGATTGCTTAAGGTGATCCATGTATGCGTTTATATTTAGATCTAATACTTCTCATCTTGCGAAAAATACTAGATGAATGTATTTTACCTTGTGGCGCTTGTATGAGATTAACTCATGTTAGCGCATGTATGATGCTCACATAGTTGCGCTTGTAATGTTGTAGTTTTTCTTAAAACTTGAACACATGCGCGCCCATCATTAGATCTAAGCGCCTGCTTTAAACCCTTAGACGGGTTGATAGGGTTGAAATCATCCTCTAGGTAAGATCCAACCAGTCTGATCAGACCATCTGACAGCCTAGATGGGTCGACCAGATGGCACCTGTGCGCAAGCACGAGGTGGCTATAGGTCGACTGCAGACAGGTGTGTAGCGAGGTCTGGTTGAGACAACCAGCGAACACGCATGAGTTAGGCCCGGGGTCACACCCGCTTGCCAAAACTCATGAAGGTGGTTCAACCCTTTGCGCATGCATGGTTGACCATTGGGTCAACTCAAGTCAGTTAGGACTTGGTGCATGCAAGGGCAGTGGATCTGACTAGATATGATGAGTGGATCCCTATTAATGGACCGTTGTAAGGTAGTAGGGCACATAAGAAAAATAAAATGGATTTCAATGGGATTTTGAAAAATTTTATTTTGTCTATGGATCACATGTTGATTGATGCCATGATGCTTGTTTATTTAATCTTGTCTAGATAGATTAAATTGTAATTTAATCAGACAAGAGCACAAAGCACACTTGGCAGAGGCGCATGCAGCAGTGGCTTGACCAGGTGGGAGGTCTAGGGTTCGACCCTAGGACAGGCGCATTTACCTGGTGGGCGCACCTGAGCTGCAGTGGGCGCTTGGGCCCTGGGTTGGGCCAGATGAGATGCAAAAAGACCCATGAAGAAAGCTCAAGTGAAGACTTAAGTGAAAAATTAAGGTCTTACTTAGGGTTAATGGGCTTTTACCACATAAGATCAGCATGCTTTCTACTTATCGTTTTTATAATTAGAAGTGCATGATTTGTTTATCTTTTGCTATCACCATAGGGTTTGCATGATAGTTAAGAAGATAAAAGACCGTTAAAATCCAACGATAAAATATCAAGCTCGTAAGCCTTCTGACGCGAAACCTCACTGTTCTGACTATCGTTGGAGCCGTGTTGTACCCACTCAGTGGGCACGTCCATCTATCTTCAGACGGTGTGTGATTTCACCTGCGTGTTACAGAGAAGGGATTTATCGCTTCTCGTTGCTCAGCATAGCACGTGGTGGTCCAGGGAGTAGGTGGGGTCAGCTTGACCATGTAGGCTACATATGTGGCGCATATGGTAGCTATATGGAGGCAGCCATCTGTGGGATCAGAGACTGTGTTGTACCAACTCAGTTGGCACAGTCGGCTGGATTGCCCAGATGAAGGGGAATCGCACGGGTTGGCGATTGGCAGGGACTGCCTACCAGAAATTAGTGCTTGTACTCTCTGTGCATCTTATCTCGCCTGAGCGGGACGCGGAGACCAAGTATGAAATCTGGATCCCATCTCACTAAAAGAGTGATAACTCTTTCGGACTGTTTTAATGGATTTTTCAGTCAGATAAAATAGTGAGAAAAGAATCTTTCTTAAGTCCTGGATTGATTCTAAACATTGATACTGACCTTGCTGTTCTTGCATTGTTGTAGATTCCTGCAGCAACGAACACCATGAGCTTCAATGTGCGATCCCTACTGGAAAGGGAGAAGTTTGTTGGGCCAAACTTCTCAGACTGGTACGGACACCTTAAGATTGTTCTTAAGGCTGAGAGGAAACTGTATGTCCTCGAGACGGCTGTACCGCCTCAACCCGCTCCGAACGCCGCAAGGGCGGTTCGGGATGCCTATGAAAAGCATGTCAATGATAGCATTGATGTCGCTTGCCTGATGCTAGCGTCTATGACGCCACCGCTGCAGCGTCAGCAAGAGGATATGTCTGCTATGGAAATGATAGCAAACCTCAAGATGCTATATGCTGCACAGGCGAGGACTGAACGCTATAATTTGACCAAGCTTTTCTTTCAGAGCAAACTGGCTGAAGGGAGTCCAGTGGGAGCTCATGTGCTCAAGATGATTGGGCACAAAGAGGCTCTAGAGAAACTGGGGCATATCATCAATCAGGAGCTTGCTGTAGACATTATTCTGCAGTCTCTCCCGGCCTCTTTCGATCCGTTCATTATTAACTTTAATATGAACAAGATTGACTGTACTCTGGCAGAGTTGCTGAATATGCTCTTGACTACGGAGGAGACTCTGAAGGGAAAGCCTTCAACCTCTGTCTTGATGTTCCCTTCCAGGAACAAAAAGAAGGGGAAGAAGGGCAAAGCCCCAGTCAAGAACTACAATAAGGCTCTGAAACAGAAGGTCAAGCAGTCGAAGGAATACAGGTGTTTCCATTGTGGCCAGCTGGGTCACTGGAAAAAGGACTGTAAAGCGCTCCAAGGAGACAAGAAGGGAAGCATCGCTTCTGGCTCAGGTATTTTCGTGACTGAAGTCATGATATCCTCTTCTTCTATTTCATGGGTGTTGGACACTGCATGTGGAGTTCACATTTGTTCAAATGTACAGGAACTCAAGAGAAGAAGACAGGTGGGACAGCATGAGGTGGACCTACGAGTTGGAAACGGGGCACGGGTTGCTGCTGTTGCTGTAGGAGAATATTACATCTCATTACCATCTGGACTTGTATTGGAACTAAACAATTGTTACTTTGTACCTAGCATTACCAAGAATATTATCTCTATTCCTGCTCTTGTCAGGAAAGGTTTTTCCTTTGAATGCAATATTTCAAAGTGTGTTCTTTCTTTAGATAATATTGTTTATGCTTCTGGATCAATTAACAATGGGTTATTCATGTTGGACATGGAATGTTCTATACAAAATATTGATAATAAGAAAGCCAAGTATGCTGATGACAGCACCTTGTTATGGCATAGTCGTTTAGGCCATATTAACAAGAAACGCATTAAGCGGTTGCATGATCATGGACTGCTCGGATCATTCTCCTATGAGGAGATTGATACATGCAAAGCTTGTTTATTGGGTAAAATGACGAAGTCTCCTTTTCCTAACAAAGGTCAAAGAGCTTCAGGTTTACTTGACCTTATACACAGTGATGTGTGTGGGCCATTTAGTAAACATGCCAGAGGTGGCTATTCGTACTTCATTACCTTTACTGATGATTTCAGTAGATATGGGTATGTCTATCTGATGAGACATAAGAGTGAATCTTTTGACAAGTTCAAAGAGTTCAAAAATGAAGTACAAAATCAGCTAGGCCGAAATATCAAGGCACTTCGTTCTGATCGAGGTGGAGAATACCTAAGTCGAGAGTTTACTGACTATCTGAAGGAGTGTGGGATTATCTCACAGCTCACTCCTCCAGGAACACCGCAATGGAATGGTGTGTCCGAGAGGAGAAATAGAACATTACTTGATATGGTTCGTTCTATGATGAGTCAGGCTACTCTACCTTACTCCTTTTGGGGATTTGCACTGGAAACAGCTGCAAAGGTACTAAACCGAGTGCCATCCAAGGCAATTTCTAAGACTCCATATGAGTTATGGTATGGGAAACAGCCTAGCTTGACATTTATCAAGATCTGGGGTTGCGAGGCTTATGTCAAAAAGCTCGCCTCTGGGAAACTAGAGAACAGATCTGAGAAATGCATCTTTGTCGGTTACCCTAAGGAAACTAAGGGTTATTATTTCTACGATCCCAAAGAGAACAAGGTATTTGTTACTCGGACGGCCATTTTTCTTGAGAAGGAGTTCCTTCTGCAAGAGGCCAATGGGAGAGAAATAAAACTGGATGAGAATCCAGAAGAAGGACAAAGTAGTCAAGCACAGTTGGATGAGCCTGAGCCAGTAGAATAGGTTATTGAACAACCTGAGGCTCAGATATCACGGGAACCGCGAAGATCGGGAAGGATCCGTCGACAGCCTGAGCGCTATGACGGAGTCTACATCATTGATCATGATGAACCCCTCACTTATGCGGATGCGGTCAGTGGACCGGAGTCAGCTAGATGGCTTGAAGCTATGCGAGCCGAGATGGACTCCATGTCAGATAACCAAGTCTGGGATTTGGTTGATCCGCCTCCAGGAGTTATCCCTATAGGCTGTAAATGGATCTTCAAGAAGAAGATTGACATGGATGGTAACGTGGTTACCTATAAAGGCAGGCTAGTTGCGAAAGGTTTCAAACAAATCTACGGGATAGATTATGATGAAACTTTCTCTCCTGTAGCCATGTTCAAGTCTATTCGGATTATACTTGCGATAGCGGCATATTATGATTATGAGATCTGGCAGATGGATGTGAAGACTGCTTTCCTTAATGGAAAACTGGATGAGGATGTGTATATGACACAACCTGAAGGTTTCACTAATCCATCAGATCGTCATAAAATATGCAAGTTAAAGAAGTCCATTTATGGACTTAAGCAAGCATCAAGAAGCTGGAATATTCGTTTTGATGAATCAATCTGTGAATTTGGTTTCATCAAGAATGAAGATGACCCGTGTGTATATAAGAGGTTTAGTGGGAGCGTAATTACTTTCCTAGTCCTCTACGTCGATGATATCTTAATCATTGGAAACGATATTCCTGAACTGCATGCTGTCAAAGCATGGTTAAGAAAATGTTTCCAGATGAAAGATCTAGGAGAAGCAGCCTATGTATTAGGTGTGAAGATCTACAGGGATAGATCTAAGAGGCTTCTCGGGCTGTGCCAGAGTACTTACATCGATAAAGTCCTGGAGAGATTCCATTTAGAGAATTCTAAAAGAGGATATCTTCCAGTCAGACATGGTCTGAATCTTTCAAAGAGTCAGTGTCCACAAACACAGACTAAGAAAGATGAAATGGACAATACGCCTTATGCTTCGGCTATTGGGTCCATTATGTATGCGATGTTGTGTACTCGCCCAGACGTCGCTTACGGGTTAAGCGTGACCAGTCGATTCCAAAGTAATCCAGGTCAGGCGCACTGGATTATAGTCAAGAACATTTTAAAATATCTGCGGAGGACCAAAGATATGTTCTTGGTATATGGTGGTCAGGAAGAACTCAGTATAGAAGGATATACTGACGCTTCCTTCCAATCGGACCAGGATGATTTCCGATCGCAATCAGGCTATGTTTTTAGCTTGAATGGAGGAGCAGTGGTGTGGAAAAGTTTCAAACAGTCTATTGTTGCTGATTCCACAACAGAAGCCGAGTATGTTGCAGCCTCGGAAGCATCTAAGGAGGCAGTGTGGATTCGAAAGTTCGTTCAGGAACTTGGTGTTGTTCCTTCGAGTGCTGATCCTTTGGTTATCTTCTGTGATAACACTGGAGCAATCGCACAAGCAAAGGAACCACGGTCGCATCAGAAGTCCAAGCACATACAGAGACGGTTTCATTTGATCCGGGAGATCATTGATCGAGGCGAGATCAAAGTCTGCAAGGTTCATACAGATGACAATCTGGCTGACCCGCTTACCAAGCCTCTGGCGCAGCAGAAGCATGAGAAGCACTGTAATAATATGGGTTTGAGATTTCTCAACCATTAGATTAAGTGCAAGTGGGAGATTGTTGGGGTATGCCCTTAAGGCTAATGTTTGAGGCCTTGGGATTCTTACAGTATCATGTATAAACTCTAAGTTTATAAAGGCAATGGTTGTTATTCAGTTTGTTACATTGTCTGCTGCAATAAGTGTTCTTCTGAATAATGTCTCAAAGCTGTTCAGCTAGGCTGACATGCTACATGTCCTTAGTCGAGATATCTTGGTGAACATGAGACAGCCTTGATATGATTGAGACTAATATGTGTTCTAATCTTATAGGATGCTTCGAGCATGGAATGAGATGTAGACTCATGGGTACATTGGATGTACTGGACAGACCCTATTGGGATATTCAGTTGCTTGTCACAATGTGAATAATCCTTGTTTGCTACAAGTGGCACATGTCCTCTGACTTGAGATCACTTGTGTTTCTAAATGATGATTGTAATTGTTTTGAGGTAGTTCAATATCATTTGAAACATAATGGTTATAAACTATCTTGGATAATGATCATGAGTCAGGTTAGGACACTAGTGATAGATATAGGATTGCCGTCTCCTTAATTGGAGTGTGATGTTCTAAAGGGGCCCCCTGGATGAGATGATTGAGAAAGTGTATGGCCATACCCAGGTGACTATGTTCATCTGATCTAATCATGCTCATCATATTGGAGCTACAGGCTTGACACGCTTGTCCCATAAGAACATCCAGTGGCAAAGGAAATTTGTATGCCATGTGAAATGGATTCACACTTGTGCTGTGGTTTGGGTGTAGTCTTGGAAGACTCTTTCCTTTATATCGGGAGACAGTGATGTGTTGCTAGATACCCCTCACTGATCGTGATAACGTAAGTTATCGTTACCGACATTTAAAGGAAACCCTCAGGGTCGCACAATTTGATGATATGGCTCACTCATGTTAGATCGTGTGGACTGAATTGTTTTGGTTCAGTTTAAAGGGATTTAAACTCTGATTGTAAGTGAGATCTGGTCTGATCATGTTTGATTGATTAGGGCTTGAGATCGGTAAGCTTTGATCGAGAGTGTTGATGCTAGATTGGTGAGATCAAGTGCATCAAGTGATGAACGGTCAGATCTAGAACCTTAGGGTTTAATTTGATCTGGACTAATGGCTTGGGTTGATTTTGATTTGGTTTTTAAACCAAATGCAATTGAACCATGGCTTGGTTCAAAGAGGAGCGATCGGTTCACTTGGAGTGAACACATGGATCGCATAAACGCATGGAGTTAAGGGCTTTCCATGTTTGGAAGTCGGTTTTTCCCAATATAGAAAAACGTCTCCACGTTTGAGGAAAACGTCTCCACTTCGGTTTCGTGACTTCCTCTTGCCTCTTCCTCTCGACGAGACACTCTTGCAAAAGGTGGTTAACGTAGGAGAGAGTTCGGCCAAGAGAGTCTTCATCCATCATTCCCTTCCATTCGACAAGATAAACCTTGGAGACTTGCTAGCACAAGGAACGCCAAGGGAGTAGGCGATCTTCATCTTGTGTGTGAACTCTTTGGAGGAGATCAACGTTGCTCTCTCTTCTTCCAAATCGCCATCCAACGCAAATGGCTATGGTATGAATCCAAACATTATTTAAGTTGATCATATGTTCTTGCGAAAGATCATTTGAAACCCTAGATTCCGCTATGAAAGTTTCATGAGCCACCTGATTAGGGTTTCGCTCCCCCTTGAAGGGGACTCTTCACCATTTATGGGAATTAAGTGATGGATGTGCAACTAAGTGCTACATGGAGCAAAGCGCCACATTAAAAATAGTGGGGACTACCTCTTGAGTCCATGGGAGCCACCTCTAGAGTCCCTCCATTCACATTTGATTGGGCCATGGTGAGCCTTTGCCTGCTTTTGTTTTGTGGGCTTTCCCAGACATGGGTTAGTCTTGCTTCCAGACGTAGAGGACTTTGTGTTGCTTTGTTCCCACTACTCTGTCTATGATACCTTGATATTCATCAGTTAATAATGCTATCATTAGTTCCTTTGTGACATTTTGGTACTCATGAGATGAGTATATCTTTTGTGTCTATAATGATTTTGATACTCATAAGTTAGAAATATCATGATTTACTTGGGTTCTTTGTATCATCCTTAAGCTCTATGTTTAGGTTGGCATTATGGTATGAGTTTTAAATATTCATTTGATAAATTCCATATTGACGCTTCTCTTTTGCATATGATATAACTTGTTTAAAATGTAATCAAAAATGTATTTGGTTGGATGGGCAAAGTAGTTCTTGTTGAGTTTTATAGCTCACTCTTTTGGCTTTATATAATACAGGTTAGCTTTGGTTGCTTTTCCTTGGGGGCAAATGAAGGAGGAGTTGAGAGGAAATTTTGCTAATACGCTCTTGTTTAGTTGATGTAGTAATGTGATGCATAGTATGATATGCTCATGTACATATATATTTTGTATATAGCAGATGTTTGGGCACTTTTGGATATAATATCACATTGTACCTATGACCTAGTTGTATAAATGAAGTTTGATGTTGACTCTATCTTTGTGGTTGGTTGATGATTAATGATTTGATTACATGAATTGTCATTCACTTAGGACTATGTTCACAAAGTTGTTCTCAAATTTTGTTGGATGTGATTTTGGATCTTGGGAATTTCGTGTTGAATAGAAAAGATAATACATATTATTCCTAGGGGTGTGACACATCTATGACTTTGCAGCGAGCAAGACGCTCGAACAACTTTTAGGGTGTCGACGCGTCTTAAGCAAGCACTTGCAAATCACATATACAACCCATATTACACATATGCGAGCAAATAGCGAAAAGAGCCATCTCGACGAAATGCCATATAAAGTCCGGACGATGGGTAAAATCCTTATCCACTACTATAGAGTAAAACCACCTTACTACCATAACACACTATAGATCCAATAGAGGGTTAACCCTTGTAGCGTGGCACCACTCCACGAGCCGAGCCAACCGAGATCCTCCGAAAAGCTATGTCGGAAAGTCTAGTCGGAGACGATGCATGTCACATGGACGAACACGCACAAACACCTCTTCCCTCCCTCCCCTCCTTCGCAGTTATGTGTCTTGAACAGGGGACTCACGTGCTAAGACAGGGGAAGCTTCCCCTTTTAGCTCCGTCACCGGCTGGCCACCAGAGTCATGTTGGAGGGTCGGAACCCAATCGCCGACGGAAGGAGAACTCGCTGCTGACGAGAACTTGAACCAAGTGGAAGCGCTGCTCACGTGGAACCGAGGATTAGAAAATCCAGTCCCACTCCTGCGTCTAGTTGCCGGCGCCAGAGGAGAAAGTCCCCTCTTTACCTTAGGGCACCGGAACATGATATGGAAGCCTCACGCTGACGAATCCATGGCCGGAACCTCGTCACTGACGAAAGAAGCAAAGCTCTGTTTTCAAATCTATGTTTTCGCCATAGCTAGACCTGCCCCAAGCTCTCAGAATGCTCGATAGGTAGCCACCCCTCAATGATAATAGAAAACCATCATCGCTGCAACGTGAGCGTCAATCTCTGCCGTTCAATCATCAAAGATCACGCATCCATCGGGGTGAGTTCGAATCTCTGCCCTGGGCTCGTCCATGTAGGAATCGACGTAGATTCCACGCCTAATCGCCGCCACCTTCACCGCCTCGCTAGATCGAACTGCTAACAACCTTCCAAATCCAGTGAGCCCTCCTCCACCTGGATAGATCGACGGTGGTAGCGAACGAACGTGACACAAAGAAGATGAACAGGGGATTTTTCCCCCATTTACGCGTACGAGTGTGTGAACAGGCTGAACTGGGTTCAATTCAGCCTAAACCACTGGTTTGGCTGGTTCAGACTGATTAAGGAACTGATAGGCTCTACGGTCAACCCCTTCTTCATTGCACTTGCTCGCAAGCTACCGCGAGAGGGTATGGGGTCCATGGGTCAAATCGGAAACCCACATCCACGCATGAACCCACACTCTGTGGTTCGACTCGACCCTCGCCCTATGGACTTGTGTCAACCTCAGTGACACGATCGCACGCCCGAGTCGTCCAACACATCTAATGACGAGGGATCCCATCATCAATCAACCTCAATGTGCTTTGGGATTTGTGTTAAATTTAAGGAGTATCATAATAGTCTTTATAATAATTTTTAATAATTAAAAATATATAAAAAAAAGTGTAGTTGTTCATAATAGATTTATAATTTTGGTGTTAAAAATTTGAGATCAGCGGTTGAAGAAATTAGGAGAATCAGCTGAAAATCATTGCCGCAGGCCTGCCACCGTTGAAGCAGCGCGCCGCCGCGGAAACCAAGGGATAATTATTGTTGGGGTATGCCCTTAAGGCTAATGTTTGAGGCCTTGGGATTGTATCAGTATCATGTAATAAACTCTTATGTTTATAAAGGCATGGTTGTTATTCAGTTTGTTACATTATCTGCTGCAATAAGTGTACTTCTGAATAATGTCTCAAAGCTGTTCAGCTGGGCTGACATGCTGTAAAGTCCTTAGTCGAGATATCTTGGTGAACATGAGACAGCCTTGATATGATTGAGACTAATATGTGCTCTAATCTTATAGGATGCTTCGAGCATGGAATAAGATGTAGACTCATGGGTACATTGGATGTACTGGACAGACCCTACTAGGATATTCAATTGCTTGTCACAATGTGAATAATCCTTGATTGCAACAAGTGGCACATTTCCTCTGACTTGAGATCACTTGTGTTTCTAAATGATGATTGTCATTGTTTTGAGGTAGTTCAATATCATTTGAAACATAATGATTATAGACTATCTTGGATGGTGAGCTTGAGTCAGGTTAGGGCATTAGTGATAGACAAAGGATTGCCGTCTCTATAATTGGAGTGTGGTGTTCTAAAGGGGCCCCTGGATGAGATGATTGAGAAAGTGTATGGCCATACCCAGGTGACTGTGTTCATCTGTTCTAATCATGCTCATCATATTGGAGCTACAAGCTTGACACGCTTGTCCAATAAGAACATCCAGTGGCAAAGGAAATATGCATGCCTTGTGAATTGGATTCACACTTGTGCTATAGTTTGGGTGTAGTCTTGGAAGACTCTTTCCTTTATATCGGGAGACAGTGATGTGTTGCTAGATACCCCTCACTGATCGTGATAACGTAAGTTGTCGTTACCGACATTTAGAGGAAACCCTTAGGGTCGCACAATTTGATGATATGGCTTACTTAAGTCAGATTGTGTGGACTGAATTGTTTGAGTTCAGTTTAAAGGGATTTACTCTCTGAATAAAAGTGAGATCTGGTCTAATCATGTTTGATTGATTAGGGCTTGAGATCGGTAAGCTTCGATCGAGAGAATAGATGCTAGATCGGTCAGATCAAGAGCATTAAGAGATCAACGGTCAGATCTTAGGCCTCAGTGGTTTATTATGATCTGGACTAATTGCTTGGTTTATTTGGTTGTTGAACCAAATCGATTTGAACCAGCTCATTGGATGAGCGCATGGTTCAGGTGGTGAGGCATTTGCGATTGAGGTAATGCATGGTCGCATGAACGTTTGGACTTTGCTATTTTTTAGATAGCATGTTCTCAAACGTGTCCATGATCTCACGTCGCCTCTCTCTTGCCTCTTCACGCCTTTGTCGCCTCCTTGGTTTTCTGAGGAGAAGCATTCTCGTGTGAAAAAGACTAAGACGACAAGAGGAGAAAGTTTCGCCAAGCAAGGAGATCATCTTCCCTCCCATTCGATCAAGACCTCTTGGAACCTTGCTAGCACAAGGAGCACCAAAAGAGAAAGCGACATCATCTTGTGTGTGACGATTTGGAGGAGACCTCTTTTGTTCTCTTGCTTCCAAGGTGACATCCTTCATATGGCTTCGGTATGAATTCCTTTTCTGTTGTTAAAAGTTGATCATAATACATGCTATCCGATCTTAGGAAACCCTAGATTCCGCCCATGCAAGTTTTGTTTAGCGCATGTTATTAGGGTTTCGCCCCTTGTAGGGGACCTTCAATTATAGCCGCTGCAAGGAGCAGCGAGCGAGAGGAGAAAAAAAAAGGTTCGCAGAGTTGCAACTCAGCCTCGCGTGCACTTGCAGCCAGCCCCAAATCCTCGCCGCCTCATCTTCCACTGATGGCTAGGGTTTCTGCCTTGATTCCCATTTGCGGCGGCGAGCTTCTACCCTGTTTTCTATCGACAGCGGATTTCTTGCCCTAATCGCCGCCGCTGCCTTTCCCCGTCGTCTCCTGCCCAAACTCGAGTTAGGGTTTTGGAAACAAGCGGCGGCGCCTGGCTACAGTAGGCATGGTGACGCGAGGCTTGCAGGCATGCAAGCGACGAGGCGAGGCTAGGTGTCACGCCCAGATGAATCATTCTCCGGTGAACCTCAGACTGTGTGCCAAATCCCTAAATTTTTCCCCCATTTTTGATTTTTCTTTAATTTTGACCTAAGTCAAAATTATTGCCGTGCCGCTCGCCAAAATTCGCTGTGAAATCGTCTTCGTTGATGTCACTACACGTCAGCCGCATGAAATCTAATTCGGCTCTGGGTCAAAATCCTCGCTGCGCTACTGCCTTGAAACGAATGCAAAACGCGTTCATCTTCTTCGTTCGCGTCGAACACCGCCTGTGTTCGATGCCAATATCGTCGGGAAAGGGGAAGCCGGAGCTCAGACGTGATGGCAGGCAGGGACCTCGTTGTCCCCTCCCTCAGCCGATGTCGCTACTCGCAAGCACCTACGCAGTCGCCGTTGAGGGTGACTGCCAGAAACAGGGAAAACAGGGGAGCTCGTCGGCGCTAGAGGAGAGACGCGATTAGAAGGGAAAAACTTAACCTTTATTCACGTGAAAGACTATAAAAACTCCTCTACCACTCTCTTCTCACTCTACTCGTCAGTGGCAACTCTCGCCATCGTTACACGCTCTCAGCTCGCCAAATTTGCTCGCTGAACCAATCTCTGAGCTTGCTCTAATTTTGACGGTTCTCCTCTGGATCCTTCCTCTACACTCGATGATTTGCTGCACAGGTCTTCCTCTAGTTTTAAAGGGAGAACGAGGCCAAGCTGACGCTCTTTCATCCGGGTCCTTCGTTTATGCTGAAGTTGCCTCCTTTGCCTTCTCTACTCGAGACGAAGTCGTCGACACGTGCTGCCGCATCTGTTGCCAAGTCTCCAGCATTCTTCGTCCATCGACTTCGTCAACATCTGTTGGGAAACCCCGGGGATATTTTACAATTTTTAGAGATAGAGATTACACAAAACATTGCACAGCGGAAGCAATATCCCCGAAATGAGCCGGTCCCAAAAACCCAGTGAAGATCGCATGCGAGGGAGTCGACACGATGAGATAGAATATACCTTACAACAAGATGAGGCCGATGTCGAGGTAGGCGCCCAAGCGTGCGCCCTCTGCAGTCTCACACACACAAATTCCTTGAGTCCTCTTCTTCCACCCCCGGTGCTAGCCTCGGGAAGAAGATCCAAGCCTTTTGTTCACTTCCTTCACAACTTGCGCCACTGATGACACCAAAATATGTAGTATATTTTGCTTCATTTTGGATACCTTTTCATACTAAATTGAGGATCTTTTACTTGTTTTTATGTTGAATCCATCAAATATTGCAAAGTCTACTTCTATTTTGGTTTTTCATGTTTTTCAGGCAAAAAGGCACTATTTAAGGCATTTTCAAGGGAAATCAAATACATGGAAGAGTTACCATCATCAAGAGGAGATCACCCAAGAAATTTCACGCAAAACAGAGCAACTCAGCAAATTACGGCAGTGTCATAATCCATTTTACAGTACCGTAATTCCAGACAGTACCATAAAATTCGAGCCCTGCCGTATTTTGAGAAGTTTCCGAATAGAAAGATTTTTGGATTTTACGGCACCTGCCATAAGCAATATTACGGTACCGTATTTCGGAGAGCTTCAGAACAGAAACTTCACCCGATTTTACAGCACTACCGTAAGAAACTACACGGGCCGTAATTTCCAGAGGTTCGCGAACAGAGAGTTCAGCCGATTTTACGGCACTACCGTAAACCAGATTACGGTGCCATAATTCCCCGACAACATCGGAACAGAAGACTCGAGCGATTTTACGGCAATGCTGTTAGACATTACACTGCCGTAATTTCTATTCTAAACGCGACGCCTGAGTCAATATCAACGCCCGATTCTTGCGGAGAAAGTTGCGAGCGATCCAGAGCCTTAAATCGGATGTCGTAAGATGCAAAAAGGGAGCTTTTCATGAGAGGATTACGGAGAGACCAAAAGCCCCAAATTTCATGCACTGTCGAGGGAGAAATCGCGATCCACGCCACCGTCTAGGGTTTCACCGCCGCGCTCGATCCAGATGTTCTCCAGCCGTAATTTTCATACTGAAGCTTCGTCTGAAGGAGGAGACAACGTGCCAGAAGTTTCAGACCGAAAGGAGATCGATTGGAAGAGAAATCAAAGAAAAAGGATTCGTCGGCACTGTTCATCGACGGTTCTTGCATATTACGGCTGTGAAATACTTCACAGCCGTGCTGTATTTTCTATACTTCTCTTTTACTTTGATTTTCAATCCTCTGAAACCATGATCTATTGTAATTCCTTCATGATGATAGCTTAAACTACTTTTGGGACATGGGGGAGTAATTCACTTGATTTCCAATGACTAGATGATTATTTTTACTATTTCGTTGAGTTTAATATTACCATAATGATTTTGCTCATGTGATAATTGTGCTTAGACTCTCTATAAGTTCATGTTACTAATTATGTTCTTAGAATTTTCGCTTAAGACCGAAAGGTAATTGCTTGAGAATTTGGAACTCTAGAATTGCATGTTAGGATCCCTTCTTTAGGTTAGATCTAATTTGATCTGTTCTAGTAGATTAATTGTCATAATTATAACATAAACCTATAGATCGAGTCTATTTGTCAAACGTGGAGATCTTGTGCGAAAGCAAGGATCGGAACGTTGGAGATCCATGTGTAAAACTAGTGTTGAGACTCGGTTGCACGAAAGTGATCCTTGAATCTCCACTAGAGATTATCAACATTAAATTCGGATGCACGAAAGTGATCCTTGAATTCATTGTTTGATGATTTACTTATCTTCAGCATTGGGAAGAATCTTGCGCGAAAGCGAGGATAAATCCCTGTGCGGTTGTTTGCACGAAAGTGAAACAACCCTTTATTTAGTAAATTACATCTTCATCAAGATAAATTTGAACTGACGAAATCTTTATTCATATCTAGCTCATAAAAGTTAAAGTGAACGAAACCCTAGTCCCAGCTTTTCTCTCTGATAATTTCATTTTTAGCTTCTAATTTCTATTCTCACTACTTCGATTAGCCTAGATAGTAAGAAATCAACTATTTAGTATTCGACAACGTAGGTCCCTGTGGATTCGATACTTTCTTTATTACTTCGAGTATCCGGGCACTTGCGGATCACAACAGCCACCTCCAAGGTATATGCGCCAAGGATGAAGAAGGATGAAGAAGAGGGAAGCCGCCAAGCACCAAATTCCTTGCGCCAAGAGGAAAGGAAGATCAAGGCTTGCGGCTAGGGTTTGATGGAAGAGATCACTTGCGCCAAGTCCCTTCCTCTCGCCTCTCTCTGTGTTCTCCCACCTCCAAGGAGTAGAATGCCTAAGAGGGGGTGCCTAGGGCCACTTATATAGAGCAAGGGGCAGCCAGGGTTAGGGCTTGGCGCAATTTGCTTCCACAATGAAGCAAATTTGCCCAGTTCACCCAATTATACCCCTTAGGCGCCAATGGGGTTCCCCATTATACCTTTTAGGCGATTTCCTCTTTATTACAACTTATTAGTGAGCCCAACTAAGCAATGGGCCTAGCCCAAAGATCATTACCCATGTTAACTAAGCTATTGGATCCAATCCAATGTGACCCAAGGTCAAATGAGGCTAACCATGGTTAATTCAGCCAGTTTGCCAAAATTGGAAGTTGGCTCCAATAAGTTGCTTCCAACTCATCAGGCCCATTGGCACTGATGAATTCTCCCAAATAGATCCGAGTTATCCAATAACTCGATCACAAGGCTTCCCGATCAATACGAGAACTCAAGTATCAAGGTGTGTGACCCTATAGGTTCCTCTGACGCTGGCAGTGTTGACCAAAGGTCACCACAAGCAGTGAGTGGCACCTAGCAGTGCATCACTGCTACCCAGGTCATTAGAATGGATATCGACATCGACATCCCCATCATCTCAATTAGGTACAGATGCATTCTAGTCTTTTTGCCGAACTGATATCCGATTGAACAAGTGTGTCACCACTTGTTTTCATCCAATCTCATGTTTTTGACTAAATCAGGTCTCACCTGGGTATGGCCAAACACTTTCAGTCATAGAACCATAGAGGAGCTCTATGGATATCAAACTTCCCTTAGGAAGGGGCAAATCCTCTGTCTGTCCATTGACCTTCTCATATGGGTCATGACATGCTCAATGACAACCGTTATTACCCCCCAACTACGGCGAGGTGTTAGGTTGTATCAAAGCATATCCCTAACCATATAGAATGGCCAATGACCTCAAGTCAAGGGATCAATGCATCTCCTATCACTTGTGAGGATAGCTTGTGACACCAAGTCATTGCCTCACAGCGGGTCGTTCCAGTATATCCACCACTGATATACCCATATGTCTGCGTTAGCCCCTCGTGCCTAACCGGCCCATATACCAGTCTCACAAGTACCAGAGCTGTCCCATATCCACTTAGGTACATCGACTGGGGACTATCATTTGAGCACAGATCCAATCTGTCTCTAGGGACATTATCATATAAGTACACAATCGCAGATGTAAGCAAATATAGATAATAACAATGCCAGAATGATAAAAAATATCAACGTCAAGTAGTACAATAATGGATCAAAACTAGGTTCTAGGGCATATACACCAACAATCTCCTACTTGCACTAAGACCTAGAGGTTGAGGAATCTCAACCCCATATCTCTAGCGTGACAGTCATGCTTCTGCTGCGCCATAGCCTTGGTCAATGGGTCTGCTAGATTGTTCTCTGTGTCAACTATGCTAATCTTGATATCACCTCTATCTATGATCTCTCTGATCAGGTGAAATCTTTTGAGTATATGTTTGGATCTTTGATGAGACCGTGGTTCTTTGGCTTGTGCAATTTCTCCATTGTTATCACAGTAGATTTCAATGGGATCCACTGCACTAGGAACCACCTGAAGTTCAGAAATGAACTTCCTTATCCAAACAGCTTCTTTGGCTGCCTCAGAAGCGGCCACATACTCAGCTTCGGTTGTAGAATCGGCAATTGTGGATTGCTTGAAGCTCTTCCAACAAACAGCACCTCCATTTATCTTAAACACATAGCCAGCCTGCGATCTAAAGTCATCAGGGTCAGACTGGAATGATGCATCAGTGTAGCCCTACATACTGAGCTATTCCTGTCCCCCATAGACTAGGAACAAATCCTTAGTTCTTCTCAGATACTTCAGGATGTTCTTTACAGCCACCCAGTGCTGCACTCCAGGATTGGATTGGTATCGGCTGGTTATGCTCACAACATAAGCCACATCTGGTCTAGTACACAACATTGCATACATGATCGATCCCACTGTCGAAGCATAAGGCACTTGACTTATGTCATCCCTCTCAGCCTGTGTGGTGGGACACTAACTCTTTGAGAGAGTAAGGCCATGTCTCACTCGAAGCTACCCTTTCTTGGATTACTCCAAGTTGAACCTTTCCAGGACCTTATCAATGTAAGTACTTTGACTAAGGGCTAGGAGCCTCTTGGGTCTATCCTTATAGATCCTCACGCCTAGAATATAGGCGGCCTCCCCTAAGTCCTTCATCTCAAAATACTTCCCTAACCATGTCTTCACAGCTTGAAGACTAGGGATGTAGTTCCCGATGAGCAGTATGTCATCGACATACAAGACCAGAAAAGTCACCAAGCTCCCACTGAATTTTCTGTATACACAGGCATCTTCTTCGCTTTTGATAAAGCTATAATCTCTCACAGCCTCATCAAATCGAAGATTTCAACTTCGAGATGCTTGCTTTAATCCATAAATGGACATCTTTAGCCTGTAGACCTTATTGGCCTCTGCAAGATGGATGAAGCCATCAGGTTGTGTCATATACACATCCTCAGTTAGCTTCTCATTAAGGAATGTTGTCTTTACATCCATCTGCCATATCTCATAGTCATGATATGCAGCTATAGCAAGCAGAATCCTAATGGATTTGAACATAGCAACTGGCGAAAAGGTTTCATCATAGTCCACCCCGTGAACTTGTTTGAATCGCTTAGCTACTAGTCTACCTTTATAGGTAACTAGCCATCCATGTCTGTCTTCCTTTTGAAGACCCATTTACACCCTATGGGTTTTACCCCATCAGGTAACTCAACCAAATCCCAAGCTTGGTTAGCTGACATGGAATCCATTTCGGATCTCATGGCGTCAAGCCATCTCTCGGAGTCCAGTCCACTGACCACCTCTTCATAAGTCTTGGGTTCATCCTCAATGATGAATATCCCGTCGTGTTGGGTCGGCAGCGACCCATACCTCTCAGGTACACGATGAATCCTCCAAGACCTATGCGGGGCCTGTGTCTGAGCCTCAGGTTGCCCATCAACCGGTGTAGGTGGCTCAGGTTCCATCTCTACATTTTGTGGTTGCTCTTGGACCTCATCGAAGTCAAACTTTCTCCCACTAACTTCTTTCATGAGAAACTCCTTCTCTAGAAAGACAGCACCCCGAGCAACAAAAACTTTGTTCTCGGTGGGAACATAGAAGTAGTAACCCTTAGTTTCCTTAGGGTACCCCACAAATACACATTTATCAGACCTAGGTTATAGCTTGCTAGAATCCTGACGTTTGACATAAGCCTCACATCCCCAGACCCTGATAAAAGTGAGATTAGGGCGTTTCCCACTCCATACCTCGTATGGAATCTTTGAGACACTCTTAGATGAAACATTATTCAATATTAGAGAAGCTGTTTCAAGTCCATGCCCCCAGACTGAAAGAGGTAGAGTTGCATGACTCATCGTACATCGAACCATGTCCAACAAAGTTTGATTTCTCCTTTCAAACACACCATTCCATTGGGGTGTTCCAGGAGGAGTGAGTTGGGACAAAATCCCACACTCTCTTAGATAGTCAAGGAACTCACCGCTCAGGTACTCTCCATCACGATCTGATCGAAGAGCCTTAATGGATCTACCAAGCTGGTTCTCTACTTCATTCTTGAACTCTTTGAATTTCTCAAAGGATTCAGATTTATGTCTCATTAGGTAGACATAACCATATCTACTGAAATCATTAGTAAATGTAATGAAGTAGCTGTGTCCTCCTCTGGCTTGCTTATTGAATGGCCCACACACATCGCTATGTATGAGATCCAACAAACCTCCTGCCCTCTCACCAATTTTGGTGAAGGGCACCTTTGTCATTTTCCCTAACAACCAAGGCTCACATGTATCAAATTCCTCCAAGGAACTTGAATCTAACAACTCATTTGCATGGAGTTGTTGAATGCGATTCTTGTTTATATGGGCTAATCGACAATGCTAGAGAAAAGCACCAACTGAACCACTCAGTTTGGTCCTTTTATTATTTATGTTACAAATAGAGTTATCCATGTCTAACACATATAGACCATTGCACAAAGTACACTTCCCATAGAACATATTTGCAAATGAAAAAGAACAAGAGTTCTTATTTATTTCAAACTTAAATCTCTTCTTTGCCAAGCAAGGAATGGATACAATGTTCTTAGTAAGCGAAGGTACATAATAGCAATTATCTAACTCTAATAGAAGTCCAGAAGGTAGGGAGAGAGTCAAAACTCCTACGGCAACAATAGCAACTTGTGCCCCGTTTTCAACCCGTAGGTCAATCTCCCCAGGCCGGACCGATCTACTTTTCTTGAGCCCCTGCATATTTGTACAAATATGAGCTCCACATGCGGTATCCAATACCCATGACATAGAAGTAAAAAAGTTGACTTCTGTAACATAAATACTTGAGCTAGAAGCTAAGGCCAAGCCTTTCTTCTCCTCATTCTGAAGTTGCTTGCAGTCCTTCCTCCAGTGACCCTACTCGCCATAGTGGAAGCACCTCTGGTCCTTTGACTTCTTCGCCTTTTTCTTCAGTGCCTTGGTAGGACCCTTGGCATGTGCCTTACCCTTTTTCTTCATCTTCTTGGCCGTAGGGACCAAAAGAACAGAATTAGGTTTGGTCTTTACCATCTCACGCTCGGTTGTCTGGAGCATATTCATTAGTTCCTCCCATGTGCACTCAATCCGGTTCATGTTGAAATTTATGATAAACGGACTGAAGCTAGGGGGCAAGGAATGCAGAATAAGATCCACAACCAGCTCGTTATCTATGGCGTGTCCCAGCCTCCTGAGATGATCCACGTTCCCAATCAACTTGAGAACATGGGGTCTCACTGGTGCACCCTCAGATAACTTACCCCGAAAGACTGCTTTGGCGGTGTCAAATCACTCAGTTCTAGCCTGAGCCTCGAACATCTGTTTCAAATGAGTGATTATCTGAAAAGCGTTATGCTCCTCATATTGCACTTGAAGTTCAGGTGCCATAGTGACCAGCATGAGACATGATACCTCCATAGAGTCATCCTGATGCTTTCTAAAAGCATCCCTATCTGCCGCTCGGGCATTAGGCGGAGGAGGCACTGTAAGAGCCTGCTCTAGGACATACAGCTTCTTCTCGAGTTTGAGAGCTATCCTCAAGTTCCTATGCCAGTCCATAAAGTTGGTTCCAACCAACTTATCCTTATCAAGGAGTGATCGCAATGTCAATCCGCTATTGTTTGTTGCCATTGATCTATAACAATCAAGAAACAACAGACTTAGTACTACTTCAAATCATTTAAACTAGACTTGTTTTAAATGATTATGGCTCTCACTATTTTAATCGAATTGACAACCCACAAAGTCAATCAGGAAGTTTAAGACTTCCTAGTGAGATGTGATCCTCATTCCACATGAGGCTTCGCGTCCCACGAGGGTGGGATGAGATGCACAAAGTAACTCATGCTTCCTAAGGTGGGCACGCCGGCCGATTGCTCCAAGAAATTCCCCTTATTGAGACAGTCTAGGCATTTCATGTCTAGCGAGGACTGAATACAGCATGAAACCCTAACCTCTCAACGATGCCTCTAGAGTTCCACCATATGCCCAGCACATGTGGAAATCTAGTCAAGTCCATTCCTAACCGTTATGCCCAGGGCCAACGAGTTTCCATGCGAAGGCACGCCCGATTAAAACGGACTGGGGAAACCATTGCCACCACGCACTTTCTAAAGATAAGTGGGTGTGTCCCACGAGGGTGGGAAACCATTCACAACACCACTGATCGATAGCTTAGTGAGGGCTACGCGTTAGAAGGCTACTAGACTTGATATTTATTTATGAGGGTTTTTGAGGTCTCATCAGTTTTATCTTATGTCTAGCATTACAGGCATGCAATCCTATAGTGATAACATAACGATAAAACAACTCAGGCATGCTTTAGCAGATATGTATGAAAATAGTAAAAGAATGATGTGATCATAGCCTATTCAAGACATTGAACCAACCCATGCCAAAAGGAGGTTCAACTCTTGACCTAGGATTCAAGCCCCAAAGACAAGACCTAACCTAGCCGACCTCTAACTTGAGCTTCAAGATTGGCTCCAAGGTCCTTCTCACCATGGTTTAGCTCTCAAACCCTAGAGGTGTCCCTCATGGGTTCGGCCAATGCCATGGGTCTTTCTCCATAGATGATGTGCCACCATGCAAGGAGCCAAGATAGCTGGCTCTCAAACCCTAGGGTTCAACCATGCAACTCAATACATCAACGCAGGTAGAGAAGTCTGCATCATAACGACCATGCCTTTATAGAGAATAATAATTATATCAAAGTACATTCAAACAATGTCTGACCATGTCCATACATTGGTCTGCAGGGCATATACACCAACAATATCCGATTGGACAAGTGTGTCACCACTTGTTTTCATCCAATCTCATGATTATGACTAAATCAGGTCTCACCTGGGTATGGCCATACACTTTCAGTCATAGAACCATAGAGGAGCTCCATGGATATCAAACTTCCCTTAGGAAGGGGCAAATCCTCTGTCTGTCCATTGACCTTCTCATATGGGTCGTGACATGCTCAATGACAACCGTAATTACCCCCCCCCCAACTACGGTGAGGTGTTAGGTTGTACCAAAGCATTGCCCTAACCATATAGAATGGTCAATGACCTCAAGTCAAGGGATCAATGCATCTCCTATCACTTGTGAGGATAACTTGTGACACCAAGTCATTGCCTCACAGCGGGTCGTTCCAGTATATCCACCATTGATATATTCATATGTCTGCATTAGCACCTCATGCCTAACGAACCCATATAACAGTCTCACAAGTACCAGAGCTGTCTTATATCCACTCAGGTACATCGACTAGGGACTATTATTTGAGCACAGATCCAATCTGTCTCCAAGGACATTATCATATAAGTACACAATCGCAGATGTAAGCAAATATAGATAATGACAATGCCAGAATGATATAAAATATCAACGTTAAGTAGTACAATAATGGACCAAAACTAGGTCCTAGGGCATATACACCAACAACGTCCACGTTTGTCTCCAAAGAAGCCGCTCGAGTGACCGCCGAAAACTGCGTCCGAAGCCCTATCCGCTTACTTCGCGTTCATTTGCTGCCGAGCTTCTCACGTGCGTTCGAGAAAGCCGGTGGAGAAGACGCCGCCCGTGTCTGAGGAAGTCGTCGGGGAAAGTGAAGCCGCCTGACGTTGCCTTCTGAAGAACTCGTCTCGGCCATACTCCGCTAAAGATGGGGACCCTGCTGCATGGCCCAAATCGGATGTTGACTGGACTTTTTGGGCTCTGCCTGTGGCTATGCGCCTAGGCTTGGGCCGCCGCCCAGCCTAGTTGTCTTTGGCCCAGCCCGAGTGAAATCGGGTCTAACACTAGGTGTGGACGCGTGAGAACGTGCGAACCTGTCTTCTCCCAACGTGCAACGCCCACGTACGAATGAACAGCATGCTCACAGGCTGAAGTGGCAGGTGGGTCACCTTGAATCGGGCCTGTAGACCGATTGGTTCAATTGGGCCGGGCTAAGTCTGTTGTGGCGAAAGCTGCTGTGCACCGAAGTGCAGCAAAAAGCAAAGTGGTTGTGCGCTAAAGCTCTATACACAATAGCAAGTGGGCTGCTATTGCTATGCACCTAAGGCAAGTGACATTTGCCAAAGTTGTGGAAAAAAAGTTTGAAGGGTGGCATGCACAAATCCCAACCTAAGTAAAAACAGCTATTTCGAATCATATTTCAAATCAAATATAAGATAATATCCTAATAGACTCTATAAAACATAATTGTTGATCAAATCTAAACCTAATAATTGTAATTTAATCAAACTTGACTATAATTATTATTTGGATTGGAATTTCAATTTTGGCCATATTCTAGATAAAGCTTATAATTAATTAGTGAGAATGACAAATTTAGCCATGTTGAATTCTATTTATAGCATTAATAATTTGTTATAATTTGTTGTGAATATTTTCCATCAAAGTAGTTTATTCATACTATATTATAATAAATAAATTATTTTTTATCTTAATTAGCCGAATGAGGATATTAATTAATATAAGTCAAAGATGAGAAATGAAAGAAAATTTGGAGAGAGAAAAGGATGAAACAAATTTCTACAACAATATTGATTTAATTTAAATTATATACATATAATGAGCAATATTTATGTTTGTGATTGTGAGCCAGGTTCAAGGCTACTTCCGGATCCAATTCGAAATCTGGCTCAGTTCCCGTTGCGGCATAGACCAGAACTTGATTTGTGTTTTCAGCTGTAATTTGATCTGATTTGAACGAGAATCATAAAATTAGATTAAGATAATTCTAATGCCACAAAATCATAAGTAAATTACCTCGTCTAGGGGTGGCAATTTTACTCGAACCTGACAGGTACTCGATTCGACCGTTTACGGGTTCGGATACCCGACTAGCTAAACGGGTTAAGTTTGGGTTTAAGGACATAGTACCCGTTACCCGATACCCAACTTTAATAAAAAAAATATAAATATTAATTTTTATTATTAGAGTATAAATAATAATAAAATAACTATTATATAAATATTTATTACTATTAAAAATATAAAAATAATAATTATTATTATTATATAAATATATTTATTTTAATTTTAATTTCTAAAATATATTTTATATAATAAATAATTTAATTTTTTAATTAATCGGGTTCCCTCGAGTACCCGTTTAAATACCCGACTTAGGTTTGGGTTGTGTTCGGGTGGCGGGTCGAGTTCGTGTTTATGGTAAAATCCCGGGTACCCGATCAGTTGCCATCCTAATCTCGTCAGTATTTTTTTTTGAATTCAAACAAATTTTAGATTTATTTACAATTTTAAAATTCCTTCAAAATTATTAATTGTATGAGTAATAGTTGTATATACATTGTTGTTCCAAAAATATTGAATCTATAATTGTTGCAAATCGCTGGGCAATAATTGTGATTTAATTTGAATTATCTGTATGCAACAAGCTAGTGTAGCTCTTGTTTATATGATTATATAATGGCTTAATTGCAAATTTATGCCATAAGACATGTTCATTGATACCGTGTAATGTTAATTTTTAATATTATACCAATCTTTGAAATGACTTTGTCAATTTATGGCAACTTTAATTTTAGCTGTGTTTTAAAGTGAGGCGTTGACTTATGACACAATCAATTTGACTGCTTTTCACTTTTATATTATAATTTGTTATGAATATTTGCTACCAAATAGCTCATTCATAATATATTTAAATATTTATGATAATAAATTATTTCCATCTCAATTATATTTATTAATTAATTTTCCCAAAGCAAGTTATTAATTAATATAAGTTGAGATCATAAATGATTTGATTAAAAGAGAGAATTGCCTTTAAAAGAGAGTATTAAAAAAAAGGTTTACAATAATTTGATTAAAATCTAATTGCCATTACTAATCATATTTGTTAAGGCTAAGATTGACTTAGTTTAACATTGTTTTATCTTACACTTATTTTTTGAAATGACATCAATTTAACCATTATCTTAAATGGTGTTGTTGATTTATGACCATGTCAATTATGGCTATAATTTTAATGGTTATGTGAATTTACCATAATGAGAATTTTTTTTTTGGCTTGATATATTATGGATATATATTCAAATATTCATGATATATAATCATACTTATCTCAATTATATTAATTAATTTAATATGAGATAAAATTTATAATAGACTAGTCAAAAAATAATGATATTGATATTGATTTAAATTTAATATATAGACATGTGAAGGTCATTAGATAAATACATTATATTAAAATTATTATAAACATTTATCTATTAAAGTGACTTATTTTATAATTAATTATAATATTTTTAAATATTTATGATAATAATATATTTTATCTTAATTATATTATTTAATTTACCTACCTAAGGGGTGGCCCATTGATATAAGTTGATATAAATTCTAACAGATTAAATCTTGTCATTACATAAATATATTATATTATAATTATTATAAATATTCTGCTGTCAAATAACTCATTATCATATTAATTAATTTATCTATATAATTTGAGATAAAATCTAACCAATTAAATCTCATTTAGACATGCCATTACATAAATATATTATGTTATAATTATTAAAAATATTTGGTTGCCAAGTAGCTCATTTATAATTAATTATAATACATTTCAATATTTATGATAATGATAATTATATCTCAATTATATTAATTAATTTACCTGCAAGGGTGGTCAATTGATATAACTTGAGATAAATTCTAATTGGTTATATCACACATATAGGCATGTCATTATATAAATATATTATAATATAATTATTATAAATATTTAGCTACTAAGTGACTCATTTATAATTACTTATAATATAATTTTATATTATAATAATGTTGGATTTTATCTCAATCATATTAATTAATTTATCTACCAAAGTGGGTGATCAATTGATATAATTTGAGATAAAATCTAAGCAATTAGTTATAAAAGGGACACAGTCTATCATACATAATATTGTGTAAAAATTGGTTAATCTCATTATTGGCAGCATAACTATTAGTTATAAAAGTGCAAGACTAACAATTTTTGCAAGCCATATTACTTAATAATTTCATCAAAAGAATTATTGATAGTTGATTCTATTTCTAAGCCTCCTAAAAGTTTTATGTGGTAATAGCTTTGCATAGTTTTAACCTTGAACAATAAAAAAAGGTTAAATAAACATCTTGAGATTAAATACCTTACCGTTAGGGATCTAAGAAAGGGGCAATGTTTGAATATATCAACACTAACAATATGATTGAAGATCTATTAACCAAAAGCTTAGCATCTACTATTTGGTGAACCATGGGTATTATCAAGTCTTTTGTTATATTTGGTTAGTGGGAGTTTTTGCATACAATATAATGTTGAACTCATTTATTTGAATTATATTTTACATATATTGGTTTACATTGACGCATGTTCATGTTCATACTCATTTGTATCATTTTATTATTTATTGTGCACATAATGTTTAAAATTGATACAAAAATGAAGTCTTAAGGATTATATAGCCTCTAAATATGGCGGTTTGCTATAATGTATATCTTACTACAATTCGATGGATTTCTCATTTAGTATAGAGAAATCATACAGAAGTTTCTCTTTAGTTTAGAGAAATTTTATAAGACATACAAGATACATTAGTGTCAATTTTTTATTTGGTTTAAAAAATTATTTAGTAAATTTCTCATATGGTTCAAGAAATTATGACATAGTCACGTTGCGATCTATATTGATGTAATTTACTAATATTTATGACTATATAGGACTTGTATTGCATAATAATATAATGCTCTACCATCATTCAATATTAGTGGTTGAATTAGATAGGATTGAATGAGGTGTTATATGAATTAACAAATGTATCTTTCTTAAAATGGTTTTTAGTATATATACATTACAAATAAATATTATTTTTTTTGAAAAAATGATAAAGTCAACTCATGTTGACCAAGTGGGAGAATATTAATAATTTTAGTGTAATATTAATTGATTTGAAAAAAGCATTTGTTAATAAGTTAAATGGGTTCATAACAGCTCATTGATGAGTGTAAAGACGATTTGTGTAGCTTGTGTTAGATCCAATAGGACGAATTTATACCATAATTAAAGAAGTATTTTTATGTAACCAATTATACTGCGACGAAAGTTTACTATTTTAAAGAACCGGAAAAAAGGGAAAAAGGAAAGTTGCCAACGCAATTAGTAGCAGCTCTAAAGAGAATCTCAATTTTGTGAGATTTGCCGCAAACAGTAGCTATGAGAGGTCAACTGGTTTTGAATTAGCGACCTTTTAATTAAATTTGTGTCTCTGTTAAGACACCATTAGAATTCTTTTTATGACTTTTAACATTTTATATAAATAGTCTTTAACCTTGAATTTTAAAACAATGAGCATTGAGCAAGCTGGTTTGAAACCATAAGTTCTTAGTTAAAACGAAGATTATATAAACCATTGAGTTTGTGCATATAAATACTATAAACTATTAAATAAACAGATTTTCTATATTATTTTTCATAATTTAACCTTGTTTTATTTGTAAGTTGTAGAATTATGTGTAGAATTTATAGTGCAGTTTATTATTATTTATGATAGACGCTTTAAATATCTAAGAAAAAAAAAAGTGCTGAAATAATTCTCATAATATCATGAACATCATGGACATGTCAACAATTTTGAGCAAAAGTGTTATTTAATTACTTTAACAATTTTTGACATAATAAACATTATGCACAAACATAAATATTATGCAAAATTTGAATATCATATATGTAATGAAATTAATGTTCATAATGTACATAATTGATATATTGAACATCTTGGATAAATCAATATAATGTCTTTTAAATGTTTAAAATAATATTTATAAACATTATGTAAAATATAAACATTGTGTGGTAAAGAACATAATAAACTTAATGTGCATATAGTATATAATATACTTGATGTGCGTAATATGTAATTTAATTATTTATATAATATTTAAAAGATATCAAGCACATAATGAAAATAATACATATAAACAATATTATACATAATAAAGATAATATATACAATGAAAAAAAATGTACATAAAAGTATAATGTATATCATGAAACCAAGATATGTCCTGACAATAATGTATATGATGATCATATTGATCATCATAAAATTTGACATAAATAAGTTATAAATTAATAATATCTATAACAATTATTTTTAAGAAAAAATTATATATGTAATTAATAATAAAATCTTATTCCCTCAAAACTAAAATGGCTTTGGAAAATAACTTAAGGCCAGAAATTCATTTAATTGTCATCACTATATGATAAGAGAAGCTAAAAGACAAATTAATTATTTAGATCTAATTGTTGCTTTGAAAAAATCATTTCACTTTCTATATTCAAGAATCAGATATTTGAACTAAGAGTAAAAGTTGCACCTCTTTTTTTTATAAAGACTAAACATATCAAAGTCATTGGCTTGACCAAAAGCTTGCTTAAATCAAAGATCCTAAAAATATCATGAGGAATGGAAATTAGTATAAAAATAAGCCTCTTAGTGGTGAGAACCCAACCTGTGATAGGAGATCCCATAAAAGGTATTCAATATGATAATAACAAACTGATTGATTAGTAGGAAAAAAATTTAAAAAATACTATAGGGTATAAAAATATTTATGTTATAGAGTTGATACTTTACACTCTTATTCATTCTTATTATAAAGGTAAAAAAATTTTCTAAAGTAGTTAATTACCATTAGATGAGTCTTTACACTACACTCACTCTCATAGGGAACGTCCTATATGGTCATGACTAACGACATAGACAACCTTTGAAAACTCTCGTAAAGATACACATGCATAACTACAAATATGCAATCCCATTATTGGACAAATCCTATATTATGCATGGATTTGTTGAAGTCTAGGTCAAAAGGAAGTAGTTTAAGACTAGTTAACCATCTTTCATTCGGATGAAAATATTTTCACTAAGTAAAATTATGCCTTCAAATGCTCTTAATTGATCCTATAATATAGACACGAGTAGTAATTCAATTTTATTTAATCATTTTTATTGAATTTAATTATATTCAGAAAAGTATTTTTTTGGTAGGAGATTATTGAAATAAAAGTTAAAAAATCATAATATTAACATCAAATGCTAGCATTTCAACCAAGGTTGATTAATGTTAGTGGCTAACATTAAATACTTGGGATTAAGCCTTTAAAAAGGTTTGAACAAATGACATGTGATTATGTTGGAAAACCCAGGGATTTTAAAATTTTTAATATAAGTACAGCAGAAGAAATCCCTGAAATAGGTTAGTCCCAAAAACCTAGAAGATCATGTCATGCGAGGGAGTCGACACGGTGAGTAAGATATGATACCTTATAGCAAAGCAAGATGATGTCAATATAGGCGCCCAAGCGTGCGCCCTCTACAGTCTCACACATAGCTGATGCTTAAGTTATCTTCTTCCATGCCCACTGCTAGCCTTGGGAAGAAGATCCACACCTTAGGAGTCCTCCTACACCACTTGCACCAACCACAAGGAAGGATGAGCCAAGGAGAAGGAGGGAAGGAGAGATGCCGCCAAGCCCAAGTACCTCTTGCACCAAGAGGAGGAAGAGGAGTATGCTTGCGGCCTTGTTGATGGAAGACTTGCGCCAAGACACCTTGCTCTCGCCCTTGAAGATGAAGACACTCGCATATCATAAGAGGGGTGGCAAGGTATACCTATATAGGCACCAACACATGAAGACATGCAACTAGGGTTGATGGAAGAGTGGGCAGTTAGGGCTAGAGGCAAGGGAAGATACTAAATCTTTTCCATGAATGCTTAGCCATCAGCCATATGCGCCTATAGCTTTCCATGCAAGCCATGAAGGCCATGTACGCCCAATAAGTTTCTTAAGAAAACTTTCTTCCAAGTATGCGCATAGACCTTGCCATAAGTGACTTGTATGGATTTGCCTAATAAGGCATGACGCTCTTCCTAATCCAATTAGGAGTTCATGTGCGCCACATGCACCAAAGACTTTCCAAAGGTGACAAGTCTTTCCATCCATGCATTTAGAACAAGTTCAAGCAATAAGAGGATTGCCTAATTAGGCCTTAGGTACCAAGTCCTAACCCCATTAGGATTTAATCATGTCCTATCATTGACATATGTGGGTAATGGCTTAAAATATTCGTAAACTTTCCACTCTTGCATTTAGACAAGGTCCAATACCAAGAGGGATGCCATATGTGGCAACAAGCGCAAGTCCTAATCCAATTAGGACTCTATGCTCCTAGGACATATTAAATCTCTTCATTATACCTTTTAGCCCATTAATCTCTTCATGAACACTTATTAGTAGGCCCATTAAATAATGGGCTAGCTTAAACTTCATTACACAAGTCAATTAAGCCATTGGATCCAATCTAACACAACTCTCGGTCAACCTGCCAAAAATAATGTTTGGCTCCAATAAGCTTCTTCTATCTCATCAGGCACATCCGCGTTGATGAAATCTCCCAAATAGATCTGAGTTATCTAATAACTCAATCATAAGGCTACTCGATCAATACAAGAACTTGAGTATCAAGATATGTGACTCTGTAGGTTCCTCTGATGTTGGTAGTGATGAACACATGCCATCATAAGCAGTGCGTGGCTCCTAGCAGTGCATCGCTACTACCCAACTCTTCAGAATGGATATTGACATTGACATTCCCATCATCGCAACAAGGTATCGATGCATTACAGTCTTTTTGCTAAACTGATATTCGATTAGACAAAGTATGTCACCACTTTGTTTTCACCCAATCTCATGGTCATGACTAAATCAGGCTTTCACTTGGGTATGGCCATACACTTTCAGTCATGCATCCATAGGGGTGGTGTGGTGTTGGTGTTTATGCCCTAAGACCTAGTTTTGATCTATCTTTTGTACTACTTGACATTGGTATTTATTCTATATTATTCTGGCATTGTCATTATTATTCTTAGTTTACATCTGCGATTGTGTTCTTACATGATAATATCCCTAGAGACAGATTGGTTTTGTGCTCAATCTCTTGTCCCTAGTCGATGTATGATGACACCAAAATTTATAGTAAATTTCATGCTATTTCATGAGTATTGTCTTGTCATATTCATGATCTTTTGTTTATTTTTATGCCTTTTTTATCAATTATTGCGGAATCTACACCTTTTCTGGTTTTTGATGATTTTCAGGTAAAAAGGCACTGTTTTTAGGCGTTTTCAAGCAAATTCAGATGCATGGATGAATTCCCATCATCAAGAAAAGATTACATGTCAAATTTCACGCAAATTAGAGCTTTACACCAAAATACGGTAGGGTGATAATCAAAATTACGGTACCATGGTTTCACTACACCTACAGAACAAACCACAGCACTGCCGTCATTTCTAAGCACTGCCAAATTTTGGGACGATTTGGTACAGAAAGTTTTGCGTAAATTACAACACTACCGGAATGGATTTCACGGGCCATAATCTGGGCTCAATTTCGTACATAAAGTTTTATGGATTTTACGGTGCTGCCGTAATCAATATTACGGGCCATATTTCAAGTCAATTTTTCACCCAAGATATTTGATGTAAATTCAGCACTGCCATAATGCTTTTCATGGTACCGTAATTCCGGATGATTTATGTACCAAAAATTTATGCTAAAATTACGGCACTGCTGTAATGATTTTCACAGCCATAATTACAACCCAGACACACACGATTTTTATGGATTGTTTGAAGCTCGATTCTTGTATGGATGATTGTGAATGATCTAGGCCATCAATTGGGGATCCGTAAAAAGAGAAATACTGGTTAGATCAAGAGGAGGGCAGGGAGATGAAAAGCCCTAATTTTGATCCACGATTCAGAGAGAAATTGAGTTCTTCACCATCCCCCTAAGTTTCACCGCCTTGAAGTGTACAATGCATCTCCGACCGTGAAATTTGAGAAAAAGCTGCACATAGAGGAGGAGAAGATTCTCCAGAAGTTTCAGAACAAAAGGAGATCGATTGGAAGAGAAATCAACAGAAGACTCGTCGCCGACACTGTTCATCACCGAAATTACGGCTGTGATTTCCATTACAGCCGTGCTGTAAAGTTGTTTTCCCCTTTCTCTTCGATTTCTAATCCTCTGATACTATGGATTATTGTAATTCTTCAACTATAATAGCTTAAACTCTTTTTGGGACATGGGGGAGTAATTACCCTCAATTTCTTAATGACTAGATTATTTTTACTTTCGTCATGATGATTTTACTATGATAATTCTACTTATGTGATGATTGCCTTTAATTCTCCATAGATTCATATTGTTAGCATGCTTTAGAGTTTTTGTAATATGGACTAAAAAGTGATTTGCTAAGAACTTGGAACCCTAAAATTGAATGTTAGGAACTGATCATAAGAAATTAGGTTTGTTCTTATTTCTCTATTTTAGAAGTTTAATGCCATGTTAATAATCTGAATCTAGGATTGAGTTATTGTAATAAACATGACGATACTGTGAGAAATCAAGTATTAGATTGTTGGAGAACCTTAAGTAGAACTTGTGAAAATTATAGTATGAAAGTATGTAATTTTCACTTGAGATGATTGATTTAGAATTTGGATGCATGAAAGTGATCCTTGAGTTCTTCATCAATGATTTACTTATCTTCAGCATTGAACAGATCCTGCATGAAAGTGAGGATCGGTTCTTTGTAAATTGTCTGCGCGAAAGCGGATTTCTTTATGAAGTAAATTATATCTTTATCATGATTAAATTTGATTGACGAACATCTATTCATATCTTGTCATGGAATTAAGGTGGATAAAACCCTAGTCCCAGTTTCTCTCTCTGATATTTTTGTGTAGCTTTCGATAGTTTGCTTGATATTTTTGACTGCCTAGCTAGTGAGAAATTGATTATTCGGTACTTGACAAACAAGGTCTATGTGGTTTGATATCTTAATTATTACTTTGAGTATCCGTGTACTTGCGGACACAACAAGTTTTTGGCTCCGTTGTCGGGGATCTTGGTTTTTGTCAATATTGAAGATATTGAAAGTATTGCTAGACTAGGTTTTATTTATTATTTATTTTCTGTTTTTCTATTCTATTAAAATTATTTGATCTATCTACTTTGCATGTGCAAGAATCTCAGATCAGGACCTCTAGTTCCTTTTGATCCTGAAATAAATAAAACTCTTAGACTATGCAGGAAACTTAGATTTGAAGAGAGTCAAGTAGAAGAAGTGAACATGGCAGACAGAAGATCACTTAGGGACTATGTGATGACACCAAAATATGTAGTATATTTTGTATCATTTTAGATATCTTTTCATGCTAAATTGAAGATCTTTTGCTTGTTTTCATGCTAAATTCATCGAATATTGCAAAGTCTACTCCTATTTTGGTTTTTCATGATTTTCAGGCAAAAAGGCACTATTTTGGGTGTTTTCAAGAAAAATCAAACACATGGAAGAATTACCATCATCAGGAGGAAGATACACAAGAAATTTCATGCAAATCGAGGCCAGGAACCAAAATACGGCAGTACCGTAAAGGATTTTACGGTATCGTATTTTGAGGCTATCGTATTATCAAGAACACGGCCGTATTTTGGAGCTTTTCCAAATAGAAAGATTTTGTGATTTTATGGCACTGCCGTAAAGAATTACACTGCCGTATTTTGGAGCGTCTTCAGAACAGAAACCTTTGCTGAAATTACGGCACTGCCATAAACTTCTACATGGGCCGTATTTTCTAGACATATTCCGACCAGAAAGTTCAACCAAAATTACGGCACTGCCGTAAAAGAAATTACGAGCCGTATTTTTCAGCGTTTCCAGAACAGAACACTCAAGCTATTTTACGGCAGTGCCGTGAGAAATTACACTGCCGTAATTCCCAGTCAAAAACGTGATTTTTACGAGTTCGAATTTTGCGTGAGCCATAACTTTTGATCCAGAGGTCCAAATTGAAATCCGAAAGTTGCTGCCACTTCGTCTTTAAGAGGAGAAGACACACGCACCGAAAGAAGAACTTTTATCCAGTATTGAGGGAGAAATTGCCATAGAGGCGGCTAGGGATTGGCCTCACACTGTGATTTTCACGCAGAAGCTTCGCCTGGAGGAGAGGAAGACACCACAAAAGTTTCAGAGCGTTTGGAGTCCGATCGGAGGAGGAATCAATGAAATAGTGGTGACAGCGCTGTTCATCAAAGCAAATTACGGCTGTAAAGGATTTTACAGCCGTGTTGTAACGTTGTTTCTCCTTTCTTTTTGTTTTCTGATCATTCTAAGACTATGAGTTATTGTATCTCTTTCTCCATGCAAGCTTAATACTCTTTTTGGACATGGGGTGTAATCCCCTTGATTTTTAATAATTAGATAATCTTCTTTTTCGTCATGATAACTTTGCCATGATAATTTTGCTCATGTGATAATTGTGCTTAGACTCTCTATAAGTCCATGTTACTAATTATGTTTTTAGAGTTTTCGCAATGAGACTAAAAGGTGATTTGCTTGACAACTTGGACCCATAGAATTGCATGTTAGGATCTCTTCCTTAGGTTAGATCCAATTTGATCTGTTCTAGTAGATTAATTGCCATGATAGTAATATGAATTTATGGATCGAGTCTATTTATCAAACGTGGAGATCTTGCACGAAAGTGAGTATCGGAACGTTGGAGATCCATGAGTAAAACTAGTGTTAAGGCTCGGATGCACGAAAGTGATCCTTGAGCTTCCGCTAGAGATTATCAACCTAGAATTCGGATGCACGAAAGTGATCTTGAGTTCTTTGATTGATGATTTACTTATCTACAGCATTGAGAATAGATCTTGCACGAAAGTGAGGATCGGTTATCTGCATGATTGTCTGCACGAAAGTGAGACAATACCTTTATCAAGTAAATTATGTCTTTGTCATGGTAGAATTAGATGACGACCCTTTTATTTATGTCTAGTCATTAGAATCAAGGAGGATGAAACCCTAAGTCCCAATTTATCTCTCTGATTATCTTTTGTGTTATTTCCATTATTGCTTTGCATCATATTTGGTTTACTCAGCTAGTAAGAATACGATTATTCGGTACTTAACAATAAGGTCTTTGTGGATCGATATTTTTATTACTTCGATAATTCCGTGCACTTGCGGAATCCTATCAAGTTTTTGGCGCCGTTGCCGGGGATAAGTCCAAGGTACACGCGTGCCAGACTTGTAGTGTTCCCTTTCGGCTATCAAGTTTTTGGCGCCGTTACCGGGGACCTTAGTTTTGTTAATATCAAAATAGTTGTTAGTATTGCTAGACTAAGTTTTATTTGTTTTAGATTTAACTTTATTTTTTTTATTTTTGCAGGTTTTGGATTTTCACAGTTGTGACAGAACTGTGATATCTAAAGATTTGTTAATTTACTTGTGTTTTAGATTTTCTATTTTTTTCTATATTCTGAAAAAAAAAATTTGATTGATTGGTGTTAGATTATCTTTCTGTTCATGATAGATTTGAAAACATGTCTTTTAATCACAACTCCTGGGCAACTGAAAGAGGTGAGGTATACATGCCACAAGGTAAATCTCTTGTAGATCAATTTAACTCTTATATGCAATCTTGTTCTTCTGATTACTGTGTTATTTGTGGATATCCTGATCATTGTTCCTCCGATTGCCCATTTTTAAAACCAAATTTATCATGGCAAGAACAAGATCGATTATATTCTAGATGGGAAAACTGAACTTCTTTATATGATGATTGCTCTGATCATGTTTCTGAACCACAATTTGAATTTGATACTGAAAAACTTGAATTAGAAAATTCCCCCTGTGATCATGATTGTCTTGAGATTGAGCCTTATGTGAATATTATTGAATCTCACTCTGATTTTGATGATTGTAGAACTAATTCATCTGCTAATTTATTTGAGGAAAAGATTGAGAAAATTGAAATTGAAGAACCTTCTTTTGATGATAATTCTGATTTTGATAATATCTTGTTTATGGTTAAATCTGATGAGCATGATGAAGGTTCAAAAATTATAGACATTGATGAGCCCCACTTTGATTTTGGTGATATTTTTGAAATTAATGATAAATCTCTTGTGGTCAACTCTGATTCTATTAATTCTTTTTCATATGATTCTGATTTCGACTCTTCTGATAATGAATTATTTGTGGGGAAGCATGAGAAAATCAATTTTGTAGAGTCTCATCTTGATTTTGTTGATAATTTTGATATTGATAGATTATTTGATGACAAACATGAGGAACTTGAAAAGGATTTGAATGAATCTCACCTTGATGTTTTGCCCAAAGCTATTGTTAAAAATTTTGATCTATTTGAAAATTTGTGCTTTATTGAGGAATCTAATGAAAGACATAGACATTATTTTGATGATCCAATACTTGAATCTTTTAATCTAGGTCCTTTTGTTATTGCCATTGAAAATATTAATTTGAAGAAAGGACTTATGATTTTACTTTTTGATAAGCATAGGAAGATCATAAAGATTACTTTGAGTGGATCTGAGAATTTTAATTTTTGCAAATTTGAGAAAGCCACATTAATCATGATTTATGTGAAATTCTGGATATCTGGATTTGTGGCTAAACTGTTGGGAAAAAGAAAATGCAAAAAATTATATGCTTTATACTTTGGAACTGATTCACCTGCTTCACCATGATATTGATTTTTGGTCAAGCTATGGACCTAAAAATTAGCACTTCTTGGGAGGCAACCCAAGCACTTTTGTCTTAGTTTAGTTTCTATTATTTTTGTTTATTTTTAGAATTAATTTTTCTTTTTGTTTTGCAGGGAGAATAAAATTTTTTGCAAAATACGGCACTACCGTAATCTGCTTTACGGTACCGTATTTTAACTTTGCAATCTGCTTATTGAATTCAGAAATCTTCAAGAGCAACTGTCTTCCACCTCTAGCCACCACTGCATCTACTTCTTCTACTGCCTCTTATTCTATTGATTTTAATTATTTATGCAGTAGACTCTTCATTTGTGACTAATTTTTTTTATCTTTGCAGTGTCATCTCTCGCACTCACCGGCCGACGATCTCACCTGCAGGATTGTATTCTCTAGCAAGCCACTAGAAATTACTCACTTTACTGTCGGCACGAGCACATCATTGCTAGCACCTTTTCAGCTAGCTTCCGTTCACCTCTGCTTCTTGCCTGCTCGACTTTTTCCACCAGCACTCTTCAGACCTCTGGCGACATCTCTGATCCTCTCTTGAGATTATTTTTTATCATTATTATTTTTTGAAACTGTTTTTTATCTGAGCCTTATGTGAGCCTTATGTACCTTAAATTTTGCAGAAAATTTTCAAAAGGCACATCTTTGGACCCAGCTGCATTGGCCTGACAATGATTGAGCATGATCTATATGGTTTTGTGAGTATCACTTGCACTCTCTTATTAATGACTATTCCTTATAGTGGATCTTTGACTTTATCATATTTATACTACTCATTGGTTTTCTCTTGAAAAATGATTTTATGGATATATGGAACTCACTGTTTTGATGATGATATTATTCAAATTTATTGTTAAGATTGATGAAAGCATATGATCCACTTTCTACTATATGATGTCATGATTTATTGATAAAATATCTTCCTTGATGATGTGAGTATTTATACTAGTGATTAGAGAAAAACCCTATCATGTTAGATTTATTTCTTCAATGCATATCTATTTTTGAAATTTGACATTGGTTGATGCATGAAATTTTGGGTGGATGTGTTATTTGAGGAATAAGATCTAAAGGTGAAACTATTTTTTTGAATAAAATGAGTATATGAGTATGATTATTGAATTGATGTCAATTGATCAACCTAGTAGATGTTTAGTCTATTTTGCTATTTATTGGGAAATAAGAAGCCAAGATCCATAAAAATAGTGAGAGACTCCCCTACTTGGCACTGTGTAAAATTGACAGTGGTACCTAAGAGATGGGTTGAAGTCTATGCATGAAAAATAATGAGAGTGAAAAATAATAAGACTCCTCTACTTGACACTGTGTAAAATTGACAATGGTACCGCAGATAAGAGTTTAAGTCAAAAATAAAAAGTGTGTATCTAAGTGGGTACATGCCATCATCAAAAAAAAAAATCATGTGGGAAAAGATCTTGGAAACTTAATTCCTGTAAACAAAAGCATGATAGATTTGAACTGAAAACTGGGTGAAATCATGAGATTGAAAATTCTATTTATTATACAAGTTGCAAAGTTTTATTTGATTGAATTGTAGATCTAAAGGGTTAAGTTCTAAGGATGATATGTTTACTTGAAGTTTTGTGAAACAATTGATGGAATATTTCATTGATGATTGTATTTTAGAAATTTATTGAGCATGAAAAGGTTATTCTTGTGATCAAATTTTGACTTCAAAATTTGATTTTTGCTTGAGGACAAGCAAAGTTTGAGCCTTATGTGTTTGATGACACCAAAATATATAGTATATTTTGTATCATTTTAGATATCTTTTCATGCTAAATTGAAGATCTTTTGCTTGTTTTCATGCTAAATTCATCGAATATTGCAAAGTCTACTCCTATTTTGGTTTTTCATGATTTTCAGGCAAAAAGGCACTATTTTGGGCGTTTTCAAGCAAAATCAAACACATGGAAGAATTACCATCATCAAGATGAAGATACAAAAGAAATTTCACGCAAATCGAGGCCAAGAACCAAAATATGGTAGTACCGTAAAGGATTTTACGGTACCATATTTTGAGGCTACCGTATTATCAAGAACACGGCCGTATTTTGGAGCTTTTCCAAACAGAAAGATTTTGTGATTTTACGGCACTGCCGTAAAGAATTACACTATCGTATTTTGGAGCGTCTTCAGAACAGAAACCTTTGCTGAAATTACGGCACTACCGTAAACTTCTACACGGGCCGTATTTTCCAGACATATTCCGACCAGAAAGTTCAACCGAAATTACGGCACTGCCATAAACCAAATTATTGGCCTTATTTTCCAGCGTTTCCAGAACAGAACACTCAAGCTATTTTACGGCAGTGCCGTGAGATATTACACTGCCGTAATTCCCAGTCAAAAACGCGATTTTTACGAGTGTGAATCTTGCGTGAGCCATAACTTTTGATTCAGAGGTCCAAATTGAAATCCGAAAGTTGCTGCTGCTTCATCTTTAAGAGGAGAAGACACACGCATAGAAAGAAGAAATTTTATCCAGTGTCGAGGGAGAAATTGCCAGAGAGGCGTCTAGGGTTTGGCCTCACGCTGAGAGGCGTAGAGGGCACCTCAGGCTGTGATTTTCATGAAAAAACTTCGCCTAGAGGAGAAGAAGACACCACAGAAGTTTAGAGCGTTTGGAGTCTGATCGGAGGAGGAATCAACGAAACAGCAGTGACAGCGCTATTCATCAAAGCAAATTACCGCTGTAAAGGATTTTACAGCTGTGTTCTAATGTTGTTTCTCCTCTCTTTTTGTTTTCTGATCACTCTAAGACTATGATTTATTGTATCTCTTTCTCCATGCAAGCTTAATACTCTTTTGGGACATGGGGTGTAATCCCCTTCATTTTTAATGATTAGATAATCTTCTTTTTCGTCATGATAACTTTGCCATGATAATTTTGCTCATGTGATAATTGTGCTTAGACTCTCTATAAGTCCATGTTACTAATTTTGTTTTTAGAGTTTTCACAATGAGACTAAAAGGTGATTTGCTTGAGAACTTGGACCCCTAGAATTGCATGTTATGATCCCTTCCTTAGGTTAGATCCAATTTGATCTGTTCTAGTAGATTAATTGCCATGATAGTAATATGAATTTATGGATCGAGTCTATTTATCAAACGTGGAGATCTTGCACGAAAGTGAGGATCGGAACGTTGGAGATCCATGAGTAAAACTAGTGTTGAGGCTCGGATGCAAGAAAGTGATCCTTGAGCTTCCGCTAAAGATTATCAACCTAGAATTCGGATGCACGAAAGTGATCTTGAGTTCTTTGATTGATGATTTACTTATCTACAGCATTGAGAATAGATCTTGCACGAAAGTGAGGAACGGTTATCTGCATGATTGTCTGCACGAAAGTGAGACAATACCTTTATCAAGTAAATTATGTCTTTTTCATTGTAGAATTTGACCGACGACCCTTTTATTTATGTCTAGTCATTAGAATCAAGGAGGATGAAACCCTAAGTCCCAATTTATCTCTCTGATTATCTTTTGTTTTATTTCCATTATTGCTTTGCATCATATTTGGTTTACTCAGCTAGTAAGAATACGATTATTCGGTACTTAACAATAAGGTCTCTGTGGATCGATATTTTTATTACTTCGATAATTCCGTGCACTTGCGGAATCCTATCAAGTTTTTGGCGCCGTTGCCGGGTATTAGTCCAAGGTACACGCGTGCCAGACTTGTAGTGTTCCCTTTCGGGCTATCACTATGTAACCCCTAATCCACAGGAGATTCATTCCAGTATTGCTAGACCGGTGATAGAGGCTAACAGCTTTGAAATCAAGTTTGCTTTCTTGTCTATGATTCAATAGAACTAGTTTGGAGGATCTCCACTTAAAGATCCTAACCAACACCTTGCTTTGTTTCTTGAATTATGTGATACTATCAAGATAAATGGCATTTCTGACGATGCATTAAAACTGAGATTGTTTCCTTTTTCTCTTAGGGACCGAGCACGCTCTTGGCTTCAAGCTCAACCTACCGGTACCTTCACCACATGGGAACAATTGTCCAATGCCTTCTTGATGAAATACTTTCCACGAAGCAAGACCATTCAATTGAGAAACCAGATCACAAGCTTTACACAGAGAGATGGTGAATCTTTTAGCGAGACATGGGAGCATTTCAACGATTTACAACGGAAGTGTCCTCACCATGGCCTTGAAAATTGGATTTTAATTTTTTACTTTTTACAATGGTTTGCTATATAATACCAAACTAACTGTTGATGCTGCTATAGGAGGAGCTCTCATGAGCAGGACCATTGAAGATGCATTCAAGTTGGTAGAGGAGATTGCTTTAAATCACAATCAGTGGACTTCTAAGAGAGGGGTGTTGTATCGACCTTCTCAAGGTAAGAATGAAAGTGACAGTTGGCACACCTTGACAGAAAAGGTAGATTCTTTGTGCAACAAATTTGATTCTTTTAAAATGCAAACTGCTGTAGTTTCTTCATCTGCTGTTTGTGGTATTTGTGGAAATAATGGTCATATTTTTGAAGAGTGTAAGGTCATTGCTAATCAGGGTAGTGAACAAGTTAATGCATTAGGGAATTTTAATCAAAGTAGAAACAATGATCCCTATTCTGGTACTTACAACCCTGGATAGAGGAATCACCACAACTCATCTTGGAAAAATAATAACAATGTACGGGGACAAACTGAAAATAGAGGATACCAACAAAGGCCAAACCAAAATCAAAATCAAAACCAAAATTCAAATGTTGAATCCATGTTAGAAAAGTTTATGGCTAATCAAACTCAATTCATGCAAAATCAAAACAAAGAAATTGAAGATCTTAGGGGAATGGTTAGTCAACTTGCATCTCAAGTAGGATCTCTAGTAGCCCAGAATAAGATATTAGAAAATCAAATAGCACAACAAGCAAGCACTTCTTACAGACCCCCAGGAAAATTACTTGCTAAACCTGAATTAAACCCTAGGGAGCACTGTAATGCTATTATCACTAGAAGTGGGAGGCAATTAGAGGAACCTAAAAAGAAATATGTGGATAATGAAAAAGAGCCTAATGATGAACATGACCATGAATTAGACTCAGGAAAATCTTCTGTGCATGAGCAATCCCAAACTAGTTTGCCACCTCACCAAGGTGATGAACCTAAAGGTGATGTGCTATGTCAGATAGATATCTCTAAAACTAATTCTCCTACACCTTATAGGCCACCTATACCCTTTCCTCAAAGGTTAGTGCAAGCAAAATTAGATAAACAGTTTGAGAAATTTCTTGATGTTTTAAAGAAGCTTTACATTAACATTCCATTCACTGAAGCTTTATCTCAAATGCCTTCATATACAAAATTTTTGAAAGAGATTTTATCAAATAAGAGAAAAATAGAGGACTATGGTACTGTGGCTTTAACTGAAGATTGTAGTGCTATTATCCATAATAAACTGCCACCTAAATTAAAAGATCCAGGTAGTTTCTCTATACCTTGTTCTATTGGAAGCATGGCTTTTGACCGAGCCTTATGTGATTTAGGTGCTAGTGTAAGCCTAATGCCACTATCTAGTTGCAGGAAACTGGACATTGGAGAGCTTAAACCAACCTCAATATCTTTACAGCTCACTGATAGCTCGGTAAAGTATCCTATTGGTATTTTAGAGAATGTTCTAGTTAAAGTAGATAAGTATTTTATTCCTACAGATTTTGTAGTTCTTGAGATGGAAGAAAGTCATAAAAATCCCATCATCCTTAGTAGACCCTTTCTATCCACTGCAGGAGCACTGATAGATGTTAAGAAAGGAAAACTCACACTAAATATAGGAGAAAACATAATTGAGTTTGAATTGGCAGATTCACTGAACAAACTTTTATATTCAGGATCATGTTGTAGTGTTAATATAGTAGATAATATTGTTAGTGATGTGCACAATTTATTTGATGAATCTTTTAATATTGAAACTAACACTTTTTCTGAGCATATGGATAAAGGATTTCCGGAGAAAACACATCCAATTTCTGAAAAAAGGAAGAAGAAGAGGCCAAGGAGAAAAACAGGTTCAAAATTACTTGATCAAGGAAGAAAATTTCTAAGTAAAATTGGACACTATTTCATGAATGAGCTTTATGTTGTCAATAGTGGCACACAAACAAAGAAAAATCAGAATGGCAATTGAAGAAATCAACATCAAATCCGAGTGCAGAATGGTCAAGCTAATAACCTTTAAACTAGCGCTTCTTGAGAGGCAACCCAAGCACTCTTTCTTTAGTTTATTCTCTTTTATTTTACTTTATTTTTATTTTTTGCTTTTAAAACTATTTTTTTTCTTTTTGTAGGTAAAATCGAGTTTTGGTGTAAATTACGGCACTACCGTAATGCAAATCACAGTGCTGTATTTCCTGTCTGTTTTTGACCAGAAAGTTGAGATGAGATTATGACACTGCCATAAGTCTTTTACACGGGCTGTGTTTTCATGAAATTTTCACCCAAGAGTTTCTGTGATTTAACCCGTATTACGGTAGTACCGTAAATATTTTTACGGGCCATATTTATTTTTTTTTTTAAAAAAAACCTATGATTATTTTTACAGCACCACTGTAACCATTTTCACGGCACCGTATTTTTGATCGTTTTCTCTGCCGAGAGTTTCGAGCATATTACGGCGGTGCTGTAACCATTTTTGTGGTATCATATTTGCTATTGGTTTTTGAGCCGAGAGTTTCTTGGAAATTACGGTACTACCGTAACATTTTACATGGTACTGTAATTAGGGACATTTTTTGACCCGAGAGTTTGAGCCATTTTCCTGTACTGCCGTTTTGATATTACGGCCCATGTTTTTTGAATTCACCAGATTACGGCACTATCGTAACCAAAATCACAGCCGTAATTCTATCGGCCCACGCGATTTACGCTGCCGTTTTTTAGGGTTTCTATGCCGTTTCCAGGGTTTTCCCCCATTCTCTTGCGCCGACTTTGAATCTCTGACCTTCAGAGCACGCTGGCGACCCTTCCCATCTAGCATTCACCGCCGATCTGGTAGCATCTCGCTCAATTTTTTAGTTTTGGCAAGTTTTGCGAGAGTTTCGCCCCTTTCTTCGTTTCTCTTTCGTTTCTATGTCGATTTCTAAAATATTTGTTTCCATTTACTCCTTAGCTGACTTGCGAACCTTCCTTGTATGTTTCTGGAGATTTTTGACTTATTTTGAGAGTGATTTGAGCTTCAAACGAGCTAGATATGTTGAGTTCTTCATTTCACTGTTATGCCCTAATTTTCTCTAGCTGAAATTCTGAATTTAAGCTTAGATTCAACTGATTTTTGCTTCTATAATGATTGTTGAGTAATGATGTTCATTTCTAAGGTGATTGGGAGTGTGATTTTCTATTAAAGTGCTATGTTCTTGCTATATTGTGCTATCATTTAAGTTGCAGCCCTAGTTCAACTCTTGTATTCAAGATGGCACCTAAGACTAAGGCAGTAGTTTCAAAAAGAAGAGGCAAAGGACCAGCTGAATCTTCAACCCCACCGAATCCCTATGGAATCATCTTTCAGGATGAAATTCAGGAAGCAAGATACAACAAATTGGTGGAGAGGAGAGTCGTAAACACCAAGTATGTTGATAAATGTACCTTAGAGGCACTTGGGCTCTATGACGATGTGTATTTGATGTTCAATCAGATCAGAGCCAAGAAGTTTTTTCAGATGACTCCATAGACTTATTTGCCCTTAGTGCTGGAGTTTTTGAGCAGTTTTGATATGGATTTATAGGAGTTTACTGACAGGCATGCTGAAGGTGAGATCACCTTCTGCATAGCTAACATTGTGAGGAAACTTACCATAAGGGACATCAAATCTATCTTTCAGCTGGCATCAGGACGACATACTTGTGTGTCACTTGGTTTTGTGGAGAGTGTATTTTGGAACCAGATCTCTTCAGAGGTTAATTTTTCTACAGTCTCAGCCAGAGCATCAAAGATTACCAACCCCTGTATTAAGTACACACACAGAGGACTTGCCCACACAGTCTTTAGGACAAGAGATAGTGATGGTATGGTGAGGCAGATTGAAATTTTCTTCTTGTGGAGCATGCTATATGCGTATCCCCTGGATGTTGCATTCTTCTTTGTCAAACATATGGATAAAGTAGCAAGGGCGAAGAAAGGAACCATTGTGATAGGTGGTTTCATTACACCTATAGCCTTATTTCTCAATGTTGAACCTTATGGGATTGAAGTGGCCCGAGGGAATTCTAGATTAGACATGGAGTCATGTATAGCCATGAAGATGATTGTTAGAGAAGGTGATACCTTCTCTTTGGTTCTTGGGTTAGGAGGTCATGCATTGCCCTTGCCCAACACTGAGAAGACCTCTGTGAAGAATCAAGCTAATTGGAAATTGACTTCGAGCAATGCAGATTATGCTATGCCACCACCTCTTGATATAGTACCACCACCACCTACCTGGGGTGGTAATGATGAACCATTTGGTATGGGTATGGATTGTTGGGAAACCCCAAGGATATTTTATAATTTTTTTAGACGATTATGGACACAAATACATTGCGCAGCGGAAGAATATCCCCGAAACAGGCCAGTCCCAATAACCCAGTGAAGATCGCATGCCAAGGAGTTGACACGATGAGATAGAAAATACCTAAAGCAATGTGAGGCTGATGTCGAAGTAGGCGCCCAAGCGTGCGCCCTCTGCAGTCTCACACACACGGATGCCTCGAGCTCTCTTCTTCCACGCCCGGTGCTAGCCACGGGAAGAAGATCCAAGCCTTGTGCTTATTCCTCTAGCCTTGCGCCACCTCCAAGGTGTATGCGCCAAGAGGAAGATGAGGAGAAGGAAGTCGCCAAACACCACCAAGTTCTTCACGCCAAGAGGAAGAGAAGAAGGTGTGTTGCGGCTAGGGTTGGATGAAAGAAGAGTTGCGCCACTAGCCTCTTGCTTTCGCCCTCAAGAACTCGGCCTCTAGTGCTCGCCTCCTCTCTTGATCACGCCTCCAAGGAGAGAATTAGTATCTTGAGAGGGGTGGCTTGGGGGGTATATATAAGGCAAAGGGCGGCTTAATGTGTGGCCACCATTCAAATTGAATGTGCGGCTAGGAGAGAAAATAGGGAATTAAGTCCTAATCCAATTAGGACTTAATTCGGGCTACTTGATCATGTTCTAATCCAATTAGGACTGATGTGAACGGTTTGATCAAGGCTAGGATTCATGTGGACGATTTGATCAAGCTTGATTCCTAATGCAATTAGGATTTGATCAAATTCAAGTCCTAATCCAACTAGGACTTTAAGTGGGCGGTTTTGATTAAGTCCTAATCCAATTAGGAATCTAATCACTTATTTGAATTAAATCCTAATCTAATTAGGACTCTTATTAATTCAAATAAATCAGCCCATAAAATCCCATAAAATTAGGACTCTAATTAATTCGAATAATTAGCCCCAAGATTAATTTCAAACCTCATAATGCATAGGCGCTAACCCTAGTCTAACTAGGGTTAAGCACACGCCATGCACACGCCATGCACACGCCATCCCTTTTCTCCTCCTTAAGCCCATTAAGCCCAACTTATCAATGGGCCCAGCCCAATGTCCATTATGCATGTTAACCAAGCCCACGGATCCAATCCAATTTAACCCTAGGTCAAATTGGGCTAACCATGGTTAATATGCCGTAAATGGAAGTTGGCCCCAATAAATCTCTTCCATCTCATCAGGCCCATTGGCGCTGATGAAATCTCCAAAATAGATCTGAGTTATCTAATAACTCGATCATAAAGCTTTCCGATCAATACGAGAACTCGAGTATCAAGGTGTGCAACCCTGTAGGTTCCTCTGACGTTGGCGGTGCTAACCCATGGTCATCATAAGTAGTGAGTGGCACCTAGCAGTGCATCACTGCTACCCAAGTCATCGGAATGGATATCGACATCGACATCCCCATCATCGCAACCAGGTACAGATGCATTACAGTCTCTTTGCCAAACTGATATCCGATTGGTCAAGTGTGTCATAACTTGTTTCCAACCAATCTCATGGCTATGACTAAATTAGGTCTAACCTAGGTATGGCCATACACTTTCAGTCATAGAACCATAGAGGAGCTCCATGGATATCAAGCTTCCCTTAGGAAGGGGCAAATCCTATGTTTGTGCATTGACCTTCTCATATGGGTCGTGACATGCCCAATGACAACCGTTATTACCTCCCAACTATAGCAAGGCGTTAGGTTGTATCAAAGCATATCCCTACCCCAATGACCTCAAGTTAAGGGATCAATGCATCTCCTATCACTTGTGAGGATAACTCGTGACACCAAGTCATTGCCTCACAGCGGGTCGGTCCAGTATATCTACCACCGATATACTCATATGCCTGTGTTAGCACCCCGTGCCTAACTAGCCCATATACCAGTCTTACAAGTACCATAGCTGTCCCATATCCACTAAGGTACATTGACTAGGGACAATAGTTTGAGCACAGATCCAATTTGTCTCTAGGGACATTATCATATACGTACATGTTCGCAGATGTAAACTAATAATGATAACGACAATGCCAGTATGATATAAATATCAATGTCAAGTAGTACAAGTAACGGACCAGAATTAGGTCCTTAGGGCATATACACCAACAATCTCCCACTTGCACTAAGACCTAGAGGTTGAGAAATCTTAACCCCATATCTCTAGCGTGACCATCATGCTTTTGCTGTGCCAAAGCCTTGGTCAATGGGTCTGCTAGATTGTTCTCTGTGTCAACTCTGCTAATCTTGACATCACCTCTGTCTATAATCTCTCTGATCAGGTGAAATCTCCTGAGTATGTGTTTGGATTTTTGATGAGACCGTGATTCCTTGGCTTGTGCAATTTCTCCATTGTTATCACAATAGATTTCAATGGGATCCACTGCACTTAGAACCACCTGAAGTTTAGAAATGAACTTCCTTATCCAAACAGCTTCTTTGGCTGCCTCAGAAGCGGCCACATACTCAGCATCGGTTGTAGAATCAGCTATGGTGGATTGCTTGAAGCTCTTCCAGCATACAGCGCCTCCATTTATCTTGAACACATAGCCGGCCTGCGATCTGAAGTCGTCAGGGTCAGACTGGAAAGACGCATCTGTGTAGCCCTACATACTGAGCTCTTCCTGTCCCCCATAGACCAAGAACAAATCCTTAGCTCTTCTCAGATACTTTAGGATGTTCTTTACAGCCACCCAGTGCTGTACTCCAGGATTGGATTGGTATTGGCTGGTTATGCTCACAGCATAAGGCATAAGCCACATCTGGTCTAGTATACAACGTTGCATACATGATCGATCCTACTGCCGAAGCATAGGGCACTCGACTCATGTCATCCCTCTCAGCCTGTGTGGTGGGACACTGGCTCTTTGAGAGAGTAAGGCCATGTCTCACTGGAAGGTACCCTTTCTTTGATTGCTCCAAGCTAAACCTCTCCAGGACCTTATCAATGTATGTACTATGACTAAGGGCTAGGAGCTTCTTGGATCTATCACTGTAGATCATCACGCCTAGGATATAGGCGGCCTCCCCTAAGTCCTTCATCTCAAAACACTTCCCTAACCATGTCTTCATAGTTTGAAGACTAGGGATGTTGTTTCCGATGAGTAGTATGTCATCGACATACAAGACCAGAAAAGTCACCAAGCTCCCACTGAATTTTCTGTATACACAGGTGTCATCTTCGCTTTTGATAAAGCCATAATCTCTCACAGCTTCATCAAATCGAAGATTCCAACTTCGAGATGCTTGCTTTAATCCATAGATGGAACTCTTTAGCCTGCAGACATTATTGGCCTCTGCAGGATGGATGAAGCCATCAGGTTGTGTCATATACACATCCTCAGTTAGCTTCCCGTTAAGGAATGCTGTCTTCACATCCATCTGCCATATCTCATAGTCATGATATGCAGCTATAGCAAGAAGAATCCGAATGGATTTGAACATGGCAACTGGCGAAAAGGTTTCATCATAGTCCACCCCGTGGACTTGTTTGAATCCCTTAGCCACTAGTCTACCTTTATGGGTAACTATGTTGCCATCCATGTCTGTCTTCCTCTTGAAGACCCATTTACACCCTATGGGTTTTACCCCATCAGGTAACTCAACCAAATCCCATACTTGGTTAGCTGACATGGAATCCATCTCGGATCGCATGGCCTCAAGCCATCTGTCGGAGTCCGGTCCACTGACCGCCTCAACATAAGTCCTGGGTTCATCCTCAATGATGAAGATCCCGTCATGTTGGGTCGGCAGCGACCCATACCTTTCAGGTGCATGATGAATTCTCCCAGACCTACGTGGGGCCTGTGTCTGAGCCTCAGGTTGCCTAGCAACTGGTACAGGTGGCTCAGGTTCCATCTCTTTGTCTTGTGGTTGCACTTGGACCTCATCCAAGTCAAACTTCCTCCCACTAACTTCTTTCATGAGAAATTCTTTCTCTAGAAAGACAGCACCCCGAGCAACAAAAACTTTGTTCTCGGTGGGAGCATAGAAGTAGTAACCCTTAGTTTCCTTAGGGTACCCCACAAACACACATTTATCAGATCTAGGTTCTAGCTTGTTAGAATCCTGACGCTTGACATATGCCTCGCATCCCCAGATCTTGATAAAAGATAGATTAGGGAGTCTCCCACTCCATACCTCATATGGAATCTTTGAGACACTTTTAGATGGAACGTTATTCAGTATTAGAGAAGCTGTCTCCAGTGCATGTCCCCAGAATGAGGGAGGTAGAGTTGTATAACTCATCATACTTCGAACCATGTCCAATAGAGTTCAATTTCTCCTTTCAGACACACCATTCCATTGGGGTGTTCCAGGAGGAGTGAGTTGGGATAAAATCCCACACTCTTTCAGATAGTCAAGAAACTCACCACTCATGTACTTTTATGTTACATATAGAGTTATCTATAATCCATTGCATATGGTACCCTTCATATTTCCAAATGAAAAAGAACATGAGTCCTCTTTTATTTCAAATTTAAATTCTTTCCTTGCCAAGCAAGAAATAGATACAATTCTTTCCCTCTGATACCACTGTTGGGAAACCCTGGGATATTTTACAATTTTTTTAGAGGTTTATGGACACAAATACATTGCGCAGCTGAAGAATATCCCCGAAACAGGCCAGTCCCAAAAACTCAGTGAAGATCGCATACGAAGGAGTCGACACGATGAGATAGAAAATACCTAAAGCAACGTGAGGCTGATGTCGAAGTAGGCGCCCAAGCGTGCACCCTCTGCAATCTCACACACACGGATGCCTCGAGCTCTCTTCTTCCTCGCCCAGTGCTAGCCTCAGGAAGAAGATCCAAGCCTTGTGCTTATTCCTCTAGCCTTGTGCCACCTCCAAGGTGTATGCGCCAAGAGGAAGATGAGGAGAAGGAAGTCGCCAAACACCACCAAGTTCCTCATGCCAAGAGGAAGAGAAGAAGGTGTGTTGCGGCTAGGGTTGGATGGAAGAAGAGTTGCGCCACTAGCCTCTTGCTTTCGCCCTCAAGAACTCGCCCTCTAGTGCTCGCCTCCTCTCTTGATCATGCCTCCAAGGAGAGAATTAGTATCTTGAGAGGGGCGGCTTGGGGGGTATATATAAGGAAAAGGGCGGCTTAATGTGTGGCCACCATTCAAATTGAATGTGCGGCTAGGAGAGAAAATAGGGAATTAAGTCCTAATCCAATTAGGACTTAATTTGGGCGACTTGATCATGTCCTAATCCAATTAGGACTGATGTGAACGGTTTGATCAAGGCTAGGATTCATGTGGACGATTTGATCAAGCTTGATTCCTAATGCAATTAGGATTTGATGAAATTCAAGTCCTAATCCAACTAGGACTTTAAGTGGGCGGTTTTGATTAAGTCCTAATCCAATTAGGACTCTAATCACTTATTTGAATTAAATCCTAATCTAATTAGGACTCTTATTAATTCAAATAAATCAGCCCATAAAATCCCATAAAATTAGGACTCTAATTAATTCGAATAATTAGCCCCAAGATTAATTTCAAACCTCATAATGCATAGGCGCTAACCCTAGTCTAACTAGGGTTAAGCACACGCTATGCACACACCATCCCTTTTCTCCTCCTTAAGCCCATTAAGCCCAACTTATCAATGGGCCCAGCCCAATGTCCATTATGCATGTTAACCAAGCCCACGGATCCAATCCAATTTAACCCTAGGTCAAATTGGGCTAACCATGGTTAATATGCCGTAAATGGAAGTTGGCCCCAATAAATCTCTTCCATCTCATCAGGCCCATTGGCGCTAATGAAATCTCCAAAATAGATCCGAGTTATCTAATAACTCGATCATAAGGCTTTCCGATCAATACGAGAACTCGAGTATCAAGGTGTGCGACCCTATAGGTTCCTCTGACGTTGGCAGGGCTGACCCATGGTCATCACAAGCAGTGAGTGGCACCTAGTAGTGCATCACTGCTACCCAAGTCATCAGAATGGATATCGACATCGACATCCCCATCATCGCAACCAGGTACAGATGCATTACAGTCTCTTTGCCGAACTGATATCCAATTGGTCAAGTGTGTCACCACTTGTTTCCATCCAATCTCATGGATATGACTAAATCAGGTCTAACCTGGGTATGGTCATACGCTTTCAGTCATAGAACCATAGAGGAGCTCCATAGATATCAAGCTTCCCTTAGGAAGGGGCAAATCCTATGTCTGTGCATTGACCTTCTCATATGGGTCGTGACATGCCCAATGACAACCGTTATTACCTCCCTACTACGGCAAGGCGTTAGGTTGTATCAAAGCATATCCCTAACCACATAGAATGACCAATGACCTCAAGTCAAGGGAACAATGCATCTCCTATCACTTGTGAGGATAACTCATGACCCCAAGTCATTGCCTCACAGCGGGTCGGTCCAGTATATCTACCACTGATATACTCATATGCCTACGTTAGCACCCCGTGCCTAACCAACCCATATACCAGTCTTACAAGTACCATAGCTATCCCATATCCACTAAAGTACATTGACTAGGGACAATAGTTTGAGCACAGATCCAATCTGTCTCCAGGGACATTATCATATAAGTACATGTTTGCAGATGTAAACAAATAATGATAACGACAATGCCAGTATGATATAAATATCAATGTCATGTAGTACAAGTAACGGATCAGAATTAGGTCCTTAGAGCATATACACCAACATGGATCCACCATCTCAGGGAGCTTCAGGATCCTCACATTGTGCTTCAGATAGAGGATGGTCCAGTGCTTTTGACCTAGGCTTCCAGGCTCTCTCTGCTTAGATGTACCATCAGGAACATCGAATGGAGAAGATACTTGACTCCATGGGAAGGATGACTGATACCATGCACCATATGCACCTAGATGTTGAAAATCTTAGTAATTGCATGGAGGAGATGGGCAACTTTCTTTATGATTGCTTTGGATTTGAGGATTCCAGGAGAGGTGGAGTGTATGGAGGATACTAGGGAGAGCAGTAGGACGATCCCATGGATGCAGCTACAGAGGACATTGAGGAGATCCGATCTGATGATGACGTGTAGAGTTTTGTGAGTATCTCTTTCCCTTACTTCTTTTCTATTTTGTTTTTCCTTATATTATTGATGTTGCATGTTTTATAGGGAAGGATGATTCTTCCAAACTCATTGTGTCCGCCATTTCTACCTTACTCTACTTTAGATAACTGTTTCAGTATTCGATGTCGTTGTATGATATTGATATTGATTTTTGTAGTTCGATATGGTTGTATCATGTTTTGATGTTGATGATGATTTCGATTGGGTTGATGATATTTTTGATTTTGAGTACCTTATGGAGGTGCATACTTGATGACATGATGACTTGTATGATTTTGATCATGAATGAGTATATTTTTGTTGATGTGATTATTTTGTGGCCTAGTCTATTTATGAAGAAATTCTTGTTGATAGTATGATTTTCTTGATGGAGAATTTGTTCATGAATGTGATTAGGACTAGACCTATTATATTGAATTTATTTCTCTAATATATATTTGCCTGAAGAAGTTTTTCATTGATTGATGAATAAAATTTTGGGTAAACATGTTATTTGATGAACTTGATTTAAAAAGTGATGCTACTTCTTTAAATAAAATTAGCATATGAGTATGATTTTTGAATTGATATTGATTGATTAATTTAGTTGATGTACATACTATTTGCTATTTGTTGGGAAGAAAGATTCAATGATCCAAATAAAGAGAGTGATGACTCCCTTACTTGGCACTGTGCAAAATTAGCAGTGGTACCAAAGACATGGGTTGAAGTCAAAATGAGAGAAAAAGAAAAAAAATCAATAGAATGACTCCTCGTCTTGGCACTGTGTTGATTTACGGTAGTACCTAAGTTAAGAGTTGAAGTCCGAAAAGAAAATGCATGTATCTATGTGGGTACATACCTTGGAGAGAGATCATTTCACATTAAGTCCGCTATCTTTGGTAAAATTCTTCCTACTAAAAAGATATGAGTTCCATTATATTGGTTATGTGATCAGTGTACTCTAACTTCATCAGCAGAAAAAAAGGTGGTAATCGAATTAGAGAATGTGAACGATGCATAAAAGGGAGGAACAAAAAAAATTATAAGTGGAAAAAGATCTTGGAAACCCTATTCCTGTAAACAAAAGTATGATAGTTTTGAACTGAAACTGGATGAAATCTTGAGATTGAACTTCTATTTATTGTACAAGTTGCGAAGTTTTATTTGATTAAGTTGTAGATCTTGAGAATTGGATTCAAAGGATGATATGTCTATTTGAAATTTATGAAACAATTTGTGAAAATTTTTCATTAGTGATTGTATTTTAGAAATTTATTCTACACAAGAAAGTCTTTCCCTTTGATCAATTTTTGATTTTGTTTGAGGACAAGCAAAGTTTGAGCCTTATGTGTTTGATGACACCAAAATTTATAGTAAATTTCGTGTCATTTCATGAGTATTTTTGTGTCATATTCATGATCTTTTGCTTAATTTTATGCCTTTTTTTTATCAATTATTGCGAAATCTATACCTTTTTCTAGTTTTGGATGATTTTCAGGTAAAAAGGCACTATTTTTAGGCGTTTTCAAGCAAATTTCAAAGCATGGATGAATTCTCACCATCAAGAAAAGATTACATGTCAAATTTCATGCAAATTGGAGCTTTACACCAAAATACGGTAGGGCCGTAATCAAAATTACGGTACCGTGGTTTCATTGCACGTACAGAACAAACCACGGCACTGCCGTAATTTCTGAGCAGTACCGAATTTCGAAACGATTTTGTATAGAAAGTTTCACGTAAATTACGGCCCTGCCGGAATGGATTTCACGGGCCGTAATCTGGGCTCAATTTCATACAGAAAGTTTGGCGGATTTTACGGTGTTGCCGTAATCAATATTACGGGCCGTATTTCAAGTCAATTTTTCACCCGAGAGATTTGATGTAAATACGTGATGACACCAAAATATATAGTATATTTTGTATCATTTTATATATTTTTTCATGCTAAATTGAAGATCTTTTTGCTTATTTTTATGCTAAGTTTATCAAATATTGCAAAATCTACTTCTATTTTATTTTTTCATGATTTTCAGGTAAAAAGGCACTATTTTGAGGCATTTTCAAGCGAAATCAATGACATGGAAGAGTTACCATCATCGAGAGGAGATCACTTGAGAAATTTCACTCAAATCAGAGAATCATACCAAAATACGGAAGTGTCGTATTCTGTATTACGGTACCGTATTTCCATACGATACTGTAATATCAGAGCACTGCCGTAAAATTGGTGGAATTTTCGACCAGAAGGTTTAATGAACAATACGGCACTGCCGTAAAACTTAACACTGCCGTATTTTGAAGCGCATTCTAAACAGAGATAATTCCTGAGTTTACAGCACTACCGTAAACTTAGACATGGGCCGTATTTTCTAGACGATTACGACCAGAGAGTTCAGCCGATTTTACGGTAGTGCCGTGAACCATTATACAGTGCCGTATTTGCCAGACAATTCGGATCAGAGAACGCGAGCGATTTTACGGCACTACCGTGAAATATTATACTGCCGTATTTTCATTTTTGAACGCGACTCCACAGTCAATTTTGAAGCCCGATTTTTGCAGAGAAGATTGCGGATGATCCAAGGCCTTAAACTCAAAACCGTAAAAAGGAAAAGGGGTGCTTTTGAGAGGGGAAGAGGAAGACACCAAAAGCCCCAATTTTCAATAACTGTATAGGGAGAAATCGAGTTACACGCCGCCACCTAGGGTTCCACCGCCATGACAAATCCAGAGCATCTCCGGCCGTGAAATTCATACTGAAGCTTTGCCTAGAGGAGGAGACAACGTACCACAAGTTTCAGAACGAAAGGAGATCAATTGGAGGAGAAATCAAAGAAAAAGGAGGCACCGCTACTGTTCATCGCCCTCCTTTACAAATTACGGCTGTGTTTAATTTCACAACCGTGGTGTATTTTCCTAAAACTTCTTTTCCTTTGATCTTTGATCTTCTGAAACAATGGAATATTGTATTTTCTTCACCATGCTAGCTTAAACACTCTTTGGGACATGGGGGAGTAATTCCCTTTGATTTTCTTATTGACTAGATACTTTTTGGTTTCATCATGATTATTCTACATTGATAATTTACCTATGCGATTATTGCTCTAAGATTCTCCTTTGTTTACTTTTTGTCATCATAATTTAGAGTTTTCGCAATAAGGACCGAAAGGTGATTTCCTTGAGAATTTGGAACCCTAAAATTGATTAATAGGAACTCACTGTAAGAAATTAGGTTAAGTTCTTATTTCTTTATTTTAGTAGTTTAAATTGCCATGATCATAATTGTGAGCCTAGGATTGAGTTATTGTGTCAAACGTGGAGATCTTACATGAAAGTGAGGTTCGGAATGTTGGAGAACCATAGGTAGAACTTGTGTTGAGACTTGGATGCACAAAAGTGATCATTGAGTTTCCACTCGAGGTGATCAACTTAGAACTCGGATGCACGAAAGTGATCCTCGAGTTCTTTATATGATGATTTACTTATCATTAGCTTGGGATAAATCTTGCGCGAAAGCGAGGATTGGTCTCTGCATGGTTATCTGCACGAAAGTGAGTTAATCTCTTTACAAAGTAAATTATGCCTTTATCATACTAGAATTTGATTGATGAATATCCTTATTTATCTAGTCATGAAAATTAAAGTGAACGAAACCCTAGTCCCAGTTTCTCTATGATAGTATTTTCCCGTGTGTTTACGATCTTTACTTTGCTTTTATTCGATTGCCTAGATAGGAAGAAATCAATTATTTGGTACTTGACAACATAGGTCTCTGTGGGTTCGATATCTTTCTTTATTACTTCGAGTATCCATGCACTTGCAGTGATAACAACAAGTGTGGTAACTCAATAAGTTTTTTGATCCGTATCAGGGGGTGACAAGTCCTTGTGCGCCATATAATAAGTTTTGGCTATGACTTCAGAAATAAGTTTTGTTTACCTACTTGTTGGGATACAATAAGTTTTTGCAATTAACTCAGAGTTTACAGAACTAAAATACGGCACTGCCGTAAAATAAAACACGGCCGTATTTTGTACCTGGACGCACGACATTTTCAGGCCCGATTCTTGCTCAGATAATACCTTTTGATCCAGAAGTCCAAATTGAGATCCAAAAGGTGCTATGGACTTATCTTAAAGAGGAGAAGACACACAAAGTGAAAGCCCCCATTTTTATCTAGAATCGAGGGAGCAATCGACAGAGAGACTCTTAGGATTTGGCTTCACGCTGAGAGGCGTGGAGGCCACCTCCGACCATGATTTTTACACAGAAGCTTCGCCTAGAGGAGAGTACAACACCCCAGAAGTTTTAGAGCAAAAGGAGTTCGATTGGAGGAGGAATCAATGAAAGAAGGGCTTGGGCACTATTAACAGTGAGTTTCCTTTGCAAAATACGGCTGTAATTTATATTACAGCCATGGTGTATTTTCTTAAACCCTCTTATTCATTGATTTCTGACACTTTGATACTATGGCTTATTGTATTTATTCTTCCATGCAAACTTAATCATATTTGGGACATGGGGTGTAATCTTCTTTGATTTCTTAATGATTAGATAACTTTTTATCTTCGTCAGAATAGTTTTATGATGATAATTTTACTTATGTGAATAATTGCACTTTGATTCTCCATAGATTGGTGTTATTATTCATGTTTTAGAGTACTCACAATAAGGATCGAAAGGTGACCTGCTTGAGAACTTAGAACCCTATAATTGCATGTTAGGAACTTTCTGTAAGAAATTAGGTTAGTACTTAATTATTTGATTTTAGTGATCGTATTGCCATGATAAATAATTTGAATCTAGGATTGAGTTATTATGTCAGACGTGGAGATCTTGCATGAAAGTGAGGATCGAAACGTTGGAGAACTATAAGTAGAACTTGTGTTGAGTCTCGGATGCACGAAAGTAATCCTTGAGATTCCACTCGAGACAATCAACTTAAAATTCGGATGCACGAAAGTGATCTTTGAGTTCTTTGATTGATGATTTACTTATCTTTAGCATTGGGATAGATCTTGCGCGAAAGCAAGGATTGATCCTTGCATGATTGTTTGCACGAAAGTGAGATGATCCCTTTATGAAGTAAATTAAGTCTTTATTATGATAAGATTAGTCTGACGACCTTTTATTTATGTCTACTTGATGACACCGAAATTTATCATAATTTCTATGCCATTTTGTTGATGATTTTGTGTCATATTCATAGATTTTGCTTATTTTTATGCCCTTTTTATCAATATTTGCAGAATCTACACTCATTTATGTTTTTAATGATTTTCAGGTAAAAAGACATGTTTTCCAGTCGATTTTAAGCAATCCAAGTGCATAATTGAATTCACAATATCAAAAAGAAATCACACGTCAAATTTCAGAAGATTTGGAGCTTCAGAGCAAATTAGGGCACCCCCAATATACTATTTACGGTACCGTAATTTGGAGCGTTTTTGATCAGAGAATCGATGGAGTTTACGGTACTACCGTAAGGAACTCTACGGTACCGTAATTCGGGTCGATTTTCAACCTGAAAGATTGTTGACATTACAGCACTACCGTAAATAACATTACGGTACCGTAATTCCAGAAGATTTCGAGCCGAGAACTCACTGTCCAGATTACGGCACTACCGTAAAAACCATTACGGCCGTAATTACAACGCTGCTCGCGACTTTCCCGGTCAACTATGAAGCCCGATTTTTGCGCAGTTGATTGCGGATGATACAGGCCTTCATATTCGAAGCCGGGAGGAAGAGAAGAGGAGACATCGACGAGTCGAAGCCAAGCACACCAAACGCCCTAATTTTCATCCACCACGAAGAGAGAAATCGCTACACACGCCGCCGCCCTAGGTTTTGCCGCCGGGAAGCGTACATCGCATCTCCGGCCGTGAAATTTGAGTGGAAGCTACGCATAGAGGAGGAGAAGGAGCACCTAAAGTTTCAACATGATCGGAGATCAGACGGAGGAGAAATCACCAGAAAATCGAGCGCCACCGCTGTTCACCTAGATTACGGCTGTAAACTTCTTTACGGCCGTACCGTAATTTTCACTTCTCCTCTGTTTCAATTTTCTTCATCATGAATTATTGTAATCTTCCCTCTATAATAGCTTAAACCTATTTTGGGACATGGGGGAGTAATTCACTTGATTTTTAATGACTAGATGACTATTTTTCTATTATTTAATCTTGTTTAATATTAGCATGATGATTTTACTCATGTGATGTTTTGTTTTGAGACTCTCCTTAGATCTATATTATTATTTATGTTTTAGAATTTTCACTATTGACTGAAAAGTAATTGCTTGAGAATTTGGAACCCTAGAATTGCATGATAGGAACCCCTTTTAGGTTAGTTCTTATTTGTTTGATTCTAGTAAACTAATTGCCATGATAATAATATAAATCTAGGATTGAGTCCAAGTTTTTCAAACGTTGAGATCATGTGCGAAAGCAAAGATCGGAGCGTTGGAGAACCATCAGTAAAACTAGTGTTGAGATTCGGATGCACGAAAGTGATCCTTGAAATTCCACTAGAGATTATCGATTTAGAACTCGGATGCACGAAAGTGATCCTTGAGTTCTTAGTTTGATCATTTACTTATCATTAGCGTTGGGACGACTCTTGCGCGAGAGCGAAGATTTATCCCTGCATGATTGTCTGCACAAGAGTGAGATAATCTTTTTATCAAGTAAATTACATCTTTGTCATGTTGAAATTAAACTGATGAAATCTTTATTCATGTCTAGTCATAAGAATTAAATTGAATGAAACCCTAGTCCCAGCCTCTCTCTCTGATAAATCCGTTTTAGTACTTTAGTCCTCCTTTGCTAGTTTACACTCTTTCGATTGCTTAGATAGTGAAAAATCAATTATTCGGTATTCAACAACATAGGTCTCTGTGGGATCGATACTTTATTTATTCCTTCAAGTACCCGTGCACTTGCGGACACTACAAGTTAGGAACAACAAGTTTCTGGAGCCGTGTCAGGGAGTGACAACAGCCCTGTGTGCCAATACTTCGGTTTTGGCCGCGACACCTAAAGCAACTCTACCTACTTGTATTTAAAAGTGTGTCCTTACGGATCACATCACTACTCATTGAAATTAAGGTGGATGAAACCCTAGTCCCAATGTTTCTCTCTGATTATCTCTTTACCATATTATCTACATAGTTACTTCTTTTAAATTTGGTTCACTTAGCTAGTGAGAAAATAATTATTTGGTACTTAACACATAGGTCTCTGTGGGGTTCGATATCTTTCTTTATTACTTCGAGTATTCGTGCACTTACGGAATAGAATAATACGGCATTGCCGTAATGCTTTTCACGGTACCATAATTCCAGATGATTTCTGTACCGAGAATTTCTGCTAAAATTATGGCACTGCGACAATGATTTTCACGGCCATAATTACGACCCAGACACGTTATTTTTACGGATTGTTTGAAGATTGATTCTTGTACGGATGATTGCGAACGATCCAGGCCATCAATTGGACATCCTTAAAAAGGAAAATACTAGTCAGAACAAGAGGAGGACAGGAAGATGAAAAGCCCTAATTTTGATCCACGATTTAGAGAGAAATCAAGTTCTTCACCATTGCCCTAAGTTTCACCACTGGGAAGCGTACAGTGCATCTCTGGCCGTGAAATTTGAGGAGAAGGCGCATAGAGGAGGAGAAGCTTCCCCAGAAGTTTTAGAAAAAAAGGAGATGGATTAGAAGAGAAATCAATAGAAGACTCGTTGCCGATACTGTTCATCGCCGAAATTACGGCTGTGATTTCCATTACAGCTGTGCTGTAAAGTTGTTTTCCCCTTTCTCTTCGATTTATGATCCTCTGATGATATGGATTATTGTAATTCTTCAACTATGCTAGCTTAAACTCTTTTTGGGACATGGGGGAGTAATTCCCCTCAGTTTCTTAATAACTAGATTATTTTTACTTTCGTCATGATGATTTTACTATGATAATTCTGCTTATGTGATGATTGCCTTTAATTCTCCATAGATTCATATTGTTAGCATGTTTTAGAGTTTTTGCAATATGGACTGAAAAGTGATTTGCTAAGAACTTGGAACCCTAAAATTGAATGTTAGGTACTCATCGTAAGAAATTAGGTTTGTTTTTATTTCTCGATTTTAGAAGTTTAATGCCATGTTAATAATCTGAATCTAGGATTGAGTTATTGTAATAAACATGACGATACTGTGAGAAATCAAGTATTAGATTGTTGGATAACCTTAAGTAGAACTTGCGAAAATTATATTATGAAAGTATGTAATTTTCACTTGAGATGATTGATTTAGAATTCGGATGCATGAAAGTGATCCTTGAGTTCTTCATCAATGATTTACTTATCTTCAGCATTGAATAGATCTTGCATGAAAGTGAGGATCGGTTCTTTGTAAATTGTCTACGCGAAAGCGTGATGATTTCTTTATGAAGTAAATTATATCTTTATAATGATAAAATTTGATTGACGAACATCTATTCATATTGAGTCATGGAAATTAAGGTGGATGAAACCTAGTCCCAGTTTCTCTCTCTGATATTTTTGTGTAGCTTTTGATAATTTTCTTGATATTTTCGACTACATAGCTAGTGAGAAATTGATTATTCGGTACTTGACAAACGAGGTCTCTGTGGTTCGATATCTTAATTATTACTTCGAGTATCCGTGCACTTGCGGACACAACAATGTACCTAAGTGGATATGGGACAGCTCTTGTACTTGTGAGACTAGTATATGGGCAGGTTAGGCGTAAGGTGCTAACGCATACATATGGGTATATTAATGGTAGATATACTGGACCAACCCGCTGTGAGGTGATGACACCAAAATATATAGTATATTTTGTATCATTTTCGATACCTTTTCATGCTAAATTGAGGATCTTTTACTTGTTTTTATGCTGAATCCATCAAGTATTGCAAAGTCTACTTCTATTTTGGTTTTTCATGATTTTCAGGCAAAAAGACATCATTTTAGGGTGTTTTCGAGCAAAATCAAATACATAGAAGAATTCTTAACATCAAGAAGAGTTCACACAAGAAATTTCACGCAAATCGAGGCTGAGGACCAAAATACGACAGGGCCGTATTTATAATACAGTATCGTATTTTTCGCGTCTACTGTATTATCGAGAGGACGGCTATATTTTGGTGATTTTCCAAACAGAGAACTTTCTAGATTTTACGGCACCACCGTAAAGAATTACATGGCTTTATTTTGGAGACGTTCCCGACCAGAGAGTTCAGCCAATTTTACGGCTGTGCCGTGAACTATTTCATGGGCTGTATTTTCCAGACATTCCCGACCAGAGAGTTCAGCCGATTTTACGACAGTGCCGTGAACTATTTCACGGGCTGTATTTTTGAGACGTTCCTGACCAGAGAGTTCAGCCGATTTTACGGTAGTGCCGTGAACCATATTATGGTGTCGTATTTCCCAGCACTTTCATAACAGAACGGTCGATTGATTTTACGGTAGGGCAGTGAACTATTACACTGCCGTATTTCTATTTTTGAACGCGACTCCCAGGTCAATTTCGACACCTGATTTTTGTGGAGATGATTGCGAGAGATCCAGACCCTTAAATTTGACGCTGTAAGAAGCAAAAAGGAGGCAACCAACGAGAGGAAGAGGACGACACAAAAAGCCCTAATTTTCATCCACTCGAGAGAGGAAAATCACAATTCATACTGCCGCCTAGAGTTACGCCATCCCGACGAATCTAGACCATCTCAGACAGCAAAATTCATACTGAAGCTTCGCCTAGAGGATGAGACAACATACCAGAAGTTTTAGAACGAAAAGAGGTCAATTGCAAGAGAAATCAAAGAAAGAAGAGGCGCCGACACTATTCATCGTTTCAACTTGCAAAATACGGCTGTGAAATATTTCACAGCCGTGCTGTATTTTCTAAACTCTTCTCTTCCTTTGATTTTTGACTCTCTAAAACCATGGAATATTGTAACTTCTTCTCCATGCTAGCTTAAACTCCTCTTGGGACACGGGGGTGTTATTCTCTTGATATTTCAATGACTAGATAACTTTTCTCTCATCAATATATCTTTGCTATGGTTATTTTACTCAAGTGGTTTATGCCTTCAATCGTTTTTTGCATCATGCATTAACATGTTTTAGCGTTTTATGCTATGGACTGAGAAGATGATATCATAAAACTTGGAACCCTAGAATTTATTGTAAGAGCTCCTCGCAAGAGATTGGTTGTGTTCTTACCCATAGATTTTAGAAGTTTATTTCTTGTTATTGTTATGACCTAGAATTTATTGTTGTTTCAGACATGATAACATGCTAGAGATAGATGTTAGATTGTTTGAAAACCTTGAGTAAAACCTGTGAAACTAAGGTGCGAGAGTGCTTAGTTTTGCTTGAGATCTTGGTATTGAGGTAGAATGCATGAGAGTGATTCTTTATCTCTTTAGCCAAAATTCACTTATATTTAGCATTGAATTGATCTTGTGCGAGAGTGAGGATCGTTCTTTGTAAACTAACTGCACGTGAGTGAGTTAGTTTGTTTATCAAGTGAATTATATCTTAACCGCAACAAAGATAAATTGATGAATCTTTAATCATATTTAGTCATGAATATTAAGATGAATGAACCCCTAGTCTCGATTCTCTCATTCTGATTTACTTTGATTACAGTTCGATTGCTATTTACACCATCCTCGATTTGCTTAGCTAGTGAAAACTCAATTAGTCAGTATTTAACAGTGAAGTCCCTATGGTTCGATATCTTAAATATTACTTCGAGTATCCGTACACTTGCAGACACAACAAGTTTTTGGCGCCATTGCCGGGGACTTCGGTTTTGTTGATATTGATATAATTGTTATTATCGCTACACTAAGTTTTTGTTTATTTTTATTGCTTTTTGTGATAGATTCTGATTTTCTTTTAAGCTCTACAATTTCTGAACTTTTCTGACTTTCTACCTGTTTATGCGCAGAAATCTTAGGTCAGGACCATTAGTTGCCTTGGATCCTGAAATTAATAAAACACTTAGACTGCGCTGGAAGTTGAGATTTGCTGAAGTAAAAGAGGAGGAAGAATCCATCATGGCAGAGAGGAGAACGCTTAGAGAATATGCAGCCCCAAATACACAGGGAATTCGTTCCAGCATCACTAGGCCTGCTATAGATGCAAACAACTTTGAGATCAAAGCAGCGTTCTTATTGATGATCCAACAGAATCAGTTTAGAGGATCTCCTTTGGAAGATCCAAACCAACACTTATCCCTTTTCCTTGAATTTTGTGACACCATAAAGATTAATGGTGTATCTGACGATGCCCTTAGACTAAGACTGTTTCCTTTTTCTCTCAGGGACAGAGCAAAGGCTTGGCTTCATGTACATCTGACTAGTACGTTCACTACTTGGGAGCGGTTGTCCAACGCCTTCTTGCAGAAGTATTTTTCTCCTAGTAAGATGATCTAGTTGACGAACCAAATCACAGGCTTTGCTCAGAGAGATGGTGAATCAATGAGTGAAGCATGGGAATGCTTCAATGAGCTTCAACGGAAGTGCCCCCACCATGGAGTGGAAGACTGGGTTTTAATTCAAACTTTCTATAATGGTTTGCTTTACAACACACGCTTAACTGTTGATTCCGCTGCAAGGGGAGCCCTGATGAACAAAACTGTTGATGCTGCCTATGCCTTGATTGAGGAGATGGCGCTAAATCACAACCAGTGGGCTTTTGAGAGAGGAGTGCTTTATCGGCCTTCTCAGGGTAAGAACGATGGTGATGGTTGGCGTTCTCTTGCAGAAAAGGTAGATTCATTATGCAACCGTTTTGATTATTTCCAAATGCAAACCGCCGCTGTATCTTCTGTTGTTTGTGAAGTTTGTGGGAACAATGGGCACTATGCTGAGGAGTGCAAGGTTTTTGTTGACCAGGAGAGTGAGCAAGTTAATGCAGTGGGGGGTTATAACCAAGGTAGATCCAATGACCCTTACTCCAATACCTACAATCCTGGCTGGTGGAACCATCCTAACCTGTTTTGGAAGAGTAACAATCAAACTAGTGGGCAAAATGAGAATAGAGGGTATAATCAGAGACAGTCAAACCAAAGCCAACCCCAAAAATCTAGTTTAGAAGAGATGTTTGAGAAATTCATGGGTAAGCAGCTGAGCAAAAATGATGAGATTTCAGAAACCCTTAAGCAGATAAATTCTAGGTTGGATGGTGTTGTTGCTCATAATAAGATGTTAGAAACTCAGATAGCACAACAAGCTAGTACACCTTATAGGCCCCTAGGGAAGTTACCTGCAAGACCTGAACCTAACCCTAGGGAACATTGTAATGCCATCATAACTAGGAGTGGAAGACAATTGGAAGATCCAAGGGGACCATTAGATGATGAAGAGGTTGAGCCTGATGTCATACCTAGTGAGGAACCAGTTTTGGAACCACAGCCCACACAAAGGCAATCCCTTCCTGATTCTTCTCCTTCTAAGGAGAAGGAGTCTTCACAGAGAAGTGACTTACCTTGTGAAGTTGAGGAACCTAGATCTAGTTCACCACAGCCATATAGGACACTTATCCCTTTTCCCCAGAGGATTGTGCAATCTAAGCTAGATAGGTAGTTTGGGAAATTTTTGGAAGTGTTGAAAAAGTTATACATTAATATTCCTTTTACATATGCATTATCCCAAATGCCTACTTATGCAAAATTTTTAAAAGAAATTTTATCTAACAAAAGAAAAATTAAGGACTACGGTACTGTGGCACTAACTAAAGGATGCAGTGCTCTTATTCAAAACAAGTTGCCACCGAAATTAAAGGATCTAGGTAGTTTATCTATTCCTTGTTCAATTGGGAATGTTGCTTTCGATCGAGCCTTATGTGACTTGGGTGCTAGTGTGAGTCTGATGCCTTTGTCTGTGTGCAGGAAACTGGATATGGGAGCTCCCAAGCCAACTACAATTTCTTTGCAGCTCGAAGATCGATTAGTAAAATATCCAGTAGGTATTCTAGAGGATGTGTCCTATACAAGTTGGTAAGTACTTCATACTGGCTGACTTTGTGGAACTTGAAATGGAAGAGGATGCCAAGATTCCTATTATTTTGGGTAGACCGTTCTTAGCCACCGCTGGAGCCCTTATTGATGTAAGGAATGGTAAACTTACTTTGAGAATTGGCAACGATAAGATTGAGTTTGATTTAAATAATTCATTGAAAAAACTTGCATATGCTAGCTCTTGTTGCACTATTCATGCTATTGATGACACAATTTATGATGTTAGTTGTCTGTTTGATGATTCGTCAGTTGATGTTTCTTTTTCTGTTTCTTGTTATGACTCTTTTTCTGATTCCTTGGAAAATTCTTGTGAAAAAATTGATAATTCTGGTTTTGAGAATGATTTTGACTATGAACATCATGATATTTTAGATTGTGCTACATTTGATGATGAAAGTGAAAAAATCCCTAAAGTTGAGTTGAAAGTTTTACCTGATAACCTCAGATATGAATTTCTTGGTCCTAACTCCACCTACCCTGTGATTGTGGATGCTAAATTAGATGCCAAGGAAACTGATCTACTCTTGAAGGAGCTAAGAGTTCATAGAAAGGTAATTGGTACACCATTGATGACCTGAAGGGGATTAATCCTACTTTTTGTATGCACAGGATTCACATGGAGGATGAGCACAAGCCGCATGTAGATTTTCAAAGGAGACTCAACCCGTCTATGAAGGAAGTGGTGAAGAAGGAAGTACTAAAATTGCTTGATGCAGGTATTATCTACTCTATCTTAGATAGTAAGTGGGTAAGTCCTGTACACTGTGTTCCTAAAAAGGGAGGTGTCACTGTAATGAAAAATAAGGATAATGAGTTGATACCTGTTAGAACAGTCACTAGTTAGCGTATGTGTATTGATTATAGAAAATTAAATACTGCCACTAGGAAAGATCATTTTCCCTTGCCTTTCATTGACCAAATGGTTGAGAGACTTGCTAAACACTCTTACTTTTGTTTTCTTGATGGATATTTCAGATTTTTTCAGATTCCCATTAATCCTGATGATCAGGATAAGACCACCTTTATATGTCCATATGGTACTTTTGCTTATAGAAGAATGCCCTTTGGTTTATGCAATGCACATGCTACTTTTCAGAGATGTATGATGGCGATTTTTTCTGAGTTTATTGAATATTTCATGGATGTTTTTATGGATGATTTCTCTGTCTACGGTTTCTCTTTTGATGACTGCTTGGCTAATCTCTCTAGAGTTTTACAGAGATGTGAAGAGACTAACCTTGTCTTGAATTGGGAAAAGTGTCACTTTATGCTTAGATAGGGGATAGTTTTGGGTCATCTTGTTTCAGAGAGAGGGATTGAAGTGGACAAGGCCAAGATAGAAGTGATTGAGAAGTTGGCACCACCCACCACTGTCAAGGTGATCAGGAGCTTTTTGGGACATGCAGGGTTTTACAGGAGGTTCATCAGGGACTTCTCTAAACTTGCTAAACCTCTGACTGATTTACTTTGTAAAGATGCCAAATTCTGCTTTGATGAGAAATGTCTGTTTGCTTTTTAGGAACTAAAGAAGGCCTTGACATCAGCACCAATCATGCAACCACCTGACTGGGAGTCACCCTTCGAGCTTATGTGTGATGCCAGTGATTTTGCAGTGGGAGCAATTCTAGGGCAAAGGAAGGAAAAGAAGCATTATGTGATCTCTTATGCCAGTAAAGCTTTAGATGAAACACAGAGGAACTACACTACTACTAAGAAGGAATTGTTGGCTATAGTTTTTGCATTTGACAAATTCAGATCTTACTTGATAAATTTAAAAGTTGTAGTGTATACAGATCATGTTGCAGTTAAATATTTGATGAAGAAGAAGGACAGTAAACCACGGTTCTTGAGATGGATAACTGAGAATTTAGTTGCAGACCACCTTTCAAGGATGATTGTAGAAGATGAAAAAGGTGATATTAATGATTCCTTTCCTGAGGAACAACTGATGAGAGTTGAACAAATTAAGGCTCCTTGGTATGCAGATATTGTGAATTATCTTGTTGCTAATATATTTCCTATTGATTTGAGTTACCAAGGCAAAAAAAGATTTTTAGCAGATGTTAAACACTATTTTTGGGATGAGCCTTATGTGTTCAAAAGATGTGCAGATGGAATATTTAGGAGATGTATCCCCGAAGAAGAAATGAAAGACATATTATCACAGTGTCATGGATCATCATATGGAGGGCATGCTAGTACTGAGAAGATAGTTTTCAAGGTATTACAATATGGATTTTATTGGCCCTTATTATTTAAGGATGCAAGAAATTTTATAATGTCTTGTGATAATTGTCAAAAGATGGGGAACATAAATAGAAGGAATGAGATGCCATTGTCTACCATGCTTGAAGTTGAATTTTTTGATGTTTGGGGTATTGATTTCATGGGACCTTTTCCATCATCTAGAGGGAATAATTATATACTCGTGGCGGTAGATTATGTTTCCAAGTGGGTAGAAGCCATTGCTTCTCCCACTAATGATTCTAGGGTTGTGGTGAAACTGTTTAAAAGAGTTATCTTCCCACGCTTTGGAGTACCACGAGTTGTGATTAGTGATAGAGGATCCCACTTTTTTGAACACAAATTTTTAGCCTTACTTAGAAAATATGGGGTAAATCATAGAGTTGCAACACCCTACCATCCCCAAACAAGTGGACAAGTGAAAATATCTAACAGAGAAATTAAAGGGATATTGGAAAAGACAGTGTCAAGAACAAGGAAGGACTGTGCACTCAAGCTTGATGATGCACTTTGGGCATACCGGATTGCTTTCAAAACACCAATAGGTATGTCACCATTTCAATTGGTTTATGGCAAATCATGTCACCTTCCTATAGAACTCGAGCATAAAGCATTCTGGGCAATCAGAGCATTAAATTTTGACTTGAAGAGTGCAAGTGAAAAGAGGAAACTACAATTGAGTGAACTTGATGAAATTAGACTCTCTGCGTATGAAAATGCAAAAACCTACAAGGAGAGAACCAAGAGATGGGACACACCCATGATGAGTCAAACATGGGTATCAGAGGGACTTGCAAGACTCGAACGATGTTTTACGCTTTTCTTTCATGCTCACATGCCATATCTCTATTTTCGTCAATAGCATGATGCATGGCAAACGATTTTTTCTAAGTAGAAAAAATTAGGGTTTCTTGTTTCTATCATCCTCTCAATCTCTTTTGGATTTTTGGACTATTTTCTTGTCTGATTTAAAGATCAAAGGCGCACGTAATTTTGTCAAGTAGGACGGGCATTGTGTCTTCGGACTGGCCAAGTCTCTTGATCTGACAAAATTGCCAGCCGAAAGGATCTCTGAAATCATCATGAAAAATAAATCGCAATTAACCAAAAGATTTGTCAGAAGAAGATGAGACTAGTTTTATGAAAAAGTAAAATTTCAGATTTTATGTTTTTCATGAGCATGTAGAATTGCATGAGTAAATACCTTGATTGTGCATAATGTTGTGATCATGAGTCAAGCCCCTTTTGCATGCCTGTGATGTATCCTTGTGCGGCCTGCATGCCATCTTTTTCATTATTTTTGTAAAAATTAAGATGAAGATTAAGGGCTAGGCACATCCTTCTTGGACCTTGATGCTCGCATCTTGCTTGATGGCGCAAGCATGCAAGGTGGCGCATGCAAGTTGGTGCTTGGTTGCTTGGTGGCGCAAGAAAGCTTGGCCAAACCTCTTTTGGTTTGAGAGCTAGCTATCTTGGCCCCTTGCATGGTGGCGCACCTTCCTTGGAGGAAGACCATGGCATTGGCCGAACCTATGGGGAACTTTTAAAGTGTACCTCTAGGCTTTGAGAGCTAAACCATGAGAGAAGGACCTTGGAGCCAACCTTGAAGTTCAAGCTAGAGGTCGGCTAGGCTAGGTCTAGTTTTTGGGGCTTGAGTTCTAGGACAAGAGTTGAATCTCTTTCATGGCATGGGTTGGTTCAATGTCTTGAATAGGATATGATCACATCATTCTTTACTGCTTTTATTATTATCAGCAGAAGCATGCCTGTAATATTTTATCGTTATGTTATCACCTTAGGATTGCATGCCTGTAATGATAGACATAAGATAAAACTGAGATGATGAGAGCTTAAAAACCCTCAATTAAAATATCAAGTCTAGTAGCCTTCTAACGCGTAGCCCTCACTAAGCTATCGATCAGTGGAGTTGTGAATTGTTTTCCACCCTCGTGGGACACACCCACTTATCTTTAGAAAGTGCGTGGTGACAATGGTTTCCCCAGTCCAGTTTTAACCTGGGCGTGCCTTCGCAAGGAAACTCGTTGGCCCTGAGCATAATGGTTAGGAATGGACTTGACTAGATTTTCATGTGTGCTAGGCACATGATGAAACTCTAGAGGCATTGTTGAGAGGTTAGGGTTTCATGCTGTATCCAGCCCTCGCTGGACATGAAATGCCTGGACTGTCTCAATAAGGGGAATTGCTTGGAGCAATCGACCGGCGCGCCCACCTTAGGAAACATGGGTCACTTTGTGCATCTCATCCCACCCTCGTGGGACACGAAGCCTCATGTGAAATAAGGATCTCATCTCACTAGGAAGTCTTAAACTTCCCGATTGACTTTGTGGGTTGTCAATTCGAATTTAAAATAGTGGGAGCAGTAATCATTTAAAATAAGTCCAGTTTAAATGATTCGAAGTAGTACTAATCTGCTATTTCTTGGTTGTTGTAGAACAATGGCTATGAACAATAGCAGTTGGTCACTGCGATCTACCCTGGAAAGGGATAAGTTGGTTGGATCTAACTTACTGGATTGGTATATGAACTTGAGAATCATGCTCAAGCTCGAAAGGAAGCTTTATGTCCTTGAGCGTCCTTTTCCTGAGCCACTTCCATGCTCGGCCTCAGCGGCTGAGAGGGATGCTTATGATAAGCATCAGGTTGATACTTTGGAGGTTGCTAACCAACATGTCACCTGAATTTAGAGGGTGATATGAATCGAAGAGTGCCTCTAAGATTATTTTTAATCTAAGGCAGCTCTTTGATGAATTGGTTGAGCTCAATCCTCCTAAAGTTGATATTTAGTGTGTTGAGCCGAAAGGCTTGACCAAGGAACTAAAATTAAAGATGGATATGATCAGGAATAATAGGTGCTATTCATGTGGAGGGCCACCTCACATGTTGAAGGACATGTTGCAACTTCAGAATGAGGAGAAGAAAGGCAAGGCCTTGTCTTCATGCTCAGGTATTTATGTTACAGAAGTCAACCTTTCTACTTCTATGTCATGGGTATTGGATACCGCATGTAGAGCTCATATTTGTACAAATATGCAGGGGCTCAAGAAAAGTAGATCGGTACGGCTTGGATGTAAGATCCAGAAATTTATTAGCAGGTAAGAAAAATAAAGTTTTGGTTATCTAGCATTTTTTGTGGAAGTTTTTCAATGAGATAATGTATCGATTTGTGTATTTTCCTGCTATGTAAAAATATGTGTCGCGGAGAGGATTCGAACCTGCGACTTAAGGTGTAGAGTGTGTGCTGCACGCCACTAGGCTAGTGGTGTTTATCTATTAGAAAAGGGTAAGAGCCCTTGACAAGGGTGAGGTGGAGATTAACTTATACTAAAGGGTTATTGGATCTTCCACTTATGTTTACTATTGGGTTTGGATTCTTTGGAGGTTTAGTGGGTAGAAAACGAAAGCTTTAGAGGGTTCACTCACGTTTTTCCTCTTGCTCACGATTTTCTCCTTAGGTGAAGGTGGCGGCTTGCTTTCTTCTCCCTTCTCCTCTTCTTGTGGCCGGCGGCAAGTGGTGGTGGAGGCGACTTCCGGCGGCTCTTGGGTGTTTCCGGCGACGTGTGTGGCGTGAGGGGAGGCGTGAGGGTGAGTGGCTTGGAGGAAGAACCGAATTGAATGTGAGTGGATCTTCTCCTTCACCTAGTTCACGAATATTGTATGTGTTGCTTGTTTAAGAGTAGATTAATGCATAGGAATATGGCATGCACTCTTGATTTCAAGTTGTACACGTTTCTTTGTTTTTCCCTAAATTTCGAAACCCTAGTTTGCATGACAATTAGGGTTTTTCATCTCTAAGACTTCTAATCATCAATTAGACCTTGATTAATCATGTATGTGGCTTTAGATTTTCAATGGCATGAAGATTAGGGCTAGATTGAGAATTTCGCCCTTCTTCATGAAATTACGCCCAAATGTCTGGGTAAGAATTGTGGCAAACCTGATTTTCATGAAATTAGGTATATGAGGACTTTACTGTAATTTTTTGGGAATTTTTGGAAATAAAAGTTTCTGTTGACTGAAATTGACCTAGGGGTAATTCGGTAAATTTTCTAGTTAAATTGGGGGAAAACTTGAAATTACGAATCTAAGGATCATGAGGGATGTAATGACTATTTTTACGAAATTTTTGGAAAATTTTTCATGCATGACTTAAACTTTGAACTAGGGGCATTTCTGTCTTTTGTTACAAGAACTAGGAGAAAACTATGAATTTGTAATTTCATGTATTTATGTTGTCTGCGGTTGAAATTTGATGAATTTTTGGTACTATTATGTATTTTTAGTTGAATGGTGTATGTAGGAAGTATTGATGTGAAATATTGAATGATAACCTTGGATGATAACTTAGAAAAGGTTAAACCATGTTTGCATGAAATTTAAGGACCTTTCCTGAACTTGATTGATGTGATGTTCGAGACAATGTTCGTGTTGTATGCGCTCGATAAGGGTCCTAGACTTGTGTGGACTGAACCTAAGGGTCAACTAGAGCACTCAGTGAACAGTCATTCTGATTTGGGGTTGGAGAATCCACCCATCCTATTCTGCTTGTTTCCGGTAATGGAGGGACTGTTCTAGAGTCTAGTGACCAGATTAGAGGTTCATGGTTCCGGTTTGTGTTAAGGGTATTTTGTCCAAGTGATAAACCTTTTGAGAGTTGGGTGTTTGAAGCAAAGTGCCACGTCTTGGTCAGACGGGGGCCACCTCTTGAATTCATTCACCTTCCGTTCCCGGTTGTGGGGGTGTTGTATTCCCGGTAAAGGGGGTGTGGTTGAGTGTCGTAGAGCAAAGTGCCACGTCGTGACCTGGCGGGGGCCACCTCTTGAATCTACGCCTCACCATTGTTCGTGCATGTTACTCTCAGTGCCTTGACGAAGGCCGGGTTGGACCCTCGGGGTCAATTCTGAATTCACTGGACAATAGTTGTGTGATTCTAGTCTGTTAGCCGGATAGGCTGTTTGGTGATCTTGTTGCCCGGGGTGGTGGGTGTATTGTCTTCTGATTATGATTGTGATTTATTGTTATCAGTTTTATTATGTTGTATTGACATCTTCCGTTAAAAGTTTTGAAAAGATATCTGCATCTATTTCTGATTGTATATTCGTGGATGGTCGAATGAGACTATCTACTCACTGAGCCGTGTAGCTCATTCCACAATATTTCCAGATGCAGGGCAGGAGCCTACAGCTTGAGTGGATACATAGTTTTCTGACTTGATATGTTGGGGCCTGCGTGCCTGTACTATTTTGAGGGCCGGATGTGGCCAAGGTTTTTATGATTTTTGGTTCATGGACATGTTAGCCGGATGTGGCTGTTTCTTTCTCCATTACTGTGATATTGTTGCCGGTTGGCATTTGTTTTTGATACGACGGTTAAACCGAGGGCTTAAGCCTATTTTCGGTGAAGTCTGTTTTGTCCAGCATTATTTGATTACCGTGGTTTATTAACTTGATGATGTGATAATGTTTTGAGAATTTTGTTTCGTAATGGCGTGTTTTAGTTTGAGGTCGGCATGTCGACCCATATTGCTATATTATGGAACATGTACAGGAATTTCCTTAGTTTTCCTGGGGACATGCTGCCGAAATTTTCCGAACCGTTTTCTGTACGCTATTATTCCCTAGCATCCGTCTTGTTGTTTGTGGGTGACGTTCCCTATCTTCCGCGGTTTCTGCCTGTGTTTGGGGATTATTCTGAGGGGACGTTACACTGGAGAGATTGACCTACGCGTTGGAAGCAGGGCACAGGTTGCTGCTGTTGCTGTATGAGTTTTAACTCTCTCCCTGCCTTCTGGACTTCAATTAGAACTAGATAATTGCTTTTGTGTACCTTCACTTACTAAGAACATTGTATCCATTCCTTGCTTAGCAAAGAAGGGGTTTAAGTTTGAAATAAATAAGAACTCTTGTTCTCTTTCATTTGCAAATATGTTCTATGGGAAGGGTACTTTGTGCAATGATCTATATATCTTGGATATGGAAAGTTCTATTTGTAACATAAGTAATAAAAGGACCAAACTGAGTGGTTCAGTTGGTGCTTTCCTATGGCACTGTCGATTAGCCCATATAAACAACAATCACATCCAACAACTCCATGCAAATGGATTGTTAGATTCAAGTTCCTTGGAGGAATTTGATACTTGTGAACCTTGTTTATTAGGGAAAATGACAAAGGCGCCCTTCACCAAGATTGGTGAAAGGGCAGAAGGTTTATTGGATCTCATACATACTGATGTGTGTGGGCCTTTCAATAAACAAGCCAGAGGAGGGTACAACTACTTCATTGCGTTTACTGATGACTTCAGTAGATATGGTTATGTCTATCTGATGAGACATGAGTCTGAATCCTTTGAGAAATTTAAGGAGTTTAGACATGAAGTAGAGAACCAGCTTAGTAGATTCATTAAGGCTCTTCGATCAGATCGTGGTGCAGAGTAACTGAGCGGTGAGTTTTTTGACTATCTGAGAGAGTGTGGGATCATATCCCAACTCACTCTTCTTGGAACACCTCAATAGAATAATGTGTCTGAAAGGAGAAATCGAACTTTGTTGGACATGGTTCGATCTATGATGAGTCATGCAACTCTACCTCCCTCATTCTGGGGACAGGCACTTAAGACAGCTTCTCTGATACTAAATAATATTCCATCTAAGAGTGTCTCCAAAATACCATACGAGATGTGGAGTAGGAGACGCCCTAATCTCACTTTTATCAAGATCTGGGGATGTGAGGCTTATGTCAAACGTCAGGATTCTAGCAAACTAGAACCTAGATCTAATAAATGTGTGTTTGTGGGGTATCCTAAGGAAACTAAAGGATACTACTTCTATGTCCCAACCGAGAACAAAGTTGTTGTTGCTCGGGGTGCTGTCTTTCTAGAGAAAGAATTTCTCATGAAAGAAGTTAGTGGGAGGAAGTTTGACTTGGATGAGGTCCAAGTGCATGCACAAGACAAAGAGATGGAATCTGAGCCACCTGCACCGGTTGCTAGCCAACCTGAGGCTTAGACACAGGTCCCGCGTAGGTTTGGGAGAATTCGTCGTGCACCTGAAAGGTACGGGTCGCTGCCGACCCAACACGATGGGTTCTTCATCATTGAGGATGAACCCAGAACCTATGATGAGGCGGTCAGTGGACCGGACTCCGAGAGATGGCTTGACGCCATGCGATCCGAGATGGATTCCATGTCGGCTAACGAAGTCTGGGATTTGGTTGAGCTGCCTGATGGGGTAAAACCCATAGGGTGTAAATGGGTCTTCAAAAGGAAGACAGACATGGATGGCAATATAGTTACCTATAAGGGTAGACTAGTGGCTAAAGGATTTAAACAAGTCCACGGGGTGGACTATGATGAAACCTTCTCGCCAGTTGTCATGATCAAATCCATTCGGATTCTGCTTGCTATAGCTGCATATCATGATTATGAGATATGACAGATGGACATGGAGACAGCGTTCCTTAATGGGAAACTGACTAAGGATGTGTATATGACACAACCTGATGGCTTCATCCATCCTGCAGATGCTAGTAGGGTCTGTAGGCTAAAGAAATTCATTTATGGATTAAAGTAAGCATCTCGAAGTTGGAATCTTTGGTTTGATGAAGCTGTGAGAGATTATGACTTTATCAAAAGTAAAGATGATGCCTGTGTATACAGAAAATTCAGTGTGAGCTTGGTGACTTTTCTGGTCATGTATGTCAATGACATACTGCTCATCGGAAACGACATGGTTAGGGAAGTGTTTCGAGATGAAGGACTTAGGGAAGGCCGCCTACATTCTAGGCGTGAGGATCTACCAGGATAGATCCAAGAGGCTCTTGGCCCTTAGTCAGAGTACCCACATTGATAAGGTCCTAGAGAGGTTCAACTTGGAGCAATCCAAGAAAGGATACCTTCCAGTGAGACATGGCCTTACTCTCTCAAAGAGCCAGTGTCCTACAACACAGGCTAAGAGGGATAACATGAGTCGAATTCCCTACGCTTCAGCAGTGGGATCAATCATGTATACAATGCTGTGTACTAGACCAGATGTGGCTTATGGTATAAGCATAACCAGCCGATACCAATCCAATCCAAGTCTGCAGCACTAGGTGGCTGTAAAGAATATCCTTGAGTATCCTGAAAAGGACTAAGGATTTATTCTATATAGTCTACGGGGACAGGAAGAGCTCAGTGTACAGGGCTTCACTGATGAGTCGTTCTAGTCTGATCCTGACGACTTCAGATCGGAGACCGGCTATTTGTTTAAGATGGTTGGAGATGTTGTATGCTGGAAGAGCTTCAAGCAATCCACCATAGCTAATTCTACAATCGAAGCTGAGTATGTGGTTGCTTCTAAGGCAGCCAATGAAGCCGTTTGGATCAGGAAGTTCTTTTCTGAACTTCAGATGGTTCCAAGTGCAATGGATCCCATTGAGCTCTACTATGACAACAATGGGAACTGCACATGTTAAGGAACCACGGTCTCATCAAAGGTCCAAACACATACTCAGGAGATTTCACCTGATCAGAGAGATCATTGACAGAGGTGATGTCAAGATTAGTAGAGTTGACACAGAGAGCAATCTAGCAGACCCACTGACCAAGGCTTTGGCGCAGCAGAAGCATGATGGTCGTACTAGAGATATGGGGTTGAGGTTGCTCAACCTCTAGGTCTTAGTGCAAGTGGGAGATTGTTGGTGTATATGCCCTAGGACCTAGTTTTAGTCCATCTTTGTACTACTTAACTCTGATATTCATATATCTTTCTGGCATTGTCGTTATCATTGTTTGTCTACACCTGCGATTGTGTACTTACATGATAATGTCCCTGGAGACAGATTGGATCTGTTCTCAAATAATTGTCCCCATTCGATGTACCTGAGTGGACATGGGACAGCTCTGGTACTTGTGAGACTGGTATGTGGGCTGGTTAGGCACGTGGTGCTAACGCAGACACATGGGTATATCATTGGAGGATATACTGGACCGACCCGCTGTGAGGCTATGACTTGGTGTCATGAGTTATCCTCACAAGTGACAGAAGATTCATTGATCCCTTGACTTGAGGTCATTGATCATTCTATATGGTTAGGGACTTGCTTTGATACAACCTAACACCTCGCCGTAGTTGGGAGGTCATAACGGTTGTCATTGAGCATGTCACAACCCATATGAGAAGGTCAATGGACAAACAAAGGATTTGCCCCTTCCTTAGGGAAGCATGATATCCATGGAGCTCCTCTATGGTTCTATGACTGAAAGTGTATGGCCATACCTAGGTGAGAACCTGATTTAGTCATAACCATGTGATTGGGTGAAAACAAGTGGTGACACACTTGTCCAATCGGATATCAGTTCGGCAAAGAGACTGTAATGCATATGTACCTTGTTGCAATGATGGGGATGTCGATGTCAATATCCATTCCGATGACTTGGGTAGCAGCGATGCACTGCTAGGTGCCACTCACTGCTTGTGGTGACATTTGGTCAGCACTGCCAACGTCAAAGGGACCTACAGGGTCGCACACCTTGATACTCGAGTTCTCGTATTGATCGGGAAGCCTTATGATCGAGTTATTGGATAACTCGGATCTAATTGGGAGATTTCATCAGCGCCAATGGGCCTGATGAGATGGAAGAATGTTATTGGAGCCAAACTTCATTTTTGGCAGGTTGACCCGTATTTGACCATGGTTGGTCACATTTTGATTAGGGTTGCATTGGATTGGATCCAAATGCTTAATCAACCCATGTGATGAAGTTTGGGCTAGCTCATTATCCAATGAGGCCCAATAACAAGTTCTCATGAAGAGATGAGAGGCTAAAAGGGTATAATGGGGAGAAACATGAACCATTAAGCGCCTAGGGGCATAATGGGGTCATGTTGGCGCCTTTGCTTCATTATGGAAGTAAAGGGCGCCTCCCCTCTCTTCCTTGGATGGAATGCATGCCTCTATGGCATGTCTTGGGCTGATATGGTACTTGGGAAATTATGGATAGGTTGAATGGAGTTTATGGTAAAGTCTTGGAGACTTTCCTTGTCTCAAACCTCCTCATCCTAGCCCTACACTTGTCATGATCCTAGCCCTTACCCTAACCGCCTCTTGCCCTATATATGTGACCCTAGCTGCCCCCTCTTACAAGTGTTCTTCCTTGGAGGCGTGAACACATCAAGAGGGTGAGAGTAAGGGGCATTGGCACAACCATCTTCTTCCATCAAACCCTAGCCGCAAGCGTCTTCCTTTCTTCCTCCTTTGGCGCAAGAGAAGTAAAGGCTTGGCGGCATTCTCCCTTCTCCTCTCTTCTTCATCAATTGGCGCTTCTACCTTGGAGGTGGCGCAAGCATTCAAGAAGAGAACTAAGGCTTGGATCTTCTTCCCGAGGCTAGCACCGGGCGTGGAAGAAGAGGACTCGAGGCATCCGTGTGTGTGAGACTGCAGAGGGTGCACGCTTGGGCGCCTATCACGACATCGACCTCATCTTGCTCTACGGTATTTCCTAACTCATCGTGTCGACTCTCTTGCTTGTGATCTTCACTGGGTTTTTGGGACCGGCCTGTTTCGGGGATATTGCTTCCGCTGTGCAATATATTTTGTAATCTCTATCTTTGAAAAATTATAAAATATCCCCGGGGTTTCCCAACAGCATGATCAACATGTACTCATAAAAGAATTTCAACCAGGTGACTTCGTTCTCTTGTTTAATTCTAGATTGAGACTTTTTCCTGGTAAACTTAAGTCTCGATGGTCTGGGCGTTTTCAGGTGAAGAAGACTTATCCGCATGGAGCCGTCGACATATGGAGTGAAGAGAAAGGAGTATTCAAAGTAAATGGACAGAGATTGAAACACTACTATCATGGAAATCAGATTGAAGAAGGGGAGAATTATCCACTTGATGAAATACAAGCAGATCCAAGAGTGAAAGGGTCAAGCTAAGGACCATAAAAATTAGCGCGTCTTGGGAGGCAACCCAAGCTTTCTAACCTCTATTTGTTTCAATTTTTGCTTAGGACTATTTTTTCTTTTATTTTTTGTAGGAAAATCATGATTTGATGCAAAATACGGTACTACCGTAAAGTTTGTTACAGTACCATATTTTCGTTTCACTTTCCACCAGAGGGTTGTGACGAAATTATAGCACTACCGTAAACACTTATACGGTACCATATTTTGTTACACAAATCAACTAGAGAATCTCCTCGTTTTTACGGTACCGTCATAAGTTAGTCTACGGTACCGTATTTCACAAAAAAAAAAAAAATTCGCTCCTTGATTTTTACGGCAGTACCATAACGGATTACATGATACCATATTTTTGAGTCATTTTTGAATAGAACACTGCTGAGATTTTACTGCAGTACCGTAAACTGCTTTACGGTACCGTATTTCTGATCCAGTTTTAACCTGAGAGCAGTCGTAATTTTAGGCAGTGCCATAAAATATTACACTGCCGTATTTCGTTTTCTGACACGTGAACTCTGTGCCGTGTTTAGGATTTTGACCGAACCATTTTTAGGGTTTTTACCCTCATTCTCACTCGTTTCTGAGCCGTTCTTGGATTTTCGATCATCTCCGACCACCTAGGGACGCCGGCGACCTTTCCCGTTCAGCTTTCGTCGTCGATTAGGTACTCATTTCATCGATTTTACTGATTTGACGAGTTTTTATCAAGTTTCGCCCCTTCACTCATATTCACGAGTTTCTCAACCATTTTGAGTGATTATTGTTTTCATTTACTCGTTAGAGGATAGGCTATCGATCCTTTGCTGTTTGGGAGAATTTAAACTGATTTAGGTCACCGATTTGAACTGAAGTACGCTGAGCTTACTCGAGGTTACTGTTCATTGACGTTTACTCTGTTTTCTTGAGTTCTAAGTTGATTTTCATTTCCAATGAACTTGATTAACATTTCTGATGATGTTGAGAGTATGATACAATGCCATATATTTGCGGTATTTGCATTAAATTGAAAATTTGACACGACCGCAAGTGCACGGTTATGTTGAAGTAATATAAAAGATGTCGAATCCCACAGGGAACAAGGTTGAGTACTAGAAAATCTGAGTCCTAATAGCTAGGCAAATCGAAACGTGGTTTTTTGAAGACGAAAATCGAAAACAAACAAGTGCAACTACTTTGGTAGAGAAAAGATATAAGAGAGAATTCAGGGCTACGGCTTCCACCACGATGATAATCTTAATCGCACAAGAAAGATATTAGCTATTTGGTTTATTGGTTTTGCACAAGGAGTCTAACCCTAGGGTACAAGGTGCCCTCTCTTGAGTGATACACCCCGGTGTTCGTCTTAGACCGACCTCCTACTCTCGCGGTGGATCGTTCTAAGACGAACCCAATGAGTTCTATGGCATACTATGAAATCCTCGAGCGAAGACCAAGCACTCTCGTGTGGATGTCTCACAAGTTTTACTCAAAGGTTCGACCCTTATGATCCTTCTCTCTACATGAATTGTAATGGCTAACACGCAATATTACTCGGCCAAGGTAAAACCACGAAATAAATACGTCAAAGTAAAATATGCTCACAATTCATACCAAATAACATAAATAGATACAAAGTTTGCAATTAAAATCATCAAAGGGTTTTCACCAAGCCCCAAAATAGGGTTTACACTACAATCGTCATTGAAAAGCTCAAAATCTCTCTTTTAATGAAATGAAAAGTATAAGAAAACGAAGCTAAGGGGAAGGCGACGGTGAACCGAAGGAATCTTGAAGAAATTGTGATGATCGTATGTCTCAATCACTAAAAATCTCCAAAAGTTGCCTCTATCGCCGTGTTCTTTCGCCTGCACCACTTCTTTACATGAATGCTCTCGATGATTAGGGTAAGAAAATTGGGGCTTTTATATCCTATGTGTTCGCCTCTGAAAGAGCTTTCCATAGACACCTTACTTGCCAAATTTGGACTACGAATGGGTGAGAAATCGAAGGAAAACCGAGTGTGGATCGGGTCGCTCGTGAGCCTGGGTTAGAATCACGGTGAACCCTGCCGGGTTCACCTGGCTATGATGTCTTCTGAGGGTTCGGCTGAAAGAAGCGCGGTGAACCCCGCCGGGTTCACCTGGCCATGATGTGTTCTGGACAGTTTTTCGATCAAATGGAATTCTGGTGAACCCCGCTGGGGTTCACCCGGCCGTGATGTTCTCTGTGAGATACGCAGGCTGGCGACTAGGATGGTGAACCCTGTGGGGTTCACCTAGCCGTGATTGTCAGGCTAACTCCAAATAAGCCCAAATTTGACGGGCAGCTTGTTTTCCACACAAGAAATCGTCCCGCGGCCTCAGAATCTTCAAAATATGTCAAAAAAAGGGCGTTTTTACCTGAAATTCAATAAAAGTGCCAAAAAGTGAAGATTCTGAAGATATGAAGAAAATAAGGCTATAATGAGTATAAAAGTGTTAAAATAAGCCTAGATTTAGCATGAAATAACTATGAAAATCACTACCAAAATGCGATGCATCAACATACTCTAGACTTAAATCTTTGCTTGTCCTCAAGCAATAAAATAAGATGAAATACAGGATAGGTATAAGAACAATCTTTTGTATCAAGGTATACATCTAAGTTAGAAAAACATTTAATAGCAATCCATGATCTAATCAGGAGAAATCAAGTAAATGGTTGTTTTAACTGTTCAACAGTTTGATCCCACAATAGCTAGATGCCAAACAACCTAGTAAGCAGCGAACATAAGATTCAACCAAGCCTACACACCACACTCATGCAATTCTAGTATTTCCAAATCAAATCGTTAGGGTTAACTCAAATGTTTTATGTGGAGTATGATATACTGATTATCGCATTAGACTTCAACTCATAACCTTAGGTACCATTGCCAATTTTTCGCAATGCCAAGTAGATGAGTCTTTTTATTGATTTCACTTCACATCCTTTAGATTTCAACTCACATCCTTCGGTACCACTGCCAATTTTACGTAGTGCCAAGTAGAGGAATCTAAGGGTGATGATTTTTTTTTTATATAACATATCCTTTCTAACAAATGAAGTATTTCCCCAACAACAGAGAGGAATTCAAAGAATAACTAAGTAAATGTGTATCTCAATATGATTCTCATGTAAGTTGCAAGCTCGAGTTGATTCAACAATCATATCAATGTTTGACCCACTAATGAACATCTCAAAATCAATCCAAATCACAAAATTTCTAAATCATAGAACATATGGATATGGTCAAACAGTATTTCTAACAAGGAGGTATACTCCAGACTTAATTCTTTGATTATTCCTAACCAATGATGCATTCAGCTCAACATTTTTGAAATAGCTATCATAGGCCAATTCATTCACATAACTCTCATGGAAACTCATAGAAATGTTCACACAGCAAATATATAAAAAGCATAATCATTATAACATAGTGCGGATGCAAATATGAAAGATATGTCATACAATCACGAGGTGGGGCCTGAAGATATGGACCAGGCCCACGAATAGAATGACATATAAGATACAATGCCATATAATATCCAACCGTCATAGAATAACAGTATCAATCTCCAAAAAGAAACATCAAAACATCAAATCAAATCACTTCGCAGCCACGTGTAGAAATAAAAAGCAGAGACCGGAGTTAAGAAAGCTCACCCACTCTAAAATTTTTGCATAGTCCTCTATGCAATACCATGATGTGAGAGGAGTGGATAATGCTGTTGCCGAGGGTGATGGGAAGCTACTTCCTCATTCGTGAGCAAGAGCCAGAAGCCTTGGAGCTCTTGCTCTTCCCACGTGCGCAATAATCTGGCTCGGCCTCCTCGTCAGAAGAGATGTCCATGCGTTCCATGTTCTCCTCATTGATGAAGGCCAGCCTATCATCCATGCATGATAGCTTCTCCCAAACTGAACCCATCATCTTGTGTTGCCTTTGCATGTGTGCTTCCATCGACTCCCATTGCGAAGATTGGTTCTGCTGGATGTAGGTAGGTGATCGATCATCTCCCACTGATGAAGTTGCTCCTCTTTAATTTCCTGCAATACAGACATCATAGAATCGTGAGAGGAGGTGCCACCAAAAGAGAAGGCACCAGGAGCTGGTGGTGTGGTGTCGACTGGATCTAGCTGTACGTCCTCAACTGGCTGGATGCGCCAGTTTCCATGGACTCTGACTGAAGTGCACTCCGGGTTTGGCAAAGGCAGGCAGAAGGGACTCACCTTGAATCTCATGCAATAAGAATCTCCCTTATGTATGATCAGCTTCATGGCAACACAAGACTCGATATCGAGCCTGTTGTTGCCGGAAGCTTCTAAGGTACTGTAGGGATGATGCCTAAGGATACTGCTAAAGGTGTGATCAAGCCGCCAATAACCATCGCCCCCCTCAAAGAACGGGCGACGCGGCTGAAATGCTTTGCGAGATAATACCCAGAATCGACTCTAAAACTGTGGAGCATGCACCAGATATAGAACAACTCCGTCTGTCGAACCATACCGTCACTCTCACCATGTCCGAAGAGAGTGTGGGCCAATACGCGGTGCACACACTTAATCACGGGGTTGCAGAGACTGGAGGCACGGGCCACGAGAGCAGAGTAAATGTGCTCGTTAGTGATGGCGCCCCAAAAGTTTTGCTCACTATACTCAGTGGGGACTCTGCGTGCGCAAGGCTCTGGAATACCGTATATACTGCAAAACTGTGAAAGAGTGAGGATGTGTTCGATATTACCCAATCGAAAAGACAGACGGCCTGGATCATCCTCAATGATAGGATCAGCCTTTACTTCTAAGGAGCTTAGGAATTCCAGCGTGGTGCCAATGTAAGTTGGTGAGGATAATCGCTGAAACTGTTCCCAACCAATTGCAACATACATCAGGCCAACATCTTCGAGCATCCCAAGCGTTCGCAACGTACCTCTATCTAGATACCACGTATTAAGCACGCGACGCTGCCGCAATACCTGATATCGTGCCTCTTGTGCAGCGTTCTGGAAGATGATCCCGAACTCATTCGGGGGAGACACATAGGGCTGTGGTCGGCTGGCGGGTGTGCGACCGTGGCGAGACGACGAGGAGCCCGGCGTAGCTGAAGAGCGCCGGTAGGAAGGAGGAGTAGGCGTCGGCTCGTACTCCTCATCGTAGGTGGCAGACGAGCCTGACAGCGCCTGTTGAGGGTGTGAGGTCCTCTTGCTGGCCATGGCTTTTGTCCTTGGAGGCATAGTGACTGGAGAGGGTTGGAAGTGGTGGCGGACTTTGGCTGAAGATGCAGAGAAAATTGGAGCAGCGCCGATCGGCAAAAACAAGGGGCGGAGAAACAGGCGGAACGAAAACCCTCGATCTGAAATCGAACGAACTAGAAATCCGTCTAGATGCAATGTAAAGCTAGATCAAACCTTCGGATATCTTCTTTGAGTGCGAAGAGGGAGAATAAACGACGGATCCGAACGGTGTCATCGAAATCGAGAGGCGGCGACGGAAGTATATAAGATCTTGCGAGGCGAAAATTTGGAACCGATTGAAGAGGAAACTGGTTCGGATGAGAGGGGAAAACCTAGATCAAACCCTTAGGGATCCCTTCGGAGGCTCAGAAGAGGAGAAGGCCGCGGCAGAAATTCACGTGCGTGCCCTAATTCGGGGCGAACTTGACTTGAAATTCCAGTGAACCCGCCCGGGTTCACTTGCCCGTGATGCTTATTGTGGTCTGGCTAAAGCAACAGAAACACGGGTGAACCCGCTGGGGTTCACCGACCGTGAAGCATTCTGGAAAGTTTTTGGTTTTCGGAATCGTGGTGAACCCCGTGGGGTTCACCTGCCTGTGAAGCTTACTGGTTGGATTCTGCGCATATAGAATACCGGTGAACCCCCTAGGGTTCACCTGCCCGTGAAGTCCTCTGGTTACAAAGCTTGGGCGGACTGTACAGTACACGTCATGGTGAACCCCATGGGATTCACCAGGCTGTGATGTTCACTGTTCACTCGAAAAAAATTCTGAAAAAAAATCTGGAAAAATTTCCTTGCGCTCCAACTTCCTCCTACATCATAAAGAGACATAGATTTAGTAGCAATCCCCTCTAGAAAACCAAAATTAACATAAAAAGTAAAGTAACAGTCTAAAACACTAACTAATATCAAGGAGAAACTATGCATAAAAACTAAAATCAAGCAAAAACTTGGGTTGCCTCCCAAGAGCTCTAGGTTTAGGTCGGTAGCTCGACCATGAGAGTGTTATTTATAAATCAGAATGAAGATGAAAGTACCAAGTGGTTCATACCTTGAAGGGTTAGAAAATGATTTCAAGCTTATTTTACCTTCATCAGTTACCTTGGTTGTTTCCTTATGCAAATTTTCAAATTGTACCTTCCTCAAGTTGACTGGTTCAGTTGAATCTAGGAGTATAGCAAAAGGTTTAGCTTTTTCATTGTCTTTCACCTTCTCTTCAGCTGAAAAATAGATATCTATAGGATCCACAAATAATTTGTCAATCATATCTTGGTTAACTACTTCCTCAACAACATCAACATTGTGACAAGTCCCTACAAAAGAAGGTATATCCTCAAGTGGTTTCTCATGTTCTATCTCCTCATTTGATTGTTTAGGTTGAAGTGCCTCAAGAGATTTAATCTCAGTGTCATGTGCAGGCATCCTAGGCTCCTCAAGTTGTTTCCCATTACAAGTTATAATTGCATCACAATATTCTCTTGGGTATGTTTCAGATTGGGATGAGAGTTTATGAGAGGCTATTGTAGAGGTGCTAGCTTGATTAGCCAATTGGGTTTCCAACATCTTATTATGGGCCTCGAGAGCATCTACTTTAGATGTTAGTTGCCTAATGACTTCACAAACACTCTCATTTTCCTTGGTTTGTGCTGTCACAATAGTCTCTAGTAGTGACTCAAGGTTAGACTTTTGAGGTGACATGAACTGCCTCGATTGAAATTCAGGGGGTTGCCTATAGTTAGGTTGGGGAATTGTGTTGGGATTGTTCACATAGGAAAAATTTTCATAGTCCCACCTATTTGGATTGTATGTATTGGAATATGGGTCTAATTGTGGTCTAGGGTTGAGGTTCCAAAAGGTATTGGCTCACTTTCCAAAAGGTTCAAGTTGTGAGATTCCAAATTGGCATTCGGCGAAGCTGTGTCCTGACCATTGACTGTGATTGAGGGCCATATCCTCTAGCAAGTTCATAGCATCATCCACAGTCTTGTTCATCAAAGCCCCGCCAGCAGCTGCATCAACAAAATGTCTCGTGTTAAAATTTAGACCATTATAAAAGGTGTGAACAATTACCCATTTTTGAAGTCCATGATGTGGGCATATTCTCTGAAGTTTTTTAAATCTATCCCATGCTTCATAGAGTGATTCTCCATCTTTCTGAGTAAAGCTTATAATCTGGTTACAAAACCATACAGTCTTGCTCTGAGGGAAGTATTTGGAAAGGAAAACTTGGGAGAGCTGGTCCCATGTAGTGATTGATCCTGGTGGTAAGGAGTGTAGCCATATCCTTGCTTGGTCCCTAAGAGAAAAAGGGAAAAGCCTTAGTGGAATTACATCAGAGGAGACACCAATTAATTTCAAAGTATCACAATACTCCAAAAATATAGATAAATGCATGTAAGGGTCTTCAAGTAAAGAGCCTCCAAACTGGTTCTGTTGAACCAACGATAGAAGTGCAGGCTTGATCTCAAAATTGCTGGCTTCCACATTGGGGCGAGCAATGCCTGATTGTAAGTGTTGTATAGATGGAGTAGCATAATCTCTCAAAGTGTTGTTGTTCATATTTCTAGCAGTCAAAGGTGCTCGGGCATTCTCCACATTCAACGATCACCTGTTCTTAAGCTCCTTTGCAAAAACTATTGATCAGACACAATGATAAAACTTAAGAATGGAAATAGCTAAAATACAAATAAAAATAAAAAGGAAGAAAAAGAAAAATGCTTAGTCTACCAATTCTCGGATGTATACTAATATCAACCATTGTTCCCCGGCAACGGCGCCAAAAACATGACATGACCGCAAGTGTACGGCTATGTCGAAGCAATATAAAAGATGTTGAATCCCACAGGGAACAAGGTTGAGTACTAGAAAGTTCGAGTCCTAATAGCTAGGCGAATCGAAACGTGGTTTTTTGAAGATGGAAATCGAAAACAAACAAATACAACTACTTCGGTAGAGAAAAGATATAAGAGAGAATTCAGGGCTACGGCTTCCACCATGATGATAATCTTAATCGCACAAGAAAGATATTAGTTATTTGGTTTATTGGTTTTGCACAAGGAGTCTAACCCTAGGGTACAAAGTGCCCTCTCTCGAGTGATACACCCCGGTGTTCGTCTTAGACCGACCTCCTACTCTCGCGGTGGATTGTTCTAAGACGAACCCAATGAGTTCTATGGCAGACTATGAAATCCTCGAGCGAAGACCAAGCACTCTCGTGTCGAGGTCTCGCAAGTTTTACTCAGAGGTTCGACCCATACGATCCTTCTCTCGATATGAATCGTAATGGCTAACACGCGATATTACTCGGCCAAGGTAAAACCACGAAATAAATACGTCAAAGTAAAATATGCTCACAATTCATACCAAATAACATAAATAGATACAAAGTTTGCAATTAAAATCATCAAAGGGTTTCCACCAAGCCCCGAAATAGGGTTTACGCTACAATCGTCATTGAAATGCTCAAAATCTCTCTTTTAATGAAATGAAAAGTATAAGAAAATGAAGCTAAGGGGAAGGAGATGGTGAACCGAAGGAATCTTGAAGAAATTGTGATGATCATGTGTCTCAATCTCCGAAAATCTCTAAAAGTTGCCTCTATCGCCGTGTTCTTCTGCCTGCACCGCTTCTTTGCATGAATGCTCTCGATGATTAGGGTAAGAAAATTGGGGCTTTTATATCCTATGCGTTCGCCTCTAAAAGAGCTTTCCATAGACACCTTACTTGCCAAATTTAGACTCCGAACGGGTGAGAAATCGAAGGAAAACCGAGTGTGGGTCGGGTCGCTCGCGAGCCTGGGTTAGAATCATGATGAACCCCACCGGGTTCACCTGGCTGTGATGTCTTCTAAGGGTTCGGCTGAAAGAAGCGCGGTGAACCCCGCCAAGTTCACCTGGCCATGTTGTGTTCTGGACAATTTTTCGGTCAAATGGAATTCTGGTGAACCCCGCTGGGGTTCACCCGGCCGTGATGTTCTCTGTGAGATACGCAGGCTGGCGACTGGGATGGTGAACCCCGTGGGGTTCACCTAGCCGTGATTGTGAGGCTAACTCCAAATAAGCCCAAATTTGACGGGCAGCTTGTTTTCCACACAAGAAATCATCCCGCAGCCTTAGAATCTTCAAAATATGTCGAAAAAAGGGCATTTTTTCCTGAAATTCAATAAAAGTGCAAAAAAGTAAAGATTTCGAAGATATGAAGGAAATAAGGCTATAATGAGTATAAAAGTGTTAAAATAAGCCTAGATTTAGCATGAAATAACTATGAAAATCACTACCAAAATGCGATGCATCAAAATTGCAGTTTGAGTTCATACTCATGGCACCAAGAACAAAGTCAATTTGTCCAAGAAGGAAGGGGAAAGCCCCTGCTGAATCATCTCAACCACAGAACCCCCATGCGATAATCTTCAAAAATGAAATGCAGGAATCCAGATAAAACAAAATTTTAGAAAGAAAAATCATCAACACTAAGTATGCTGATCGAAGAACATTGGAAGCCTTGGGGCTTTATGAGGACGTGCTTTGGATGTTTGAGAGGATCAAGGCTAAGCAGTTCTTCCAGATGACTCCGCACACTTATCTACCACTTGTCCTGGAGTTCTTGAGCAGCTTAATAATTGACCTAAGGGAATTTTCGAATGGACCTGCAGAAGGGGAAATCACTTTCAGATTAGCTAATGAGGAGAGGAAGCTTACATTGCAAGAAGTAAGAGATATCTTTGAGTTGAGCACTGGAGGATATACTTAGATGAGAGTCATGGAAGGCATTGAGTATGCCCACAAGGTTCATGGAAGGCATTTTCTGGAACCAAGTTACAGATGAGAGTCATTTCTATGCCGTTTCTGCTAGAGATAGCAAGATCAAGAACCCTTGTATTAAGTATGCCCACAAGGTTCTAGCACACACTGTGTTTGGAAGAGGAGATAGTGACGGCATGGTCCGTCAACATGAACTCTATTTTCTTTGGGGGATGCTCAATGGATGTGTTGTTGATGTGGCTTTCTTCATGATAAAACACATGGACAAGGTTGCCAGAGCGAGCAGAGGATCCGTGGTGATAGGAGGCTTGGTCACTCCTATAGCTAGATATTTTGGGATAGAGCCCTATGGAACTGAGTTGGCAAAAGGCAATGCAAGACTAGACATTGAGTCTTGCATAGCAATGAAGATGATTATTAGAGAATGTGACATTTTTTCTTTGGTCTTTGGACCAAATATCCCTCCTCTACGCTTACCTCACATTGAGAAGACCACGGTGTTGGTGTATATGCCCTAGGACCTAGTTTTGGTCCATCTTTGTACTACTTGACTCTGATATTCATATATATATCTTTCTGGTATTGTCGTTATCATTGTTTGTCTACACCTGCGATTGTGTGCTTACATGATAATGTCCCTGGAGACAGATTGGATCTGTGCTCAAATGATTGTCCCCAGTCGATGTACCTGAGTGGATATGGGACAGCTCTGGTACTTGTGAGACTAGTATATGGGCTGGTTAGGCATGAGGTGCTAACGCAGACATATGGGTATATCAGTGGTGGATATACTAGACCGACCCGCTGTGAGGCTATGACTTGGTGTCATGAGTTATCCTCACAAGTGACAGGAGATGCATTGATCCCTTGACTTGAGGTCATTGACCATTCTATATGTTAGGGACTTGCTTTGATACAACCTAACACCTCACCGTAGTTGGGAGGTAATAACAGTTGTCATTGAGCATGTCACGACCCATATGAGAAGGTCAATGGACAGACACAGGATTTGCCCTTTCCTAAGGGAAGTATGGTATCCATGGAGCTCCTCTATGGTTCTATGACTGAAAGAGTATGGCCATACTGAGGTGAGAACCTGATTTAGTTATAACCATGTGATTGGGTGAAAACAAGTAGTGACACATTTGTCCAATCGGATATCAGTTCAGCAAAGAGACTGTAATGCATCTGTACCTTGTTGCAATGATGGGGATGTCGATGTCAATATCCATTCCGATGACTTGGGTAGCAGCGATGCACTGCTATGTGCCACTCACTGCTTGTGGTGACATTTGGTCAGCGCTGCCAACGTCAGAGGGACCTATAGGGTCGCACACCTTGATACTCGAGTTCTTGTATTGATCGGGAAGCCTTATGATCGAGTTATTGGATAACTCGGGTCTATTTTGGAGATTTCATCAGCGCCAATGGGCCTGATGAGATGGAAGGATGTTATTGGAGCCAAACTCCATTTATGGCAGGTTGACCCAAAATTGACCATGGTTGGCCACATTTGGATTAGGGTTGCATTAGATTGGATCCAAGTGCTTAATCAAGCCATGTAATGAAGTTTGGGCTAGCTCATTATCCAATGAGGCCCAATGATAAGTTGTCATGAAGAGGCAATAGGCTAAAAGGGTATAATGGGGAGGAAGCCAAGCCCATTGGCGCCTAAGGGGCATAATGGGGTTTGGATGGCAAATTTGCTTCATTAAGGAAGCTTTTTGCGCCTAGCCCTCTCCCATTGATAGTGTGAATGCATTAAGGCATTGCTTGGGGCGCAAGGCTAGGCCTTGGCGCACAAGGCAAGGCTTGGTAGCTTATGGAAAGGTTGATTGAGGTTTATGGTAAAGTCTTGGAGACTTTCCTTACCTCAAACCTTCTCATCCAAGCCATACACTTGTCATGATCTCAACCCTTGCCCTAACCGCCTCTAGCTCTTTATAAGTGACCCTAGCCGCCCCCTCTTATGAGTTTACAATCCTTAGAGGTGTGACAACAAGGGGGGTGGGGGGTGGGGGGGCAAAAGCAAGGGCTTGAAGGGCGACAACACCAAGAAGTGGCGCATCTTCTTCTTATTTCCAAACCCTAGCCGCAAGCCTCTTCCTTCTCTCTTGACGCAAGGAACTTGGTTCTTGGCGGTTTCCCTCTCCCTCATCCTTCTTCATCTTTGGCGCATCTACCTTGGAGGTGGCGCATATTTTGAAGAAGGAGCGCAAGGCTTAGATCTTCTTCCCGAGGCTAGCACCGGGCGTGGAAGAAGAGGACTCGAGGCATCCGTGTGTGTGAGACTGCAGAGGGCGCACGCTTGGGCGCTTATCACGACATCGACCTCATCTTGCTCTAAGGTATTTCCTAACTCATCGTGTCGACTCTCTTGCTTGCGATCTTCACTGGGTTTTTGGGACCGGCCTGTTTCGGGGACATTCTTCCGCTGTGCAATGTATGTATGTATGCTTACAACTCTGAAAAATTGTAAAATGTCCCCGGGGTTTCCCAAGACACGGTCAGAGAAAGAGCCAACTGGAAGTTGTCTCCTAGTGTGGCTGAGACAGCTTTTACTCCACTACTAGATACAGTTCCACCGCCACCCACCTGGGGTGGAAGGGGTGATCCCTATGGGATGGAGTCACCTCCTTGTGACTCTTCGCAGCCCGCTGGTACTTCCTCACATGGGATGAGGGGTGGTTTTGCTAGCCATCACGACCCAGGTTTTCAGGCACTCACAGCACAGATGTACAACCAAGAACGCCGCCTAGATGGGATGCAAGAGACTCTGGGATACATCCACAGGGATATGGAGAGATTGTGTAATCATATGGAAGACATGGGCAACTTCCTTTATGACCGTTGTGGTTATGCAGATCACAGAAACTATGGATATGAAGGTGATCAAGTAGGGACACCATAGTATGATCCCATGGAGATTGTTGCAAGGGACTCTGAGGACACACGATCGGATGGCGATGAGTAGATGCTTTGTGAGTATTATCAACCTTTGTTTCTTTGCTATGCTATATTTTTCTATATCTTATTGTTGTTTCATATGATGAAGGGAAGGATGATGCTCCACGACCGACACTACTATTTTTGTTTGACATGTCTATCTTTCTATTTCAATGTGGTTGTACAATGATGATGATTACACTGATTTCTATTTTCCTTCGATGGGGTTGTATGATACATACTGATATTTTGATGATGTCTACTTTTCGATATGGTTGTACTATGTGATGATGATATTTTTCTTGCTAATATGATGGATGATATTTCATGATGATGATGAGTAAATTCTCAATTTATATTGTTGATGACTTGATTGATTAATGATGAATGTGTCCATACTCTCGATTAGAGAAAAACCCTTTCATGTTAGATTTATTTCTTCAATGCATATCTATCTTTAAAATTTAACATTGGTTGATGCATGAAATTTTGGGTAGATGTATTAGTTGAGAAATAAGATCTAAAGGTGAAACTACTCCTTTAAATAAAATGGGCATATGAGTATGATTTGTGAACTGATATCAATTGATCAAACCAGTAGATGTTTAGTCTATTTTGCTATTTGTTTGGAAATAAGAATTCAAGATCCATAAAAATAGTGAGAGACTCCCCTACTTGGCACTATATAAAATTGATAATGGTACCTAAGACATGGGTTGAAGTCTATGCATGAAAAATAATGAGAGATAAAAAGAATAAGACTCCTCTACTTGGCACTATGCAAAATTGATAGTGGTACCTAAGACATGGGTTGAAGTCAAAAATAAAAGTATGTGTCTATGTGGATGCATGCCATCTTTGCAACAATAATCAAATAAAAAAAATTAGGTGTGGAAAAAGATCTTGGAAACCTAATTCCTGCAAACAAAAGCATGATAGATTTGAACTGAAAACTGAGTGAAATCATGAGATTGAAAATTTTCTTTATTATACAAGTTGCAAAGTTTTATTTGCAGGGAACCCCTTTCATGAGGGGTGCGAAACCCTAAAGTGGCGCAACATGATAGGCAGCGGATTCAAGGGTCGAAGAGCATGCATTATATGATCAACTTTCGAAAACATGAATAGAGAAGATGCGATTCATACCATAGCCATTTCAAGATGGCGCCTTGGAAGCAAGAGAACAACGAAGGTCTCCTCCAAATCGTCACACACAAGATGAGCGACGGCTTGCTTCTTGTCGTCCCTTGTGCTAGCAAGGATCGTCCAAGATGTCTTTGATCGAAAGGAAAGGGATGGAGATATCGATCTCTCTTGGCCGAATCTTCCTCTATGTTTCAAGTTGTCGCCGCACACCAAAAGGTGTCAAGAGGAATAAGTTTTTAGTGACGAGAATAGAGAACCCTCTATTCGAACGTGAGCCATCTCCAAGTGGAGATCATGGTTACTAAAAATAGCAACCACTCATCGCTCCAATGTTCACGCCAAGTGAACATGTCGCCACTCCTTGAACCATGCGCTCATTTCATGAGCTGGTTCAATTTGGTTCGGTTTAAGAACCAATCAAGCCAAGCAATCAAGTCTAGATCTCAAATAAACCCTAAGGCTCCAGATCTAACCGTTGATCTCTTGATGCTTCTGATCTCACCGATCTAGCATCTATTCTCTCGATCGAAGCTTACCGATCTCAAGCCCTAATCAATCAAACATGATCAGACCAGATCTCACTTACAATCAGAGATCAAATCCCTTTAAACTGAACTTAAACAATTCAGTCCACACGATCTGACTTAAGTAAGCCATATCATCAAATTGTGCGACCCTGAGGGTTTCCTTTAAATGTCGGTAACGATAACTTACGTCATCACGATCAGTGAGGGGTATCTAGCAACACATCACTGTCTCCCGATATAAAGAAAAGAGTCTTCCAAGACTACACCCAAAAATAGCACAAGTGTGAATCAACTCACTAGGCATGCATATTTCCTTTGCCACTGGATGTTCTTATTGGACAAGCGTGTCAAGCTTGTAACTCCAATATGACGAGCATGATTAGAACAGATGAACACTGTCACCTGGGTATGGCCATACTCTTTTCTCAATCATCTCATCCAGGGGGCCCCTTTAGAACATCACACTCCTTAAACAAGGAGACGGCAATCCTTTGTCTATCATTAGTGCCCTAACCTGATTCAAGCTCACCATCCAAGATAGTCTATAATCATTATGTTTCAAATGATATTGAACTACCTCAAAACAATGACAATCATCATTTAGAAAACACAAGTGATCTCAAGTCAGAGGAAATGTGCCACTTGTTACAATCAAGGAATATTCACATTGTGACAAGCAACTGAATATCCTAGTAGGGTCTGTCCAGTACATCCAATGTACCCATGAGTCTACATCTTATTCCATGCTCGAAGCATCCTATAAGATTAGAACACATATTAGTCTCAATCATATCAAGGCTGTCTCATGTTCACCAAGATATATCGACTAAGGACTTAACTGCATGTCAGCCTAGCTGAACAGCTTTGAGACATTATTCAGAAGTACACTTATTACAGCAGACAAGGTAACAACCTGAATAATAACCATGCCTTTATAAACATAAGAGTTTATTACATGACACTGTTACAATCCCAAGGCCTCAAACATTAGGCTTAAGGGCATACCCCAACATTATTTGATTGAGTTGTGGATCTAGAGGGTTGAGTTCTAAGAATGATATGTTTATTTGAAGTTTCGTAAAACAATTGATGAAATTTTTCATTGATGGATAGTATTTTAGAAATTTATTGAGCATGGAAAGGTTATTCTTTTAATCAAATTTTGATTTTTTGCTTGAGGACAAGCAAAGTTTGAGCCTTATGTATTTTGATGACACCAAAATATATAGTATATTTTGTATCAATTTAGATACCTTTTCATGCTAAATTGAAGATCTTTTACTTGTTTTTATGCTGAATCCATCAAGTATTGCAAAGTCTACTTTTATTTTAGTTTTTCATGATTTTTAGGCAAAAAGGCATCATTTTAGGGTGTTTTCGAGCAAAATCAAATACATAGAGGAATTCTCAACATCAAGAAGAGGTCACACAAGAAATTTCACGCAAATCGAGGCTAAGGACCAAAATACGGTAGGGCCATATTTATAATACGGAACCGTATTTTTTCGGCTACTGTATTATCGAGACCACGGCCGTATTTTGGTGATTTTCCAAATAGAGAACTTTCTAGATTTTACGGCACCACCGTAAAGAATTACACTGCCATATTTTGGAGACGTTCCCGACCAGAGAGTTCAGCCGATTTTACGGCAGTGCCGTGAACTATTTCATGGGCCGTATTTTCCAGACGTTCCTGACCAGAGAGTTTAGCCAATTTTGCGGCAGTGCCATGAACTATTTCACGGGCCATATTTTCTAGACGTTCCCGGCCAGAAAGTTCAGCCGATTTTATGGTAGTGCCCTGAACCATATTACGGTGCCGTATTTCCCAGCACTTTCAGAACAGAACGGTCGATCGATTTTACGGCAGGGCAGTGAACTATTACACTACCGTATTTCTATTTTTGAACGCGACTCCCAGGTCAATTTCGATGCCCAATTTTTACGGAGACGATTGCGAGAGATCTAGAGCCTTAAATTCGATGCTATAAGAAGAAGAAAGGAGGCAACTAACGAGAGGAAGAGGACGACACAAAAAGCCCTAATTTTCATCAACTCGAGAGAGGGAAATCACAGTTCTTATTGCCACCTCGCGTTACGCCATCCCGACGAATCCAGACCATCTCAGACAGCGAAATTCATACTGAAGCTTCACCTGGAGGAGGAGACAATGTACCAAAAGTTTTAGAACGAAAGGAGGTCAATTGGAAGAGAAATCAAAGAAAGAAGAGGCGCCGACACTATTCATCGTTTCAACTTGCAAAATACGGCTGTGAAATATTTCACAGCTGTGCTGTATTTTCTAAAGTCTTCTCTTCCTTTGATTTTTGACTCTCTAAAACCATGGAATATTGTAACTTCTTCTCCATGCTAGCTTAAACTCCTTTTGGGACACGGGGGTGTTATTCTCTTGATATTTCAATGACTAGATAACTTTTCTCACATCAATATATCTTTGCTATGGTTTATGCCTTCAATCATTTTTAGCATCATGCATTAACATGTTTTAGAGTTTTATGCTATGGACTGAGAAGATGATATCATAAAACTTGGAACCCTCAAATTTATTGTAAGAGCTCCTCGCAAGAGATTGGTTGTGTTCTTACCCATAGATTTTAGAAGCTTATTTCTTGTTAATGTTATGACCTAGAATTTATTGTTGTTTTAGATATGATAACATGCTAGAGATAGATGTTAGATTGTTCGAAAACCTTGAGTAAAACCGGTGAAACTAAGGTGCGAGAGTGCTTAGTTTTGCTTGAGATCTTGGTATTGAGGTAGAATGCACAAGAGTGATTCTATATCTCTTTAGCCAAAATTCACTTATATTTAGCATTGAATTGATCTTGCGCGAGAGTGAGGATCGTTCTTTGTAAACTAACTGCACGAGAGTGAGTTAGTTTGTTTATCAAGTGAATTATATCTTAACCGCAACAAAGATAAATTGATGAATCTTTAATCATATTTAGTCATGAATATTAAGACGAATGAACCCCTAGTCCCGATTCTCTCATTCTGATTTACTTCGATTACAGTTCGATTACTATTTACACCATCTTCGATTTTCTTAGCTAGTGAAAACTCAATTAGTCAGTACTTAACAGCGAAGTCCCTGTGGTTTGATATCTTAAATATTACTTTGAGTGTCCGTACACTTGCGGACACAACATGAGGCACTAACTTGGTGACATGAGTTATCCTCACAAGTGACAGGAGATGCATTGATCCCTTGACGTGAGGTCATTGACTTTCCTATTTGGTTAGGGACATGCTTTGATACAACCTAACATCTCACTGTTGTTGGGAGGTCATAATGGTTGTCATTGAGTATGTCACGACCCATATGAGAAGGTCAATGCACAGACAGAGGTTTGCCCCTTCCTAAGGGAAGCTTGATATCCAAGGGGTCCCCCCTATGGTTCTATGAATGAAAGTGTATGGCCATACCTGGGTGAGAAACTGATTTAGTCATGACCACGAGATTGGGTGAAAATAAGTGGTGACACACTTGTCCAATCAGGTATCTTAGAAAATGTTCCAATAAAGATAGGTGAGTTCTTCATACCTGCCGATTTTATGGTATTAGATATGGAGGAAAATCATAGAAACCCTATAATTCTTGGTAGACTAATGTTAGCCACTGCTAAGGCAAACATAGATGTGAAAGAAGGAAAGATCACTCTTGATATCTGTGACAGCAAAATTGAATTCAATCTTAATGATTCACTGAATAAACTTTCTTACTCTGGTTCATGTTGCAGTATTGAAATATTTGATGATGTTGTTATTGATGTTTCTAATTTATTTGATGAAACCTCAAATTCTGAAACTAACAATCTTTCTGAGGATATTGACAAGAAATTGCAGAAGAAAAAGACAAGAAGAAGGAGAAGAAAATCTAAGTTGATGGACAAAGGAAAGAGAATTTGGAGAAAATTTTGAGATTGTTTCAAGGCTGAGCCTTAAGTGTTTGGAAGAGATGCCCAATCAAAAGAAAGATCAGAAGGGCAATTGAGAAGTTCACAATCAAATCCGAGTGCAAAAGGGTCAAGCTAATGACCTCTAAATTAGATCTTCTTGGGAGACAACCCAAGCTTTTTAACTTTAGTTTTGCTTTCTTTTATTCACTTTGTTTTAATTTTCTTTGAGAACTAATTTTTATAATTTTTTCTATAGGAATCAAGATTTGGTGTGAAATTACGGCACAACTGTAATATCCTTTACGGTACCGTAATCCCGGTTATTTTTTACCAGAGAGTTTTAACCCATTACGGTACTGCCGTGAATTTCTCTACGGTACCGTATTTTGTGACAAAATCTTCCCGGAGTTAAGTTTATTATTTACGGTGACGTATTTTTGAATTTTTGAACTTGTTTACGGTGACGTAATTTTTGAATTTTTGAAATTTTAATTTTTAATTTTTTGAATTTTGAATTTCTTTTTTTAAAAAAATTGCTCGATATTTACGGCACCACCGTAAACTTATTTATGGTGCCGTAACCGCTGCTGCTTTTCGACCCGAGAGTTTTTAACCATTACGGCACCGCCGTAATCTTCTAGATGGCTGTAATTGAATCCGACAAACGCGATAAAGGTGCCGTAACCTAATTTCTTCCGCTACCGTTCTGAACTTTTCTCGCTCGCTCGTGCGCCGATCTTGGAGCTTTGACCTTCTCCGACCTTCGGAAGACTCAGGCGACCCTTCCTGTCTGGTGATCGCCGCCGATCTGGTACTCTCTCGTCCGATTTCACTGTTTTGATGAGTTTTGACCTAATTTCCGCCCCCCTTGCTCGTGTGTTTTTGTTTCTCCGTAATTTTTGGGGCTTCTTGTTTCTATCTGCTCGTGAGAGGATAGGCTACCGTTTCCTTCTTGTTTTGAGAGATTTGAGCCGATTTCTAGAGAGATCTGAGTTGAAACGTGATGAACACGCTTAAAGTTTACTGTTCACTGTCGCCCTTCTCGATTTTTCATTGATTTCTGTGTCCAAGCACGATTTTAAGTTGACATCTTACTTGATTAATATGGTTGATGACGATCGGAAGTATTATCCTTATTTGTTTGCTATATACTTGCTATATTTATGTTGAATCTTAGTTGCAGCTTGTGATTGTAACAATGCCACCAATAACCAAGAGACTTGTTGCCAAGAGAAAAGGAAAGGCACCAGTTGAGCCTTCCTTTCCACCCAACCCACACAGAATTTTGTTCAGAATTGAAATTCAGGCTACAAGATATAATCAACTAGTTGAGAGAACAGTGATTGCCACCAAGTATGCTGATAAGAGAACCTTGGAGACATTGGGTTTTCAAGAAGATGTCATGTGGATGTTTGAGCAAATCAGAGCCCAGAGATTCTTCCAAATGACACCACAAACATATCTACCATTGGTGCTTGAATTTCTGAGTAGTTTTGATGTGCAGCTGTATGAGTATAGTGAAAGACATGCAAATGGTAATATCACCTTCCTCATGGCTAATGTAGAAAGGCAACTGTCCATGCGAGACTTGAGAACCATCTTCCAGTTTGGTACAAGAGGCCGCACATCAGCTTCAGTGGGGTATGCTGAGGATGTATTTTGGAACCAAATCACTGAAGAGACCCACTCTTTAGCACTTACTGCTAGGGCTTCAAAGATTTCCAATCCTTGCATCAAGTATGTCCAAAGAGTTTTGGCCCACACTGTCTTTGGTAGAGGTGACAGTGATGGGATGGTGAGGCAAACTGAGTGGTTCTTTTTCTGGAGCATGCTATTTGAATATCCCTTAGATGTTGCCTTTTTTTTCATGAAACACTTGGAAAAAATTTCTAGGGCAAAGAAAGGAGCTATTGTGATAGGTGGTTTCATTACACCTACAGCCCTGTACTTAAGAGTGGAGCCATATGGGATAGAGATTGCAAGAGGGAGTCCAAGTCTTTGACACGGAGTCTTGTATTGCAATGAAAATGGTGATAAGAGAAGGAGATGGTTTTTCACTGATTCTTGGACCTAGAGGACATAAGTTACCACTTCCATGCACCGAGAAGACCACAGTTAGAAACCAAGAGAACTGGAGGTTGGTTCTAGAAGATGCCGACATTGCTATGCCGCCCCCTCTTAGTACTATACCACCACCACCCACCTGGGGTGGTAGTGATGATCCTTTTGGGATGGGCATGGAGCAGCCATCTGGAGCTGCAGATTCTTCCACCCATCAGACTTCTGATAGCAGATTCTCCAGTGACTTCGATCTCGGATTTAGATATCTCTCCACTCAGTTGTTGTAACATCCCGTTATCTTAACCCCAAACAAGCAACACAAATCATGAAAGAAACAGGATGTTATCATACAAGATCAATACATATGCTAGGTAAAACCCCGTTCAGGAAACACGATCTGAAAATTTCGAAAATCCATACATATAAATCTCCACAAAACACAATTTCATAAAGGTACCTGCCACAACGCATTCCTTGCACAAGACATATGCAAGGCAACAGTTATATCAAATCCGTATCAAATCCATAAAATCCATAAAGGTACCTGCCACCAGGCAATACTTGCACTAGACATATGCAAGTTACAGGTATATCAAAACCGATTACAAAGAATACACCACAAACCGAATTTCAAAACAAAATCACAAAATCGATTTTTTTATAAACTCATACCAAACACCGAAACCATGCTGAAGCCCGCGGTGACACAAAAATCAAACTCATTACAGCCACAATCTGACATCACAAGTTCACATAGTTCACATGGTTCACATAGCTCATATCATTCATATAGTTCGGCCACAACCGGCCCCAAATAATTAAGCACAAAAGTTCTTAAACAGCAAACTAGCGATATCCATGCCAATGCTAACTCAAGAAATGCGCCCCTGCTCTATGCCTGAAAATAGTGAGGGGTGAGCTACACAGCCCAGTGAGTGGATAGTCTAAATCGACCATCCATAACATACACTCAAAAATATAGACAGATTATTTTAAAAATCTTTAACAGGAACATTATGTCAACATATAACAACATAAAGAAAACAGAAGTCATATAAACAGTCAGATGTACACACCAACATATAACAAACTCAGGTTCTAGAGTTATACTCTAAACCAACTCAGATGTACACACCAACACTTAATTAACCTAGTTGTCCAGCATATTCAGTAGTGACCATTATGGTCTAACCCGGCTTTGGCCTAAGCACTGGGAGACTGCAAAATTTCATGCAACATATAAACATGGACAGTGAGTAGAATCAAGAGGTGGCCCCCGCCAGGTCACGACGTGGCACTTTGCTCTAAAACACCCCATAACACATCGATGGATTGTGTGTAGATTCAAGAGGTGGCCCCCGCCGGGTCACGACGTGGCACTTTGCTCTACGACACCCCATATCACAAAAAGAGTGATGACATCAAGAGGTGGCCCCTGTCCGACCAAGACATGGCACTTTGCGTCAAAACCCGTTCTCCCAAAAGGTTCCTACTGGACAACAGACACATCTTATATCTTATTTCACCACGGTGGACTTCTAAGTGTCAACTAGACTCTAGGATAGTCATCACAATAATCATATCGGGCAGGCTGAACATCAACCCCCATCACAATAATCATAACAGGTAGGCTGAACATCAACCCCCTCACATATCACAATACAGGGCTGAAATCTCAAACCCTTAACATATTACACATACTATCCCCTTGAGTACACAGTCACACTTAGCCTTAGTCCTAACCATCACATAACACATAATAACCGAAAATCACATAACCACATACTCTTCAAAAATCACATAATTACATAATACTCAAAAATCACATGATCACATAATATTCAAAAATTCATATAGCCACAAAATATTCAAAATCACATAATGTAGTGTAGTCCTTAGGTTTCATGCTGATAGTTCAGTGTAGCCTTGCTAAGTTATCACCCAATTTCTCAAACAAAGTTACATAGCCATAAATATATAACCATAAAACATGCTACACTCATAAAGAAACATAAAATTAAAACAAGCATCCATAAAATCAACATAAAATGTAAAACATGTATTCTTATAAACTACATTACAAATTACCACATGTAAACATGTTAACTACAAATATCAAGAATTCGGTTTTCATAAACAATTATTAAAATTTCGGTTTTCATGCATATGATCAATATTTCGGTTTTTAGGTTTTCATGGTAAATACCCTAAATTTGGTTTTCATGAAGAACAAGGAATATCTTAAATTCGGTTTTCAAGATAAATATACCTTTACAACTTTCGGTTTATAACAAGATGAAGTCTTGAGTTTTCGGTTTTAGCATGGTAAAAATTCCAACAAGCAAATGTATCATCTAACACATCATCTAACACTAACAAATAGATAGAAATCGAATAGACACTCCACTCACCTCTTAACCGTGAACACTAAAGTGAAAAACTCTCCAAAAATTTCGTCTAAGGCTTGAAGTTCCACCAAGAATCGCCGCCAATGGAAGGAAACACCTCCAACACCAAAGACTCCGGCCAAGAGAGAAGGAAGATGAAGAAGAAGATCGCCCAAGGCTTCAAGAATCGCCAACTCTTCAAGCCGTCGCCCAAAGTTTTCCTCCAAGCCAAACAAAACGCCAAAATCTCTACCCTAGCCGAAAATTACCACTTAAACTTTGGGTTTTTAAATTTTAAACCCATTAACCAATTAATTCAAATAGGGTTTAACCCATTTAACTAATGATTTCGAATTTTTAAACCCAATATCATTTTATTTCATTGCAACCCAATAATCCAAAGTTTAAGTGAAAATCCAATAAGGTTTAAACTAACATCCAATAAGCTAGTTAACTAATTAAATTTAACATCCATTAAGCTAATTAACGCCCAACAAAATTAACAACCAATAATCTCTAATTTAATTAACTATAAATTAATAACCAAAAAAATCTCTAGTTAATTAACTATAAATTAACAACCAAAAATCTCTAGTTAATTAACTATAAATTAACAACCAATACATAGCAAAATATCACAGTCAATAATTTTTATTTAAATCATGAACAAAATATCACAGCCAATGAGTTTATTTAAATCAAAAATAATGCTTACCAGGACTTAAGATCCTTGGATCTTACAGTTGTACCGACAGGAGTAGAGGATGGAGAGAGTGATGAACACTATGAGTGACATGAGAGGTTCCATGAGCCAGATGACTGATTCTATGCATCACATGCATAAAGACATTGAAAATCTCAGTACCTACATGGAGGAGATGGGAAACTTCTTGTTTGAACGTTTTGATTTTCAGGATCCCAGGAGGAGTGGTGAGTATGGAAGATCCCAGAGAGCACCACCTACTGATCTTATGGATGCCGCAGTGCAAAGCACTGAAGAGATAGGATCTAATGATGGTGATAATTGGTAGAGTCTTGTGAGTATTTTTTTTCCCTTTATCTCTTGTCTTTCATTTTCTGCATCTTATTGATATTTCATGTGTTGAAGGGAAGGATGCTTCTTCTCTATATCTGTGTCCGCCGTCACTACTACTCTGCTTTTATGCTTATCTTTTTGATCTTCGATGGGGTTGTATAATGATATTGATGATTCATCTTCGATATGGTTGTATAATACTCGATGATATTTTGATGATGATATTCTTTTCATTATGGTTGTATTCACTTGATAATATTTTGATGACAATGAGTAAATTTTGATATGAATGGCCTTGATCTAACTTTTGAGATTATTGTCTATGACTTGATTGATATTTGATGTTGACAAGTGAATTCAAAATTGAGATTAGAATTAGACCCATCATGTCAAATTTATTTCTCTTATACATGTCTACTTTTGAAAATTTTCAATTGGTTGATAAGTGAGAATTTAGGGAGATGTGTTGTTTGAAAATTTTAATTTGATAGTGAAGCCATTTATTTGAATAAAATTAGCATATGAGTATGAAATTTAGGATTGATGTCAATAGATGAATTTGATTAAGGTTTTGTTTATTTTTAGTATTTGTTGGGAAGAAGGAGTCCAAAATCCACAAAAATAGTGAGAGACTTCCCTACTTGGCACTGTGTAAAATTGACGGTGGTACCAAATGATATAGGTTAAAGTCTAAAAAAGAATGATGAGAGGAATCTATTCACATTAACTCCACTGTCTTTAGTAAAATTCTTTATACTGAAAAGAAATGAATTCTATTACATTGACTATGTGGTCGGTGTAATCGAATTAGAGAATGTGAATAGTGCAAAAAGAATAAAAAGTATGTATCTATGTAGGTACATGCCTTCCAAAAAAAAAAGAGGGAAGAAGAAAAAAAAATTGGAGTGGAAAAAGATTTTTGATACCCTATTCCTATAAACAAAAGTACAATGAATCTAAACTGAAATATAAATGAAGTCTTGAGATAGAAATTCTTTCTTTTATGCAAGTTGCAAGGTTTTATTTGATTAAATGATGGATCTTAAGAATTGGATGTAGAAGATGATATATCTGTTTAAAATTTTATGATACAATTCATGAGAATTTTTCATTAGTGATTGTATGTTAGAAATTTATTTTCCATGAGAAAGTCTATGCCTGTCACCAATGTTTGAATTTACTTGGTTTTTGCTTGAGGACAAGCAAAGTTTGAGCCTTATGTGTTTGATGACACCGAAATTTATCATAATTTCTATGCCATTTTGTTGATGATTTTATGTCATATTCATAGACTTTGCTTATTTTTATGCCCTTTTTATCAATATTTGCAGAATCTACACTCTTTTTTGTTTTTAATGATTTTCAGGCAAAAAGGCATGTTTTCTAGTCGATTTCAAGCAATCCAAGTGCATAATTGAATTCACAACATCAAAAAGAAATCACATGTCAAATTTCAAAATATTTGGAGCTTCAAGAGCAAATTACGGCACCCCCAATATAGTATTTACGGTACCGTAATTTGGAGCATTTTTTATCAGAGAATCGATGGAGTTTACGGTACTACCGTAAGGAACTCTACGGTACCGTAATTCGGGTCGATTTTCAACCCGAAAGATTGTTGACATTACGACACTGCCGTAAATAACATTACGATACCGTAATTCCAGAAGATTTCGATCTGAGATATCACTGTCCAAATTACGGCACTGAGGTAAAAACCATTACGGCCGTAATTACAACGTTGCTCGCGACTTTCCCGGTCAACTCTGAAGCCCGATTTTTGTGCGGTTGATTGCGGATGATACAAGCCTTTATATTAGAAGTCGAGAGGAAGAGAAGAGGAGCCATCGACGAGTCGAAGCCAAGCCCACCAAAAGCCCTAATTTTCGCCCACCACAGAGAAAGAAATCGCCACACACGTCGCCGCCCTAGGTTTCACCGCTGGGATGCGTGCAGTGCATCTCCGGCCGTGAAATTTGAGTGGAAGCTACGCATAGAGGAGGAGAAGGAGCACCTAAAGTTTCAACGTGATCAGAGATCAGACGGAGGAGAAATCACCAGAAAACCTAGTGCCACCGCTGTTCACCCAGATTACGGCCGTAAACTTCTTTACAGTCGTACCGTAATTTTCACTTCTCCTCTATTTCAATTTTCTTCATCATGAATTATTGTAATCTTCCCTCTATGATAGCTTAAACCTATTTTGGGACATGGGGGAGTAATTCACTAGATTTTTAATGACTAGATGACTATTTTTCTAATATTTCATCTTGTTTAATCTTAGCATGATGATTTTACTCATGTGATGTTTTGTTCTGAGTCTCTCCTTAGATCTATATTATTATTTATGTTTTAGAATTTTCGCTATTGACTGAAAAGTAATTGCTTGAGAATTTGGAACCCTAGAATTGCATGATAGGAACCCCTTTTAGGTTAGTTCTTATTTGTTTGATTCTAGTAAACTAATTGCCATGATAATAATATAAATGTAGGATTGAGTCCAAGTTTTTCAAACGTTGAGATCATGTGCGAAAGCAAAGATCGGAGCGTTGGAGAACCATCAGTAAAACTAGTGTTGAGATTCGGATGCACAAAAGTGATCCTTGAAATTCCACTAGAGATTATCGATTTAGAACTCAGATGCACGAAAGTGATCCTTGAGTTCTTAGTTTGATGATTTACTTATCATTAGCGTTGGGACTACTCTTGCGCGAGAGCGAAGATTTATCCCTGCATGATTGTCTGCACGAGAGTCAGATAATCTTTTTATCAAGTAAATTACATCTTTGTCATGTTGAAATTAAACTGATGAAATCTTTATTCATGTCTAGTCATAAGAATTAAAGTGAATGAAACCCTTGTCCCAGCCTCTCTCTCTGATAAATCTGTTTTAGTGCTTTAGTCCTCGTTTGCTAGTTTACACTCTTTCGATTACTTAGATAGTGAAAAATCAATTATTCGGTATTCAACAACATAGGTCTCTGTGGGATCGATACTTTCTTTATTACTTCGAGTATCCGTGCACTTGCGGAAACTACAAGTTAGGAACAACAAGTTTCTCTACAGCCCTGTGCGCCAATACTTCGGTTTTGGCCGCGACACCTAAAGCAACTCTACCTAATTGTATTTAAAAGTGTGTCCTTACGGATCACATCACTACTCATTGAAATTAAGGTGGATGAAACCCTAGTCCCAATGTTTCTCTCTGATTATCTCTTTAGCATATTCTCTGCATAGTTACTTCTATTAAATTTGGTTTGCTTAGCTAGTGTGAAAATAATTATTTGGTACTTAACACATAGGTATCTGTGGGGTTCGATATCTTTCTTTATTACTTCGAGTATCCGTGCACTTGCGGAATACAACAGTACGGCACTGTCGTAATGCTTTTCACGGTATCGTAATTCCAGATGATCTCTGTACCGAGAATTTTTGCTAAAATTATGGCACTGCGGTAATGATTTTCACGGCCATAATTACGACCCAGACATGTGATTTTTACGGATTGTTTGAAGCTTGATTCTTCTACGGCTGATTGCGAACGATCCAGGCCATCAATTGGAGATCCGTAAAAAGTAAAATACTACTCAGATCAAGAGGAGGGCAGGGAGATGAAAAGCCCTAATTTTGATCCACGATTCAAAGAGAAAATGAGTTCTTCACCATCGCCCTAAGTTTCACCGCTGGGAAGCATACAGTGCATCTCCAGCCATGAAATTTGAGGAGAAGGCGCATAGAGGAGGAGAAAATTCCCCAGAAGTTTTAGAACAAAAGGAGATCGATTGGAAGAGAAATCAATAGAAGACTCGTCGCCGACACTGTTCATCGCCAAAATTACGGCTGTGATTTCCATTACAGCCGTGCTGTAAAGTTGTTTTCCCCTTTCTCTTCGATTTCTGATCCTCTGGTACTATGGATTATTGTAATTCTTCAACTATGCTAGCTTAAACTCTTTTTGGGACATGGGGGAGTAATTCCCCTCAGTTTCTTAATGACTAGATTATTTTTACTTTCGTCATGATGATTTTACTATGTTAATTCTACTTATGTGATGATTGCCTTTAATTCTCCATAGATTCATATTGTTAGCATGTTTTAGAGTTTTTGCAATATGGACTGAAAAGTGATTTGCTAAGAACTTAGAACCCTAAAATTGAATGTTAGGAACTCATCGTAAGAAATTAGGTTTGTTCTTATTTCTCGATTTTTGAATTTTAATGCAATGTTAATAATCTGAATCTAGGTTTGAGTTCTTGTAATATGACGATAGTGTGAAAAATCAAGTATTAGATTGTTGGATAATCTTAAGTAGGATTTTTTAAAAATTATATTATGAAAGTATGTAATTTTCAGTTAAGATGATTGATTTAGAATTCGGATGCATGAAAGAGATCATTGAGTTCTTCATCAATGATTTACTTAACTTCAGCATTGAATAGATCCTGCATGAAAGTGAGGATCGGTTCTTTGTAAATTGTCTATGCGAAAGCGAGATGATTTCTTTATGAAGTAAATTATATCTTTATCATGATAACATTTGATTGATGAACATCTATTCATATTTAGTCATGGAAAGTAAGGTGGATGAAACCCTAGTCCCAATTTCTCTCTCTGATATTTTTGTGTAGCTTTTGATAGTTTGCTTGATATTTTCGACTGCCAAGCTAGTGAGAAATTGATTATTCGGTACTTGACAAATGAGGTCTCTGTGGTTCGATATGTTAATTATTACTTTGAGTATCTGTGCACTTGCGGACACAACAATGTACCTAAGTGGATATGGGACAGCTCTTGTACCTGTGAGACTGGTATATGGGCTGGTTACGCGTAAGGTGCTAACGCATACATATGGGTATATCAATGGTAGATATACTGGACCAACCCGCTGTGAAGCACTAACTTGGTGATATGAGTTATCCTCACAAGTGACAGGAGATGCATTGATCCCTTGACATGAGGTCATTGACTTTTCTATATGGTTAGGGACATACTTTGATACAACCTAACATCTCACCGTTGTTGGGAGGTCATAACGGTTGTCATTGAGTATATCACGACCCATATGAGAAGGTCAATGCACAGACAGAGGTTTACCCCTTCCTAAGGAAAGCTTGATATCCAAGGGGCCCCCCTATGGTTCTATGACTGAAAGTGTATGACCATACCCAGGTGAGAACCAGATTTAGTCATGACCATGAGATTGGGTGAAAACAAGTGGTGACACACTTTTCCGATCAGATATCAGTTTGGCAAAGAGACTATAATGCATCGGTACCTTGTTGCGATGATGGGGATGTCAATGTCGATATCCATTCCGATGACTTGGGTAGCAGCGATGCACTGCTAGGTGCTGCTCACTGTTCGTGATGACCTTAGTTCATCATTGCCAATGTCAGAGGAATGTACAGAGTTGCACACCTTGATACTCGAGTTCTCGTATTGATCGGGAAGCCTTCTGATCGAGTTATTTGATAGCTCGGATCTATTTGGGAGATTTCATCAGTGCCAATGAGCCTAATGAGATGGAAGAGACTTATTGAAGCCAAACTTTATTTTTGGTAGGTTGACCCAAAATTGACCATGGTTGGTCACATTTGAGTTGGGGTTGCATTGGATTGGATCTAATGGCTTAATCAACCTATGTAATGAAGTTTGGGCTAGCTCATTACCCAATGAGGCCTAAGAATAAGTCACTATGAAGAGATAATGAGGTAAAAGGGTATAATGGGGAAGATTTATTGTGCTAGGTGCATATCTATGGTAGAGGTTCCAATGAGCCTTGTTTGGTATCTTCCATATGATCAAAATCAGATTGGATTTGATTTAATCATTTTATCCATTAAAAGAAAGTTTGATTAGCCAATTTGGTAAGTCTTGTGCGCATAACGAGAGAGAAGATCTTTGCGTGACTATGCTGCCCCTAATTCATAGGGAGTTCACTCTAGTGTCACCAGACTAGCCATTGATGCGAACAATTTCGAGATTAAACCAGCTTTCCTATCTATGCTTTAACAACATCAGTTTGGAGGATCTCCACTTGAGGATCCTAATATTAATCTTTCTCTTTTTCATGAATTATGTGATACACTTAAAATTAATGGAGTTTCTGATGATGCGTTAAAATTACGATTATTTCCTTTTTCTCTCAGGGACCGAGCACATGATTGGCTACACTCTCAACCTTCTGGAACGTTCACAACTTGGGAGCAGCTGTCTAATGCTTTTCTAATGAAATACTTCCCTCCCAATAAGACGATTCATCTAAGAAGCCAGATCACGGGATTTGCTTAGAAGGAAGGAGAATCTCTTAGCGAAGCATGGGAGCGCTACAAGGAATTGCAAAGGAAGTGTCCTCACCATGGCTTGGAGAGATGGGTTTTAAATGAAACATTTTATTATGCTTTACTTTATAATACACGCCTCACAGTTGATACTGCTGCAGGAGGAGCTTTCATGAGCAAGATTCTGGAGGAAGCCTATCAACTGATTGAAGAGATGGCTTTGAATAACGATCAGAATTCCAGAGAAAGAGGAGTGATATATCGACCTCCTCAGGATAAGAATGATGGTAGTGATTTTCGCACCCTTGCTGAGAAAGTTGAATCTTTGTGCAATTGCTTTGATACATTTAAAATGCAAACTCATGCTATTTCTTCTTCTATTACTTGTGAAATTTGTGGGAATACTGGGCATAATGCTGAAGAGTGCAAAATAATTGTTGATAGGGGTGAGGAACAAGTTAATGCAGTAGGAGGTTACAATCAAAGTAGATCTAATGACCCCTACTCTAATACCTACAACCTTGGATGGAAGAACCACCCTAATTTATCCTGGAAAAGCAATAATCATGCTAGTGAGCAGCATGAATATAGGGGGTTTCAACAAAGAACGCAAAATCAGAGTCAACCCTAGAAACCCAGCATAGAAGAAATGTTTAATCAATTTATGGGGTTCCAGAAAACACAGAATGATGTGGTGGATGAGAAAATGAAACAGATCACAGATGATATGAAGGAGAGTCTGAGACAGATCAATTCTAGGCTAGATGGCATTGTTGCCCACAATAAAATACTAGAGTCACAAATTGCACAGCAGGCTAGCACTTCTTACAGACCCCTGGAAAAAATTGCCTGCTAAACCTGAAGTAAACCCTAGGGAGCACTTGTTGCACAAAATCCGCAAGCGCACGGCTTACCGATGTAGTACTTAAGATATCGTTCCCACAGGGATGGATTGTCAAGTACCAAATCTTCCAATCTTTGATAGCTATAAGTGCAATAAAATAAAGGTCCTACAGATATGAGGGAAATCAAAAAATCGGGGTTCACCACGTTAATCAACCTACAAGCGAAATGAACAGTACTACTTAGAAAATCTTTCAGAAACCAAGGACGTGTCCCCTTGAGCCGTACCCCTCTCGGGTGCACAACTCAGCAACTTAGTTAGTCTCCTATTCTCGCGGTGGACAACTACACGATCTACTTAGTTAGTCTCCTACTCTCGTGGTGGACTAAGCATAAATAGATCATGTTGAAATAGGACAAGAAGATTCCCCAAGTGGTCTCTACAACTCTCGTTGATATCAAGTCTTCAAGTAGTAAAGCACACAGGAATGATCTAGGAGGATCTATTGATTGCAATTCACCTCTCAGTTATTACCATAATTAACTAAAGTGAAAACCGATTTGGCCAAAATCGATAAACACGAATGAAACAAACCAAGATCAAATAGCCTCGAAAGATACATCCAAAAACAATTCTTAACATTAAGACTTGTAAATCAAAAAGATGGGCTACGCCCAAATCCTGATTGAGGTTTTTACGCTAGTACATACATGGTTACGACAAGTACAAACCTTTTGATTAGCACGTAAAGAAGACTAAACGAAGTAAAGATGATAAAAGAATTAAACAAACTCCTTTCTCTCCTCCTTTGAAGTCGCCTTCTTCTTCTTGAAATGACTCGTGTTCTTCGTCGCCATCGAACTCTGAGCTCTCGAGCGTAGTCCTCCTCTCTTCCCCTGGAGCCCCGACAGGGCACTCCCTGGGCCTCTGGGCGCCTTCCGAGCGCTCCCGGGCTCCTCTTTGTCTCTTCTCTTCCTTAGGTCCTTTTATAGCTATCAGGTGCCTCTTCGTATTCCGAATTAAATTTGGAATTAAATTCTGGAATTAAACTCTGGATTAAATCCCCATTATGGCTCTTGATGGTGTGTCTCTTCGTATTCTGCATTAAATCCTCATCCATTAATTTCATGACTTTTCAAATTCTCAACTTAATTCTCATCTATTAATGGATGTCTCTTCGAATTCCACATTAATTCTCATCCATTAATGAATGTCTCTTCACGGCTAATAAATGATCCAAATAAATTCTGCCTTTATGATTGTAATGGGAATGCATTAATTGCAGCCTATTTAATTCTTGTAACCGTCAGATAATTGATGCTCATTTAATCTTTGACGGCTGGTAATAAATTCTGGCGGCTGCAGATAAGCTCTTACTCTAATTGATGCTCATTTAATCTTTGATGGCTGGTAATAAATTCTGGCGGCTGCAGATAAGCTCTTACTCCCGTCTGAAGCCAAACTTCTTATCATGAATCCTGATTCACTCGGATATGTGACCGTACATCCGTATAGCTTAAAAATGAGTGAATTGTCTTGTATTCAACAAATATGACAAGTAGTGAAGCTTCTGAAGAAATTTAGTGAATTAAGCTGGAAAGAGATGTAAATTCATGAAAATATGTCTCGATTCACTAGGAAACATTAGTCAAAAAGGCTACTTAAATATGAGACATCAAAATCTCCCAGACTTAAATCATTGCTTGTCCTCAAGCATGAGTGGTAGTCAGAAAAAGATGAAATCACTTCAAGCTTGTAAAATTTTGTATCCAAGGGAAATATCATTATGAACAAATCTCAGCAAGTCAGGGCATTCAAAATAATCATCTATTGTCAAGAATAAGGGTGTGAAGATCTAATAACCAAAGTCAGATACGGCTTACCTCTTCGAAATGCAGTAATCTCTTGTGTGGTTTATGCACTCTGTTTACTCTTGATTCAACTACCAATGCACTCTTCATTTTTGTGTTATTTTCGTCCGCTTTTGTTTTTTTTATTTGACTTCAACTCATGTCTTCGGTACCACTGCCAATTTTTCGCAGTGCCAAGTAGAGGAGTCTCATTTTTTTTGCAGACTTCAACTCATATCTTCGGTACCACTGCCAATTTTACGCAGTGCCAAGTAGAGGAGTCTTTTTTTTTCAGAGGAGATAACAACCATCAGATAAGTGCATTGATCAGAACCAACAAGTGAATCAAATAGATAGAGGTACATATTTCCACAGAGAGATCAAAACATTACTTTGAAAGTAAGAACCTTAATAAAAAATCTGATATATTACTCCACAGTCTTTTTCCATCAAATGGGAATCAAATGAATTACCTAACTTTGAACTAAGATCTAGAGCATAATAATAATATCCCATGGATTCAATAAGAAGTTATCATGATTTCCAAAAATCAGAAATAATATCATCAAAAATAACATCACCACTTATCTTCATCACAACATATGAAATGTATCATCAAAGCACAAAGCATAAGTATTGTGGTACTGCATATCATGTTTTGAAAATGAACCCAACCCAAAATCTCCCAGACTTAAATTATGCATAGTCCCTATGCATAGCATGTAAAGAACACAAAATTTGGAGAAATGAGATGCAATACTCACAAGATTAGTTAGAGTCATCATTGGTGAGCATCTCAACGTCTTGCTCAAGAGGGTTGTCCTTATCGTCATCATGTGAATTCAACAGGACATTGAGAGAAGTTGGAGAAGATGACACTTCCGCTTTTGGACTTGGATGCGCATGGTAAAACCAAAGATCGGATGCAGCCTCAGAATAGCGTCAGATGAAGGAGGCAGAACAGTAGAAGATGTTGGCCGGCGGAAGAGAGTAGCAGGTATGTGCATGGTAAATTTCGAAGTTCCAATATTTCGTTTGGGGGCCGTAGCAGTTGATAGGAGAAATGAAAGAGGCAACCAGCAAGATGAAACTAGAACCTAGTAAGTTGATGCAGAGAAGATCATATTCTAGTCGCGGTGGATGAAATCGAAGCAGGAGTCGCCAATAGCCGCTAGAAATAGAGAAGAGCATGCCAGGAGAAGTAGATTTAGCGAATGAAGCAGAGTCGATGATTCAGCGAAAGATGATAGCAGCAGTCTTGACAGGTCTGTGTGGTTAGCGCTTGTGAAGGTGGCAACAGTTATCGTCAATTTTGGTAAAATAATCTCTGTGACAGAGTAGGTAGAGGTTCAACAGTTCCTGTCTATCTCCAGCAGCAAGGAAGTTTCCTGAAGAAAAAGTCATAGTAGCAGAGGCTGGGATGGAAGCAGTAGCGGGTTCTTGCATGGTGGACTTCCGGTCTCTAACCTTGTGCTTGGGTGCCATGGCAAATGCAACAAATAGTAGTCTAAAGAGAATAGCAAGATGGAAGCTTTTAAAACCTGAAATGTAGCCAAGCTGAAAGCCTCGGCCGTTAGATCGGAGAGGTGGAAGATTTGTCAGCAGAACTTGTCAAGGAACAGGACAACCGAAATGTCAAGATCTTTGGTGGATGATGAAGATCAGATGTTAGTTGAAATTAAAAATTAGAACTGCGTCTGGATTCTTGTTGATCCGAGGATGGAGGTAGTCGTTGGAGCTTCTTCCTCTTGTTAGAGTATCAGTGGCTGGAACTTAATGGTTCAGCGCATGTGAACTTGGAGCATGCATCAGAAATCCCAGGAACAGAGTAGTCATCAGAAAGTCTCTTGAGCAACATAAAAGAAACTACTCGTGTCGCTGCTGATGGATCACGAGCTGCAGAGAAGAAATTTTCCACGGCTTGAGTGCTGGACAGTAGAGATGATGCTAATTTGATGGTCGCAGTATATAAAATGGTGCATCATGAACAGCTGCGGAAGCGACATCGTCACCGTAATAACTCAAGTAAGCTTCCAGTCGCCAGTTTTTAGAAGAGTAAATGGTAAAGGTAGTGCGGATTTCCATTCGAGATTTGGAAGGACAGAACCTTGGGTTGAAATCTGGAAGTATGGCTGCGGCAACTGGCGGACGATTGAGAAGATTAATGGTAGAGCTGCGCCTGTTGATACTGATGGAAGTAATAACAGGAGAAGTCGGCGACAAAGCTGTCGATTGAAGACGAGGGCAGTGGATGAATGTGATCAAGGCGTTGGCTGGAGAAATAGGATCGAATGCGAGCGGCTGCCTTCCGTTTCGGCTCGGATCCAAGCAGCAACCGCAAACTGGCGAATCAATTCAGATGGAAGAGGAGCGGACGCGCGATCAGCCAGAAGAGAGGCGGCATGGCTATCAAGTGGAGACAAGGGTAGCGGAAGAATGTTGGCGTCAAGCGTTGCGGCTGGAGCAGTAAAGGCAGATTTCGGTGATTGAAGGACAATGACGCCTCAAAGTCGGATGCTTGATTTTCGTTGCGTATTGAACATGGCAGCCGCTATTGATTCCGATTGATGAGGTCAGCTGTGGTTGAAGAACAGCAACGAATTCAGCTTGGATTTATGGAAGTCGGGGACAATTGCAAGTGTTGGACGGCAATAGCAGAAGATCAAGTAGTGGCAGCGTGGGTCGACTTCACAAGAGAAGAAGCTGGCGCAGGAAAATAATGTCATCGATTCAGTTCATTAGGAAAATAGTGAAGGCAGCGATCCCAAGAATCAGAGGTAAAAGATATCTGCAACTTAATTGCTTTACGGTAGATGGCGCTGAGGCGATGCAGCAAAGGCTATAGCGGTGCACTGGAGAAGAAAGGGGTGTGCCCGTGAACTTGGTTGTCATGGCTCCGAGAATATTATGGCTGCCCAAGTTTTTTTTTTTGTTGATTACAATTAGATTCGTAATCTTTATCTGGAAAATAAATAAATAAATAAATAACACACGTCAGATATAACAAACTAAAATAAAAATAAAATAAAGCACTTGGGTTGCCTCCCAAGAAGCGCTTGTTAAGGGTCATTAGCTTGACCGCAGTATCATTCATAGTTTAAAATATACAAATCAGCACCAAGGAATGCATACCTTAAATTGTGAGACAGTGACATTAGGTATATGTTTCTTTAAATAGTTACCTGGGGTGCTTCCACATGTAGGTATTCATACTTGCACCATTTGCAAATTGATTCATTCTATAAAGTGAAGGACTTCCACAAAAGTCAGAGTATTTTCATTGTCTTTCTCGTCCTTCTCAGCTTGACTAGAATGTCGTTTCAAATTTCCACCGGTTTTCACACACAATAATCAGCAAGTTGTATTAAGATGATCATCTCTTCTTAGAAGCTTCTATGACTTTTAAAAAAAAAATTGGCTATGAATATTTCAAGAAGTCTATGCAGAAACAGAGTTATGCTAACTCAAGTAAAACAAAGTTACTAAGAAAAGACAAGAAAACATGATAAAGCCTAGTCTATCAATTCATAGAATATTTTGATATTAACAAAATACCATCCCAGCAACGGCGCCAAAAACTTGTTGCACAAAATCCGCAAGCGCACGGCTTACCGATGTAGTACGTAAGATATCGTTCCCACAGGGATGGATTGTCAAGTACCAAATCTTCCAATCATTGATAGCTAAGCGATTGAAAATCTCAGTTGATGATACAAACTAAGCGAAAAGTGCAATAAAATAAAGGTCCTACAGATATGAGAGAAATCGAAAAATCGGGATTCACCATGTTAATCAACCTATAAGCGAAATGAAAAGTACTGCTTAGAAAATCTTTCGAAAACCAAGGACGTGTCCCCTTGAGTCGTACCCCTCTCGGGTGCACAACTTAGCAACTTAGTTAGTCTCCTACTCTCGCAGTGGACAACTACATGATCTACTTAGTTAGTCTCCTACTCTCGCGGTGGACTAGCATAAATAGATCGTGTTGAAATAGGACAAGAAGATTCCCCAAGTGGTCTGTACAACTCTCGTTGATATCAAGTCTTCAAGTAGTAGAGCACACAGGAATGATCTAGGAGGATCCATTGATTACAATTCACCTCTCAATTGTTACCACAATCAACTAAAGTGAAAACCGATTTGGCCAAAATCGATAAACACGAATGAAACAACCCAAGATCAAATAGCCTCGAAAGATACATCCAAAAGCGATTCTTAACATTAAGACTTGTAAATCAAAAAGACGGGCTACGCCCAAATCCCGATTGAGGTTTTTACGCTAGTACATACATGGTTATGACAAGTACAAGCCTTTCGATCAGCACGTAAAGAAGACTAAACGAAGTAAAGATGAGAAAAGAATTAAACAAACTCCTTTCTCCCCTCCTTTGAAGTCATCTTCTTCTTCTTGAAATGACTCGTGTTCTTTGTCATCACCGAACTCTGAGCTCTCGAGCGTAGTCCTCCTCTCTTCCCCTGGAGCCCCGACTGGGCACTCCTTGGGCCTCTGGGCGCCTTCCGGGCGCTCCCGGGCTCCTCTTTGTCTCTTCTCTTCCTTAGGTCCTTTTATAGCTATCAGGTGCCTCTTCGTATTCCGAATTAAATTTGGAATTAAATCCTGGAATTAAACTCTGGATTAAATCCCCATTATGGCTCTTGATGGCGTGTCTCTTCGTATTCTGCATTAAATCCTCATCCATTAATTTCATGCCTCTTCAAATTATCAACTTAATTCTCATCTATTAATGGATGTCTCTTCGAATTCCACATTAATTCTCATCCATTAATGAATATCTCTTCACGGCTAATAAATGATCCAAATAAATTCTGCCTTTATGATTGTAACGGGAATGCATTAATTGCAGCCTATTTAATTCTTGTAACCATCAGATAATTGATGCTCATTTAATCTTTGACGGTTGGTAATAAATTCTAGCGGCTGCGGACAAGCTCTTACTCCCGTCTGAAGCCAAACTTCTTGTCATGAATCTTGATTCACTCGGATATGTGACCGTACATCTGTATAGCTCTAAAAATGAGTGAATTGTCCTGTATTCAACAAATATGACAAGTAGTGAAGCTTCTGAAGAAATTTAGTGAATTAAGCTAGAAAGAGAAGTAAAATCATGAAAATATGTCTCGATTCACTAAGAAACATTAGTCAAAAAGACTACTTAAATATGAGACATCAGCACTGTAATGCCTTTATAACTAGAAGTAGGAAACAACTAGGAGAACCTGAAGGGAAAGAAGAACTTGATGAGCAAGAGTCTTATGATGAACATGATGATCAGTTAGAATTAGAAAAGTACTCTGAGCAGGAACAAACCCTACCTAGTTTAACACCTCAAAAGGGTGATAAACCAAAAGGGAATGTGCCATGTAAAGAAGATGATTTTAAGTCTAACTTACCTCCACCCTATAGACCACCCATACCCTTTCCTCAAAGGTTAGTGCAAAATAAATTAGACAAACAATTTGGCAAATTTCTTGATGTCCTGAAAAAGCTCTACATTAACATTCCATTCACTGAAGCTATTTCTCAAATGACTTCTTATGCTAAATTCTTGAATGAAATATTGTCTAGTAAAAGGAAGTTTGATGATTATGGCACTTGCACTATAACTTTGACTGAAGATTGTAGTGCTATCATACAGAACAAATTGCCTCCTAAACTGAAGGATCCGGGTAGCTTTTCCATCCCTTGTTCAATTGGTACTATGGCTTTTGACCGAGCCTTATGTGACCTAGGTGCTAGCGTGAGCCTAATGCCTCTTTCTATCTATAGGAAACTAAACATTGGAGAGTTGAAGCCTACATCCATATCCTTATAGCTTGTGGATTCATCAGTAAAGTATCCTGTAGGTATCTTAGAAAATGTTCCAATAAAGATAGGTGAGTTTTTCATACCTGCCGATTTTGTGGTATTAGATATGGAGGAAAACATAGATGTGAAAGAAGGAAAGATCACTCTTGATATCTGTGACAACAAAATTGAATTCAATCTTAATGATTCACTGAATAAACTTTCTTACTCTGGTTCATGTTGCAGTATTGAAATATTTGATGATGTTGTTATTGATGTTTTTAATTTATTTGATGAAACCTCAAATTCTGAAACTAACAATCTTTCCGAGGATATTGACAAGAAATTGTAGAAGAAAAAGACAAGAAGAAGGAGAAGAAAATCTAAGTTGATGGACAAAGGAAAGAGAATGTGGAGAAAATTTGGAGATTATTTCAAGGCTGAGCCTTATGTGTTTGGAAGAGATGCCCAATCAAAAGAAGGATCAGAAGGGCAATTGAGAAGTTCACGATCAAATCCAAGTGCAAAAGGGTCAAGCTAATGACCTCTAAATTAGCGCTTCTTGGGAGGCAACCTAAGCTTTCTAACTTTAGTTTTGCTTTCTTTTATTCACTTTTTTTTAATCTTCTTTGATAACTAATTTTTACAATTTTTTCTATAGGAATCAAGATTTGGCGCGAAATTACGGCACTACTCTAATATCCTTTATGGTACCGTAATCCCGGTTATTTTTTACCAGAGAGTTTTAACCCATTACAGTACCGCCGTGAATTTCTTTACGGTACCATATTTTGTGACAAAATCTTTCCGGAGTTAAGTCGTTTTATGGCAGTACCGTAAACTTGTTTACGGTACCGTAATATTTGAATTTTTGAAATTTTAATTATTAATTTTTGAAATTTTGAATTTTTCAAAAAAAAAATTGTTCGATATTTACGGCACCACCATAAACTTATTTACGGTGCCGTAACCGCTACTGCTTTTCGACCCGAGAGTTTTTAATCATTACGACACCGCCGTAATTGAATCCGACAAACGCGATAAAGGCGCCGTAACCTAATTTCTTCCGCCACCGTTTTGAGCTTTTCTCGCTCGCTCGTGTGCTGATCTTGGAGCTCCGTCTTTTGGAAGACTCAGGCGACCCTTCCTGTCAGGTGATCACCGCCGATCTAGTACTCTCTCGTCTGATTTCACTGTTTTGGCGAGTTTTGACCTAATTTCTGCCCCCTTTGCATGTGTGTTTTTGTTTCTCCGTCATTTTTGGGGCTTCTTGTTTCTATCTGCTCGTGAGAGGATAGGCTAGCGTTTCCTTCTTGTTTTGAGAGATTTGAGCTGATTTCTAGAGATATCTGAGTTGAAACGTGATGAACACGCTTAAAGTTTCCTGTTCACTGTTGCCCTTTTTGACTTTTCATTGATTTCTGAGTCCAAGCACGATTTTAAGTTGACATCTTACTTGATTAATATGGTTGACGACGATCGGAAGTGTTATCCTTATTTGTTTGCTATAAACTTGCTATATCTATGTTGAATCTTAGTTGCAGCTTGTGATTGTAACAATGCCACCAAGAACCAAGGGACTTGTTGCCAAGAGAAAAGGAAAGGCACCAGCTGAGCCTTCCTTTCTACCCAACCCACAAGGAATTTTGTTCGGAAATGAAATTCAGGCTACAAGATATAATCAACTAGTTGAGAGAAGAGTGATTGCCACCAAGTATGCTGATAAGAGAACCTTGGAGACATTGGGTTTACATGAAGATGTCATGTGGATGTTTGAGCAAATCAGAGCCCAGAGATTCTTCCAAATGACACCACAAACATATCTACCATTGGTGCTTGAATTTCTAAGTAGTTTTGATGTGAAGCTGCATGAGTATAGTGAAAGGCATGCAGATGGGAATATAACCTTCCGCATGGCTAATGTAGAAAGGCAGTTGTCCATGCGAGACTTGAGAACCATCTTCCAGTTTGGTACAAGTGGCGGGACATCAGTTTCAGTGGGGTATGCTGAGGATGTATTTTGGAACCAAATCACTGAAGAGACCCATTCTTCAGCACTTACTGCTAGGGCTTCAAAGATTTCCAATCCTTGCATCAAGTATGTCCACAGAGTTCTGGCCCACACTGTCTTTGGCAGAGGTGACAGTGATGGGAAGGTGAGGCAAACTGAGTTGTTCTTTTTATGGAGCATGCTATTTGAATATCCCTTAGATGTTGCCTTTTTCTTCATGAAACACTTGGAAAAAGTTTCTAGGGCAAAGAAAGGAGCTATTGTGATAGGTGGTTTCATTACACCTATAGCCTTGTACTTAAGAGTTGAGCCATATGGGATAGAGATTGCAAGAGGGAGTCCAAGACTTGACATGGAGTCTTGTATTGCAATGAAAATGGTGATAAGAGAAGGAGATGGTTTTTCACTGATTCTTGGACCTAGAGGACATAAGTTACCACTTCCATGCACCGAGAAGACCACAATTAGAAACCAAGAGAACTGGAGGTTGGTTCTAGAAGATGCCGACATTGCTATGCCGCCCCCTCTTAGTACTATACCACCACCACCCACCTGGGGTGGTAGTGTGAAAGTACCCCTTAACCTGTAAGGGGGGTCCCCTTCTAGGGGGAGCGAAAACCCTAAAGTGGCGCAAATTATAACATGCAGCGGACGGAAGGGCTTCAAAGAATCATTGCGCATGCATTATGTGATCAACCTTAAAACATAATAGAAGAAGATGCAATTCATACCATAGCCATTAGAGGATGGCGCCTTGGAAGGAAAGATCAATCGAGAACTTCTCCTAAGTTTCGCACACAAGATGAGGAAGCCGCCTACTCTCTTGGTGCAACTTGTGCTAGCAAGGCTCCAAGAAGTGCTTGTCGTATGAAGGGATGAAGATCTCCTTGCTTGGCGAAAACCTCTCCCCAATGTCGACCACCACTTCTCCACAAGCGAATGTCTCAAGGACAACCCCGAGCGGCGACAATAGGGCGAGAGGGAAGCGTGAAGAGAGTCCACACGGAACGTGGTCACGTAAGTGACATGTTTTCTAATAATAGAAAACCATACTTCCACTTGCGATCATGGGTTTACCCAATCGCAAATCTCTCTTAAAGTGAACCATACGCTCAACCAATGAGCTGGTTCATTTTGGTTTGGTTCAAGACCAAATAACCCAAGCAATTAGTCCAGATCACATTAAACCCTAAGGTGCTTGATCTGACCGTTGATCTTTTGATGCTCCTGATCTCAATGATCTAGCATCCAATCTCCCGATCGAAGCTTACCGATCCCTAGCCCTAATCAATCAAACATGATCAGACCAGATCTCACTCACAATCAGAGCTTAAATCCCTTTAAACTGAACCCGAACAATTCAGTCCACACGATCTGACTTAAGTAAGCCATATCATCAAATTGTGCGACCCTGAGGGTTTCCTTTAAATGTCGGTAACGATAACTCTCATTATCACGATCAGTGAGGGGTATCTAGCAACACATCACTGTCTCCCGATATAAAGGAAAGAGTCTTCCAAGACTACACCCAAAAACAGCACAAGTGTGAATCGACTTCACAAAGCATACATATTTCCTTTGCCACTGGATGTTCTTATTGGACAAGCCTGTCAAGCTCGTAACTCCAATATGATGAGCATGATTAGATCAGATGAACACTGTCACCTGGGTATGGCCATACACTCTCTCAATCATCTCATCCAGGGGGCCCCTTTAGAACATCACACTCCTTAAACAAGGAGACGGCAATCCTGTGTCTATCACTAGTGCCCTAACCTGACTCAAGCTCACCATCCAAGATAGTCTATAATCATTATGTTTCAAATGATATTGAACTAACTCAAAATAATGACAATCATCATTTAGGAAACACAAGTGATCTCAAGTCAGAGGAAATGTGCCACTTGTCTTATACAAGGAATATTCACGTTGTGACAAACAACTGAACATCCTAGTAGGGTCTGTCCAGTACATCCCATGCACCCATGAGTCTACATCTTATTCCATGCTCGAAGCATCCTATAAGATTAGAACACATATTAGTCTTAACCATATCGAGGCTGTCTCATGTTCACCAAGATACATCGACTAAGGACTTAATAGCTAGTCAGCCCAGCTGAACAGCTTTGAGACATTATTCAGAAGAACATATATTGCAGCAGACAATGTAGCTAACTGAATAACAACCATGCCTTTATAAACATAACAGTTTATTACATGATACAGATACATTCCCATAGGCCTCAAACATTAGCCTTAAGGGCATACACCAACAATCTCCCACTTGCACTTAATCTAATGGTTGAGAAATCTCAAACCCATATTATTACAGTGCTTCTCATGCTTCTGCTGCGCCAGAGGCTTGGTAAGCGGGTCAGCCAGATTGTCATCTGTATGAACCTTGCATACTTTGATCTCGCCACGATCTATGATCTCCCTGATCAAATGAAACCGTCTCTGTATGTGCTTGGACTTCTGGTGCGACCGTGGTTCCTTTGCTTGTGCGATTGCTCCAGTGTTATCACAGAAGATAACCAAAGGATCTGCACTCGAAGGAACGACACCAAGTTCTCTCACGAACTTACGAATCCACACTGCCTCCTTGGATGCTTCCGAGGCTGCAACATACTCGGCTTCTGTTGTGGAATCAGCAACAGTTGACTGTTTGAAACTTTTCCACACCACTGCACCTCCATTCAAGCTAAAGACATAGCCTGATTGCGATCGGAAATCATCCTGGTCACTCTGGAACGAAGCATCAGTATATCCCTCTATACTGAGTTCTTCCTGACCACCATATATCAAGAACATATCTTTGGTCCTCCGCAGATATTTTAAAATGTTCTTGACTGCAATCCAGTGCGCCATACCTGGATTACTCTGGTAACGACTGGTCACGCTTAACCCGTAAGCGACGTCTGGGCGAGTACACAACATCGCATACATTATAGAACCAATAGCCGAAGCATAAGGCGTATTGTTCATTTCATCTTTCTCAGTCTGTGTTTGTGGACACTGACTCTTCGAAAGATTCAGACCATGTCTGACTGGAAGATATCCTCGTTTAGAATTCTCTAAATGAAATCTCTCCAGGACCTTATCGATGTAAGTACTCTGGCACAGCCCGAGAAGCCTCTTAGATCTATCCCTGTAGATCTTCACACCTAACACATAGGCTGCTTCTCCTAGATCTTTCATCTGGAAACATTTCCTCAGCCATGCCTTAACAGCATGCATTTCAGGAATATCATTTCCAATGATCAAGATGTCATCGACGTAGAGGACTAGAAAAGTAATCACGCTCCCACTAAACCTCTTATATACACACGGGTCATCCTCGTTCTTGATGAAACCAAATTCCGTAACTGATTCATCAAAACGAATATTCCAGCTTCTGGATGCTTGTTTAAGTCCATAAATAGACTTCTTTAACTTGCATATCTTATGACGATCTGCTGGATTAGTGAAACCTTCTGGTTGTGTCATATACACATCCTCATCCAGATTTCCATTAAGGAAAGCTGTTTTCACATCCATCTGCCAAATCTCATAATCATAATATGCAGCTATCGCGAAAAGAATCCGAATAGACTTAAACATGGCTACAGGTGAGAAAGTTTCATCATAATCTATCCCGTAGATTTGTTTGAAACCTTTCGCAACTAGCCTGCCTTTATAGGTAACCACGTTACCATCCATGTCAATCTTCTTCTTGAAGATCCATTTACAGCCTATAGGGATAACTCCCGGAGGCGGATCAACCAAATCCCAGACCTGGTTATCTGACATGGAGTCCATCTCGGCGCGCATAGCTTCAAGCCATCTCGCTGACTCCGGTCCACTGACCGCATCCGCATAAGTGAGGGGTTCATCATTACCAATGATATAGACTCCGTCATAGCGCTCAGGCTGTCGACGAATCCTTCCCGATCTTCGCGGTTCCCGTGATATCTGAGCCTCAGGTTGTTCAATAACCTGTTCTACCGGCTCAGGCTCATCCAACTCTGCTTGAGCACTTTGTCCTTCCTCTGGAATCTCATCCAGCTTTATTTCTCTCCCACTGGCCTCTTGCAGAAGAAACTCCTTCTCAAGAAATATGGCCGTCCGAGCAACAAAAACCTTGTTCTCTTTGGGATCGTAGAAATAATAACCCTTAGTTTCCTTAGGGTAACCGACAAAGATACATTTGTCAGATCTGCTCTCTAGTTTCCCAGAGGCGAGCTTCTTGACATAAGCCTCGCAGCCCCAGATCCTGATAAATGTCAAGCTTGGCTGTTTCCCATACCATAACTCATATGGCGTCTTTGAAACTGCCTTGGATGGCACTCGGTTTAGTACTTTTGCAGCTGTTTCCAGCCCAAAACCCCAAAAGGAGTAGGGAAGAGTAGCCTGACTCATCATAGAACGAACCATATCAAGTAACGTTCTATTTCTCCTCTCGGACACACCATTCCATTGCGGTGTTCCTGGCGGAGTGAGCTGTGAGATAATCCCACACTCTTTTAGATAGTCAGTAAATGCATGACTTAGGTATTCACCACCTCGATCTGAGCGAAGTGCCTTGATATTGCGGCCTAGCTGATTTTGAACTTCATTCTTGAACTCTTTGAACTTGTCAAAAGATTCACTCTTATGTCTCATCAGATAGACATACCCATATCTACTGAAATCATCAGTAAAGGTAATGAAGTACTGATAGCCACCTCTGGCATGTTTACTAAAAGGCCCACACACATCACTGTGTATAAGGTCAAGTAAACCTGAAGCCCTTTGACCTTTGTGAGGAAAAGGTGACTTCGTCATTTTACCCATTAAACAAGCTTTGCATGTATCAAGCTCCTTGTAGGAGAATGATCCCAGCAGTCCATGATCATGCAACCGCTTAATGCGTTTCTCGTTTATATGGCCTAAACGACTATGCCATAGCAAGGTGCTGTCATCAGCATACTTGGCTTTCTTAATATCAACATTATGTATAGAACTTTCCATGTCTAACATGAATAACCCATTGCTTATTGAACCAGTTGCATAAACAATATTATCAAAAGATAAAATACACTTTGAAATATTGCATTCAAAGGAAAATCCCTTCCTGACAAGAGCAGGAATGGAGATAATATTTTTAGTTATACTGGGAACAAAGTAACAACTGTTTAGTTCCAATACAAGTCCAGATGGTAAAGAAATAAAGTAGTCTCCTACAGCAACAGCAGCAACCCGTGCCCCGTTTCCAACTCGTAGGTCCACCTCATGCTGTCCCACCTGCCTTCTTCTCTTGAGTTCCTGCACATTTGAACAAATGTGAACTCCACATGCAGTGTCCAACACCCATGATACAGAAGAAGAAAACATGACCTCAGTCACGAATATACCTGAGCCAGAAGCAAAGCTTCCCCTCTTATCTCCTTGGAGCGCTTTACAGTCCTTTTTCCAGTGACCCAGCTGGCCACAGTGGAAACACCTGTATTCCTTAGACCGCTTCACCTTCTGCTTCAGAGCCTTGCTGTAGCTTTTGACCGGGGCCTTGCCCTTCTTCCCCTTCTTCTTGTTCCTGGAAGGAACCATTAAGACAGAGGTCGAAGGCTTACCCTTCAGAGTCTCCTCAGTGGTCAAGAGCATATTCAGCAGCTCTGCCGGAGTACAATCGATTTTGTTCATATTAAAATTAATAATGAACGCGTCGAATGATGGCGGGAGAGACTGCAGAATAATGTCTACAGCAAGCTCCTGGTTAATGGTATGCCCCAGTTTCTCTAGAGCCTCCTTGTGCCCAATCATCTTGAGCACGTGAGCTCCTACTGGGCTCCCTTCAGCCAGTTTGCTCTGAAAGAAGAGCTTTGTCAAATTGTAGCGTTCTGTCCTCGCCTGTGCAGCATACAGCATTTTGAGGTTTGTAATCATGTCTCTAGCAGACATATCCTCATGCTGACGCTGCAGCGGTGGCGTCATAGACGCTAGCATCAGGCAAGCGACATCAATGCTATCATTGACGTGCTTTTCATAGGCTTCCCGAACCGCCCTTGCGGCGTTCGGAGCGGGCTGCGGCGGTATCGCCGTCTCGAGGACATACAGTTTCCTCTCTGCCTTAAGAACAATCTTAAGGTGTCCAAACCAGTCAGAGAAGTTTGGCCCAGCAAACTTCTCCCTTTCCAGTAGGGATCGCACATTGAAGTTCATGGTGTTCGTTGCTGCAGGTATCTACAACAATGCAAGAACAGCAAGGTCAGTATCAATGTATAAGAATCAATCAGGACTTAAGAAAGATTCTTTTTCTCACTATTTTATCAGGCGTGAAAAATCCAGCAAAACAGCCCGAAAGAGTAGAACTCTTTTAGTGAGATGGGATCCAGATTTCATACTTGGTCTCCGCGTCCCGCTCAGGCGAGATAAGATGCACAGAGAGTACAAGCATTAGTTTCTGGTAGGCAGTCCCTGCCGATCGCCAACCCGTGCGATTCCCCTTCATCTGGGCAGTCCAGCAGACTGTGCCAACTGAGTTGGTACAACACAATCTCTGACCCCACAGATGGCTGCCTCCATGTGCTACCATATGCGCCACATATGTAGCCTACACGGTCAAGCTGACCCGACCTACTCCCTGGACCACCATGTGCTATGCTGAGCAACGAGAGGGGATAAATCCCCAATCTGTAACACACAGGTGTAATCCCGCACCGTCTGAAGATAGATGGACGTGCCCACTGAGTGGGTACAACACGGCTCCAACGATAATCAGAACAGTGAGGTTTCGCGTCAGAAGGCTTACGAGCTTGATATTTAAGCGTTGGATTTTAACGGTCTTTTATCTTCTTGCCTATCATGCAATTCCTATGGTGATAGCAGAAGATAAATTTACTCATGCAATTCTAATATAAAGCTATAAAAGAAAGCATGTGTCTTATGTGGTAAAAGCCCATAGCCCTAGTGAGACCTTAACCTAACTTAAGTCTGCACTTGCTTTTCATGGGTCTTTAACTGCTCATCTGGCCCAACCCAGGGCCCAAGCGCCAATTAGCAGCTCTGGTGCGCCCACCAGGAAATGCGCCAGGTCCTAGGGTCGAACCCTAGACCTCCCACCTGGTCCAGCCACTGCTGCAAGCGCCTCTGCCAAGTGTGCTCTGTGCTCTTGTCTAATTAAATTACAAATTTAACTATCTAGACAAGAGTGACACGCAGGTCACTTTCACATTATAAATTAATTAAATTGTGATTCACAGATCACATAAATAAAATTAATTTACAACAATTAATCCAGGCACGCAGGCCCCAGCACAGCACACATTAAAAACAGGCAGCCCACATAAGACTAAATAAACAAGCAGATTCAACAACCATCATGTGATCCAGTCAGGAAAAATAAATTTTGAAAAAACCCCATGGGATCAATTTTAATTTTCCTTATTTGCCTTACAACCTTACAACGGTCCATTACTAGGGATCCACTCATCCACCCTAGTCAGATCCTCTGCCCTTACATGCACCGAGTCGTAACTGACTCGAGTCGACCAAAAGGTCAACTATGCATGCGACAGGGCTGAACGACCACACTGAGATCTGGCAAGCGGGCGTGACCCCGGGCCTAACTCAGGTGCGTTCATTGGTCGTCTCAATCAGACATCGCTACACACCTGTCTGCAGTCGACCTATAGCCACCATAGGCTTGCGCCAAGGTGCTATCTGGTCGACCCATTCAGGCTGTCAGATGAACTGATCAGACTGGTCGGATCTAACCTAGGGGTTGACTTCAACCCTAGTAACCCGTCTAAGGGTTTACTGTAGGCGGCTTAGATCTAAGGTGAAAACGCGCAAGTAATATTTTTGAAGAAAAACATACATTAAGCGCCAACATTTCAACACATATGCGCAATTAAAACATAACTTTGGTTTCGGCATGAAACAAGTTAATATGAAAAATTACGCATGATAGATCTAAGCATGCATCTTCATTCAAGGATCACCGAAACAAAGCAATCAAATAAGCATGCGATTAACCTGGCTCTGATACCAATTGAAAGTACCCCTTAACCTGTAAGGGGGGTCCCCTTCTAGGGGGAGCGAAAACCCTAAAGTGGCGCAAATTATAACATGCAGCGGACGGAAGGGCTTCAAAGAATCATTGCGCATGCATTATGTGATCAACCTTAAAACATAATAGAAGAAGATGCAATTCATACCATAGCCATTAGAGGATGGCGCCTTGGAAGGAAAGATCAATCGAGAACTTCTCCTAAGTTTCGCACACAAGATGAGGAAGCCGCCTACTCTCTTGGTGCAACTTGTGCTAGCAAGGCTCCAAGAAGTGCTTGTCGTATGAAGGGATGAAGATCTCCTTGCTTGGCGAAAACCTCTCCCCAATGTCGACCACCACTTCTCCACAAGCGAATGTCTCAAGGACAACCCCGAGCGGCGACAATAGGGCGAGAGGGAAGCGTGAAGAGAGTCCACACGGAACGTGGTCACGTAAGTGACATGTTTTCTAATAATAGAAAACCATACTTCCACTTGCGATCATGGGTTTACCCAATCGCAAATCTCTCTTAAAGTGAACCATACGCTCAACCAATGAGCTGGTTCATTTTGGTTTGGTTCAAGACCAAATAACCCAAGCAATTAGTCCAGATCACATTAAACCCTAAGGTGCTTGATCTGACCGTTGATCTTTTGATGCTCCTGATCTCAATGATCTAGCATCCAATCTCCCGATCGAAGCTTACCGATCCCTAGCCCTAATCAATCAAACATGATCAGACCAGATCTCACTCACAATCAGAGCTTAAATCCCTTTAAACTGAACCCGAACAATTCAGTCCACACGATCTGACTTAAGTAAGCCATATCATCAAATTGTGCGACCCTGAGGGTTTCCTTTAAATGTCGGTAACGATAACTCTCATTATCACGATCAGTGAGGGGTATCTAGCAACACATCACTGTCTCCCGATATAAAGGAAAGAGTCTTCCAAGACTACACCCAAAAACAGCACAAGTGTGAATCGACTTCACAAAGCATACATATTTCCTTTGCCACTGGATGTTCTTATTGGACAAGCCTGTCAAGCTCGTAACTCCAATATGATGAGCATGATTAGATCAGATGAACACTGTCACCTGGGTATGGCCATACACTCTCTCAATCATCTCATCCAGGGGGCCCCTTTAGAACATCACACTCCTTAAACAAGGAGACGGCAATCCTGTGTCTATCACTAGTGCCCTAACCTGACTCAAGCTCACCATCCAAGATAGTCTATAATCATTATGTTTCAAATGATATTGAACTAACTCAAAATAATGACAATCATCATTTAGGAAACACAAGTGATCTCAAGTCAGAGGAAATGTGCCACTTGTCTTATACAAGGAATATTCACGTTGTGACAAACAACTGAACATCCTAGTAGGGTCTGTCCAGTACATCCCATGCACCCATGAGTCTACATCTTATTCCATGCTCGAAGCATCCTATAAGATTAGAACACATATTAGTCTTAACCATATCGAGGCTGTCTCATGTTCACCAAGATACATCGACTAAGGACTTAATAGCTAGTCAGCCCAGCTGAACAGCTTTGAGACATTATTCAGAAGAACATATATTGCAGCAGACAATGTAGCTAACTGAATAACAACCATGCCTTTATAAACATAACAGTTTATTACATGATACAGATACATTCCCATAGGCCTCAAACATTAGCCTTAAGGGCATACACCAACATAGTGATGATCCTTTTTGGATGGGCATGGAGCAGCCATCTAGAGCTGCAGATTCTTCCACCCATCAGACTTCTGATAGTAGATTCTCTAGTGCCTTCGATCCCGGATTTAGATATCTCTCCACTCAGCTGTACCAACAGGAGCAAAGGATGGAGAGAGTGATGAACACAATGAGTGACATGAGAGGTTCCATGAGCCAGATGACTGATTCTATGCATTACATGCATAAAGACATTGAAAATCTGAGTACCTACATGGAGGAGATGGGAAACTTCTTGTATGAACGTTTCGATTTTCAGGATCCCAGAAGGAGTGGAGAGTATGGAGGATCCCAAAGAGCACCACCTACTGATCCTATGGATGCCGCAACGCAAAGCACTGAAGAGATAGGATCTGATGATGGTGATAGTTGGTAGAGTCTTGTGAGTATTTTTTTTCCCTTTTATCTTTTGTTTTTTATTTTCTGCATCTTATTGATATTTCATGTGTTGAAGGGAATGATGCTTCTTCTGTATATCTATGACCGCTGTCACTACTACTCTGCTTTTATGCTTGTCTTTTTGATCTTCGGTGGGGTTGTATAATGATATTGATGATTCATCTTCGATATGGTTGTATAATACTCGATGATATTTTGATGATGATATTCTTTTCATTATGGTTGTATTCACTTAATAATATTTTGATGACAATGAGTAAATTTTGATATGAATGGCCTTGATCTAACTTTTGAGATTATTGTATATGACCTGATTGATATTTGATGTTGACAAGTGAATTCAAAATTGAGATTAGAATTAAACCCATCATGTCAAATTTATTTCTCTTATACATGTCTGCATTTGAAAATTTTCAATTGGTTGATAAGTGAGATTTTAGGGAGATATGTTGTTTGAAAAATTTAATTTGAAAGTGAAGCCATTTGTTTGAATAAAATTAGCATATGAGTATGAAATTTAGGATTGATGTCAATAGATGAATTTGATTAAGGTTTTGTTTATTTTATTATTTGTTGGGAAGAAGGAGTCCAAAATCCACAAAAATAGTGAGAGACTCCCCTACTTGGCACTGTGTAAAATTGACGGTGGTACCAAAGGACACAGGTTAAAGTCTAAAAAGGAATGATGAGAGGAATCTATTCACATTAACTCCGCTGTCTTTAGTAAAATTCTTTCTACTAAAAAGACATGAGTTCTATTACATTGACAATGTGGTCGGTGTACTCTAACTTCGTCACCAGAAAAAAGGTGGTAATCGAATTAGAGAATGTGAATAGTGAAAAAAGAATAAAAAGTATGTATCGATGTAGGTACATGCCTTCCAAAAAAAAAAGAGGGAAGATGAAAAAAAAATTGGAGTGGAAAAAGATTTTGGATACCCTATTCCTGTAGACAAAAGTATAATGAATCTAAACTGAAAATTAAATGAAGTCTTGAGATAGAAATTCTTTATTTTATGCAAGTTGCAAGGTTTTATTAGATTAAATGGTGGATCTTAAGAATTGGATGTAGAAGATGATATATCTGTTTAAAATTTTATGATGCAATTCATGAGAATTTTTCATTACTGATTGAGGACAAGCAATTTTTGAATTTTCTTGGTTTTTGCTTGAGGACAAGCAAAGTTTGAGCCTTATGTGTTTGATGACACCGAAATTTATCGTAATTTCTATGCCATTTTGTTGATGTTTTTGTGTCATATTCATAGATTTTGCTTATTTTTATGCCCTTTTTATCAATATTTGCAGAATCTACACTCTTTTCTGTTTTTAATGATTTTCAGCCAAAAAGGCATGTTTTTCAGTCGATTTCAAGCAATCCAAGTGCATAATAGAATTCACAACATCAAAAAGAAATCACACGTCAAATTTCAAAAGATTTGGAGCTTTAGAGCAAATTACGGCACCCCCAACATAGTATTTACGGTACCGTAAGTTGGAGCATTTTTTATCAGAGAATCGATGGAGTTTATGGTACTACCGTAAGGAACTCTACGGTACCGTAATTCGGGTCTATTTTCAACCTGAAAGATTGTTGACATTACGGCACTACCGTAAATAACGTTATGGTACCTTAATTCCAGAAGATTTCGAGCCGATAACTCACTATCCTGATTAGAGCACTACTGTAAAAACCATTACGGCCGTAATTACAATGCTGCTCGCGACTTTCCCGGTCAAGTCTGAAGCCCGATTTTTGTGCGGTTGATTGCAGATGATACATGCCTTTATATTCGAAGTCGAGAGGAAGAGAAGAGGAGCCATCGACGAGTCGAAGCCAAGCACACCAAAAGCCCTAATTTTCGTCCACCATAGAGAGATAAATCACCACACACGCCGCCGCCCTAGGATTCATCGCCGGGAAGTGTACAGCACATCTCTGGCCGTGAAATTTGAGTGGAAGCTACGCATAGAGGAGGAGAAGGAGAACCTAAAGTTTCAACGTGATCGGAGATCAGACGGAGGAGAAATCTCCAGAAAATCGAGCGCCACTGCTGTTCACCCAGATTACGGCCGTAAACTTCTTTACGGCCGTACCGTAATTTTTACTTCTCCTCTATTTCAATTTTCTTCATCATGAATTATTGTAATCTTCCCTCTATGATAGCTTAAACCTATTTTGGGACATGGGGGGAGTAATTCACTTGATTTTTAATGACTAGATGACTATTTTTCTATTATTTCATCTTATTTAATATTAGCATGATGATTTTACTCATGTGATGTTTTGTTCTGAGACTCTCCTTAGATCTATATTATTATTTATGTTTTAGAATTTTCGCTATTGACTGAAAAGTAATTGCTTGAGAATTTGGAACCCTAGAATTGCATGATAGGAACCCCTTCTAGGTTAGTTTTTATTTGTTTGATTCTAGTAAACTAAATGCCATGATAATAAGATAAATCTAGGATTGAGTCCAAGTTTTTCAAATGTTGAGATCATGTGCGAAAGCAAAGATCGAAGCGTTGGAGAACCATGAGTAAAACTAGTGTTGAGATTCGGAAACACGAAAGTGATCCTTGAAATTCCACTAGAGATTATCGATTTAGAACTCGGATGCACGAAAGTGATCCTTGAGTTCTTAGTTTCATGATTTACTTATCATTAGCGTTGGGACGACTCTTGCGCGAGAGCGAAGATTTATCCCTGCATGATTGTCTGCACGAGAGTCAGATAATCTTTTTATTAAGTAAATTACATCTTTGTCATGTTGAAATTAAACTGATGAAATAGTTATTCATATCTAGTCATAAGAATTAAAGTGAATGAAACCCTAGTCCCAGCCTCTCTCTCTGATAAATCCATTTTAGTGCTTTAGTCCTCGTTTGCTAGTTTACACTCTTTCGATTGCTTAAATAGTGAAAAATCAATTATTCATTATTCAACAACATAGGTCTCTATGGGATCGATACTTTCTTTATTACTTCGAGTATCCGTGCACTTGCGGACACTACAAGTTAGGAACGACAAGCTTCTGGAGCCGTGTCAGGGAGTGATAACAGCCCTGTGCGCCAATACTTCGGTTTTGGCCGCGACACCTGAAGCAAGTCTACCTACTTGTATTTAAAAGTGTGTCCTTACGGATCACATCACTACTGATTGAAATTAAGGTGGATGAAACCCTAGTCCCAATGTTTCTCTCTAATTATCTCTTTAGCATATTCTCTGCATAGTTACTTCTATTAAATTTGGTTCGCTTAGCTAGTGAGATAATAATTATTTAGTACTTAACACATAGGTCTCTGTGGGGTTCGATATCTTTCTTTATTACTTTGAGTAAACGTGCACTTGCGGAATACAACAATACAGCACTGCCATAATGCTTTTCACGGTACCGTAATTCCAGATGATTTTTGTACCGAGAATTTCTACAAAAATTACGGCACTGCGGTAATGATTTTCACGGCCATAATTACGACCCAGACACGTGATTTTTACGGATTGTTTGAAGCTTGATTCTTGTACGGATGATTGCGAATGATCCAGGCCATCAATTAGAGATCCATAAAAAGGAAAATACTAGTCAGATCAAGAGGAGGGCAAGGATATGAAAAGCCCTTGATCCACGATTCAGAGAGAAATCAAGTTCTTCACCATCGCCCTAAGTTTCACTGCCGGGAAGTGTACAGTGCATCTCCGGATGTGAAATTTGAGGAGAATGCGCATAGAGGAGGAGAAGATTCCCCAGAAGTTTTAGAACAAAAGGAGATCGATTGGAAAAGAAATCAACAAAAGACTCATCGCCGACACTATTCATCGCCGAAATTACAGCTGTGATTTCCATTACAGCCGTGCTGTAAAGTTTTTTCCCCTTTCTCTTCGATTTCTGATCCTCTGATACTATGGATTATTGTAATTCTTCAACTATGCTAGCTTAAACTCTTTTTGGGACATGGGGGAGTGATTCCCCTCAGTTTCTTAATGACTAGATTATTTTTACATTCGTCTTGATGATTTTACTATGATAATTCTGCTTATGTGATGATTGTCTTTAATTCTCCATAGATTCATATTGTTAGCATGTTTTAGAGTTTTTGCAATATGGACTGAAAAGTTATTTGCTAAGAACTTAGAACCCTAAAATTGAATGTTAGGAACTCATCGTAAGAAATTAGGTTTGTTCTTATTTCTCGAATTTAGAAGTTTAATGCCATGTTAATAATCTGAATCTAGGATTGAGTTATTGTAATAAACATGACGATATTGTTGGTGTATATGCCCTAGGACCTAGTTATTGGTCCATTATTGTACTACTTAACATTGATATTTTATATATATCATTCTGGCATTATCAATATCTATGTTTATCTACATCTACGAATATGTATTTACTTGATAATGTCCCTGGAGACAGATTGGATCTGTGCTCAAATGATCATCCTCAGTCGATATACCTGAGTGGATATGGGACAGCTTTGGTAATTATGAGACTAGTATATGGGCTAGTTAGGCACGAGGTGCTAACATAGACATATGGGTATATCAGTGGTGGATATACTGAACCGACCCGCTGTGAGACGATGACTTGGTGTCACGAGTCATTCTCACAAGTGATAGGAGATGCATTGATCCCTTGACTTGAGGTCATTGGCCATTCTATATGGTTAGGGATATGCTTTGATACAACCTAACACCTTGCCGTAGTTGGGAGGTAATAACGGTTGTCATTGGGCATGTCATGACCCATATGAGAAGGTCAATGAACAGACATAGGATTTGCCCCTTCCTAAGGGAAGCTTGATATCCATGGAGCTCCTCTATGGTTCTATGACTGAAAGTGTATAGTCATACCCAAGTGAGACCTGATTTAGTCATAACCATGGGATTGGATAAAAACAAGTGGTGACACACTTGTCCAATCGGATATCAGTTCGGCAAAGAGACTGTAATGCATCTGTACCTGATTGCGATGATGGGGATGTCGATGTCGATATCCATTCCGATGACCTGGTAGCAGCGATTCACTGCTACGTGCCACTCACTACTTGTGGTGACCTTTTGTCAGCACTGCCAGCGTCAAAGGAACCTACAGGGTCGCACATCTTGATACTCGAGTTCTCGTATTGATCGGGAAGCCTTATGATCGAGTTATTGGATAATTCGGATTTATTTGGGAGATTTCATCAGTGCCGATGGGCCTGATGAGATGGAAGAAACTTATTAGGACCAACTTCCATTTTTTGCATATTAACCAAACTAACCATGGTTAACCTAGTTTAACCTTAGGTTAGATTGGATTAGATCCAATAGGTTGATTGACATGCGTAATTGACCTTGGGCTAGGCCCATTCTAATGTTGGGCTTATTGAGGGCTTAAGGAGAAGAATGTGTAGGCGCATTTTTAACCATGGTTAGACCAGGGTTGGTGCCTATAACACATATGGTTAATCTAATTAGATTTAATCATTTGTGGGCTAATTAATTAATTAATTAATTAAATTAATTAGAGTCCTATTTAATTAGGGCTGATTAATTAATTAATTAATTAGAGTCCTAATTGGATTAGGACTTGATTATTTAATTAATTAATTAGAAGTCCTAATTGGATTAGGACTTGATTATTTAATTAATTAATTAGAAGTCCTAATTGTATTAGGACTTGATTATTTAAATAATTAATTAGAATCCTAATTGGGTTAGGACTTGATTGATTATTAAATAATTTAATCTCCTACTTCTTCTCATAGCCATCCACTTGGCTCAATCCTAGCCGCCCATGGTCTCTATAAATAAGACCCTAGGCCACCCCTGATGTAGGACGGGGGGTCTAGAGCATTCAAACAACGGTTTTGAAAAAACTGATTTTGATAAATAGCTTAATAGTAAGAGAAAACCGAAATTATACTAACGAGGTTAAGAAACTAAATTTTTTTTGTATTTTAAAGTATAGGAAAACCCGAGTTTAAACTAAGAACAGTAAATCAAAATTACACTAGAAAGCTGTAAATGCAGGAAAATAAACTTACAGTGCAGCCCTTGAGGATTGAAGGGCTGTGCTTCCCGATCTTCACCGGTCCAACTCTGATGGAAGGTGTAGGGTGGAGCTTACAAGCAAACACAGAAGATCCGTACAAGTCACGGATTTTAATACAGGAATAAATCAAGGGGTGAGGTTAAGCCTCACAAATTCCCTTGCTAATCTTAAACAACTAGAGAGAGGGGGAGAAGGAGAAGGGGAGGGGGAAACGCCCCTCTTAGACCACTCCAAGCGCAACCTATAAGTTATATAAACAAAGATGAGTGTAGAGGAGAGTTCTTAAAGTTAAATAAGAGGTGTAGAGAAGAAGACTTAGCCGAAAGGGATGAGAACTCTTTGAGGCCGAGGGTGCTTCTCTTCTTGCTCCAAACCGAGGGTGAAGAAGTACTCCTTGTGGTGGCGCACACAAACAAAGAGGAGAGCTTCTTAGGGTTTCGGTGGAAGAGCTAGAAGAAGGTGAAGAGCTCGGCTAAAGGGAATTTTATCACTAACACAAGTAATTAAGCTAGGCAACTAATAGACAATGTATTTCATCAAGAGGTAATCGAATACAAGGGGGAAGACTATGCTTTTATAGGCAAGATGGGGCTAGGGTAGGATAGTCATTAGCTTCCATGCGCCTACTACAAAGATGGATGGAATTTGAAATTCAAAATCAAGAGGTGCGCGCAAATCCTCTTTAAGAGCCTCCTTCTTTGGGTGATCTTCTCTTGGCAACTCATTAATTGTTTTGATGGGTGATGAGAGTATCTTCTTATCCTTTGGTGAATTGTTTGTTGGCGCATGGATAAGAGATTCAAATTTCGAATCCTTTCCATGAGGGCTTGGGCGGCAACAAGAGATGGCAATTCATCATAAATGTCTTCATAAATGCTCTCCTTTGATTGTGGATCTTGATGGATATTCCCTTTGATTTTGGATCTTGGTGGATGAGGGAATTGAATTCGTTCCTTGCTTGGACTAGAGGTTGGCGCATATCATCTTGGGTGGATGATGAGGTGGCTGATTTGCCTTCTTGAATAGGCGCCCAACAAGGATGGCAAGTGAGTCATAGCATGGCTTTGAAGTGAACTTGGACTTTGAAGTCTTCCTTCCTTTTCTGGAGCTGAACTTGGTGAGTGGACCTTGAGTGATGTTGAGCTGGAGCTTGAGCTGCTTCTTACTTGAGTGACCTGCCAAATGGAGCCTACTGTATGCATGCACTACTCTATTATGATGCCAGAGTACATAAAGTTTCATGAATTACAATGCACTACCTACTACAAGTGGACTTACTATATTTGACTACATGATGCATGGTGTTATTGAAAACAACTTAACCTAAAATGCAATGCAAGAGAGAGGGGACTCTAAGGGAACCCATATCGATTAGGTACCCTACGAGTCCGAGCAGATCTCCTCAGAGCAGGGCTACTGCCTCCATCAACCCCTCTTGAGACATGAATTGTCTTGAAGGCGTGAGCAAGAAGAGGGCGACAGTAAGGATTCAAGTGCCGGTCTCGTCTTCCATCAAACCCTAACCGCAACTCCATCCTTCTTCTTCCTTGGCACATACTCTTGGAGGGTGACTCAACTTGAAGAAGGTGTCACAAGGCTTGGATCTTCTTCCCGAGGCTAGCACCGGGCGTGGAAGAAGAGGACTCGAGGCATCCATGTGTGTGAGACTGTAGAGGGCGCACACTTGGGCGCCTGCATCAACATCACTCCAAGTCGCGCATAAGGTATTTTCTATCTCATCGTGTCGACTCTCTCGCTTGACGATCTTCATTGGGTTTTTGGGACCGGCCTGTTTTGGGGATATTATTCCGCTGTGCATTGTATTTGTCTCTGAAAATTTATAAAATATCTCCGGGGTTTCCCAACAGATACTGTGAGAAATCAAGTATTAGATTGTTGGATAACCTTAAGTAGAACTTGTGAAAATTATATTATGAAAGTATGTAATTTTCACTTGACATGATTGATTTAGAATTCGGATGCATGAAAGTGATCCTTGAGTTCTTCATCAATGATTTACTTATCTTCAGCATTGAATAGATCCTGCATGAAAGAGAGGATCGGTTCTTTATAAATTGTCTACGCGAAAGAGAGATGATTTCTTTATGAAGTAAATTATATCTTTATCATGATAAAATTTGATTGACGAACATCTATTCATATTTAGTCATGGAAATTAAGGTGGATGAAACTCTAATCTCAGTTTCTCTCTCTGATATTTTTGTGTAGCTTTTGATAGTTTGCTTGATATTTTAGACTGTCTAGCTAGTGAGAAATTGATTATTCGGTACTTGACAAACGAGGTCTCTATGGATCGATATCTTAATTACTACTTCGAGTATCCGTGCACTTGTGGACACAACAATGTACCTAAGTGGATATCAGACAGCTCTTGTACTTGTTAGACTGCTATATGGGCTGGTTAGGCGTAAGGTGCTAACGCATACATATGGGTATATCAATGGTAGATATACTGGACCAACCCGCTGTGAGGCACTAACTTTGTGACATGAGTTATCCTCACAAGTGACAGGAGATGCATTGATCCCTTGACATGAGGTCATTGACTTTTCTATATGGTTAGGGACATGCTTTGATACAACCTAACACCTCACCGTTGTTGGAATGTCATAACAGTTGTCATTGAGTAAGTCACGACCCATATGAGAAGGTCAATGCACAAACAGAGGTTTGCCCCTTCCTAAGGGAAGCTTGATATCCAAGGGGCCCCCATATGGTTCTATGACTGAAAGTGTATGGCCATACCCAGGTGAGAACCTGATTTAGTCATGACCATGAGATTGGGTGAAAACAAGTGGTGACACACTTATTCAATCAGATATCAGTTTGGCAAAGAGACTATAATGCATCGGTACCTTGTTGCGATGATAGGGATGTCAATGTCGATATCCATTCCGATGACTTTGGTAGCAGCGATGCACTGCTAGGTACTGCTCACTGCTTGTGATGACCTTAGTTCATCACTGCCAATGTCAGAGGAATGTATAGAGTTGCACAGCTTGATACTCGAGTTCTCGTATTGATCGGGAAGCCTTCTGATCGAGTTATTTGATAGCTCAGATCTATTTGGGAGATTTCATTAGTGCCAATGTGCCTAATGAGATGGAAGAGACTTATTGAAGCCAAACTTTATTTTTTGTAGGTTGACCCGAAATTGACCATGGTTGGTCACATTTGAGTTAGGGTTGCATTGGATTGGATCCAATGGCTTAATCAACCTATGTAATGAAGTTTGAGCTAGCTTATTACCCAATGAGGCCCAAGAATAAGTCATCATGAAGAGATAATGAGGTAAAAGGGTATAATGGGGAAGATTTATTGGGCTAGGTGCATATCTATGGTAGAGGTGCTAATGAGCCTTGTTTGGTATCTTCCATATGATCAAAATCAGATTGGAATTGTTTTAATCATTTTATCCATTAAAAGAAAGTTTGATTAGCCAATTTGGTAAGTCTTATGCGCATAAAGTCTTAATTGGATTAGGACTTGCACTTATTGCCTTAATTGGAAACACCCTTGGCGCATATGACTTGGTCTTGGCGCAAGGGTGGAAGAGTTACCTTGCTTGGCATGATGTGGGTGCATATGGCCTTAATATCTTGCATGGCAAGCTTTGGACGATATGGCCAAAGGTTAGACATATAAGGAAAGGTCTTTGATACTTTCCTTGTGTCTAAAACCAAATTGGCAAAACCCCTTTACCCTAGCCGCCTCCCTCTTCATGTATTGCACATATATGATGTCTATTGCCGCCCCCCCCCCCCTCCTTGCTGATGATTATCAATTACATGCGAGAGCATCAAAATGTGTTGCATGAGCATCCAAAGGGGCAAAGGCAGGGAACCATTAGTACATCTCTTCCTCCATACCCGCAAGCCTTTCATCTTCTTCTCCTCTTGGCGCAAGAAGGCACAAAGCTTGGCAGCATCATTCCTCAACCTCTCCTCTTGGCGCATCCTTTCCTCAAGGTTGGCACAAGTGAAGTAGAGGGCTCCCTAAGGCTTGGATTTTCTTTTCGAGGCTAGCACCGGGCGTGGAAAAAGAGAACTCGAGGGATTCGTGTGTGTGAGACTGCAGAGGGTGCACACTTGGGCGCCTACCCCGACATCGCTCCGCTATTGCTCTAGGTACTTTCTCCTCTCAACGTGTCGACATCCTCACAAGAAATGATCCATTGGGTTTTTGGGACCAGCCTGTTTCAAGGATATGCTTTTCTATGGGTTTCCCAATAGTGGTATCATAGCGACATACGAGCCTCAAACGATGTTTTCTATGCTTTTCTATGCTCATATGTCATGTAGTGTAAATTTTCAAAAATTGCATGTACATGGCGCATGTTTTTCCTAAGTAGAAAAATAGTAGGTCTTTTGTTCCTTACTTCTATTCAACTTCTTAGGGATCTTCGCTCTCTTCACATGACTGGGATAAACTCATATGTGAAAGAGATAATTTCTCCTCTTATGGTGGGATAGACTAATCATGAGAGTCTTGTTGAGATTATGCGGGATATGGACTGGATGATTGCCCTAATCTCAGCAAGTTAGGGATTGCAAGGATTGCAATGGGTATGCCTCTTGTAGACTCCTGAGAGAAACAAAGAACCAAAGATTTGTGATAAGAGGTGAAGGAAGAGAGACATGTTTTGATGAAAAAGTAAAATTTCAAATTTTATATTTTCCATGAGCATATAGAATCGCATGAGTTAGTGCCTTGATTGTGCATGATGTTGTGGTCATTGGTCAAGCCCCTTAGCATTCCTATGTTGTATTCTTGTGAGTCCTGTGTGCTGCCTTTCTTTTTTCCTTTTGTTTTGTAATTAAATGAAGAAGATTAGGGGTGCATATCACCTGAAGCCTTGGCGCATGTTTCCTCTTGGTGGCGCATCTACACAAGTTGTGCAAGTAGGGCTTGGCCGAGCCTCATGGCTTGAGAGCCATCCCTCTTGGCTCTTGTGTAGTGGCGCATCTTCCTTGGAGGAGGCACCTTGGCAATAGCCGAATCCTATGGGTGTGCTTCTAGGGTTTCCCTAGGGGTACCTCTAGGGTTTGAGAGCTAAATCATGGTGAAGAGGACCTTGGAGCCGACCTTGAAGATCAAGATTGAGGGTGGCTAGGTTAGATCTAGTCTTGGGGCTTGTTTCCTCGGTCAAGCATTGAACCCACCTTTGGCATGTGTTGGTTCAATGTGTTGATTAGGCTATCACCACATCATCCTTTACTACTTTCAATATTTGCTAAAGCATTCCTCTGATGTTTTTTCTTGTTGTTACCACTATAGGATTGCATGCCTGTAATGTTAGACAAAAGATAAAACTAAGAGGATGAGACGTCAAAAACCCTCAATCAAAAATATCAAGTCTAGTAGCTTTCTAACTCGTAGCCCTCATCAAGCTATCGATCAGTGGTGTTGTGCACTATTTCCCACCCTCGTGGGATACACCCACTTATCTTTAGAAGGTGTGTGGTGATAATGGTTTCCCCAATCCAGTTTTAACCTTGACGTGCCTTCGCAAGGAAACTCGTTGGCCCTAGGCATAATGGTTTGGAATGGACTTGACTAATTTTTCACATGTGCTAGGCACATGATGGAACTCTAGAGGCATCGTTGAGAGGTTAGGGTTTCATGCTGTATCTAGCTCTCGCTGGACATGAAATGCCTAGACTATCTCAATAAGCGAGATGCTAAGTGCAATCGGTCGGCGTGCCCACCTTAAGAAGCATTGGTCACTTTGTGCATCTCATCCCACCCTCATGGGACACAAAGCCACATGTGGAATCAGGATCTTATCTCACTAGGAAATCTTGGATTTCTTTATTGACTTTGTGGGTTCTCAATTCGAATAAAATAGTGGGAGCCATGATCATTTAATATAAGTCCAGATTAAATGATTCGAAGTAATACTAATCTGCTTTTCTTGGTTGTTGTAGAACAATGGCAACGAACAATAGCAGATGGTCACTACAATCTATCCTGGAGAAGGACAAGTTGGTTGGATCCAACTTACTGGATTGGTATATGAACTTGAGGATTATCCTCAGGCTCGAGAGGAAGCTCTATGTCCATGGGCAGCCTATTCCTAAGCCACTTCCATGCTTGCCCTCAGCAACTGAGAAGGATGCTTATGATAAGCATTAGGCTGATACTTCGGAGGTTGCTAATTTGATGCTAACCAACATGTCGCTTGAATATTGAGGGCAATATCAATTGAAGAGTGCCTCTAAGATTATCTCTAATCTAAAGTAACTCTTTGATGAGATGGTTAGGCTCAACCCTCCTAAAGTAAACATTCAATGTGTTGAGCCCAAAGGCTTAACTAAGACATTGAAGATAAAGATAGAAAGGGTCAGGAATAATAGGTGTCATTCATTTGGAGGACCACCTCACATGATAAAGAACATGGTGCGACTTCAGAATGAGTTGAAGAAAGGCAAGACCTTATCTTCCAGCTCAAGTATTTATTTTACCAAAGTTAACCTTTCTACTTCTATGTCATGGGTATTGGATAATGCATGCGGAGCTCATATATGTACAAATATGTAGGGGCTCAAGAAAAGTAGATCAGTGTGGCCAGAAGAGATTGACCTACGGGTTGGAAACGGGACACAAGTTGCTGCTGTTGTTGTAGGAGTTTTGACTCTCTCCCTGCCTTTTGGACTTCAGTTAGAGCTAGATCATTGCTATTTTATATCTTCGCTTACTAAAAATATTGTATCCATTCCTTGCTTGGCAAAGAAATGATTTAAATTTGAAATAAAGAAAAACATTTGTTCTTTTTCATTTGCAAATATATTTTATTGGAAGGGTACTTTATGCAATTGATTATATGCCTTGGACATGGATAGCTCTATTTGTAACATAAATAATAAGAGGATCAAACTAAGTGGTTCAGTTGGTGCTTTCCTATGGCATTGTCGATTAGCCCATATAAACAAGAATCACATTCAACAACTCCATGCAAATGGGTTGTTAGATTCAAGCTCCTTGGAGGATTTTGATACTTGTGAGTCTTGTTTATTAGGGAAGATGACAAAGCGCTAATTGCCAAGACTGGTGAGTGGGTAGGAGGTTTATTGGATCTTATACACAATGATGTGTGTGGAACATTCAATAAACAAGCCAGATGAGGGTACAACTACTTTATCACATTTACTAATGACTTCAGTAGATATGGTTATGTCTATTTGATGAGACATAAATCTGAATCCTTTGAGAAATTTAAGGAGTTTAGACATGAAGTAGAGAACCAGTTTGGTACGATCAGATCGCGGTGGAGAGTACCTGAGCGGTGAGTTCTTTGACTATCTTAGAGAGCGTGGGATCCTATCCCAACTCACTCCTCCCGGAACACCTCAATGGAATGGTGTGTCTAAGAGGAGAAATCGAACTTTATTGGACATGGTTTGATTTATGAGTCATGCAACTCTACCACCCTCATTCTGGGGTTATGAACTTGAGACAGTGTTGTGTCTGCAAGTGCACGGATACTCAAAGTAATAAAAAGATATCGAACCACAAAGACCTCGTTTGTTAAGTACCGAATAATTGATTTTTCACTAGCTAAGCAATCAATTATAACACAAGTAAATGGTCAAAAAGTACACAAGAAGTCAGAGAGAAAAGCTGGGACTAGGGTTTCATCCACCTTAATTTCAATGACTAGTTGGAAATAAGTGCTCGTCAGTTCGATCTTATTATGATAAAGATATAATTTACTTTATAAAGAAATCATCTCGCTTTCGCGCAGATGAAAACTAAATACTTTCATGCATCCAATCTCAATGGCAATCATCTCAAGTGAAAACTAAATACTTTCATACTTTAGTTTCACAAGTTCTACTTGAGGGTTTCCAACGATCCAATACCTAATTTCTTACGATATCTTCATGTTTAATTCATTAATTCTTCCTAGATTAGATTATCAACAAGTCAATAAACTTCTAATAATTAGAAATAAGAACAAACCTAATTTTTTTTATGAGGTCCTAAATCTCAATTTTAGGGTTCCAAGTTTTGTAAGTCACTTTTCAGTTCATATCACAAAAACTCCAATAAAAGTTGACATATGAAACTAGAAAGGATTAAAGACGATCATCACTTAAGTAGAATTATCATAATAAAACTATCCTGTCGAATTAAAGATCATCTAGTCATTATGAAATTAAGGGGATTACACCCCTCGTACCAAAAAGTGTTTAAGCTAGCATGGTAAAAGAATTACAAAAAGCCATAGTTTAGAATGATAAAAAATCAAAGAGAAAGAAAAAATTTTACTAAACACAGGGTTGTAATGAAAATTACAACACGTAATTTACTCTAGATCTTGCAATGAAACCACGGTACCATAATATTGTCATGGTTTATTCTATAGGTTCAGTAAAACCACGGTACCATAATATTCATTATGGTCCTGCCGTAATTTCATCTAAAACTCCGATTTACGTGAAATTTGACTTGTAATCTTCTCTTGATGATGGAAATTCATCTATGCATTTGAATTGCTCATAAATGGCTTAGAATGATGCCTTTTTACCTGAAATTAATCAAAAACCAGAAAAGGTGTAGATTCCACAATATTTGATAAATAAGGCATAAAGATAAGCAAATGAGCATGAATATGACATAAAAGACCTATCAAATGACACAAAATATAATATGAATTTTCGTTTCATCAGACAACTTCTCTCATACTGAATAACGTTCCATCTAAGAGTGTCTCCATGCTTCTATACAAGGTATGGAGTGAGAGACGCTCTAACCTCTCTTTTATCAGGATCTAGGGATGTGAGGCTTATGTCAAACATCAGGATTCTAGCAAGCTAGAACCCAGATCTAATAAATATATGTTTGTGGGGTATCCTAAGGAAACTAAAGGATACTACTTCTATGTCCCTACCGAGAACAAAGTCTTTGTTGCTTAGGGTGTTGTCTTTCTAGAGAAAGAATTTCTCATGATAGAAGTTAGTGGGAGAAAGTTTGACTTGGACGAGGTCCATGTGTAACCACAAGACATTGAGATAGAACCTGAGCCACCTGCACCAGTTGCTAGGCAACCAGAGGCTCAGACACAGGTCCCACGTAAGTCTGGGAGGATTCGTCATGCACGTGAGAGTTATGGGTCACTGCTGAACCAACGCGATGGGATCTTCATCATTGAGAATGAACCCAGGACTTATGATGAGGTAGTTGTTGGACCGGACTTTGAGAGATGGCTTGAGGCCATGTGATCTGAGATGAATTCCATGTCAGCTAACCAAGTCTGGGATTTGGTTGAGCTGCTTGATGGGGTAAAACCCATAGGCTGTAAATAGGTCTTCAAAATGACATGGATGATAACATAGTTACCTATACGGGTAGACTTGTAGCGAAAGGATTCAGACAGGTCCACGGGGTGGACTATGATAAAACCTTCTCGCTAGTTGCCATGATTAAATCCATTTAGATTCTGCTTGCTATAGCTGCAAATCATGACTATGAGATTTGGTAGATGGATGTTAAGACAACGTTCCTTAACAGGAAGCTGACAGAGTATGTGTATATGACACAACCTGATGGCTTCATCCATCCTGCAGAAGCCAATAAGGTCTACAGCCTAAAGAAATCCATTTATGGATTAAAGCAAACATCTCAATGTTGGAATCTTCGATTTGATAAAACTGTGAGAGATTATGGCTTTATCAAAAGTGAAGATGACGTCTGTGTGTGCAAAAAATTGAGTGGGAGCTTGGTGACTTTTCTGATCTTGTATGTCGATGACATACTACATATCAGAAATGGCATCCCTGCTCTTCAGTCTATGAAGACATGGTTGGGGAAGTGTCTCGAGATGAAGGACTTAGGGGAGGCCGCCTATATCCTAGGCATGAGGATCTACCGGGATAGATCCAAGAGGCCCTTAGCCCTTAGTCAAAGTACCAACATTGATAAGGTCCTGGAGAGGTTCAACTTGGAGCAATCCAAGAAGGGATACCTTCTAGTGAGACATGGCCTTACTCTCTCGAAGAGCCAGTGTCCACCACACAGGCTGAGAGGGATGACATGAGTTGAGTGTCCTATGCTTCGGCAGTAGGATTGATCATGTATGCAATGTTGTGTACTAGACTAGATGTGGCTTATGCTGTGAGCATAACCAACCAATTCCAATCCAATCCTGGTCTGCAGCACTGGGTGGCTATAAAGAGCATTCTAAAGTATCTGAGAAGAGCTAAGGATTTGATCTTTGTCTATGGGAGATTGGAAGAGCTCGGTGTTCAAGGCTACACTGATGCATCATTCCAGTCTGACCCTGATGACTTCAGATCGCAGGCAGGCTATGTGTTCAAGATGATTGGAGGCGCAGTTTGCTGGAAAAGCTTCAAGCAATCTACCATAGCTGATTCTACAACCGAGACTGAGTATGTCGCCGCTTCTTAGGAAGCCAAAGAAATCATTTGGATAAGGAAGTTCATATATGATCTTCAGGTGATTCCAACTGATGTAGATCAGATTGAGCTCTATTGTGAAAACAATTGAGCAATTTCACAAGTAAAGGAACCATGTGTTGGGGAATACCAGGTGTAATTATAAAAATTTGCAGTCCCTGGACGCAACAGAAAATGCATTACACCCGAAAAATATTCCTTTCCCAAGGATCCATGCGAGAGAGAGAACATAAGGATGTGTTAGAAATGATACCTCTCTTGCTCGTTTAGTTGATGAAGTGATGACACCAAAATATGTAGTATATTTTGAATCATTTTAGATACCTTTTCATGCTAAATTGAGGATTTTTTACTTGTTTTTATGCTGAATCCATTAAATATTGCAAAGTCTACTTCTATTTTGGTTTTTCATATTTTTAAGGCAAAAAGGCACTATTTTAGGCATTTTCAAGCAAAAATCAAATACATGAAAGAGTTCTCATCATCAAGAAGAGGTCACCCAAGAATTTTCATGCAAATCGAGGCAAAGAACCCAAAATACGGTAGTGCCGTAAAGGATTTTACGGTACCGTATTTTACACGGCTACCGTATTATCGAGATCACGGCCGTATTTTGGTGATTTACCGAACAGAAGGCTTTCGCGAAATTACGGCACCACCGTAAGAATTTACACGGCCATATTTTCGGGCGCTTTCGGAATAGAGACCTTCGCTGAAATTACGGCACTGTCGTAAACCAGTTTACGGGCCGTATTTTCCAGACGTCTTCAGAATAGAAAGTTGCCCTGAAATTATGGCACTGCCGTAAACCAAATTATGCTGCCATATTGTTCCAGCAATTTCAGAACAGAATAATCGATGGATTTTACGGCAGTGTCGTAAGATATTACACTGCCGTATTCCGTTGTTTGAACGCGATTCCCAGGTCAATGTCCACGCCCGATCCTTGCGGAGATGATTGCGGATGATCCAGAAGTTTATATTCGATGTCGTAAGAAGCAAAAGGGAGCTTTGGACGGGAGGATTGGGGAGAGACCAAAAGCCCTAAATTTTATACACCGTCGAGGGAGAAATCTTGATCCACACCGTCGCTGAGGGTTACGCCGCCGCGCTCGATCCAGACAACCTCCGGCCTTGATTTTTCTACCGAAGCATCGCCTGGTGAAGGTGACAACGTGCCAGAAGTTTCAGATCGAAAGGAGACAAATTGGAGGAGAAATTAGAGGAAGAAGGATCGCCACCACTATTCACGCCTTCCTTTGTAAAATACGGCTGTGAAATACTTCACAACCATGCTGTATTTTCTAAAAACTCTTCTTTTTGTTGATTTTCAATTTTCTAAAATTATGGAATATTGTATTTCCTTCGCCATGCTAGCTTAAACTACTCTTGGGACATGGGGGAGTAGTTCACTTGACTTTTAATGATTAGATAACTTCTTTTTCAATATTTCGTTGAGTTTGATTTCAGCATGATCATTTTGCTCATGTGATAATTGTGCTTAGACTCTCTTTATACTCATATTATTAATTATGTTCTTAGAATTTTCGCTTGAGACTGAAAGGTAATTGCTTGAGAATTTGGAACCCTAGAATTGCATGTTAGGATCCCTTCCTTAGGTTAGATCCATCTTGATCTTTTCTAGTAAAATAATTTCCATGATTATAACATGAATCTATAGATCGAGTCTATTTGTCAAATGTGGAGATCTTGTGCGAAAGCAAAGATCGGAACGTTGGAGGTCCTCGAGCAAAACTAGTTGCGAGACTCGGATGCACGAAAGTGATCCTTGAGACTCCACTAGAGATTCTAGAGCTCGGATGCACGAAAGTGATCCTTGACTTCATCCTTTGATAATATCTTCTTCATGATGAAATTGAATCAACGAAATCCTTATTCATGTCTAGTCATAAAAGTTTATGTGAACGAAACCCTATTCCCAGCTTTTCTCTCTGATAATCCCGCTTTTAGTTACCGATTGCTATTCTCACGATCTCGACTTGCCTAGATAGTAAGAAATCAACTATTTAGTATTCGACAACGTAGGTCCCTGTGGATTCGATACTTTTATTATTACTTCGTATACGCGTGCACTTGCGGTTTAACAACAAGTTTTTGGTGCCGTTACCAAGGATTAGTCCAAGGTACACGTGTGCCAGATTTGTTGTGTTCCCTTTCGGGCTATCAAGTTTTTGGCGCCGTTGCCGGGGACCTTAGTTTTGTCGATATTAGAGACGTTGAGATTATTGCTAGATTAGTTTTTTATTTACTATTTTTTTTATTTACTGCTTATTTTCTGTTTCTTGAAATCACTTGGTCTGTTTACTTTGCCTGCGCAGGAGCCTTAGGTCAGGACCACTTGTACCATTGGATCCTAAAATCAATAAGAGATTAAGAGCGCGCAGAAAGTTGAGGTTAGAAGAATTATCACAAGAAGAACTGCAAGAACAATCCCAACCAGAGTTACAAGAAGAGATTTTAGAGATGGGAGACAATCAGAACCATCAGAGAACACTTAGGGACTATGCAGCCCCTAATCATCATGAAATTCGTTCTAGTATTGCTAGGCCAGCAATTGAGGCCAACAATTCCGAGATTAAACCTCAACTCATTGCAATGTTTCAACAAGATCAGTTTGGAGGATCTCCACTGGAGGATCCCAACCAACACTTGGCCTTATTTCTTGACTTATGCGATACTATTAAGATGAATGGTGTTTCTAACGATGCATTTAGACTAAGACTTTTTCCTTTTTCTCTTAGGGACCGGGCAAAGACATGGCTTAATTCACACCCAGCCGGTACCTTCACCACTTGGAACCAACTGTCAAATTCCTTCTTGAACAAATACTTTACCCAAGGAAGACACTTGAATTGAGGAACCAAATTACAAACTTCCAACAAAGAAGTGGGGAGACGCTCAGTGAAGCCTGGGAGAGATTCAATGAACTGCAGCGGATGTGTCCTCACCATGGAATAGAACTTCAGACTTTAATGCAAACTTTTTATATTACATTATCTGATCAGACTAAAATGATTGTGGATGCCGCTGCAGGAGGAGCTCTTATGAGCAAAACACCAAATGAAGCCTTCAGACTGCTAGAGGAGATGGCAGAAAACCATAGTCAATGGACTACTGAAAGGGAAGTACTGTACAAGCCTTCTCAAGGTAAGAGTGGAAGTGATGAAATACGCTCCTTAGAAGAGAAGGTAAAATTTTTGTGTAGTCAGTTAAATTCCATGCAAACTGCTTCTGTTTCTGCTATCACTTGTGAAAACTGTGGTAATGATGGTCATACTGCTGAATATTGTAGAATTGTCGATCAGGGTAATGAGCATGTGAACGCCATAGGGAATTACAACGAAAGTAGACCTAATGATCCCTATTCTAATACATACAACCCTGGATGGAGAAATCACCCCAACCTTTCATGGAAAAACAATAACAATGTAGGGGGGAACAATGAAAACAAAGGATTCCAAAAGGAAAATCTGAACCAAAACATAAATCAAAATTCTAATGAAGGATCCATACTTGAAAAACTTTTGGCCAACCAAAATCAATTCATGTCTAATTTAAAAGAATACATGTCAAATCAAAACAAGCAAAATGAGGAATTTAAGGAAAATTTTCATCAAATCAACTCTACACTGGATAGAGTAGAAGCCCACAACAAAATTCTTGAAAACCAAATTGCACAGCATGCTAGTGTTCCTTACAGACCCCCTAGGAAATTGCCTGCAAAACCTGAGATAAACCCTAGGGAGCACTGTAATGCCATCATGACTAGAAGTGGGAAACAACTGGGAGAACCTAGAGGGAGGTTTGAAAACACTGAAGAAAAGCTTAATGATAATAAAAGGGAATTGGAGATAGGAGAATCTTCTTCACATGAGAAACCCCAAATTTGTTTATCACCTCAAAAGGGTGATGAACCAAAAGGGGAGGAATCATGTGAGAAAGATAATCCTAAATCTGATTTACCTAATCCTTACCAAACACCTATACCTTTTCCTCAAAGGTTAGTTCAACATAAACTAGACAAAAAGTTTGGCAAGTTTCTTGAAGTTTTTAAAAAGCTTTATATTAATGTTCCAATTCTTGAAGCTATTATTGAAATGCCATCTTATGCCAAGTTTTTAAAAGAGATATTGTCTAGTAAAAGAAAATTGGATGATTATGGTACTTGCATGGTTACACTAACAGAAGATTGTAGTGCGGTCATACAGAATAAATTGCCACCTAAATTGAAGGATCCAGGTAGCTTTTCTGTACCCTGTTCAATTGGCACCCTATCTTTTGACCGAGCCTTATGTGACTTAGGTGCGAGTGTAAGTTTAATGCCTCTTTATACTTACAGGAAACTGAATTTGGGAGAGCTAAAGCCTACATCAATATCTTTGCAGCTCGCAGACTCATCAGTGAAGTATCCTGTAGGTATGTTAGAGAATATTCCAATAAAGATAGGTGAGTTTCTCATACCTGCAGATTTTGTAATATTGGACATGGAGGAAAATTGTAGAAATCATATCATTCTGGGTAGACCACTATTGGCCACATCTAAAGCAAAAATTGATGTGGAATCAGGAAAAATTACCTTTGATATATGTGATAACAAGATCGAATTTAGTCTTAATGATTCAACAAACAAACTTTCATACTCAGGATCTTGTTGTAGTGTTGAAATATTTAATGAAGAAATTTATGATGTTTCAAGTTTGTTTGATGAAACCCCAAATAATGAATCTAACAATCTTTTTGAGGGTATTGATGAGAAATTGCAGAAGAAGAAAAAGCCAAAGAGGAAGAGAAGAAGAGAAGGCTCTAGGATAATTGAGAAAATAGAAAGAATTCTGAGCAAATTTGGATACTGTTTCAAGATCGAGCCTTATGTTGTAAGATCAGAGTTGAGATCCAGAAATTCACGATCAAACCCGAGTGTTAAAGGGTCAAGCTAATGACCTTTAAATTAGCTCTTCTTGGGAGGCAACCCAAGCTTTCTAACCCTTATTTTTATTTTCATTAACTTAATTTTTGCTTAGGACTAATTTTTATTTTTGTAGGTTTTTCGTGATTTATAGCAAAATACGGCAGTACCGTAAAGCATTTTACGGTACCGTATTTCAGTCTGCTTAAGAACAGAAAGCTGCGACGAAATTACGGTACCACCGTAAAGGATTTCACGGTACTGTATTTCTGATCCAAAATCAACCCGAGAGTTCTTTCGTTTTTACGGCATTACCGTAAGGTAGTTTACGTGCTGTATTTTTTTTTGAAATTTTTTGCTTTTCTTTTTTTTTTCAAAAAAAAAAAACAAAATCTTTACTGTTTGAATATTACGGTGGTACCATAAAGCATTTTACGGTATCGTAATTCCGCGTCGATTTTGAACAGAAGGTTTTCGATATTTTACGGGACCTACTGTAAACTTTTTTACGGTACCGTATTTGAGAATCGTTTTGAACAGAACGCTTTTGAAATTTTATGGCAGTACCGTAATGAAAATTAAGGTACTGTATTTCCTTTTCTGTTTCAACCCGAGAGCTGTAACGATTTTACGGCAGTGTCGTAATATTTTACATTGTCGTATTTTGCTTCCTGTACGCAAACCCTATGCCGTATTTAGGGTTACAACCGAACCGTTTTTAGGGTTTTTACCCTCGATCTCGCTCGTTCTTACACCAATTTTGGATCTCCGACCGTCTCCGACCATCAGTAGATGCCGGCGATCCTTCCTGACCAGATTTCACCGTCGATTAGGTACCCATTTTTCCGATTTCATCGTTTTAGCGAGTATTGACGAACTTTCGCCCCATTCGCTCGTTCTCGCTCGATTCTTAACCGTTTCAAGTGATTTTTGTTTCTATACACTCGTTAGAGGATAAGCTATCGATCCTGTGCTGTTTGAGAAGAATTTGAAACAATTTATGTAACTATCTGAGCTGAAATGCAACGTGCACGATTCTAAGTTACTGTTCACCGACACCTTGAGTTAGAGCATGATAGTTAAATGGAATTTTTTTTTCCAACTTACTTGATAAATGTTTCTAATGATTTCGGAGTGTAGTATTTACTTGCCATAACATGTTTAAATTGAGATTACATGCATGATTTTACTCTATTTTTTCACCCTGTTTTTGGTTGATGACAGATAGGATGCCATTTACACTGCTATATCATTATTTGTATGCTTTGAATGATAAGTTTGCAGCTTGAGTCCATGGCACCAAGAACAAAATCGATTGCACCAAGGGGGAAGGGGAAAGCCCCTGCTGAACCATCACAACCCCAGAACCCTCACGGGATCCTTTTCAGAAATGAGATGCAAGAGGCTAGGTACAACAAAATTTTGGAAAGAAAGATCATCAATACAAAATATGCTGACAGAAGAACCCTAGAGGCTTTGGGATTTCATGAAGATTTGCTATGGATGTTTGATAGAATTAAGGCCAAGGAGTTCTTCCAGATGACTCCTCATACCTACTTACCACTTGCCTTGGAGTTTTTGAGCAGTCTGGTCATAGAGCTGAAAGAGTATTCCCATGGCCCTGCTGATGGAAAAATTACTTTTAGATTGGCGAATGAAGAGAGAAAGTGCTTACACTGCAGGAAATCAGGGACATCTTTGGATTGAGCACTGGGGGTTACACTGACATACCCTTTGGATTTATGGAGAATATATTCTGGAACCAAATCACTAATGAGAGCCACTTTTATGCTGTGTCTGCTAGAGCCTCAAAGATAGAAAACCCATGCATCTGATATGCACATAGGGTTCTAGCACACACAGTATTTGGGAGAGGAGATAGTGACGGCATGGTCCGTCAACGCGAGCTTTATTTTCTATGGGGCATGCTTAATGGATTTGCAGTGGATGTGGCTTACTTTATGATCAAGCATATGGATAAGGTGGCTAGAGCTAGCAGAGGATTGGTAGTGATAGGAGGTTTGGTTACTCCTATAGCCAGATACTTTTGGATGGAGCCCTATGGAGCTGACACGGCAAGAGGGAATGTAAGACTCGACATTGAGTCTTGCATAGCGATGAAGATGATAGTTAAAGAGGGAGACACTTTCTGTTTGGTCCTTGGACCAAACATCGCTCCTCTACCCTTACCCTACATTGAGAAGACCACAATTAGAGAAAGGGCCAATTGGAAGCTATGTCTTAATGAAACTGAGGGAGCCTTTATTCCATCACCTGATACAGTTCCACCACCACCCACCGGGGGTAGTAGGAGTGATCCTTATGGGATGGAGTCACCCCCTCAGGACTTTTCACAGCCAGCTGGTACCCCCTCACACACACCTAGGGACAGATATGCTAGCCACCATGATCTTGGCTTCCAGGCACTCACAGCACAGATGTTCAGTCAGGAACGCCGCTTGGATAAAATGGATGAGACTCTGGGATACATCCACAGAGATATGGAGAGGCTATGCAACCATATGGAAGACATGGGTAACTTCCTCTATGACCGTTTTGGTTATGCTGATCACAAAGACTATGGCTATCATGGTGATCAGGGAGGAACCCCATACTTTGATCCTGAGGAGACTGCTGCGAGAGACTTGGAGGCTCCGTGATGTGACGATGATGAGTAGAGGCTTTGTGAGTATTATCTTCCCTTACCTTTTTGCTGTACTATGATTTTCTTTATCTCACTGTTGTTTTATATGATGAAGGGAAGGATGGTGCTTCCATGACTGCCGCCACTGCATTCCGTTTAACATGCCTATTATTCTTATTTCGATATGGTTGTACAATGATGATGATATTGATCTTTACTAATTCGATGGGGTTGTATGATATTTTGATATTCTGATGTTTGATATGATATACATGATGATATATTTTTGTTGATATGATATTGTGATAATTGATGGTGATGATGAGTTCACTCTTAATTTATACTATTGATGACTTGAATGATTGATGATCTCAAATTCATGATTGAAAACATAACTCCATCATGTCAAATTTATTTCTTCAATACATATTTGTCTATTGAGATATGACATTGATTGATGCATAAAATTTTGGGGAGATATATTATTTGAAGAATGAAATTTAAAACTGAAACTTCTCTTTTGAATAAAAATGAGTATATTAGTATGATTTGTGAATTTAGATCAATTGATCAACCTAGTTGAGGTTTAGTCTATTTTTGCTATTTGTTGGGAAATAAGAATCCGAGATCCATAAAAAAATAGTGAGAGACTCCCCTACTTGGCACTATGTAAAATTGATAGAGGTACCTAAGACATGGGTTGAAGTCTATGCATGAAAAATAATGAGTGGTGAAAAGAATAAGACTCCTCTACTTGGCACTGTGTAAAATTGATAGTGGTACCGAAGAAAGAGTTGAAGTCAAAAATAAAAAGTATGTGTCTATGTGGATACATGTCGTCTATGCAAAGACAATGAAAAAAATAAACAAAAAGAAACAAAAAATTTATGTGTGGAAAAAGATCTTGGAGACCTAATTCCTGTAAACAAAAGCATGATAGATTTAAATTGATACTGGGTGAAATCATGAGATTGAAAATTCTATCTATTGTACAAGTTGCGAAGTTTTATTTGATTGAGTTGTGAATCTAGAAAATTGAGTTCTGAGGATGATATGTTTACTTGAAATTTTGTAAATCAATTAATAGAATTTTTCATTGACAAGTTGTATTTTAGAAATTTATTAAGCATGAAAAGGTTATTCTTTTAATCAAATTTTGATTTCAAATTTTGATTTTTGCTTGAGGACAAGCAAGGTTTGAGCCTTATGTGTTTGATGACACCAAAATATGTAGTATATTTTGTATCATTTTAGATACCTTTTCATGCTAAATTGAGGATCTTTTTACTTGTTTTTATGCTGAATCCATTAAATATTGCAAAGTCTACTTCTATTTTGGTTTTTCATGTTTTTCAGGCAAAAGGCACTATTTTAGGCATTTTCAAGCAAAAATCAAATACATGGAAGAGTTCTCATCATCAAGAAGAAGTCACCCAAGAATTTTCATGCAAATCGAGGCAAAGAACCCAAAATACGGTATTGCCGTAAAGGATATTACGGTACCATATTTTACACAGCTACCGTATTATCGAGATCACGGCCGTATTTTGGTGATTTACTGAACAGAAGGCTTTCGCGAAATTACGGCACCACCATAGGAATTTACACAGCCGTATTTTGGGGCGCTTTCGGAACAGAGACCTTCGCTGAAATTACGGCACTGCTGTAAACCAGTTTACGGGCCGTATTTTCCAGACGTCTTCAGAACAGAAAGTTGCCCTGAAATTATGGCACTACCGTAAACCAAATTACGTTGCCGTATTGTTCCAGCAATTTCAGAACAGAATAATCGATGGATTTTACGGCAGTGTCGTAAGATATTGCACTATCGTATTCCGTTGTTTGAACGCGATTCCCAGGTCAATGTCCACGCCCGATCGTTGCGGAGATGATAGCGGACGATCCAGAAGTTTATATTCGATGCTGTAAGAAGCAAAAGGGGAGCTTTGGACGGGAGGATTGGGGAGGGACCAAAAGCCCTAAATTTCGTACACCGTCGAGGGAGAAATCTTGATCCACGCCGTCGTCGAGGGTTTCGCCGCCGCGCTCGATCCAGACAACCTCCGGCCGTGATTTTTCTACCGAAGCATTGCCTGGTGAAGGAGATAACGTGCCAGAAGTTTCAGATCGAAAGGAGACAAATTGGAGGAGAAATCAGAGGAAGAAGGATCGCCACCACTATTCACGCATTCCTTTGTAAAATATGGTTGTGAAATACTTCACAGCTGTGCCGTATTTTCTAAAAACTCTTCTTTTTGTTGATTTTTGATTTTCTGAAATTATGGAATATTGTATTTCCTTTGCCATGCTAGCTTAAACTACTCTTGGGACATGGGGGAGTAGTTCACTTGACTTTTAATGATTAGATAACTTCTTTTTCAATATTTCATTGAGTTTGATTTCAGCATGATCATTTTGCTCATGTGATAATTGTGCTTAGACTCTCTTTATGTTCATATTATTAATTATGTTCTTAGAATTTTCGCTTGAGACTGAAAGGTAATTGCTTGAGAATTTGAAACCCTAGAATTGCATGTTAGGATCCCTTCCTTAGGTTAGATCCATCTTGATCTTTTCTAGTAAAATAATTTCCATGATTATAACATGAATCTATAGATTGAGTCTATTTGTCAAACGTGGAGATCTTGTGCGAAAGCAAAGATCAGAACGTTGGAGGTCCTCGAGCAAAATTAGTTGCGAGATTCGGATGCACGAAAGTGATCCTTGAGACTCCACTAGAGATTCTAGAGCTCGGATGCACGAAAGTGATCCTTGACTTCATCCTTTGATAATATCTTCTTCATGATGAAATTGAATCAACAAAATCCTTATTCATGTCTAGTCATAAAAGTTTAAGTGAACGAAACCCTAGTCCCAGCTTTTCTCTCTGATAATCCCGCTTTTAGTTACCAATTGCTATTCTCACGATCTCGACTTGCCTAGATAGTAAGAAATCAACTATTTAGTATTCGACAACGTAGGTCCTTGGGGATTCGATACTTTTTTTATTACTTCGTATACCCGTGCACTTACCGTTTAACAACAAGTTTTTGGTGCCATTACCAAGGATTAGTCCAAGGTACACGCGTGCCAGATTTGTTGTGTTCCCTTTCGGGCTATCATGAGGTCATGTTGAAGATGCTCAAGTGCTCGTGCTCTACAAGTATGCACGCGTTGACCTTCTCAACGTTGCTCTCTTCCACACTTGGTGCTAGCCTCGGGAAGAGAATCAAGCCCTCAAACACCTTCTTCTATGCTTGCGCCACCTTCAAAGGAAGTTGCGCCAAGTAGAGAAGAGAAGATGATGATGCCGCCAACTCCAAGTCCTCCTTACTTCAAGAGGTGAAGGAGAGGATGAGTTTCAGCCTTTGGGAAGAGGAAGAAGACGCCAAGCTATCCTTCTTCTTGCGCCAAGGGGAGATGAAGAAGAAGTAATGCTTGCGGCTTCAAGGAGGAAGAGGTGTTGCACCTTTCTCTTCTTGTGTGTCTCTTGCTTTCACCAATTATCGTCAATCACCAAGGTTCACGCATGCATCTATTTAATAGATGCAAGAGGCGGTGGCAAGAGGGCATTAGGGTGCAACCCATATGAGAGGATTTGGCTAGGGTTTGAAGCAAGGAAATATTCCAAAGAATTTCCATAAACCCCTAGCCCTCTACCATATGCGCCTAAGACTTTCTATACAAGTCTAATAAGCCATATCAGCCCCAAGACTTGCCTAGAAGACAAGCATATCATGAAAGGATGAAGGGGGAGGAGCCAAAAGCTTCCTAATGAAGCACTCGGCGCCCATTACACCCCATTATGCCCTTCATGCACCTATGGGGATGATTTCTCCCCATTATACCCCTTTAGCCAATTCCCTCTTCATGTCAACTTGTTATTGGGCCTCATTGGGTAATGAGCTAGCCCAAACTTCATTACATGGGCTGATTAAGCCATTGGATCCAATCCAATGCAACCCTAATCCAAATGTGACCAATCTAGGTCAATTTCGGGTCAACCCGCCAAAAATGAAGTTTAGCTCCAATAACTCTATTCCAACTCATCAGGCCCATTGGCGCTGATGAAATCTTCCAAATATATCCAATCTATCTAATAACTTGATCCCAAGGCTTTCGATTAATTTAACGTCAAGAGTCTATTGCGTGTGACCCCGTAGGATCCAAATGACGATGGCAATAATGATAGAACATCATAAGTAGTGAGAGGTATCTAGCAACACATCACTACTACCCATGTCATTGGACTTAAGTCATCTGGCAACAACTCATAAACAAGCAACGAGGATTACCATGCATTATGTATCCCTTTGCCTAAACATATATCCTGCCATTGGATTAGTCTCAAGTTTATCAATCCAATCCATTGGTCATGACTCAAACAGTATGGCCATACATTTCTGTCATGCACCAATGAGATGGGGCGCCCCAAAGTCGATATCATGCTTCCAATCAAGGAAGGGGCAAATCCTACTATTGGTCCTCCATGTCTATATGTGACTTATGATATGCCCAATGACAATCGTTTTGGTCTCCCATTTACGGAGAGACATAAGACTGCATCAAAACACATCCATCATCAAATCTAGACAAGAACACCTCAAGTCTAAGGATCAATGCAAACCTCTTGCATGTGAGATTGACCTGTTGACTAGACAAGTCAATCCTCACGGTGGGTTACTCCAGTGCATCCAATGCACCTGTATGTCTTCGTTACTGTGCCCCGCACCTAACCAGCCCATACACCTATCTCTCATGCTCCAAAGCTGTCCCATATCGGCTAAGGCACCTTGACTAAGGATTACTTATGAGAATGGATCCAACCAAACTCCTGGGACATTATTTATTGAATTCAATACATCAACACAGGTAAAGCAATCTACATAATAACGACCATGCCTTTATCAATAATATCAATTATATCAAAGTATATTCAAATAATGCTGGACCATGTCAATACATTGGTCTGCAGGGCATAAACACTAACAATCTCCCACTTGCACTAAGACCAAGGGCAACTGAGTCTATTCAGTCCCATGTCTCTAGTATGATTTATTTAGCTTCTGCTGCACTAGAGACTATGTCAGTGGGCCTTCTAGATTGCTATTTGTGTTTATTTCGCAAGTTTGAACATCATCTTTACCAATGATCTCTAAGATCAGATGATATCGCTGCAGTACATACTTGAGTGATAAGTTCCTTCACTTATGCTATGGTCCCAGTAAGAATTATACTAAACCATCAAGTACCAGGAACTAAATCAAGTTCAAGTAAATGAAGCTGCTTCCTTGGCTGCCTCAAGAAGTTGCAATGTACTCAGCCTTAATCGTAGAATTTGCCATTGTGGTTTGCATAAAGCTCTCTCAGCATAGAACACCACATCAAGGCAAAACTCAAATCCTGGCTATGAACAATAGTCATTAGACTGGAACGAAGTATCAGTGTACCCCTGTACACAAAGTTCTTCTTGTCTATCACAAACTAGACTTCAATCCTTTATACTTCTCAAGCATGAAGGATTGCTTTCACAACTATCCAATGTTTGAACACTAGGATCTAATTAAAACTTACTGGCTATGCTCCAAGCATTCGCCACACATGGTCTTGTGCATATTGCACAAAACATGATCTTTCCTGTATCCAATGTACAAGGATTTAAGACTCATGTTACTACTCTCCAGCTATGTCATAGGACATAGTATATTTGAGAGAGTCAGACCACATCTTCCTGGAAGGTATCAACTTTTGGAATCACCCACTATGAACCTCTCTAGAATCTCCTGAATGAACGTAGATTGACTAAAGGGCAATGACTTTCTTGGATCCTTATCCATAGACCCATGTACCTAGGTTATTGGCCTCATTCCCTAGATCATTCTTCTCGAAATACTTTCCAAGCCTTGCCTTCACCGGGTGAAGAGCTGGGATGTCATTTCATGTGAGGAGAATATCATCAATCAAGTAGAATAAGAAACACTATGATGCTCCCACTGATCTTCTTGTAAACACAAGCTCTTTTTCAAGATGCTTGCATAAGACCATGCATATCTTTATGGCCTCTATATGAAAACCTTTCGGCTATTTCCATATAGACATCCTCTTCCAGATGTCCATTAAGAAAAGCAATTTTCATAACAACATGCCATGACAGAAAATGCAATTATAACAAGCAGATGCCTAATAGACTCAAACCAAGCTATTAGTGATAAATTTCATCACTATCCACCCAGTGGACTTGCCAGAAATTTCATTTACTAGCTTGCCATAATAGGTAACATTGTTACCTTCCATGTCTATCTTCCTTGAAGACCCATTTACAGCCTATGGGTGTTATCCCTTCGGTGGCTCAATCAAGTCGTACACTTGATTAGCAGACATGGAGTCCATTACGGGTCTTATGGCGCTTAGCCATTTCTTGGAATCTGGTCCACTGACCGCTTACATTTCCTCATAAGTCTTAGGTTCATCCTTGATGAAAAATTCATCATGCCCACAACCCGTGAGAGCATTTCGAATCCATCCAGACTCATGTGGTTCCTGTGTTACTTGAAACTTAGGTTGACTTTCAACCTGCATGTGAGATTCCTCTCCATCTGTGTCTAATTGTTTGTGGTTGATTTTGGTCCTAGTTCCAATCAAATCCACTCCCACTAGCTCCTTTCAAAAGAAATATCTCCTCAAGAAAGACAGCAGTTTGAGCAACAAATATTTTGTTTTCACTGTGATGAAGTAGCACTCTCAATGCCCCACAAACATATACTATGGAGTGTTAGAACAGTTGCTTGCATGGCCTCAAAATTTGCATGACTATTCAAAGATGGAAGCACATCCAATGTGTTCCTCTTTCTTTATTTGAATTTCACCATACAGTTGTGGTGTTCCAAGTAAGCTGTGAGATAACCCCACACTCCTTAGGACAGTCATCAAATTCCTCATTAACCACCTTGATCCAATCAAAGTGTTTTAATAGATACTCCAATCCAATTATGTACTTCATTTCTTAACTTCTTGGATTTCTCCAAAGTTATGTGTTGGATAAGTTATATCCACACCTAATGAAGTATACAACACTTCCTCGTGCTTGTTTCCATGGGTCCACACACAATGCCATGTATAGATCCAACAAGCCACTTACCCTTCCACTGTTCATGGTGAAGGCTGCATTTGTCACTTTATCCATCAAACAAAACTCACATGCTTCATAATCCTGAGAGGATAATGATCTCAATAGTCCATGGACTTCTTGGATGTGACATTTGCCTTATGGCCCACAAGTGACAATGCTATGAGACAGTGTTGATTGAATCATTGTACCTGATCTATTTAGTGTTACACACAGAACTACAAACTATTATCAATTGTACCACTTCAATAGAACATCCCAAATTTAAAGAAATACCATTTATTTCAAATTGAAATTCCATTCAAATTGATGGACATAATGTTCTAATACAAAAAGCTAGTACATAATAGCAAAGTTCAAATTGAAGTCTTGAAGGTAGTGCGATGATATCAGCAGCATCCAATGCTCCGTCCCTGACTCAAAAGTCAATCCCACCAAGCCTCATTGTCCTTCTTCTTCTGAGCCCCTGCATATGAAAAACATATGTAAGCTCCACATGCGGTACCCAGTACCCATGAATAAGAAGTAGACATAAAGACATTAGTAACACAATACCTGAAGCAGATGGATTATATCCCTTCATCTGTGTCATGCTCTTCTTGGGGCCTTAATCCATCTTGATATGTCCATGCATTCCCAATCTTCCAAAGTTTTAGCTTCAAAGAAGCAGAATCATGGTCATTCCTGGATTTAGGCAAACACCCTGAAGATCCAACAGAACTCTCTCGGTCACCTTATAAAGTGCATGGTGTGAAGAGACCTCGAAGATGTATGATGATATCATAAATCCCCATCTCATCACACTCAACATGGACCTCAGTAGTCATGCACTCTAAGACAAGATCAGTGTACTGTTTATTATCTTCACAATGTTCAAGATAGACATTCCATTCCCACTCTGTAGTAAAATAAATACTAGGCTGGGATGGAGGTCTTTCAAGAAGATGTATCTTATTCTTTTGTTTCAGTATCTTGGACAAAATTTTGAACCATCTTGTCCAATTTATTCCATCCAGTTTATGTTTAAGAAGTTTCAATCTAAGATCAGGAGATGGCATTATCTACAATAAGTAAACAAGCAAAATAAGTACTATGATAAAGCATTTAACGAGGTCTTTAAATTAAATGCTATGTGAAAGTCCCTAAAGGGGGGGCGAAAACCCTAATAGGCGCATATCAGAGTTTTCACAAGCGGAAGCTAGGGTTTCTAAGATCGGTTTGCATGTCATATAATCAACTTATTAATACTTGTATAGATCAAATTAAGATCATACCATAGCCATGATTGAATGGCGACTTGGAAGCAGAGAACGAAGTTGCTCTCCTCCAAAGCGTGCGCACACAAGGTGATTGATGGCTTCTCCTTGGCGTTCCTTGTGCTAGCAAAGATCCAAGGTCTCTTGATCGCGTGAAGGAGATTGAGATGATTTTCTTTTCTTGTCCGAACTCTCCTTGGCGTGAAAAACTCACCACACAAGAGAGGAGGCGTCGAGAGGAAGAGGCTAGAGACGAGAATAGCGCCACACCCACGAACGTAGAGGCGTGAACTATTTTGGAAAGCATGACTTCCAAAAATAGTAAGCCCTCAACGTGTGATGCGTTCACTCCCAGTGAACCATCGCATTTTCCTCTCCCATTGAACCATGCGCTCACTATGATGAGCCGGTTCAATTACATTTGGTTCAAAGACCAAATTAAGCCAAGCCTTGGTCTAGATCATATAAAACCAAAAGGTTCAAGATCTAACCATTCATCTCTTGATGCTCTTGATCTCATCGATCTAACATCGGTTCTCTCGATCGAAGCTTACTGATCTCAAGCCCTAATCAATCAAACATGATTAGACCAGATCTTACTTACAATCAGAGTTCAAATCCCTTTAAACTGAACCAAAACAATTCAGTCCACACGATCTGACACAAGTAAGCCATATCATCAAATTGTGCGACCCTAAGGGTTTCCTTTAAATGTCGGTAACGATAACTTACGTTATCACGATCAGTGAGGGGTATCTAGCAACACATCACTGTCTCCCGATATAAAGGAAAGAGTCTTCCAAGACTACACCCAAATCACAGCATAAGTGTGAATTCAATTCACTAGACATACTTGTTTCCTTTGCCACTGGATGTTCTGATTAGATAAGCATGTCAAGCCTGTAACTCCAATATGATGAGAGTGGTTAGATCAGATGAACATAGTCATCTGGGTATGGCCATACACTTTCTCAACCATCTCATCCAGGGGGCCTCTTTAGAACATCACACTCCAAACAAGGAGAAGACAATCCTATGAAAGGTCCCCACAAGGGGGCGAAGCCCTAAATCATAGGCGCATATGAAGAATGAAAGCAACGGAATGGGGGTTTCTAGATCTTGCATGGTATTATGATTAACAAAACCGATTGTATAGTAGTGATAGAACCATACCATAGCCATTTCTAGATGGCGTCTTGGAAGCTAGAGAACAAGAGAGGTCTCCTCCAAATTGTCGCACACAAGATGAGGTATAGCTTCTTCTTGTCGTCCCTTGTGCTAGCAAGGATCGTCCAAGTATCCTTCTCGTATGGAAGGGATGAGATCTTCTTGGCTTGGCGAAAAACTTCCTTCTCCTTTCGTCAACACCACATGCACTCTCGAATCAGCAACCGACGAGAGGAAGGAGCGACAATAGGTGTGAGAGAGGAGTAACGTGAGACGATGTCACGTTTAGGAGTCATGGTTTCTAAAAATAGAAACACTCCCACGTTCATGCACTCATGCGACCATGGGTTTACCCCAAGCGCAAACTTCTCTTCACCCTTGAACCATGCGCTCATTCATGAGCCGGTTCACTTTGGTTCGGTTCAATAACCAAATAAGCCAAGCATTCAGTCCAGACCATAACAAACACTTAGGTTCTTGATCTGACCGTCAATCTCTTGATGCTCCTGATCTGACCAATCTAGCATCCAATCTCTCGATCGAAGCTTACCGATCTGAAGCCCTAATCAATCAAACATGATCAGACCAGATCTCACTCACAATCAGAGATTAAATCCCTTTAAACTGAACTCAAACAATTCAGTCCACACGATCTGACTTAAGTAAGCCATATCATCAAATTGTGCGACCCTGAGGGTTTCCTTTGAATGTCGGTAATGATAACTCACGTCATCACGATCAGTGAGGGGTATCTAGCAACACATCACTGTCTCCCAATATAAAGGAAAGAGTCTTCCAAGACTACACCCAAAAACAACACAAGTGTGAATCAACTCACAAAGCATACATATTTCCTTTGCCACTGGATGTTCTTATTGGACAAGCGTGTCAAGCTTGTAACTCCAATATGATGAGCATGATTAGATCAGATGAACATAGTCACCTGGGTATGGCCATACACTTTCTCAATCATCTCATCTAGGGGGCCCCTTTAGAACATCACACTCCTTAAACAAGGAGACGGCAATCCTATGTCTATCACTAGTGCCCTAACCTGACTCAAGCTCATCATCCAAGATAGTCTACAACCATTATGTTTCAAATGATATTGAACTACCTCAAAACAATGACAATCATCATTTAGAAAACACAAGTGATCTCAAGTCAGAGGAAATGTGCCACTTGTTACATTCAAGGATTATTCACATTGTGACAAACAATTGAATATCCTAGTAGGGTCTGTCCAGTACATCCAATGTACCCATGAGTCTACATCTTATTTCATGCTCGAAGCATCCTATAAGATTAGAACACATATTAGTCTTAACCATATCAAGGCTGTCTCATGTTCACCAAGATATATCGACTAAGGACTTTATTGCCTGTCAGCCTAGCTGAACAGCTTTGAGACATTATTCAAAAGAACATATATTGCAGCAGACAATGTAGCTAACTGAATAATAACCATGCCTTTACAAACATAACAGTTTATTACATGATACCGATACAAACCCAAGGCCTCAAACATTAGCCTTAAGGGCATACCCCAACAATCTCCCACTTGCACTTAATCTAATGGTTGAGAAATCTCAAACCCATGTTATTACAGTGCTTCTCATGATTCTGCTGCGCCAGAGGCTTGGTAAGCGGGTCTGCCAGATTGTCATCTGTATGAACCTTGCAGATTTTGATCTCGCCACGATCTATGATCTCCCTGATCAAGTGAAACCGTCTCTGTATGTGCTTGGACTTCTGGTGCGACCGTGGTTCCTTTGCTTGTGCGATTGCTCCAGTGTTATCACAGAAGATAACCAAAGGATCTGCACTCGAAGGAACAACACCAAGTTCTCTCACGAACTTACGAATCCACACTGCCTCCTTGGATGCTTCCGAGGCTGCAACATACTCGGCTTCTGTTGTGGAATCAGCAACAGTTGACTGTTTGAAACTCTTCCACACCACTGCTCCTCCATTCAAGCTAAAAACATAGCCTGATTGCGATCGGAAATCATCCTGGTCAGACTGGAACGAAGCATCAGTATATCCTTCAATACTGAGTTCTTCCTGACCACCATATATCAAGAACATATCTTTGGTCCTCCGAAGATATTTTAAGATATTCTTGACTGCAATCCAGTGTGCCTGACCTGGATTACTTTGGAACCGACTGGTCACGCTTAACCCGTAAGCGACGTCTGGGCGAGTACACAACATCGCATACATAATGGAACCAATAGCCGAAGCATAAGGCGTATTGTCCATTTCATCTTTCTCAGTCTGTGTTTGTGGACACTGACTCTTCGAAAGATTCAGACCATGTCTGACTGGAAGATATCCTCGTTTAGAATTCTCTAAATGAAATCTCTCCAGGACTTTATCGATGTAAGTACTCTGGCACAGCCCGAGAAGCCTCTTAGATCTATCCCTGTAGATCTTCACACCTAATATATAGGCTGCTTCTCCTAAATCTTTCATCTGGAAACATTTCCTTAACCATGCCTTAACTGCATGCATTTCAGGAATGTCATTTCCAATGATCAAGATATCATCGACGTAGAGGACTAGGAAAGTAATCACGCTCCCACTAAACCTCTTATATACACACGGGTCATCCTCGTTCTTGATGAAACCAAATTCAGTGACTGATTCATCAAAACGAATGTTCCAGCTTCTTGATGCTTGCTTAAGTCCATAAATAGACTTCTTTAACTTGCATATCTTATGACGATCTGATGGATCAGTGAAACCCTCAGGTTGTGTCATGTACAGATCCTCATCCAGGTTTCCATTAAGGAAAGCTGTTTTCACATCCATTTGCCAGATCTCATAATCATAATATGCAGCTATCGCGAAAAGAATCCGAATAGACTTAAACATGGCTACAGGTGAGAAAGTTTCATCATAATCTATCCCGTAGATTTGTTTGAAACCTTTCGCAACAAGCCTGCCTTTATAAGTAACTACGTTACCATCCATGTCAATCTTCTTCTTGAAGATCCATTTACAGCCTATAGGGATTACTCCCGGAGGCGGATCAACCAAATCCCAAACTTGGTTATCTGACATGGAGTCCATCTCGGCGCGCATAGCTTCAAGCCATCTCGCTGACTCCGGTCCACTGACCGCATCCGCATAAGTGAGGGGTTCATCATTATCAATGATGTAGACTCCGTCATAGCGCTCAGGCTGTCGACGGATCCTTCCCGATCTTCACGGTTCCCGTGATATCTGAGCCTCAGGTTGTTCAATAACCTGTTCCACCGGCTCAGGCTCATCCAACTCTGCTTGATCACTTTGTCCTTCCTCTGGATTCTCATCCAGCTTTATTTCTCTCCCACTGGCCTCTTGCAGAAGAAACTCCTTCTCAAGAAATATGGCCGTCCGAGCAACAAAAACCTTGTTCTCTTTGGAATCGTAGAAATAATAACCCTTAGTTTCCTTAGGGTAACCGACAAAGATGCATTTGTCAGATCTGCTCTCTAGTTTCCCAGAGGCGAGCTTTTTGACATAAGCCTCGCAGCCCCAGATCCTGATAAATGTCAAGCTCGGCTGTTTCCCATACCATAATTCATATGGCGTCTTAGAAACGGCCTTGGATGGCACTCGGTTTAGTACTTTTGCAGCTGTTTCCAGTGCAAAACCCCAAAAGGAATATGGAAGAGTAGCCTGACTCATCATAGAACGAACCATATCAAGTAACGTTCTATTTCTCCTCTCGGACACACCATTCCATTGCGGTGTTCCTGGCGGAGTGAGCTGTGAGATAATCCCACACTCCTTTAAATAGTCAGTAAACGCATGACTTAGGTATTCTCCACCTCGATCTGAGCGAAGTGCCTTGATATTTCGGCCTAGCTGATTTTGTACTTCATTCTTGAACTCTTTGAACTTGTCAAAAGATTCACTTTTATGTCTCATTAAATAGACATACCCATATCTACTGAAATCATCAGTAAAGGTAATGAAGTACTGATAGCCACCTCTGGCATGTTTACTAAATGGCCCACACACATCATTGTGTATAAGGTCAAGTAAACCTGAAGCCCTTTGACCTTTGTGAGGAAAAGGTGACTTCGTCATTTTACCCATCAAACAAGCTTTGCATGTATCAATCTCCTTATAGGAGAATGATCCCAGCAGTCCATGATCATGCAACCGCTTAATGCATTTCTCGTTAATATGGCCTAAACGACTATGCCATAGCAAGGTGCTGTCATCAGCATACTTGGCTTTCTTATTATCAATATTTTGTATAGAACATTCCATGTCCAACATGTATAACCCATTGTTAATTGAACCAGTTGCATAAACAATATTATCAAAAGATAAAACACACTTTGAAATGTTGCATTCAAAGGAAAATCCCTTCCTGACAAGAGCAGGAATGGAGATAATATTTTTAGTAATACTGGGAACAAAATAACAATTGTCTAGTTCCAATACAATTCTAGATGGTAAAGAAATGAAATAGTCTCCTACAGCAACAGCAGCAACCCGTGCCCAGTTTCCAACGCGTAGGTCCACCTCATGCTGTCCCACCTGTCTTCTTCTCTTGAGTTCCTGCACATTTGAATAAATGTGAACTCCACATGCAGTGTCCAAGACCCATGATATAGAAGAAGAAAACATGACCTCAGTCACATAAATACCTGAGCCAGAAGTGAAGCTTCCCCTCTTATCTCCTTGGAGCGCTTTACAGTCCTTTTTCCAGTGACCCAGCTGGCCACAATGGAAACACCTGTATTCCTTGGACCGCTTCACCTTCTGCTTCAGAGCCTTGTTGTAGCTCTTGACAGGGGCTTTGCCCTTCTTCCCCTTCTTCTTGTTCCTGGAAGGAACCATTAAGACAGAGGTCGAAGGCTTTCCCTTCAGAGTCTCCTCAGTAGTGAGGAGCATATTCAGCAGCTCTGCCGGAGTACAATCGATTTTGTTCATATTAAAATTAATAATGAACGCATCGAAAGAGGGCGGGAGAGACTGCAGAATAATATCTACAGCAAGCTCCTGATTGATGGTATGCCCCAGTTTCTCTAGAGCCTCCTTGTGCCCAATCATCTTGAGCACGTGAGCTCCCACTGGGCTCCCTTCAGCCAGTTTGCTCTGAAAGAACAGCTTTGTCAAATTATAGCGTTCTGTCCTCGCCTGTGCAGCATACAGCATCTTGAGGTTTGCTATCATGTCTATTGCAGACATATCCTCATGCTGACGCTGCAGCGGTGGCGTCATAGACGCTAACATCAGGCAAGCGACATCAATGCTATCATTGACGTGCTTTTCATAGGCTTCCCGAACCGCCCTTGCGGCGTTCGGAGCGGGCTGAGGCGGTATAGCCGTCTCGAGGACATACAGTTTCCTCTCTGCCTTAAGAATAATCTTAAGGTGTCCAAACCAGTCAGAGAAGTTCGGCCCAGCAAACTTCTCCCTTTCCAGTAGGGATCGCACATTGAAGTTCATGGTGTTCGTTGCTGCAGGTATCTACAACAATGCAAGAACAGCAAGGTCAGTATCAATGTTAAGAATCAATCAGGACTTAAGAAAGATTCTTTTTCTCACTATTTTATCTGACTGAAAAATCCATTAAACAGTCCGAAAGAGTAAACACTCTTTTAGTGAGATGGGATCCAGATTTCATACTTGGTCTCCGCGTCCCGCTCAGGCGAGATAAGATGCATAGAGAGTACAAGCACTAATCTCTGGTAGGCTGTCCCAGCCAATCGCCAACCCGTGTGATTCCCCTTCATCTGGGCAGTCCAGCAGACTGTGCCAACTGAGTTGGTACAACACAATCTCTGACCCCACAGATGGCTGCCCCCATGTGCTACCATATGCGCCACATATGTAGCCTACATGGTCAAGCTGACCCGACCTACTCCCTGGACCACCACGTGCTATGCTGAGCAACGAGAAGGGATAAATCCCTACTCTGTAACACGCAGGTGTAATCCCGCACCGTTTGAAGATAGATGGACGTGCCCACTGAGTGGGTACAACACGGCTCCAACGATAGTCAGAACAGTGAGGTTTCGCTTCAGAAGGCTTACGAGCTTGATATTTTAGCGTTGGATTTTAACGGTCTTTTATCTTCCTGACTATCATGCAATTCCTATGGTGATAGTAGAAGATAAATTAAAACATGCTGTTCTACTTATATAAGCAATAAAAGAAAGCATGGATCTTATGTGGTAAAAGCCCATAGCCTAAGTAAGACCTTAACCTAACTTAAGTCTTCACTTGCTTTTGCTTCATGGGGCTTTTGCTGCTCATCTGGCCCATACCAGGGCCCAAGCGCCATCTGCAGCTCAGGTGCGCCTACCAGGGAAAATGCGCCTGGTCCCAAAGTCGAACCCTGGACCTCCCACCTGGTCAAGCCTCAAGCTGCATGCGCCTCTGCCAAGTGTGCTCTGTGCTCTTATCTAATTAAATTACAAATTTAACTACCTAGACAAGATTGACACGCAGGTCAATTACATTTTATAAATTAAAAGCAATGTGATTCGCAGATCACAATCTAAAATTAATTTACAAAATTAATACAGGCACGCAGGCCCCAGCACAGCACAGAATTAACATGGGCAGCCCACATAAGAATAAAAAGACAAACACATGGCATCAATCATCATGTGATCCAATCATTAAAATAAAATTTTCGAAAAACCCCATGGGCATCAATTTTATTTTGCTTATATGCCCTACAACCTTACAACGGTCCATTACTAGGGATCCACTCATCCAACCTAGTCAGATCCACTGCCCTTACATGCACCAAGTCCTAACTGACTTGAGTCGACCATAAGGTCAACTATGCATGCGCCAGGGCTGAACAACCACAATGAGGTCTGGCAAGCGGGTGTGAGCCCGGGCCTAACTCATGTGCGTTCATAGGTTGTCTCAATCAGACATCGCTACACACCTGTCTGCAGCCGACCTGTAGCCACCACGTGCTTGCGCACAGGTGCTACCTGGTCAACCCATCAAGGCTGTCAGATGGTCTGATTAGACTTTTGGATCTAACCTAGGGGGTGACTTCAACCCTAATAACCCGTCTAAGGGTTTAATGCAAGGCCTTAGATCTAGTGAGTCGCGCATGTTATAATAGTTTTGATAAAACAACAACAATTAAAATGCGCCAACATACATGCGCCAAGACAAACTTACAAGTTTTGATTATGACAACTTAACATGTATTTGCGCATGTAATCAAGATCTAAGCGTTATTCACAAACAAGGATCACAAAAGGGCTTAAGCAATCAAAAAACATGCGTTAACCATACCTCTGATACCATTTGAAAGGTCCCCACAAGGGGGCGAAGCCCTAAATCATAGGCGCATATGAAGAATGAAAGCAACGGAATGGGGGTTTCTAGATCTTGCATGGTATTATGATTAACAAAACCGATTGTATAGTAGTGATAGAACCATACCATAGCCATTTCTAGATGGCGTCTTGGAAGCTAGAGAACAAGAGAGGTCTCCTCCAAATTGTCGCACACAAGATGAGGTATAGCTTCTTCTTGTCGTCCCTTGTGCTAGCAAGGATCGTCCAAGTATCCTTCTCGTATGGAAGGGATGAGATCTTCTTGGCTTGGCGAAAAACTTCCTTCTCCTTTCGTCAACACCACATGCACTCTCGAATCAGCAAGCGACGAGAGGAAGGAGCGACAATAGGCGTGAGAGAGGAGTAACGTGAGACGATGTCACGTTTAGGAGTCATGGTTTCTAAAAATAGAAACACTCCCACGTTCATGCACTCATGCGACCATGGGTTTACCCCAAGCGCAAACTTCTCTTCACCCTTGAACCATGCGCTCATTCATGAGCCGGTTCACTTTGGTTCGGTTCAATAACCAAATAAGCCAAGCATTCAGTCCAGACCATAACAAACACTTAGGTTCTTGATCTAACCGTCAATCTCTTGATGCTCCTGATCTGACCAATCTAGCATCCAATCTCTCGATCGAAGCTTACCGATCTGAAGCCCTAATCAATCAAACATGATCAGACCAGATCTCACTCACAATCAGAGATTAAATCCCTTTAAACTGAACTCAAACAATTCAGTCCACACGATCTGACTTAAGTAAGCCATATCATCAAATTGTGCGACCCTGAGGGTTTCCTTTGAATGTCGGTAACGATAACTCACGTCATCACGATCAGTGAGGGGTATCTAGCAACACATCACTGTCTCCCAATATAAAGGAAAGAGTCTTCCAAGACTACACCCAAAAACAACACAAGTGTGAATCAACTCACAAAGCATACATATTTCCTTTGCCACTGGATGTTCTTATTGGACAAGCGTGTCAAGCTTGTAACTCCAATATGATGAGCATGATTAGATCAGATGAACATAGTCACCTGGGTATGGCCATACACTTTCTCAATCATCTCATCCAGGGGGCCCCTTTAGAACATCACACTCCTTAAACAAGGAGACGGCAATCCTATGTCTATCACTAGTGCCCTAACCTGACTCAAGCTCATCATCCAAGATAGTCTACAACCATTATGTTTCAAATGATATTGAACTACCTCAAAACAATGACAATCATCATTTAGAAAACACAAGTGATCTCAAGTCAGAGGAAATGTGCCACTTGTTACATACAAGGATTATTCACATTGTGACAAACAATTGAATATCCTAGTAGGGTCTGTCCAGTACATCCAATGTACCCATGAGTCTACATCTTATTTCATGCTCGAAGCATCCTATAAGATTAGAACACATATTAGTCTTAACCATATCAAGGCTGTCTCATGTTCACCAAGATATATCGACTAAGGACTTTATTGCCTGTCAGCCTAGCTGAACAGCTTTGAGACATTATTCAGAAGAACATATATTGCAGCAGACAATGTAGCTAACTGAATAATAACCATGCCTTTACAAACATAACAGTTTATTACATGATACCGATACAAACCCAAGGCCTCAAACATTAGCCTTAAGGGCATACCCCAACATCCTATATCTATCACTAGTGCCCTAACATGACTCATGTTCATTATCCAAGATAGTCTATAACCATTATGTTTCAAATGATATTGAACTACCTCAAGACAATGCCAATCATCATTTAGAAACACAAGTGATCTCAAGTCAGAGGAAATATGCCACTTGTTTGCATATAAGGATTATTCACATTATGACAAGCAATTGAATATCCTAAGTAGGGTCTGTCCAGTACATCCAATGTACCCATGAGTCTACATCTTATTCCATGCTCGAAGCATCCTATAAGATTAGAACACATATTAGTCTCAATCATTTCAAGGCTGTCTCATGTTCACCAAGATATCTCGACTAAGGACAATACTGCATGTCAGCCAAGCTGAACAGCATTGAGACATTATTCAGAAGTATACATATGGCAGCAGATAATGCAACAACCTGAATAACAACCATTGCCTTTATAAACATTGAGTTTATACATGATGCTGATATAATCCCAAGGCCTCAAACATTAGCCTTAAGGGCATACCCCAACAATCTCCCACTTGCACTTAATCTAATGGTTGAGAAATCTCAAACCCATATTATTACAGTGCTTCTCATGCTTCTGCTGCGCCAGAGGCTTTGTAAGCGGGTCAGCTAGATTGTCATCTGTATGAACCTTGCAGATCTTGATCTCTCCTCGATCAATGATCTCCCGGATCAAGTGAAACCTTCTCTGTATGTGCTTGGACTTCTGGTGCGACCGTGGTTCCTTTGCTTGTGCTATTGCTCCAGTGTTATCACAGAAGATAACCAATGGATCTGCACTCGAAGGAACAACACCAAGTTCCTGAACGAACTTACGAATCCACACTGCCTCCTTTGATGCTTCCGAGGCTGCAACATACTCGGCTTCTGTTGTGGAATCAGCAACAATTGATTGTTTGAAACTTTTCCACACCACTGCTCCTCCATTCAAGCTAAAAACATAGCCTGATTGCGATCGGAAATCATCCTGGTCAAATTGGAATGAAGCGTCAGTATATCCTTCAATACTGAGTTCTTCCTGACCTCCATAAATCAAGAACATATCTTTGGTCCTCCGAAGATATTTCAAAATGTTCTTGACTGCAATCCAGTGTGCCTTTCCTGGATTACTTTGGAATCGACTGGTCACGCTTAACCCGTAAGCGACGTCTGGGCGAGTACACAACATCGCATACATAATGGACCCAATAGCCGAAGCATAAGGCATATTGTCCATTTCATCTTTCTCAGTCTGTGTTTGTGGACACTGACTCTTTGAAAGATTCAGACCATGTCTGACTGGAAGATATCCTCTTTTAGAATTTTTTAAATGGAATCTCTCCAGGACTTTATCGATGTAAGTACTCTGGCACAGCCCGAGATGTTGGGTCCCCTTCAAGGGGGAGCGCAAGGGGGTGAAACCCTAAAGGTGGCGCATGTCATTCTTTTGCAGCGGAAGTAGGGTTTCATGAAGATCAGATGCTATACATTCATATGATCAACTTTCAAGAAGCATGAAGATCGAAAGATAGTCATACCGAAGCCATGTGTTGGATGGCGTCAAGGAAGAAGAGACTCGAATGAAACTCCTCCAAAAGGTGCGCACACAAGGTGATGCCGCCTACTCCTTGAGATCCTTGTGCTAGCAAGGTGCTTCAAGGGTCTTTGATCGATTCAAGAGGATGAGATGTTTTCTCCACTTGGCCGAGAGCTCTCCAAGTCGTGAAGAAAAATTTCCACACGAGAGAAGGGCGTCGAGAGGAATGGATGAAGCGTTGAGGCGTTGAGAAGAGGTGGCGCATTACCCCAACACCAAAAATAGCAAGCCATGAAGCCATGCGCCCACTTCTTCAAAAACCGACCAAAACGTTTCTTAGCATTGAACCATGCGTTCATTGCCTTGAACCGGTTCAATCTAATTGACCCAACCCAATTTGGTTCAAATACCAAATTAAAACAGCCCAAGCCATGGTCTAGATTCCTCTGAACCAAATGGTTCAAGATCTAACCGTTCATCTCTGGATGCTTCCGATCTCACCGATCTAGCATCAATACTCTCGATCGAAGCTTACCGATCTCAAGCCCTAATCAATCAAACATGATCAGACCAGATCTCACTTACAATCAGAGTTTAAACCCCTTTAAACTGAACTCAAACAATTCAGTCCACACGATCTGACTTAAGTAAGCCATATCATCAAATTGTGCGACCCTAAGGGTTTCCTTTGAACGTCGGTAACGATAACTTACGTTATCACGATCAGTGAGGGGTATCTAGCAACACATCACTGTCTCCCGATATAAAGGAAAGAGTCTTCCACGACTACACCCAAAACACAGCACAAGTGTGAATCCAATTCACAAGGCATACATATTTCCTTTGCCACTGGATGTTCTTATTGGACAAGCGTGTCAAGCCTGTAGCTCCAATATGATGAGCATGATTAGATCAGATGAACATAGTCATCTGGGTATGGCCATACTCTTTTCTCAATCATCCCATCCAGGGGGCCCCTTTAGAACATCACACTCCTTAAACAAGGAGACGGCAATCCTTTATCTATCACAAGTGCCCTAACCTGACTCAAGATCATTGTCCAAGATAGTCTATAATCATTATGTTTCAAATGATATTGAACTACCTCAAAACAATGACAATCATCATTTAGAAACACAAGTGATCTCAAGTCAAAGGACATGTGCCACTTCATGCAAACAAGGATTATTCACATTGTGACAAGCAATTGAATATCCTAGTAGGGTCTGTCCAGTACATCCAATGTACCCATGAGTCTACATCTTATTCCATGCTCGAAGCATCCTATAAGATTAGAACACATATTAGTCTCAAGCATATCAAGGCTGTCTCTAGTTCACCAAGATATCTCGACTAAGGACTTTATAGCGTGTCAGCCTAGCTGAACAGCTTTGAGACATTATTCAGTAGTACACTTATTACAGCAGACAAGGTAACAACCTGAATAATAACCATGCCTTTATAAACACAAGAGTTTACTACATGATACTGTTATAATCCCAAGGCCTCAAACATTAGCCTTAAGGGCATACCCCAACAATCTCCCACTTGCACTTAATCTAATGGTTGAGAAATCTCAAACCCATATTATTACAGTGCTTCTCATGCTTCTGCTGCGCCAGAGGCTTGGTAAGCGGGTCAGCCAGATTGTCATCTGTATGAACCTTGCAGATTTTGATCTCACCACGATCTATGATCTCCCTGATCAAGTGAAACCGTCTCTGTATGTGCTTGGACTTCTGGTGCGACCGTGGTTCCTTTGCTTGTGCGATTGCTCCAGTGTTATCACAGAAGATAACCAAAGGATCTGCACTCGAAGGAACGACACCAAGTTCTCTCACGAACTTACGAATCTGAAAGTGCCCCTTAGATTAGGGGGGTCCCCTTCTAGGGGGAGCATAACCCTAAAGCATATGGCGCATAAAATTTTCTTCTTGCGGAACTAGGGTTATAGGATCGATATGCATGCTAAAAGATCAACTTGATAATAAGAAAACAATCATACCATCGCCATGGAGAAGATGTTTCCTTGGAAGCAAAGATCAAAGTAGATCTTCTCCTTGTCGTCACACACAAGATGATGTCGCTATCTCTCTTGGTGCTCCTTGTGCTAGCAAGGTTCCAAGAGGTCCTTGTCGAGTGAAGGGAAAATGAGATCTCTTTCTTCTTGGCCGAATCCTCCTCAACCTTCAAAGCGTCGCCACACTCACGAGAGAGACGAGAGGAATATGGGCGAGAGAAATATGAGTGAGCGAAAATAGAGTATATTCTATTTTGATGAGCGCACTCTCCAAATGGAGATCATGGTTACTAAAAATAGTAACCACTCCTCACCACAACGTTCACGCCAAGTGAACTTGTCGCCTACTCCTCTCCCTATGAACCAAGCGCTCATTTAGTGAGCCGGTTCACTTTGGTTCGGTTTAAGAACCAATCAAGCCAATGATCTAGTCTAGATCTTAAATAAACCCTAAGGTTCACGATCTAACCGTCGATCTCAACGATGCCCCTGATCTGACCGATCTGGCATGCATTCTCTCGATCGAAGCTTACCGATCTCAAGCCCTAATCAATCAAACATGATCAGACCAGATCTCACTCACAATCAGAGATTAAATCCCTTTAAACTGAACCCAAACAATTCAGTCCACACGATCTGACTTAAGTAAGCCATATCATCAAATTGTGCGACCCTAAGGGTTTCCTTTAAATGTCGGTAACGATAACTCGCGTTATCACGATCAGTGAGGGGTATCTAGCAACACATCACTATCTCCCGATATAAAGAAATGAGTCTTCCAAGACTACACCCAAACCACAGCACAAGTGTGAATCAAATCACAAGGCATGCATATTTCCTTTGCCACTGGATGTTCTTATTGGACAAGCCTGTCAAGCTTGTAATTCCAATATGATGAGCATGATTAGAACAGATGAACACTGTCACCTGGGTATGGCCATACACTCTCTCAATCATCTCATCCAGGGGGCCCCTTTAGAACATCACACTCCTTAAACAAGGAGACGGCAATCCTATGTCTATCACTAGTGCTCTAACCTGACTCAAGCTCATCATCCAAGATAGTCTATAATCATTATGTTTCAAATGATATTGAACTACCTCAAAACAATGACAATCATCATTTAGAAACACAAGTGATCTCAAGTCAGAGGAAATGTGCCACTTGTCATAATCAAGGAATATTCACATTGTGACAAACAATTGAACATCCTCGTAGGGTCTGTCCAGTACATCCAATGTACCCATGAGTCTATAATCATATTCCATGCTCGAAGCATCCTATAAGATTAGAACACATATTAGTCTTAACCATATCAAGGCTGTCTCATGTTCACCAAGATATATCGACTAAGGACATAATAGCTTGTCAGCCCAGCTGAACAGCTTTGAGACATTATTCAGAAGAACATATATTGCAGCAGACAATGTAGCTAACTGAATAACAACCATGCCTTTATAAACTTAAGAGTTTATTACATGATACAGATACATTCCCACAGGCCTCAAACATTAGCCTTAAGGGCATACCCCAACAGAATCCACACTGCCTCCTTGGATGCTTCCGAGGCTGCAACATACTCGGCTTCTGTTGTGGAATCAGCAACAGTTGACTGTTTGAAACTTTTCCACACCACTGCTCCACCATTCAAGCTAAAAACATAGCCTGATTGCGATCGGAAATCATCCTGGTCCGACTGGAACGAAGCGTCAGTATATCCTTCTATACTGAGTTCTTCCTGACCACCATATATCAAGAACATATCTTTGGTCCTCCGCAGATATTTTAAGATGTTCTTGACTGCAATCCAGTGCGCCAAACCTGGATTACTTTGGAACCGACTGGTCACGCTTAACCCGTAAGCGACGTCTGGGCGAGTGCACAACATCGCATACATAATGGATCCAATAGCCGAAGCATAAGGCGTATTGTCCATTTCATCTTTCTCAGTCTGTGTTTGTGGACACTGACTCTTCGAAAGATTCAGACCATGTCTGACTGGAAGATATCCTCTTTTAGAATTCTCTAAATGGAATCTCTCTAGGACTTTATCGATGTAAGTACTCTAGCACAACCCGAGAAGCCTCTTAGATCTATTCCTGTAGATCTTCACACCTAACACATAGGCTGCTTCTCCAAGATCTTTCATCTGGAAACATTTCCTTAACCATGCCTTAACCGCATGCATTTCAGGAATGTCATTTCCAATGATCAAGATGTCATCGACGTAGAGGACTAGGAAGGTAATTACGCTCCCACTAAACCTCTTATATACACACGGGTCATCTTCGTTCTTGATGAAACCAAACTCAGAGATTGATTCATCAAAACGAATATTCCAGCTTCTAGATGCTTGTTTCAGTCCATAAATGGACTTCTTTAACTTGCATATCTTATGACGATCTGATGGATTAGTGAAACCTTCAGGTTGTGTCATATACACATCCTCATCCAGATTTCCATTAAGGAAAGCTGTTTTCACATCCATCTGCCAGATCTCATAATCGTAATATGCTGCTATCGCGAAAAGAATCCGAATAGACTTAAACATGACTACAGGTGAGAAAGTTTCATCATAATCTATCCCATAGATTTGTTTGAAACCTTTCGCAACTAGCCTGCCTTTATAGGTAACCACGTTACCATCCATGTCAATCTTCTTCTTGAAGATCCATTTACAGCCTATAGGGATTACTCCCGGAGGCGGATCAACCAAATCCCAGACTTGGTTATCTGACATGGAGTCCATCTCGGCTCGCATAGCTTCAAGCCATCTAGCTGACTCCGGTCCACTGACCGCATCCGCATAAGTAAGGGGTTCATCATTATCAATGATGTAGACTCCGTCATAGCGCTCAGGCTGTCGACGGATCCTTCCCGATCTTCGCGGTTCCCGTGATATCTGAGCCTCAGGTTGTTCAGTAACCTGTTCTACCGGCTCAGGCACATCCAACTGTGCTTGACTACTTTGTCCTTCCTCTGGATTCTCATCCAGCTTTATTTCTCTCCCACTGGCCTCTTGCAGAAGAAACTCCTTCTCAAGAAATATGGCCGTCCGAGCAACAAAAACCTTGTTCTCTTTGGGATCGTAGAAATAATAACCCTTAGTTTCCTTAGGGTAACCGACAAAGATGCATTTCTCAGATCTGCTCTCTAGTTTCCCAGAGGCGAGCTTTTTGACATAAGCCTCGCAACCCCAGATCCTGATAAATGTCAAGCTCGGCTGTTTTCCATACCATAACTCGTATGGAGTCTTAGAAACGGCCTTGGATGGCACTCGGTTTAGTACCTTTGCAGCTGTTTCCAGTGCAAATCCCCAAAAGGAGTATGGAAGAGTAGCCTGACTCATCATAGAACGAACCATATCAAGTAGCGTTCTATTTCTCCTCTCGGACACACCATTCCATTGCGGTGTTCCTGGCGGAGTGAGCTGTGAGATAATCCCACACTCCTTCAGATAGTCAGTAAACGCATGACTTAGGTATTCTCCACCTCGATCAGAACGAAGTGCCTTGATATTTCGGCCTAGCTGATTTTGTACTTCATTCTTGAACTCTTTGAACTTGTCAAAAGATTCACTCTTATGTCTCATTAGATAGACATACCCATATCTACTGAAATCATCAGTAAAGGTAATGAAGTACTGATAGCCACCTCTGGCATGTTTACTAAATGGCCCACACACATCACTGTGTATAAGGTCAAGTAAACCTGAAGCCCTTTGACCTTTGTTAGGAAAAGGTGACTTCGTCATTTTACCCATTAAACAAGCTTTTCATGTATCAATCTCCTCATAGGAGAATGATCCCAGCAGTCCATGATCATGCAACCGCTTAATGCGTTTCTCGTTTATATGGCCTAAACGACTATGCCATAGCAAGGTGCTATCATCAACATACTTGGCTTTCTTATTATCAATATTTTGTATCGAACATTCCATGTCCAACATGAATAACCCATTGTTAATTGAACCAGTTGCATAAACAATATTATCATAAGATAAAACACACTTTGAAATATTGCATTCAAAGGAAAATCCCTTCCTGACAAGAGCAGGAATGGAGATAATATTTTTAGTAATACTGGGAACAAAATAACAACTGTTTAGTTCCAATACAAGTCCAGATGGTAAAGAGATGAAATAGTCTCCTACAGCAACAGCAGCAACCCGTGCCCCGTTTCTAACGCGTAGGTCCACCTCATGCTGTCCCACCTGTCTTCTTCTCTTGAGTTCCTGTACATTTGAACAAATGTGAACTCCACATGCAGTGTCCAACACCCATGATATATAAGAAGATGAAAACATGACTTCAGTCACGAATATACCTGAGCCAGAAGCGATGCTTCCCCTCTTATCTCCTTGGAGCGCTTTACAGTCCTTTTTCCAGTGACCTAGCTGGCCACAGTGGAAACACCTGTATTCCTTGGACCGCTTAACCTTCTACTTCAGAGCCTTGCTGTAGTTCTTGACAGGGGCTTTGCCCTTCTTCCCCTTCTTCTTGTTCCTGGAAGGAACCATTAAGACAGAGGTTGAAGGCTTTCCCTTCAGAGTTTCCTCAGTAGTCAAGAGCATATTCAGCAGCTCTGCCGGAGTACAATCGATTTTGTTCATATTAAAGTTAATAATGAACGCATCGAAAGAAGGCGGGAGAGACTGCAGAATAATATCTACAGCAAGCTCCTGGTTGATGGTATGCCCCAGTTTCTCCAGAGCCTCCTTATGCCCAATCATCTTGAGCACGTGAGCTCCCACTGGGCTCCCTTCAGCCAGTTTGCTCTGAAAGAAAAGCTTTGTCAGATTATAGCGTTCTGTCCTCGCCTGTGCAGCATACAGCATCTTGAGGTTCGCTATAATCTCTATAGCCGACATATCCTCATGCTGACGCTGCAGCGGTGGCGTCATAGACGCTAGCATCAGGCAAGCGACATCAATGCTATCATTGACGTGCTTTTCATAGGCATCACGAACCGCCCTTGCGGCGTTCGCAGCGGGTTGAGGCGGCACTGCCGTCTCGAGGACATACAGTTTCCTCTCTGCCTTAAGAACGATCTTAAGGTGTCCGAACCAGTATGAGAAGTTTGGCCCAGCAAACTTCTCCCTTTCCAGTAGGGATCGCACATTGAAGCTCATGGTGTTCGTTGCTGCAGGAATCTACAACAATGCAAGAACAGCAAGGTCAGTATCAATGTATAGAATCAATCCAGGACTTAAGAAAGATTCTTTTTCTCACTATTTTAACTGGCTGAAAAATCCAGCAAAACAGCCCGAAAGAGTAGAACTCTTTTAGTGAGATGGGATCCAGATTTCATACTTGGTCTCCGCATCCCGCTCAGGCGAGATAAGATGCACAGAGAGTACAAGCACTAATTTCTGGTAGGCTGTCCCAGCCAATCGCCAACCGTGCGATTCCCCTTCATCTGGGCAATCTAGCAGACTGTGCCAACTGAGTTGGTACAACACAGTCTCTGACCCCACAGATGGCTGCCTCCATGTGCTACCATATGCGCCACATATGTAGTCTACATGGTCAAGCTGACCTGACCTACTCCCTGGACCACCACGTGCTATGCTGAGCAACGAGAAGGGATAAATCCCTACTCTGTAACACGCAGGTGTAATCCCACACCGTCTGAAGATAGATGGACGTGCCCACTGAGTGGGTACAACACGGCTCCAACAATAATCAGAACAATGAGGTTTCGCGTCAGAAGGCTTACGAGCTTGATATTTTAGCGTTGGATTTTAACGGTCTTTTATCCTCTTATCTATCATACAAACCCTATGGTGATTGCAGAAGATAAATTCATGCAATTCTAATTATATGATCAATAAAAAGAAAGCATGGTTCTTATGTGGTAAAAGCCCATAGCCTAAGTAAGACCTTAATATCACTTAAGTCTTCACTTGCTTTTCTTCATGGGACTTTTGCTGCTCATCTGGCCCAACCCAGGGCCCAAGCGCCATCTGCAGCTCAGGTGCGCCTACCAGGGAAATGCGCCTGTCCCAGAGTCGAACCCTGGACCTCCCACCTGGTTAAGCCACTGCTGCATGCGCCTCTGCCAAGTGTGCTCAGTGCTCTTGTCTGATTAATTTACAAATTAATCTATCTAGACAAGATTGACTCACAGGTCAATTACATTTGATAAATTAAAAACAATGTGATGCGCAGATCACAATAATTAATTTAGATTTAAATACAGGCACGCAGGCCCCAGCACAGCACACATTTAACATGGGCAGCCCACATAAGAATAAATAAACAAACATATGCCACAATCAAACATGTGATCCATTCAATAAAATTAAATTTTGAAAACCCCATAGGTATCAATTTTAATTTTCCTTATGTGCCCTACTACCTTACAACGGTCCATTACTAGGGATCCACTCATCCAACCCAGTCAGATCCACTGCCCACGCATGCACCAAGTCCTAACTGACTCGAGTCGACCCAATGGTCAACTATGCATGCGCTAGGGCTGAACAACCACAATGAGGTCTGGCAAGCGGGCGTGACCCCGGGCCTAACTCATGTGTGTTCACTAGTCGTCTCAACCAGACATCGCTACACGCCTGTCTGCAGTCGACCTATAGCCACCAAGTGCTTGCGCACAGGTGCTATCTAGTCAACCCATCAAGGCTGTCAGATGGTCTGATCAGACTGTCTGGATCTAACCTAGGGGATGATTTCAACCCTAATAACCCGTCTAAGGGTTTAAAGTAGAGCCTTAGATCTAGAGTGAGTCGCGCATGTCAAGTAGGTTTTTGAGAAAAACATGAAGCATGCGCCAACAACATGCGCCAAGAAAATATACATCAAGTTTGCATGTACAACAACTCAAATGAAATTTTCGCATGTAACCCTAGATCTAGAGATATGCGTAAGCATGGATCATGGATCACAAAGCAAAGCAATCATAATAACAATGCATAGAACCGCTCTGATACCAATTGTTGGGTCCCCTTCAAGGGGGAGCGCAAGGGGGTGAAACCCTAAAGGTGGCGCATGTCATTCTTTTGCAGCGGAAGTAGGGTTTCATGAAGATCAGATGCTATACATTCATATGATCAACTTTCAAGAAGCATGAAGATCGAAAGATAATCATACCGAAGCCATGTGTTGGATGGCGTCAAGGAAGAAGAGACTCGAATAAAACTCCTCCAAAAGGTGCGCACACAAGGTGATGCCGCCTACTCCTTGAGATCCTTGTGCTAGCAAGGTGCTTCAAGGGTCTTTGATCGATTCAAGAGGATGAGATGTTTTCTCCACTTGGCCGAGAGCTCTCCAAGTCGTGAAGAAAAATTTCCACACGAGAGAAGGGCGTCGAGAGGAATGGATGAAGCGTTGAGGCGTTGAGAAGAGGTGGCGCATTATGGCTTTCCAAAAATAGCAAGCCATGAAGCCATGCGCCCACTTCTTCAAAAACCGACCAAAACGTTTCTTAGCATTGAACCATGCGTTCATTGCCTTGAACCGGTTCAATCTAATTGACCCAACCCAATTTGGTTCAAATACCAAATTAAAACAGCCCAAGCCATGGTCTAGATTCCTCTGAACCAAATGGTTCAAGATCTAACCGTTCATCTCTGGATGCTTCCGATCTCACCGATCTAGCATCAATACTCTCGATCGAAGCTTACCGATCTCAAGCCCTAATCAATCAAACATGATCAGACCAGATCTCACTTACAATCAGAGTTTAAACCCCTTTAAACTGAACTCAAACAATTCAGTCCACACGATCTGACTTAAGTAAGCCATATCATCAAATTGTGTGACCCTAAGGGTTTCCTTTGAACGTCGGTAATGATAACTTACGTTATCACGATCAGTGAGGGGTATCTAGCAACACATCACTGTCTCCCGATATAAAGGAAAGAGTCTTCCACGACTACACCCAAAACACAGCACAAGTGTGAATCCAATTCACAAGGCATACATATTTCCTTTGCCACTGGATGTTCTTATTGGACAAGCGTGTCAAGCCTGTAGCTCCAATATGATGAGCATGATTAGATCAGATGAACATAGTCATCTGGGTATGGCCATACTCTTTTCTCAATCATCCCATCCAGGGGGCCCCTTTAGAACATCACACTCCTTAAACAAGGAGACGGCAATCCTTTATCTATCACAAGTGCCCTAACCTGACTCAAGATCATTGTCCAAGATAGTCTATAATCATTATGTTTCAAATGATATTGAACTACCTCAAAACAATGACAATCATCATTTAGAAACACAAGTGATCTCAAGTCAAAGGACATGTGCCACTTCATGCAAACAAGGATTATTCACATTGTGACAAGCAATTGAATATCCTAGTAGGATCTGTCCAGTACATCCAATGTACCCATGAGTCTACATCTTATTCCATGCTCGAAGCATCCTATAAGATTAGAACACATATTAGTCTCAAGCATATCAAGGCTGTCTCTAGTTCACCAAGATATCTCGACTAAGGACTTTATAGCGTGTCAGCCTAGCTGAACAGCTTTGAGACATTATTCAGTAGTACACTTATTACAGCAGACAAGGTAACAACCTGAATAATAACCATGCCTTTATAAACACAAGAGTTTACTACATGATACTGTTATAATCCCAAGGCCTCAAACATTAGCCTTAAGGGCATACCCCAACACGAGAAGCCTCTTAGATCTATCTCTGTAGATCTTCACACCTAATACATAGGCTGCTTCTCCTAAATCTTTCATCTGGAAACATTTTCTTAACCATGCCTTGACGGCATGCAGTTTAGGAATATCGTTTCCAATGATTAAGATATCATCGACGTAGAGGACTAGGAAAGTAATCACGCTCCCACTAAACCTCTTATATACACACGGGTCATCTTCATTCTTGATGAAACCAAACTTACAGATTGATTCATCAAAACGAATATTCCAGCTTCTCGATGCTTGTTTAAGTCCATAAATGGACTTCTTTAATTTGCATATTTTATGACGATCTGATGGATTGATGAAACCTTCAGGTTGTGTCATATACACATCCTCTTCTAGTTTTCCATTAAGGAAAGCGGTCTTCACATCCATCTGCCAGATCTCATAATCATAATATGCAGCTATCGCGAGAATAATCCGAATAGACTTGAACATGGCTACAGGAGAGAAAGTTTCATCATAATCTATCCCGTAGATTTGTTTGAAACCTTTCACAACTAGCCTGCCTTTATAGGTAACCACGTTACCATCCATGTCAATCTTCTTTTTGAAGATCCACTTACAGCCTATAGGGATTACTCCCGGAGGCGGATCAACCAAATCCCAGACTTGGTTATCTGACATGGAGTCCATCTCGGCTCGCATAGCATCAAGCCATCTTGCTGATTCCGGTCCACTGACCGCATCCGCATAAGTGAGGGGTTCATCATCAATGATGTAGACTCCGTCAAAGCGCTCAGGCTGTCGACGGATCCTTCCCGATCTTCGCGGTTCCCGTGATATCTGAGCCTCAGGTTGTTCAGTAACCTGTTCTATTGGCTCAGGCTCATCCAACTGATTTTGACTACTTTGTCCTTCTTCTGGATTCTCATCCAGCTTTATTTCTCTCCCACTGGCCTCTTGCAGAAGAAATTCCTTCTCAAGAAAAATAGCCATTCGAGCAACAAATACTTTGTTCTCTTTGGGATCGTAGAAATAATAACCCTTAGTTTCTTTAGGGTAACCGACAAAGATATATTTATCTGATCTGCTCTCCAGTTTCCCAGAGGCGAGCTTTTTGACATAAGCCTCGCAACCCCAGATTTTGATAAATGTCAAGCTCGGCTGTTTCCCATACCATAACTCATATGGAGTCTTTGAAACGGCCTTGGATGGCACTCGGTTTAGTACCTTTGCAGCTGTTTCCAGTGCAAATCCCCAAAAGGAGTAAGGTAGAGTAGCCTGACTCATCATTGAACGAACCATATCCAATAAGGTTCTATTTCTCCTCTCGGACACACCATTCCATTGCGGTGTTCCTGGCGGAGTGAGCTATGAGATAATCCCACACTCGTTCAGATAGTCAGTAAACTCTCGACTCAAGTATTCTCCACCTCGATCTGAACGAAGTGCCTTGATATTTTGGCCTAGCTGATTTTGTACTTCATTTTTTGAACTCTTTGAACTTGTCAAAAGATTCACTCTTATGTCTCATTAGATAGACATAACCATACCTACTGAAATCATCAGTAAAGGTAATGAAGTATGAATATCCACCTCTGGCATGTTTACTAAATGGCCCACACACATCACTGTGAATGAGGTCAAGTAAACCTGAAGCCCTTTGACCTTTATTGGAAAAAGGAGACTTCGTCATTTTACCCAATAAACAAGCTTTGCATGTATCAAGCTCCTCATAGGAGAATGATCCCAGCAGTCCATGGTCATGCAACCGCTTAATGCGCTTCTTGTTAATATGGCCTAAACGAATATGCCATAGCAAGGTGCTGTCATCAGCATACTTGGCCTTTTTATTATCAATCTGTTGTACAGAACATTCCATGTCCAACATGAATAACCCATTGTTAATTGACCCAGTAGCATAAACAATATTATCTAATGAAATACAACACTTTGAAGTTTTGCATTCAAAGGAAAACCCTTTCCTGACAAGAGCAGGAATAGAGATAATATTCTTAGTTATGCTCGGTACAAAATAACAATTGTCCAGTTCTAATACAAGACCAGATGGTAAAGAGATGTGATATTCTCCTACAGCAACAGCAGCAACCCGTGCCCCGTTTCCTACTCGTAGGTCCACCTCATGCTGTCCCACCTGTCTTCTTCTCTTGAGTTCCTGTACATTTGAACAAATGTGAACTCCACATGCAGTGTCCAACACCCATGAAATAGAAGAACAAGATACCATGACTTCAGTCACGAAAATACCTGAGCCAGAAGCGAAAGGCTTGCTTCCCTTCTTGTCTCCTTGGAGCGCTTTACAGTCCTTCTTCCAGTGACCCAGCTGGCCACATTGGAAACATATGTATTCCTTTGACCACTTTATCTTTTGTTTTAGAGCCTTGTTGTAGCTCTTGATAGGGGCTTTGCCCTTCTTCCCCTTCTTCTTGTTCCTTGAAGGAATCATCAAGACAGAGGATGAAGGCTTTCCCTTTTCAAGAGTCTGCTCTGTAGTATAGAGCATGTTCAGTAACTCAGCCGGGGTACAGTCGATCTTGTTCATATTAAAATTAATGATGAACGGATCGAAAGAGGCCGGGAGAGACTGCAGGATAATGTCTACAACAAGCTCCTGATTGATGGTGTGTCCCAGTTTCTCTAGAGCCTCTTTGTACCCAATCATATTGAGTACGTGAGCTCCCACTGGACTCCCTTCAGTCAGTTTGCTCTGAAAGAAAAGTTTAGTCAAGTTATAGCGTTCAGTCCTTGCCTGTGCAGCATACAGCATCTTGAGATTTGCTATAATTTCAATAGCAGATAAATCCTCACGCTGACGCTGAAGCTCTGGCGTCATAGACGCAAGCATAAGGCAAGCGACATCAATGCTATCATTGACATGCTTTTCATAAGCATCCCGAACCGCCCTTGCGGCGTTCGCAGCGGGTTGAGGCGGTATTGCCGTCTCGAGGACATACAGCTTCCTCTCAGCCTTAAGAACAATCTTAAGGTGTCTGTACCAGTCTGAGAAGTTTGGCCCAGCAAACTTCTCCCTTTCCAGTAAGGATCGCACATTGAACGCTGTGGTGTTCGTTGCTGCAGTAATCTACAACATTGCAAGAACAGCAAGGTCAGTATCAATGTTAGAATCAATCCAGGACTTAAGAATGATTCTTTTCTCACTATTTTATCTGACTGAAAAATCCAGTAAAACAGTCCGAAAGAGTAACACTCTTTTAGTGAGATGGGATCCAGATTTCATACTTGGTCTCCGCGTCCCGCTCAGGCGAGATAAGATGCACAGAGAGTACAAGCACTAATCTCTGGTAGGCAATCCCTGCCAATCGCCAACCCGTGCGATTCCCCTTCATCTGGGCAATCCAGCAGACTGTGCCAACTGAGTTGGTACAACACAGTCTCTGATCCCACAGATGGCTGCCTCCATATGGCTACCATATGCTCAATATGTAGCCTACATGGTCAAGCTGACCTGACCTACTCCCTGGACCACCACGTGCTATGCTGAGCAACGAGAAGCGATAAATCCCTTCTCTGTAACACGCAGGTGTAATCACACACCGTCTGAAGATAGATGGGCATGCCCACTGAGTGGGTACAACACGGCCCCAACGATAGTCAGAACAGTGAGGTTTCGCGTCAGAAGGCTTACGTGCTTGATATTCATCGTTGGATTTTAATGGTCTTTTTATCTTCTTACTATCATGCATATCCTATGGCGATAGCAGAAGAATAAATCATGCAGATATTAAATTTACTTAAACAGTAAATAGAAAGCATGATGATCTTATGTGGTAAAAGCCCATTAAGCCTAAGTTAGACCTTAAATTAACTTAAGTCTTCACTTGAGCTCTTCATGGGTCTTTAGCATTTCATCTGGCCCAACCCGGGCCAAAGCGCCCTGTGCAGCTGAGATGCACCCACCAGGTAAAGTGCGCCTGTCCTAGAGTCGAACCCTAGACCTCCCACTAGTGAAGCCACTTGCTGCATGCGCCTCTGCCATGTGTGCTCTGAGCTCATGTCTGATTAAATTACATTTTAATCTATCTAGACATGATTGACACGCAGGTCAATTACACTTTATAAATTAATTAAAATGTGATGCGCAGATCACAATAAATAATTTACAATATTCATCCAGGCACGCAGGCCCCAGCACAGCACACATTAAATTTGGGCTGCCCACATAAGATGAAATAGACATTCAAACATGTTATACAAACATAATGTGCCCAAATAAAATTTTCGAAAATCCCTTTGGCATGAATTTTATTTCCTTATGTGCCCTACTACCTTACAACGGTCCATTAATAGGGATCCACTCATCAGACCTAGTCAGACCCACTGCCCTTGCATGCACCAAGTCATAACCGACTTGTGTCGACCTCATGGTCAACAATGCATGCCATAAGGGCTGAACGTCCCTCATGAGTTCTGGCAAGCGGGTGTGACCCCGGGCCTTAATCATGAGCGTTCATTGGTTGTCTCAATCAGACATCGCTACACGCCATTCTGCAGTCGACCTATAGCCACCTCTTGCTTGCGCATAGGTGCCATCTGGTCGACCCATCTAGGCTGTCAGATGGTCTGATCAGACAGTTGGGTCTATACTGGACGATGACTTCAACCCTAATAACCCGTCTAAGTTTTTCAAGTAGGCGCTTAGATCTAAATGGATGCGCGCAAGTAAAAGAGTTTTGATCAAAAACTACAACATGCGCCAACAATATACATGCGCCAATGTGAAGCATACATCTATTTTCGCATGATCAACTATCATGTGGTTTCGCATGTAATTTAGATCTATTCATAAGCACAAACAAGGATCACAAAAACAAGCAATCATATGATCATACAGAAACCTATCGCTCTGATACCAATTGAAAGTCCCTAAAGGGGGGGGGGGCGAAAACCCTAATAGGCGCATATCAGAGTTTTCACAAGCGGAAGCTAGGGTTTCTAAGATCGGTTTGCATGTCATATAATCAACTTATTAATACTTGTATAGATCAAATTAAGATCATACCATAGCCATGATTGAATGGCGACTTGGAAGCAGAGAACGAAGTTGCTCTCCTCCAAAGCGTGCGCACACAAGGTGATTGATGGCTTCTCCTTGGCGTTCCTTGTGCTAGAAAAGATCCAAGGTCTCCTGATCGCGTGAAGGAGATTGAGATGATTTTCTTTTCTTGTCCGAACTCTCCTTGGCGTGAAAAGCTCACCACACAAGAGAGGAGGCGTCGAGAGGAAGAGGCTAGAGACGAGAATAGCGCCACACCCACGAACGTAGAGGCGTGAACTATTTTGGAAAGCATGACTTCCAAAAATAGTAAGCCCTCAACGTGTGATGCGTTCACTCCCAGTGAACCATCGCATTTTCCTCTCCCATTGAACCATGCGCTCACTATGATGAGCCGGTTCAATTACATTTGGTTCAAAGACCAAATTAAGCCAAGCCTTGGTCTAGATCATATAAAACCAAAAGGTTCAAGATCTAACCATTCATCTCTTGATGCTCTTGATCTCATCGATCTAGCATCAGTTCTCTCGATCGAAGCTTACTGATCTCAAGCCCTAATCAATCAAACATGATTAGACCAGATCTTACTTACAATCAGAGTTTAAATCCCTTTAAACTGAACCAAAACAATTCAGTCCACACGATCTGACACAAGTAAGCCATATCATCAAATTGTGTGACCCTAAGGGTTTCCTTTAAATGTCGGTAACGATAACTTACGTTATCACGATCAGTGAGGGGTATCTAGCAACACATCACTGTCTCCTGATATAAAGGAAAGAGTCTTCCAAGACTACACCCAAATCACAGCATAAGTGTGAATTCAATTCACTAGACATACTTGTTTCCTTTGCCACTGGATGTTCTTATTGGATAAGCATGTCAAGCCTGTAACTCCAATATGATGAGAGTGGTTAGATCAGATGAACATAGTCATCTGGGTATGGCCATACACTTTCTCAACCATCTCATCCAGGGGGCCCCTTTAGAACATCACACTCCAAACAAGGAGAAGGCAATCCTATATCTATCACTAGTGCCCTAACATGACTCATGTTCATTATCCATGATAGTCTATAACCATTATGTTTCAAATGATATTGAACTACCTCAAGACAATGCCAATCATCATTTAGAAACACAAGTGATCTCAAGTCAGAGGAAATATGCCACTTGTTTGCATATAAGGATTATTCACATTGTGACAAGCAATTGAATATCCTAAGTAGGGTCTATCCAGTACATCCAATGTACCCATGAGTCTACATCTTATTCCATGCTCGAAGCATCCTATAAGATTAGAACACATATTAGTCTCAATCATATTAAGGCTGTCTCATGTTCACCAAGATATCTCGACTAAGGACAATACTGCATGTCAGCCAAGCTGAACAGCATTGAGACATTATTCAGAAGTATACATATGGCAGCAGATAATGCAACAACCTGAATAACAACCATTGCCTTTATAAACATTGAGTTTATACATGATACTGATATAATCCCAAGGCCTCAAACATTAGCCTTAAGGGCATACCCCAACACTATGCTCCCACTATTTCCTTAACAAGTTGATAACTCTCAAAACTCAACATGGAAATAAGTGAGTAGGATCCTAATTTCACATGAGGTCTCCGCGACTCACGAGGGTGAGTTGGGGTGCACAGAGTGATCCCATGCTTCCTTAGGTAGGCATGCCAGCCAATTGTGTCATGTACAACTCCTCTTAGTTAAGACAGACTAGGCCCACTATGTCCAGCGAGGGCTAGAAAGAACACAGAACCCTATCCTCTTAACAGCTACGTCTAGTGATTCATCATGTGAGTGACATATGAAAAACTAGTCAAGTCTGACCTGATTGTTATGCCCAGGGCCAAGCTGCACCTCGCGAGGGCACGTCTACACTTGTGGCAGACAGACTAAGATGCATATTACCACCACACGCCTTCCAAGGATAGATGGGGGTGTCTCACGAGGGTGAGAAACAGTTCACAGTCCATCGATCAATGGCTTGACGAGGGCTACACATCAGAAGGCTATTGACTTGATATTACAAGGAGAGTTGATTCTAATTTGTTTTATTCTTTTCTAGCATGCAATTTTCCTACGGTGGCAACAAAAGGAAAAACACATCATAGGCATGCTATGGACAGAATAATAAACTATCACAGGCATGCTAATATGGTCGATATGGTCATAGCCCTTTTCATACATATAACATATCACGAGCCATGTGATATGTCATCATGCATCCAAGGGTTGCGAGTCCCTAAAGCAGATCAGCCCATGCCAGAAGCCGAAAGCAAGTACCCTTCCTCAAGCCGCAAGTCCATCACCAAGCTTCGAAAGTTGGCACCACTCTGAATTCAGTTGAAGAAGACACTATGTTGTCTTGATGAACCTTAACCTATCTTATGAAAACCATTCTACATCTATTCTAAAACAAGATGAAAATTTTTACATCAAGATAGGGGGGGGGGGGAGAACCACATGCAGGTGGAAAAAAAAGGTTTTACAAGCATTCATCACAGGTGGAAATATCTTTCCACATCACAACACAGGAGGGCACTCGCTATGTTCATATCAACCCAAACAAGTGGCAAGTGGCGCATATAAAATTTGAAAAACTGAGCATCATCAAATTTTTTTTAGTCCCTTATGCGCCAACTTCATCCAAAGCACTCTCTCAATCAAAATTTATGCTAAAATTGGGATCATGTTTCATTATGATTTCATAGACCCTATCGGCTGGCAATTTTGTCAGATCAAGAGACCCGGCCAGTCCAAAGACACAATGCCCGTCCTACTTCACAAAATTACGTGCGCATTTGGTCTTAAATCCATCAAAAACAAAATCTAAATTTCGGCTGTAAAAATCAATAAGAGAAGTTTGGATGAAAACACCTTTTAGGTGAAACACGCATGGATGAAAGAAAAATTTTTGAAAAATTTTCCACATAAGCATATGTACATCTTGTGTTTCTCGCAAGTAGCTCTGATACCACTGTTGGGGAATACCGAGTGTAATTATAAAAATTTGCAGTCCCAGGACGCAGCGGAAAAAGCAATACACCCAAAACATATTCCTTTCCCAAGGATCCATGCGAGAGAGAGAACATAAGGATGTGTTAGAGATGATACCTCTCTTCCTTGTTTAGTTGATGAAGCCATGTTGAAGACGCTCAAGTGATCGTCCTCTACAAGTATCCATGCGTCGACCTTCTCAACGATGCTCTCTTCCACACTTAGTGCTAGCCTCAGGAAGAGAATCAAGCCCTCAAACACCTTCTTCTATGCTTGATGATGATGCCTCCACCTTCAAAGGAAGTTGCACAAAGTGGAGAGGAGAAGATGATGATGCCTCCAACTCCAAGTCCTCCTTACTTCAAGAGGTGAAGGAGAGGATGAGTTTCGGCCTTTGGGAAGAGGAAGAAGATGCCAAGCTATCATTCTTCTTGGACCAAGGGTAGATGAAGAAGAAGTAATGCTTGCGGCTTCAAGGAGGAAGAGGTGTTGCGCCTTTCTCTTCTTGTGTGTCTCTTGCTTTCACCAATTATTGTCAATCACCAAGGCTCATGCATGCATCTATTTAATAGATGCAAGAGGCAATGGCAATAGGGCATTAGGGCGCAACCCATATGAGATGATTCGGCTAGGGTGAAAGGGGGTGAGTGGCTAGGGTTTGAAGCAAGGAAATATTCCAAAGAATTTCCATAAACCCCTAGCCCTCTACCATATGCGCCTAAGACTTTCTATACAAGTCAAATATGCCATATCAGCCCCAAGACATGCCAAGAAGACAAGCATACCATGAAAGGATAAAGGGCGAGGCGCCAAAAGCTTCCTATTGAAGCACTAGGCGCCCATAACACCCCATAATGCCCTTCATGCGCCTATGGGGATGATTTCTCCCCATTATACCCCTTTAGCCAATTCTCTCTTCATGTCAACTTGTTATTGGGCCTCAGTGGGTATTGAGCTAGCCCAAACATCATTACATGGGCTGATTAAGCCATTGTATCCAATCCAATGCAACCCTAATACAAATGTTACCAATCTAGGTCAATTTCGGGTCAACCTGCCAAAAATGAAGTTTAGCTCCAATAACTTTCTTCCAACTCATCAGGCCCATTCACGCTGATGAAATCTTCCAAATAGATCCAAGCTATCTAATAACTTGATCCCAAGGCTTCTGATTAATGCAACGTCAAGAGTCTATTGTGTGTGACCCCGTAGGATCCAAATGATGATGGCAATGATGATAGAACATCATAAGTAGTGAGAGGTATCTAGCAACACATCACTACTACCCATGTCATTGGACTTAAGTCATCTGGCAACAACTCCTAAACAAGCAACGAGGATTACCATGCATTATGTATCCCTTTGCCTAAACTGATATCATGGCATTGGATTAGTCTCAAGTTTATCAATCCAATCCATTGGTCATGACTCAAAACAGTATGTCCATACATTTCTATCCTACACCAACGAGATGGGGCACCCCAAAGTAGATATCATGCTTCCAATCAAGGAAGGGGCAAATCCTACTATTGGTCATCCATGTCTATATGTGACTTATGATATGCCCAATGACAATCGTTTTGGTCTCCCATTTATGGAGAGACGTAAGACTGCATTAAAACACATCCATCATCAAATCTAGACATGAACACCTCAAGTCTAAGGATCAATGCAAACCTCTTGCATGTGAGATTGACTTGTTGACTAGACAAGTCAATCCTCATGGTGCGTCATTCCAGTGCATCCAATGCACCTGTATGCCTTCGTTATTGTGCCCCGCACCTAACTAGCCCATACACTAGTCTCTCATGCACCAAGGCTGTCCCATATTGGCTAAGGCATCTTGACTAGGGATTACTTATGAGAATGGATCCAACCAAACTCCTAGGACATTATTTATGCAATTCAATACATCAACGCAGGTAAAGCAATCTACATAATAACGACCATGCCTTTATCAATAATATCAATTCTATCAAAGTACATTCAAATAATGCTAGACCACGTCCATACATTGGTCTGCAGGGCATAAACACTAACACCATGGTCTCATCAAAGGTCCAAATACATACTCAGGAGATTTCACCTGATCAGAGAGATCATTGACTGAGCTGATGTCAAGATTAGTAGAGTTGACAAAGAACAATCTAGCAGACCTACTGATCAAGGCTTGGGTGCAGCAGAAGCATCATGGTCATACGAGGGATATGTTGGTGTATATGCCCTAGCACCTAGTTTTGGTCCATATTTGTACTACTTAACTATGATATTTATATATCTTTCTAGCATTATCATTATCATTGTTTGTCTACATCTACGATTGTGACATGATAATGTCCGTGGAGATAGATTGGATCTGTGCTCAAACAGTTGTCCCCAGTCAATGTACCTTAGTAGATATGGGACAGCTTTGGTACTTGTGAGACTGGTATATGGGCAGGTTAGGCACGAGATGCTAACGCAAACATATGGGTATATCAGTGGTGGATATACTGGTCCGACCCGCTGTGAGGCAATGACTTGGTGTCATGAGTTTTCCTCACAAGTGACAGGAGATGCATTGATTCCTTGACTTGAGGTCATTGACCATTCTATATGGTTAAGGACATGCTTTGATACAACCTAACATGCTTTGATACAACCCAACGGGTCAACCAGCCAAAAATGAAGTTTGGATTTGGGTTGCATTGGATTGCATCCAATTGCTTAATCAACCCATGCAATGAAGTTTGGGCTAGCTCATTACCCAGTGAGGCCTAATAACAAATTGTCATGAAGGGATAAGAACCCACATGGGTATAATGGGGAGAAGTTAAACTCATTAGGCGCCTATGGGTATAATGGGGATGCCTTGGCGCAATTTGCTTCATAAGGAAGCAATTGGCGCCTAGCCCTTCTTCCTTGGATGGAAACCTTGCCTCTATGGCAAGGCTTGGGGTGCCTAAGGCATGAGAGACTTATTAGGAAAGTCTTTGGCGATTGGGAAGTGTTTATGGTAAAGTCTTGGTGACTTTCCCAAACCCTAACCCTAATTGCCACCCCCACAAACCCTAGCTAACTTATCCTTCATGCATGATGCACCTAGCCCTTCTATTGCTGCCTCCTTGCTTATATATTACAACTAATATGCGAGAGCATGGTATCAGTTCAATTGGCGTGAACATCAAGTGGTAAGAGCAAAGGTCTTGGCGCATATCGTCTTCCATAGCCACAAGCATCTTCTCCTCTTCCTCTTCCTTTGGCGCAAGGGAAGCAAGGGCTTGGTGACTTATTCTTCTTCCTAGCGCAAGTCTTCTCCATCTCCTCCTCTTGGTGCAAGCATTGGAGGAAGACTTGGCTGCATCATCTCCCCTTCCTCTTCACCTTGGCGCATCTTCCCTTGAAGGTGGTGCAAGTGGTGTTGAAGGTGACATAAGGCTTGAATCTTCTTCCTTAGGCTAGCACCGGATAAGCAAGAAGAGAGCTCGAGGCATCCGTGTGTGCGAGACTGCAGAGGGAAAACACTTGGGTGCCTACCTCGACATCGACCTTCATGCTTGCTCTAGGTATTTACTAACTCATCGTGTCGACCCCCACGCAAGAGATCTTCACTGGGTTTTTGGGACCGGCCTGTTTTGGGGATATTCTTCCGCTGTGCAATGTAATCTGTAATGTCTATCTCTTTGAAAAATTATAAAATATCCCCGGGGTATCCCAACAGTGGTATCAGAGCGACTTGCTAGCCTCGAACGATGTACTTTCATGCTTTTCCATGCTCACATGTCATGTTTCAATTTTCGCAAATTGCATGATCACATGGCGCACGATTTTTCTAAGTAGGACAAATTGTAGTTATTTGTTCCTTTTATCATTTCAATGTCTTTTAGATTTTTGGGTTATTTTTCTTGCTTAACTTAAAGATCAAAGGCGCACATAATTTTGTCAAGTAGGACGGGCATTGTGTCTTCGGACTGGCCGGGTCTCTTGATCTGACAAAATTGCCAGCCGAGAGGATCTATGAAATCATCATGAAAAATTAATCACAAATAACCAAAAGATTTGTGATAAGAAGATGAGGAAAAGAGACTTGTTTTATGAAAAAGTAAAATTTCAGATTTTATGTTTTTCATGAGCATGTAGAATTGCATGTGTAAATACCTTGTTTGTGCAGAATGTTGTGGTCATGAGTCAAGCCCCTTTGCATGCCTGTGATGTATCCTTGTTCGGCCTGCGTGTCATATTTTTCTTTTCTTTTGTAATTACTTAAGATGAAGATTAGGGGTTTCCTTGGCGCATGCATGCTTGCTTGCGCATCTTGCATGGTGGCGCAAGAAGCACTCTTCCTTGATGGCCCATGGTAAGTGGCACAAGTTGATTTGGCCGAACCTTAGGGCTTGTGTGCTAGGTCTCTTGGCCCTTACATGGTGGTGCATCACCCTTGGAGGAAGACCCATGGAATTGGCCGAACCTATGATGGTGCTTCTAGGGTTTCCCTCTGAAGTACCTCTAGGGTTTGAGAGCTAAACCATGGAAAGGAGGACTTTAGAGACAACCTTGAAGACCAAGCTAGAGGTCGGCTAGGCTAGGTCTAGTTTTAGGGGCTTGAGTCCTAGGTCAAGAGTTGAACCTCCTTTTGGCATGGGTTGGTTCAATGTCTTGAATGGGCCATGATCACATCATTCTTTTACTATTTATGCTAAAGCATGCCTGTGATGTTTTATCATTATGTTATCACTATAGGATTGCATGCCTGTAATATTAGACATAAGATAAAACTCAGATGATGGGACCTTAAAAAACCCTTAATCAAAATATCGAGTCTAGTAGCCTTCTAACACGTAGCCCTCACTAAACTATTGATCAGTGGAGTTGTGAACTGTTTCCCCCCCTCGTGGGATACACCCACTTATCTTTAGAAAAAGCGTGGTGGCAATGGTTTCCCCAGTCTAGTTTTAACCTGGGAGTGCCTTCGCAAGGAAACTCGTTGACCCTGGGCATAACGGTTAGGAATGGACTTGACTAGATTTTCATATGTGCTAGGCACATGATGAAACTCTAGAGGCATCGTTGAGAGGTTAGGTTTTCATGCTGTATCCAGCCCTTGCTGGACATGAAATGCCTAGACTATCTCAATAAGGGGAATTGCTTGGAACAATCAACCGGCATGCCCACCTTAAGAAGCATGGGTCACTTTGTGCATCTCATCCCACCCTCGTGGGACGCAAAGCCCTATATGGAATAAGGATCCCTTCTCACTAGGAAATCTTAAATTTTCTGATTGACTTTGTGATGGAGGGCCTAACACAGCTCCTAGAATATCCACTAGGGCTCGGAGGAAGCCCATCAGGTATGGCTTCACTTAGAGTCCACTTTCCTTTTTAGTACTTTCCATATTTGCATTGCATGGCATGATAGGTTAGTTCCACCCAAAAGTCTACCATGTAGTTTATTTTATGAATGTTGTTGGTAGGTTGTGCATTGTAATATCATGGTAGGTTAGTGCATGTAGTTGGACACATTTAAAGATGGCTCAAGGGATACAAGCTAGCTAGCTCACTCTACTCCATGGAGCTAATTCCCATTTTGGAAGGCTCACTTCAAACTAGCTCAAAGGGGACTTCCAACTCAACTCCACTTCAAAGCCCCACTCCAAGGCCCTTTCCAATTGAAGAAGATATCAACCCATGGATTCATTTGCGCCACCCTCAAGCAACAAATGGAAGCAAAAGCTCATCAAGATCCACCAATCAAGGAGGCGCTCCATCTAGATCCACCAATCAAGGAGGCGCTCCATCTAGATCCACCAATCAAGGAATTACACCACCTAGATCCACAATTAGGGGAAGGATTATTTCCTTCTTCTCATTGCCGCCCAAGACAACAAGGAAGGATTTCGAATTCAAATTCCCTCCTCATATGCGCCCACATCTCCAAGGAAGATAATCAATTCAAAATTCAAAGACTCACCATTTCAAGACATCCAAAGGAAGCAACAAGGTCAGCCATTTAATGACTTGACCATTTTCGAATTTCATCCAAGTTTGTAAGGGGCGCAAGGGGCCAATGACCACCTTGCCCTCATCCCTTAGCCACCTATAAATATGTCCCCATCGCATCATGTGCATTAAGCATTGTTGAAATAAATTGTTGACTAGTTTCCTAGCCAAAGAAAGGTGCTTGTGTCGCCTAGGTGCTTGTGTCGCCTACCTCTTCTCCTTAGGGTGCTTGTGTCGCCCAAAGCCCCCTCATCTTCATCTTTCCCTCTCCAAGAGCCGAGACTCCCTTCCCCTTCTCCTCATCATCACTTCATCAAAGTCAAGCCGAGAGCTATCAACATCAATGAAGAACAACAACTCAAGTGGCGCCTAGAACATGGAAGCACTCCTTGATCTCTTCAAGGCGATTCTATAAGTTAAGTGTTCTAACCTCTTGTGTTCTTTCTTCATACAACTTAAGAGCATCTTACTACACTTCCCTTGCAATTGTAGGAGTTGGCGCAAGGAAAGGAGTTTGGCGCATCCCTCTTCCCTCTTCTTCCCCCTCTCTTAGTTAGTCCCATACTTGTGTTAGCAAGAGAATTTGGAGGACTAGCCTCCCTCTTGACTTTTGATTGTGTAGTCATTTAATCTGTTTTATAATTCACCCACGCCTGTGTGGGATTGCTGATTGCCCTGTGTGTAATCTACACCTTCCATCAGAGTAGGACCGGTGAAGAACGGGAAGGACGGTCCTTCTATTCTCAAGGGCCGCGCTGTAAGTCTACTTTACAATTATTGTCATTTTCATTGAAGCAAGTAGTGTAGCTCTATCTTATTTCTTGCAAGTAGTTAATTCGGATTTCTTATTAAAAATACAAAAACACTACTTTCAAACTTCGTTAGTTTAATTTCGGTTTTCTCTACTTTATAAAAATACAAAACGCTATTTTTTGAAAATCGTTGTTTGCATGCTTTGTGAATTACCCCTACATCATCTTGGTATCAGAGCTTAGGCTCCTAGATTAGAAATTTCAAGCCTTCAAACTTATTTTCTAACTTCTAGGCGATTTTTGGAACTAGGTTGTTTGAGACAAAGGATTTTCATAATTGGCTACTAGCTCTATTATTTTCTCTATAAAAATCCTTTTTTCAAAAAAATCAAACATGCAGACTAGATCTAAGGCTCAAAGCTCCCAACCCATAACTTTGGAAACCTTAGCTGAAATGATTGCAGCCTTAAACCATAGGATAGACGATGTGGACACAAATCTACACCAACTCAATGATAAGGTGCAAGAGATAGAAGAGTCTAATAGGACTAGATCTCATAGCCAACCCCCAAGTGAACATCACTCTAGGGAACCTGTGCAAAGGCAGCAAACCCCAAGGAACAACCCTAGGAACACTCCCCAAGACTTTGATTGGGAAGGACACCCTGTCCAAAATCATCACAACCCTCGACCTAGGGATGACTATGCCCATGTTGTGAAGCTTAACCCGCCCACTTTTAATGGATCCCTTGATCCTAGAGTTTACCTAGACTGGGCAACCAAACTCGAGCAATACTTCGAATGGAGTATGATGCCCGAGCACTCTAAGGTTAGGTTCACCAAATGCCTGCTTGAAGGTTCTGCTAGACTCTATTGGAGTAATGTAGAAAGAAGCCTACAAAGGTCTAGACAACCCCCCATTACAAGATGGGAAGAGATGAACACTAGACTGAGAGAAAAATATGTTCCCCTGAACTTTCATAGTAAGCTTCTTGACCAAACAAGTGGCCTTACCCAAGGAAACTCAACCGTAGAAGAATATATGGTAGAGTTTGATGAACTGTTATTGAGGAGTGAAATGGACGAAACCCCGATGTTTACCCTGAGTAGGTTCAAGAATGGTCTCAAACCAGAAATTAAGAGAGGACTTGCCTTTTACCAAATAGATACCATAGAGGAAGCTTACCAAAGAGCCCTTGAAGTTCAACAGCAACTTAAGATTAGAAAGGAAGCTCTGACCTCTAAACCAACCTATAGGCCCTCTCCTAGTAGTTCACACCCTAACTCCTCAACCCCTAAACCCAAGCCAAACCAAACCACAGTTGTCTGCCACAACTGTAAACAACCAGGTCACCTCATAAGGAACTGTCCTAAAAAGATAATGGTTATGACTGAGGAACATGTAGAACCAGAAGTAGAAACTGAGGAAAAGTTAGATCAAGACCCTAACTGCTGTAATGTTGAAATTAATGACTGTGGTAGTGAAGAGGATTTTTTCCTCAACACTCTGGGAGTAGTCAGGTGCACCCTGATCAACCCCACCCCTACTGAAGACTGGCGAAGAACCAGCATCTTCCACACTTACTCAAAATGCCATGGTCACATGTGCAAAGTAGTAATTGATGGAGGGAGTAGTTTGAATGCCGTCTCTCAAGTAGCAGTCACTAAACTCAACCTTAAGGCAGAACCTCACCCTAAGCCTTATAGTATTTCCTGGGTCAACCAGACTAGCGTTCCTGTCTCCCATAGGTGCCTTGTCCCACTCACTTTTGGTGCCTACCAAGGATCAATTTGGTGTGACGTCATCACAATGGATGTCGCCCAGATTCTCCTAGGCCGTCCTTGGATTTTTGACATGGATGTTGTCCACTACGGTAGGACAAACACTTATGTCTTCAATCACAATGGACAGAAAATTAGGCTTAAGCCATCCTTACCTAAGGAACTTAGAGCCTCCACTAGCAAAGGTAAGATAGAAGAACCCAAACAACCAAAGCCAACCATCCAACTTATCCAACCCCAAACCTTTGCTAAGGAATACATAGAAGACCAACCTCTCTATACCCTTATCATTAAGGAAACCACACCTGAAACTGAAACCAAAACCCCTCCTGAGGTAGAAAGCATCCTAGAAGACTATAATGAACTTATCCCAGAAGACTTACCCAATGGTCTACCTCCACTTAGGGATATCCAGCATGTTATAGATCTTGTCCCTGGATCCACTTTACCCAACCTTCCCCATTATAGGATGAACCCTACTGAGCACACTGAACTTAAGAGACAAGTAGATGATCTCTTAGCCAAGGGTTATATTAGGGAAAGTCTTAGTCCATGTGCTGTTCCAGCCCTCTTGACCCCTAAGAAGGATGGCAGCTGGCGCATGTGCATAGACTGCCGTGCCATCAATAAGATAACTGTAAAGTACAGATTCCCTATTCCTAGGCTGGATGATATGTTAGACATGCTAGTTGGGTCTAGATGGTTCACCAAACTTGATCTTAGGAGTGGATACCACCAAGTCAGAGTTAGAGAAGGGGATGAATGGAAAACCGCTTTCAAAACGAAAGATGGTTTATATGAGTGGTTAGTGATGCCCTTTGGCTTAACTAACGCCCCTTCTACTTTTATGAGGCTTATGACACAGGTCCTGAAACCTTACATAGGTAGATTCCTAGTTGTTTATTTTGATGATATCTTAATCTTTAGCAAAACTAAGGAAGCTCACCTAGATCATCTCAGGAGAACCCTTGAACTACTTAGGAAAGAGAAGCTTTATGTTAACTTAAAGAAATGTTCTTTCCTCTCTAGCAGTGTTGTCTTTCTAGGGTTCATAGTGTCTGAGCAGGGCCTTCAAGCTGACCCCTCTAAGGTTCAAGCTATTCTAGACTGGCCAGAACCCAAAACTCTAACTGAAGTTAGGAGCTTCCATGGCTTAGCTACCTTCTACCGAAGGTTTATTAGAAACTTCAGTACTATTGTTGCCCCTATCACTAGTTGTTTGAAACTAGGCGATTTTGCTTGGACTAAACCTGCTAGCCGAGCCTTTAGTGAACTTAAAGTAAGGATGACCACAGCCCCAGTCCTCAGACTCCCTGACTTCAGCAAAGTCTTCGAGGTTGACTATGATGCCTCTGGGATTGGCATAGGAGGGACCCTCAGTCAAGAAGGTCACCCTGTTGCCTTTTTCAGTGAAAAACTCAATGAGGCAAAACAGAAATATTCAACTTATGACAAGGAATTTTATGTTGTAGTTCAATCTCTTAGATATTGGAGGCACTACTTGATTCATAATGAGTTTATCCTTAATAGTGACCACCAGGCTTTGTCATACCTTAGTGCTCAAAAGAAGTTGAATTTTAGGCATGCCAAATGGGTAGAGTATATCCAGCAGTACACCTTTGTCCTAAAACACAAATCAGGAAAGGAAAACAAAGTAGCTGATGCTTTAAGTAGGGTTACTTTACTTATGCAAACTTTACATGTTCAAGTTACTGGCTTTGAAAATATGAAAACTGCATATCTTGATTGTCCTGATTTTGCTTCTATACATGCTGAACTTAGTGTTGACCCCCTAAGTCATCCTTTGTACACCCTTAGGGATGGGTTCTTATTTCTTGGACCTATACTTTGTGTCCCTAAGACCTCAATTCGAGAATTCCTTATTTGGGAATTGCACGGAGGAGGGTCTGCAGGTCACCATGGTCGGGATAAAACCCAAACCTTGGTTGAGGAGAGGTTTTATTGGCCGAACCTCAACAGGGATGTTGCTAAGGTGGTTAGCCACTGTAGGACATGCCAGGTAACTAAGACCCATAAGCATAGTGCTGGACTCTACACCCCGCTACCCATTCCCCAAGCCCCATGGCAAGACTTGAGCATGGACTTTATCTTAGGGCTGCCCAGAACATCTAGCAAGCATGACTCCATCTTTGTAGTAGTAGATAGATTCACTAAGATGGCCCATTTCATCCCTTGCTATAAAACTTCTGATGCCTCTCACATAGCCAAGTTATTCTTTAAAGAAGTTGTTAGGCTACATGGTACCCCCCTTACCATAGTTTCTGATAGGGACACCCGATTTGTCAGTTATTTCTGGAAGACCTTGTGGACCTTACTAGGCACCAAACTGAAATTCTCTACAGCCTATCATCCCCAGACGGATGGTCAGACTGAAGTGGTCAACCGATCACTAGGGAACATCCTTAGAAGCCTTGTAGGTGAACACCCCTGGCACTTGGGACAAACTCTTGCCCACCGCCGAGTTCTCCTACAATAGTGTTGTCAATAGGACTACAGGTCTCTCCCCCTTTCAGGCAAACTTAGGGTATCAGCCTAAGAAACCTATTGATCTGATTGCCTTACCCAAAAGTTTAAAGCCTTCTTTATCAGCTCGTGATTATGCTTTCAATATTTCACAAATGCACCATGAGATTCTTAGAAAAATTCTAGACTCTACTGTTTCATATTGCGAAGCTGCTAACAAGAAACGCCGAGAAAGGTTATTCAATGTAGGCGATCAGGTGATTTTGCGAGTCCGCGAGGAGCGTATCCAAGGACACGGACGCAAGCTGGATGCAAAGGGATTGGGACCCTTCACCATCGTGGGCAAGATCAACAACAACGCATACGTGCTTGATCTGCCTCCAGATTTGGGGATGCCCACCACTGTTAACGTGGAGGATCTCACGGCATACAAGGAGCCTCTCTCATTCAAAGAACCAGAGGCCCCCTTCGATCCAGAGATAGTGGATATCCTTGAGGACCAGACCCGACTCACCCCTGACGAGGTACAACTATTTTACCGCGTTAAGTTCTCTAACGGTGAGGAGGCATGGCTCCCCGAGGCAGAGCTAGCCCTGGCTGCTCCAGATTTGCTCCAAGGATTCAAGGATAATTCTCCTGAGGAGAATTTTTCCAACCCGGGGAGAATTGATGGAGGGCCTAACACAGCTCCTAGAATATCCACTAGGGCTCGGAGGAAGCCCATCAGGTATGGCTTCACTTAGAGTCCACTTTCCTTTTTAGTACTTTCCATATTTGCATTGCATGGCATGATAGGTTAGTTCCACCCAAAAGTCTACCATGTAGTTTATTTTATGAATGTTGTTGGTAGGTTGTGCATTGTAATATCATGGTAGGTTAGTGCATGTAGTTGGACACATTTAAAGATGGCTCAAGGGATACAAGCTAGCTAGCTCACTCTACTCCATGGAGCTAATTCCCATTTTGGAAGGATCACTTCAAACTAGCTCAAAGGGGACTTCCAACTCAACTCCACTTCAAAGCCCCACTCCAAGGCCCTTTCCAATTGAAGAAGATATCAACCCATGGATTCATTTGCGCCACCCTCAAGCAACAAATGGAAGCAAAAGCTCATCAAGATCCACCAATCAAGGAGGCGCTCCATCTAGATCGACCAATCAAGGAGGCGCTCCATCTAGATCCACCAATCAAGGAATTACACCACCTAGATCCACAATTAGGGGAAGGATTATTTCCTTCTTCTCATTGCCGCCCAAGACAACAAGGAAGGATTTCGAATTCAAATTCCCTCCTCATATGCGCCCACATCTCCAAGGAAGATAATCAATTCAAAATTCAAAGACTCACCATTTCAAGACATCCAAAGGAAGCAACAAGATCAGCCATTTAATGACTTGACCATTTTCGAATTTCATCCAAGTTTGTAAGGGGCGCAAGGGGCCAATGACCACCTTGCCCTCATCCCTTAGCCACCTATAAATATGTCCCCATCGCATCATGTGCATTAAGCATTGTTGAAATAAATTGTTGACTAGTTTCCTAGCCAAAGAAAGGTGCTTGTGTCGCCTAGGTGCTTGTGTCGCCTACCTCTTCTCCTTAGGGTGCTTGTGTCGCCCAAAGCCCCCTCATCTTCATCTTTCCCTCTCCAAGAGCCGAGACTCCCTTCCCCTTCTCCTCATCATCACTTCATCCAAGTCAAGCCGAGAGCTATCAACATCAATGAAGAACAACAACTCAAGTGGCGCCTAGAACATGGAAGCACTCCTTGATCTCTTCAAGGCGATTCTATAAGTTAAGTGTTCTAACCTCTTGTGTTCTTTCTTCATACAACTTAAGAGCATCTTACTACACTTCCCTTGCAATTGTAGGAGTTGGCACAAGGAAAGGAGTTTGGCGCATCCCTCTTCCCTCTTCTTCCCCCTCTCTTAGTTAGTCCCATACTTGTGTTAGCAAGAGAATTTGGAGGACTAGCCTCCCTCTTGACTTTTGATTGTGTAGTCATTTAATCTGTTTTATAATTCACCCACGCCTGTGTGGGATTGCTGATTGCCCTGTGTGTAATCTACACCTTCCATCAGAGTAGGACCGGTGAAGAACGGGAAGGACGGTCCTTCTATTCTCAAGGGCCGCGCTGTAAGTCTACTTTACAATTATTGTCATTTTCATTGAAGCAAGTAGTGTAGCTCTATCTTATTTCTTGCAAGTAGTTAATTCGGATTTCTTATTAAAAATACAAAAACACTACTTTCAAACTTCGTTAGTTTAATTTCGGTTTTCTCTACTTTATAAAAATACAAAACGCTATTTTTCGAAAATCGTTGTTTGCATGCTTTGTGAATTACCCCTACATCACTTTGTGGGTTGTTAATTCGATTAAATAGTGGGAGCCATGGTCATTTAATACCAGTCCAGATTAAATGATATGAAAGTAGTACTAATCTGCTGTTTCTTGGTTGTTGTAGAACAATGGCTGTGAACAATGGCATATGGTCACTGCGATCTACCCTAGAAAGGGATAAGTTGGTTGGATCCAACTTACTGGATTGGTATATGAACTTGAGAAATGTGTTCAAGCTCGAGAGAAAGCTCTATGTCCTTGAGCAACTAATTCCTGAGACACTTCCATGCTCGGCCTCAGCAGCTGAGAAGGATGCTTATGATAAGCATCAGGCTGATACTTTGGAGGTCGCTAATTTGATGCTAACCAACATGTCGCCCGAATTGAGAGGGCAATATGAATATAAGAGTGCCTCTCAGATTATTTCTAATCTAAGGCAGCTCTTTGATGAATTGGTTGAGCTCAACGCTCCTAAAGTAGACATTCAATGTCTTGAGCCCAAAGGCATAACAAAGACATTGAAGATAAATATGGAAAGAATTAGGAGTAATCAGTGCTATTCATGTGGAGGACCACCTCACATGATAAAGGACATGGTGCAGCTTTAGAATGAGAAGAAGATAGGCAAGGCTTCGTCTTCAAGCTTAGGTATTTATGTTACAGAAGTCATCCTTTCTATTTCTATGTCATGGGTATTGGATAACGCATGTGGAGCTCATATTTGTACAAATATACAGGGGCTCAAGAAAAGTAGATCGGTGCGGCCTGGAGAGATTGACCTATGGGTTGGAAACGGGGCACAAGTTGTTGATATTGCTGTAGGAGTTTTGATTCTCTCCCTACCTTCTGGACTTCAATTAGAGCTAGACAATTGCTATCATGTACCTTCACTTACTAAGAACATTATATCCATTCCTTGCTTAGCAAAGAAGGGATTTAAATTTGAAATAAATAAGAGCCTCTGTTCTTTTTCATTTGCATATATGCTTTATGGGAAGGGTACTTTGTGCAATAGTCTGTATGTCTTCGACATGGATAACTCTATTTGTAACATAAATAACAAAAGGACCAAACTGAGTGGTTCAGTTGGTGCTTTCTTATGGCATTGCCAATTAGCTCATATAAACAAGAATCGCATTCAGCAACTCCATGTAAATGGGTTATTGGATTCAAGTTCCTTGGTGGAATTTGGTACATGTGAGCCTTGCGCATTAGGGAAGATGACAAAAGTGCCCTTCTCCAAGACTGGTGAGAGGGCGCAAGGTTTATTGGATCTTATACACAGTGATGTGTGTGGGCCATTCAGTAAACAAGCCAGAGGAGGGTACAACTACTTCATCACATTTACTGATGACTTCAGTAGATATGGATTTGTCTATCTAATGAGACATAAGTCTGAATCCTTTGAGAAATTTAAGGAGTTCAGACATGAAGTAGAGAACCAGCTTGGTATATCCATTAAGACTCTTCGATCAGATCGTGGTGGAGAATACCTGAGCGGTGAGTTCTTTGACTATCTCAGAGAGTGTGGGATTCTATCCCAACTCACTCCTCTTGGAACACCTCAATAGAATGGTGTGTCTGAGAGGAGAAGTCAAACTTTGTTAGACATGGTTCGATCTATGATGAGTCATGCAACTCTACCACCCTCATTCTGGGGTCATGCACTTGAGACAGCTTCTCTTATACTGAATAATGTTCCATCCAAGAGTGTCTCCAAGATACCATACGAGGTATGGAGTGGGAGATGCCCTAATCTCTCATTTATTAGGATCTGGAGATGTGAGACTTATGTCAAACGTCAGGATTCTAGCAAGCTAGAACCTAGATTTGATAAATGTGTCTTTGTGGGATATCCTAAGGAAACTAAATGATACTACTTCTATGTTCCAACGAGAACAAAGTTTTTGTTGCTTCGGGTGCTGTCTTTCTAGAGAAAGAATTTCTCATGAAAGAAGCCAGTGGGAGCAAGTTTGCCTTGGACGGGGTCCAAGTGCAATCAAAAGACAAAGAGATGGAACCTGAGCCACCTGCACTGGTTCCCGGGCAACCTGAGGCTCAGACATAGGTCCCATGTAGGTCTGGGAGGATTCGTCGTGCACATGAGAGGTATGGGTCGCTGCCGACCCAACACGATGGGATCTTCATCATTGAGGATGAGCCCAGGACCTATGATGAGGCAGTCAGTGGACCGGACTCCGAGAGATGGCTTGAGGCCATGCGATCCAAGATGGATTCCATGTAAGCTAACCAAGTATGGGATTTGGTTGAGCTGCCTGATGGGGCAAAACCCATAGGGTGTAAGTGGGTCTTCAAGAGGAAGACTGACATGGATGGGAACATAGTTACCTATATGGGTAGACTAGTGGCTAAAGGATTCAAACAAATCCATGGGGTGGACTATGATGAAACCTTCTTGCTAGTTGCCATGATCAAATTCATTCGGATTCTGCTTGCTATAGCTGCATATCATGATTATGATATATGGCAAATGGATGTAAAGACAGCGTTCCTTAACGGATAGCTGACAGAGGATGTGTATATGACACAACCTAATGGCTTGGTGAAGCTGCGAGAGACTATGGCTTTATCAAAAGTGAAGATGACGTCTGTGTATACAGAAAATTCAGTGGGAGCTTGGTGACTTTTCTGGTCTTGTATATTGATGACATACTACTCATCGGAAATGATATCCCTAGTCTTCAGTCTGTGAAGACATGGTTGGGGAAGTGTTTCGAGATGAAGGACATAGGGGAGGCCGCCTATATCCTAGGCGTGAGGATCTACCAGGATAGATCCAATAGGCTCCTAGCCCTTAGTCAAAGTACCTACATTGATAAGGTCCTAGAAAGGTTCAACTTGGAGCAATCCAAGAAGGGATACCTTCCAGTGAGACATGGCCTTACTCTCTCAAAGAGCCAGTGTCCTACCACACAGGCTAAGAGGGATGACATGAGTCGAGTGCCCTATGCTTCGGCGGTGGGATCGATCATGTATGCAATGTTGTATACTATACCAGATGTGGCTTATGCTGTGAGTATAATCAACCGATACCAATCCAATCCAGGTCTGCGACACTGGGTGGCTGTGAAGAACATCCTTAAGTATCTGAGAAGAACTAAGGATCTGTCCTTGGTCTATGGGGGATAGGAAGAGCTCACTGTTCAGGGCTACACTGATGTGTCGTTCCAGTTTGACCCTGATGACTTCAGATCGTAGGTCGGCTATGTGTTCAAGATAAATGGAGGCGCTGTATGCTGGAAGAGTGTCAAGCAATCCACCATAGCTGATTCTACAACCGAGGCTGAGTATGTGGCCACTTCTGAGGCAGCCAAAGAAGCCGTTTGGATTAGGAAGTTTATTTCTGAACTTCAGGTGGTTCCAAGTGTTGTGGATCCCATTGAGCTCTATTGTGACAACAATGGGGCAATTGCACAAGCCAAGGAACTACGGTCTCATTAAAGTGTTGGGGTATTCCCTTAAGGCTATGTTTGAGGCCTTGGGATTATTTCAGTATCATGTATAAATTCTATGTTTATAAAGGCAATGGTTGTTATTCAGGTTGTTACATCATCTGCTGCAATATGTATACTTCTGAATAATGTCTCAATGCTGTTCAGCTTGGCTGACATGCAGTATAGTCCTTAGTCGAGATATCTTGGTGAACATGAGACAGCCTTGATATGATTGAGACTAATTTGTGTTCTAATCTTATAGGATGCTTCGAGCATGGAATAAGATGTAGACTCATGGGTACATTGGATGTATTGGACAGACCCTTCTAGGATATTCAATTGCTTGTCACAATGTGAATAATCCTTGTATGCAAACAAGTGGCATACTTCCTCTGACTTGAGATCACTTGTGTTTCTAAATGGTGATTGGCATTGTTTTGAGGTAGTTCAATATCATTTGAAATATAATGGTTATAGACTATCTTGGATAATGAGCATGAGTCATGTTAGGGCGCTAGTGATAGATATAGGATTGCCGTCTCCTTGATTGGAGTGTGATGTTCTATAGGGGGCCCCTGTATGAGATGATTGAGAAAGTGTACGGCCATACCCAGATGACTATGTTCATCTGATCTAATCATTCTCATCATATTGGAATCACAGGCTTGACATGCTTGTCCAATAAGAACATCCAGTGGCAAAGGAAATATGTATGCCTAGTGAAGTGGATTCACACTTGTGCTGTGGTTTGGGTGTAGTCTTGGAAGACTCTTTCCTTTATATCGGGAAACAGTGATGTGTTGCTAGATACCCCTCACTGATCGTGATAACGTAAGTTATCGTTACCGACATTTAAAGGAACCCTTAGGGTCGCACAATTTGATGATATGGCTTACTTATGTCAGATCGTGTGGACTGAATTGTTTTGGTTCAGTTTAAAGGGATTTAAACTCTGATTGTAAGTGAGATCTGGTCTGACCATGTTTGATTGATTAGGGCTTGAGATCGGTAAGCTTCGATCGAGAGAGTTGATGCTAGATCGGTGAGATCAAGAGCATCAAGAGATGAACGGTTAGATCTTGAACCTTTAGGTTTAATGAGTTATACCAAAGGCTTGGGTTAATTGGTCTTTGAACCAAACCAACTTGAACCGGTTCACATGTGTGACCGCATGGTTCAAAGGGAGAAGAATGAGTGTTCGGTTCACTTGGAGTGAACGCATAACGCATGAACGCATGAAGCTTGCTATTTTTGGAAGTTCCAAAATAGAAACGTCTCTACGTTCGTGGTTTCATTCTCCACTCTCGCTCGCCTCTTCCAAGTCGCCGCTTGCTCTCTCGTGGGAAAAAGAAAGGTAGACGCCAAGAAGAGTTCGACCAAGCCAAGAGAGATCATCTCAATCCCCTTCGCGCGACTAGGACTCTTGGAGATCCTTGCTAGCACAAGGAGAAACAAGAAGGAGCTATCTCTCATCTTGTGTGCGGTGCCTTTGGAGAAGAAGCACTCGCATCTTTCCTTCCAAGTCGCCATCCTTGCAATGGCTATGGTATGAATCCTTTTCATCTATGCAATCTTTGAATAAGTTGATCTTATGTTCATATAAATGATCTATGAAACCCTAGCTTCCTTTGGGAAATTTTGATTTGCGCCCCCCTCCCTTTAGGGTTTCTGTCCCCTTTTATCGGGTTCTTACAATTGGTAGCAGAGCAGGTTTTATGTATATTCATATGATTGCTTTGTGATCCTTAGTTGCGCTTGTATGCATAGATCTAATTTACATGCCGAAAACTACATGATAATGGTTTTCTTGTTGGCGCATGTATGTTGGCGCTTGTTATGTATTTGTCAAAACAAAATTTCTTGCGCGCATCCATTAGATCTAATGCGCCTACTTTAAAATCTTAGACGAGTTATTAGGGTTGATGTCATCGTCTAGTTAAGATCCAACCAGTCTGATCAGACCATCTGACAGCCTAGATGGGTAGACCAGATGGCACCTGTGCATAGCACGAGGTGGCTATAGGTCGACTGCAGACAGGCGTGTAGCGATGTCTGGTTGAGACAACAAGTGAACGCTCTTGAGTTAGGCCCGGGGTCACACCCGCTTGCCAGAACTCATGAAGGTTGTTCAGCCCTTGCGCATGCATGGTTGACCATTAGGTCGACTCAAGTCAGTTAGGACTTGGTGCATGCAAAGGCAGTGGATCGCACTAGACATGATGAGTGGATCCCTATTAATGTACCGTTGTAAGGTAGTAGGGCACATAAGGAAAATAAAATTAATCCCAATGGGTTTTTTTGAAACTTTTATTTTCTTATTATTGGATCACATGTTGATTGTATACCATGATCTGTGTTTATTTAATCTTATGTGGGCTGCCCATATTTAATGTGTGCTGTGCTGGGGCCTGCGTGCCTGGATTAATTGTAAATTATTTTTATTGTGATTTGCGCATCACATTTTAATTAATTTATACAATGTAATTGACCTGCGTGTCAATCTTGTCTAGATAGATTAAATTGTATTTTAATCAGACAAGTGAACAGAGCACACATGGCAGAGGCGCATGCAGCTTGAGGCTTGACCAGGTGGAAGGTCTAGAGTTCGACTCTAGGACAGGCGCATTTACCTGGTGGGCGCACCTGAGCTGCAGTGGGCGCTTGGGCCCAGGTTGGGCCATATGGAGTTGCAAAAGACCCATGAAGAGCTCTTGTGAAGACTTAAGTTAAATTAAGGTCTTACTTAGGCTTAATGGGCTTTTACCACATAAGATCATCATGCTTTTAATTTACTGTTTAAGTAATTTAGTAATTGCATGATTTATTCTTCTGCTATCACCATAGGATTTGAATGATAGTAAGAAGATAAAAGGACCGTTAAAATCCAACGTTAAATATCAAGCACGATAGCCTTCTGACGCGAAACCTCACTGTTCTGACTATCGTTGGGGCCGTGTTGTACCCACTCAGTGGGCACGCCCATCTATCTTCAGACGGTGTGTGATTACACCTGCGTGTTACAGAGAAGGGATTTATCGCTTCTCGTTGCTCAGCATAGCACGTGGTGGTCCAGGGAGTAGGTCGGGTCAGCTTGACCGTATAGGCTACATATGTGGCGCATATGGTAGCCATATGGAGGCAGCCATCTATGGGATCAGAGACTGTGTTGTACCAACTCAGTTGGCACAGTCTGCTGGATTGCCCAGGTGAAGGGGAATCGCACGGGTTGGCGATTGGCAGGGATTGCCTACCAGAAATTAGTGCTTGTACTCTCTGTGCATCTTATCTCGCCTGAGCGGGACGCGGAGACCAAGTATGAAATCTGGATCCCATCTCACTAAAAGAGTTTCACTCTTTCGGACTGTTTTATTGGATTTTTCAGTCAGATAAAATAGTGAGAAAAGAATCATTCTTAAGTCATGAATTAATTCTAACATTGATACTGACCTTGCTGTTCTTGCATTGTTGTAGATTACTGCAGCAACGAACACCACAGCGTTCAATGTGCGATCCCTACTGGAAAGGGAGAAGTTTGCTGGGCCAAACTTCTCAGACTGGTACGAACACCTTAAGATTGTTCTTAAGGCTGAGAGGAAACTGTATGTCCTCGAGACGGCTATACCGCCTCAACCCGCTCCGAACGCCGCAAGGGCGGTTCGGGAAGCTTATGAAAAGCACGTCAATGATAGCATTGATGTCGCTTGCCTGATGCTAGCGTCTATGACGCCACAGCTGCAGCGTCAACATGAAGATTTGTCTGCTATTGAAATAATAGCAAATCTCAAGTTGTTGTATGCTGCACAGGCAAGGACTGAACGCTACAATTTGACTAAACTTTTCTTTCAGAGCAAACTGGCTGAAGGGAGTCCAGTGGGAGCTCACGTACTCAAGATGATTGGGTACAAGGAGGCTCTAGAGAAACTGGGACACACCATCAATCAGGAGCTTGTTGTAGACATCATCCTTCAGTCTCTCCCGGCCTCTTTCGATCCATTCATTATTAATTTCAATATGAACAAGATCGACTGTACGCCGGCAGAGTTACTGAACATGCTCTTGACGACTGAGCAGACTCAGTCTCGTGAGAAGGGAACGCCTTCATCCTCTGTCCTAATGGTTCCTTCAAGGAACAAGAAGAAGGGGAAGAAGGGCAAAGCCCCTGTCAAGAGCTACAACAAGGCTCTAAAGCAAAAGATAAAGCGGTCAAAGGAATACAGATGCTTCCATTGTGGCCAGCTGGGTCACTGGAAGAAGGACTGTAAAGCGCTCCAAGGAGATAAGAAGGGAAGCAAGCCTTTCGCTTCTAGCTCAGGTATTTTTGTGACTGAGGTCATGTTTTCTTCTTCTATATCATGGGTGTTGGACACTGCATGTGGAGTTCACATTTGTTCAAATGTACAGGAAGTCAAGAGAAGAAGACAGGTGGGACAGTATGAGGTGGACCTACGAGTTGGAAACGGGGCACGGGTTGCTGCTGTTGCTGTAGGAGAATATCACATCTCTTTACCATCTGGTCTTGTATTAGAACTGAACAATTGTTATTTTGTACCGAGCATAACCAAAAATATTATCTCTATTCCTGCTCTTGTCAGGAAAGGGTTTTCCTTTGAATGCAAATTTTCAAAGTGTTATATTTCTCTTGATAATATTGTTTATGCTACTGGGTCGATTAACAATCGGTTATTCATGTTGGACATGGAATGTTCTGTACAACAAATTGATAATAAGAAAGCCAAGTATGCTGATGACAGCACCTTGCTATGGCATAGTCGTTTAGGCCACATTAACAAGAAGCGCATTAAGCGGTTGCATGACCATGGACTGCTGGGATCATTCTCCTATGAGGAGCTTGATACATGCAAAGCTTGTTTAATGGGTAAAATGACGAAGTCTCCTTTTTCTAAGAAAGGTCAAAGGGCTTCAGGTTTACTTGACCTCATTCACTGCGATGTGTGTGGGCCATTTAGTAAACATGCCAGAGGTGGCTATTCGTACTTCATTACCTTTACTGATGATTTCAGTAGGTATGGTTATGTCTATCTTATGAGACATAAGAGTGCATCTTTTGACAAGTTCAAAGAGTTCAAAAATGAAGTGCAAAATCAACTGGGCCGAAATATCAAAGCACTTCGTTCAGATCGAGGTGGTGAATACTTGAGTCGAGAGTTTACTGACTATCTGAAGGAGTGTGGGATTATCTCACAGCTCACTCCGCCAGGAACACCACAATGGAATGGTGTGTCCGAGAGGAGAAATAGAACCTTACTGGATATGGTTCATTCTATGACGAGTCAGACTACTCTACCTTACTCCTTTTGGGGATTTGCACTGGAAACAGCTGCAAAGGTACTAAACAGAGTGCCATCCAAGGCCGTTTCTAAGACTCCATATGAGTTATGGTATGGGAAATAGCCAAGCTTGACATTTATTAAGATCTGGGGTTGCGAGGCTTATGTCAAAAAGCTCGCCTCCGGTAAACTGGAGAGCAGATCTGAGAAATGTATCTTTGTCGGTTACCCTAAAGAAACTAAGGGTTATTATTTCTACGATCCTAAGGAGAACAAGGTATTTGTTGCTCGGACGGCTATTTTTCTTGAGAAGGAATTTCTTCTGCAAGAGGCCAGTGGGAGAGAAATAAAGCTGGATGAGAATCCAGAAGCAAGACAAAGTAGTCAAGCACAGTTGGATGAGCCTGAGCCAATAGAACAGGTTACTGAACAACCTGAGGCTCAGATATCATGTGAACCGCGAAGATCGGGAAGGATCCGTCGACAGCCTGAGCGCTATGACGGAGTCTACATCATTGATGATGAACCCCCCACTTATGCGGATGCGGTCAGTGGACCGGAATCAGCAAGATGGCTTGAAGCTATGCGAGCCGAGATGGACTCCATGTCAGATAACCAAGTCTGGGATTTGGTTGATCCGCCTCCGGGAGTAATCCCTATAGGCTGTAAGTGGATCTTCAAAAGGAAGATTGACATGGATGGTAACGTGGTTACCTATAAAGGCAGGCTAGTTGCGAAAGGTTTCAAACAAATCTACGGGATAGATTATGATGAAACTTTCTCTCCTGTAGCCATGTTCAAGTCTATTCGGATTATTCTTGCGATAGCGGCATATTATGATTATGAGATCTGGCAAATGGATGTGAAGACCGCTTTCCTTAATGGAAAACTAGAAGAGGATGTGTATATGACACAACCTGAAGGTTTCACTAATCCATCAGATCGTCATAAAATATGCAAATTAAAGAAGTCCATTTATGGACTTAAACAAGCATCGCGAAGCTGGAATATTCGTTTTGATGAATCAATCTGTAAGTTTGGTTTCATCAAGAATGAAGATGACCCGTGTGTATATAAGAGGTTTAGTGGGAGCGTGATTACTTTCCTAGTCCTCTACGTCGATGATATCTTGATCATTGGAAACGATATTCCTGAACTGCATGCGGTTAAGGCATGGTTAAGAAAATGTTTCCAGATGAAAGATTTAGGAGAAGCAGCCTATGTATTAGGTGTGAAGATCTACAGAGATAGATCTAAGAGGCTTCTCGGGCTGTGCCAAAGTACTTACATCGATAAAGTCCTGGAGAGATTCCATTTAGAAAATTCTAAGAGAGGATATCTTCCAGTCAGACATGGTCTGAATCTTTCAAAGAGTCAGTGTCCACAAACACAGACTGAGAAAGATGAAATGGACAATATGCCTTATGCTTCGGCTATTGGGTCCATTATGTATGCGATGTTGTGTACTCGCCCAGACGTCGCTTACGGGTTAAGCGTAACCAGTCGATTCCAAAGTAATCAAGGTCAGGCGCACTGGATTGCGGTCAAGAACATTTTGAAATATCTTCGGAGGACCAAAGATATGTTCTTGATTTATGGAGGTCAGGAAGAACTCAGTATTGAAGGATATACTGACGCTTCGTTCCAATCTGACCAGGATGATTTCCGATCGCAATCAGGCTATGTTTTTAGCTTGAATGGAGGAGCGGTGGTGTGGAAAAGTTTCAAACAGTCAATTGTTGCTGATTCCACAACAGAAGCCGAGTATGTTGCAGCCTCGGAAGCATCCAAGGAGGCAGTGTGGATTCGTAAGTTCGTTCAAGAACTTGGTGTTGTTCCTTCGAGTGCAGATCCCTTGGTTATCTTCTATTATAACACTGGAGCTATAGCACAAGCAAAGGAACCACGGTCGCACCAGAAGTCCAAGCACATACAGAGAAGGTTTCATTTGATCCGGGAGATCATTGATCGTGGCAAGATCAAAATATGCAAGGTTCATACAGATGACAATCTAGCTGACCCGCTTACTAAGCCTCTGGCGCAGCAGAAGCATGAGAAGCACTGTAATAATATGGGTTTGAGATTTCTCAACCATTAGATTAAGTGCAAGTGGGAGATTGTTGGGGTATGCCCTTAAGGCTATGTTTGAGGCCTTGGGATTATTTAAGTATCATGTATAAACTCTATGTTTATAAAGGCAATGGTTGTTATTCAGGTTGTTACATCATCTGCTGCAATATGTATACTTCTAAATAATGTCTCAATGCTGTTCAGCTTGGCTGACATGCAGTATAGTCCTTAGTCGAGATATCTTGGTGAACATGAGACAGCCTTGATATGATTGAGACTAATTTGTGTTCTAATCTTATAGGATGCTTCGAGCATGGAATAAGATGTAGACTCATGGGTACATTGGATGTACTGGACAGACCCTTCTAGGATATTCAATTGCTTGTCACAATGTGAATAATCCTTGTATGCAAACAAGTGGCATACTTCCTCTGACTTGAGATCACTTGTGTTTCTAAATGGTGATTGGCATTGTTTTGAGGTAGTTTAATATCATTTGAAATATAATGGTTATAAACTATCTTGGATAATGAGCATGAGTCATGTTAGGGCGCTAGTGATAGATATAGGATTGCCGTCTCCTTGATTGGAGTGTGATGTTCTATAGGGGGCCCCTGTATGAGATGATTGAGAAAGTGGACGGCCATACCCAGAGACTATGTTCATCTGATCTAATCATTCTCATCATATTGGAATCACAGGCTTGACACGCTTGTCCAATAAAAACATCCAGTGGCAAAGAAAATATGTATGCCTAGTGAAGTGGATTCACACTTGTGCTGTGGTTTGGGTGTAGTCTTGGAAGACTCTTTCCTTTATATCGGGAGACAGTGATGTGTTGCTAGATACCCCTCACTGATCGTGATAACGTAAGTTATCGTTACCGACATTTAAAGGAACCCTTAGGGTCGCACAATTTGATGATATGGCTTACTTATGTCAGATCGTGTGGACTGAATTGTTTTGGTTCAGTTTAAAGGGATTTAAACTCTGATTGTAAGTGAGATCTGGTCTGATCATGTTTGATTGATTAGGGCTTGAGATCGGTAAGCTTCGATCGAGAGAGTTGATGCTAGATCGGTGAGATCAAGAGCATCAAGAGATGAACGGTTAGATCTTGAACCTTTAGGTTTAATGAGTTATACCAAAGGCTTGGGTTAATTGGTCTTTGAACCAAACCAACTTGAACCGGTTCACATGTGTGACCGCATGGTTCAATGGGAGAAGAATGAGCGTTCGGTTCACTTGGAGTGAACGCATAACGCATGAACGCATGAAGCTTGCTATTTTTGGAAGTTCCAAAATAGAAACGTCTCTACGTTCGTGGTTTCATTCTCCACTCTCGCTTGCCTCTTCCAAGTCGCCGCTTGCTCTCTCGTGGGAAAAAGAAAGGTAGACGCCAAGAAGAGTTCGACCAAGCCAAGAGAGATCATCTCAATCCCCTTCGCGCGACTAGGACTCTTGGAGATCCTTGCTAACACAAGGAGAAACAAGAAGGAGCTATCTCTCATCTTGTGTGCGGTGCCTTTGGAGAAGAAGCACTCGCATCTTTCCTTCCAAGTCGCCATCCTTGCAATGGCTATGGTATGAATCCTTTTCATCTATGCAATCTTTGAATAAGTTGATCTTATGTTCATATAAACGATCTATGAAACCCTAGCTTCCTTTGGGAAATTTTGATTTGCGCCCCCCTCCCTTTAGGGTTTCTGTCCCCCTTTATCGGGTTCTTACATAAAGATCCAAACACATACTCAAGAGATTTCACTTGATTAGAGAGATCTTCGATAAAGGTGATGTCAAGATTAGCAAAGTTGACACAGAGAACAATATGGCAGACCCATTGACCAAGGCTTTAGCGCAGCAGAAGCATGATGGTCACGCTAGAGATATGGGGTTGAGATTTCTCTACCTCTAGGTCTTAGTGCAAGTGGGAGATTATTGGTGTATATGCCCTAGGACCTAGTTTTTGTCCATCTTTGTACTACTTAACTCTGATATTTATATATCTTTCTGGCATTGTCATTATCATTGTTTGTCTACATCTGCGATTGTGCACTTACATGATAATGTCCCTATAGACAAATTAGATCTGTGCTCAAACAATTATCCTCAATCAATGTACCTTAGTGGATATGGGACAACTATGGTACTTGTGTGATTGGTATATGGGCTGGTTAGGCACGAGGTGCTAACGCATACATATGGGTATATCAGTGGTGGATATACTGGACCGACCCACGGTGAGGCAATGACTTGGTGTCATGGGTTATCCTCACAAGTCACAGGGGATGCATCAATATTATATTTATTATTTTTGAAAATATGGTTAAGTTTAGGGGTAAAATTGGAATTGAAAAAAAAAATCAAAATCAAAACTGAAGCAGCCGAGCCACAATTTCAGCCGCTTCCCCACTTTTCCCCTCTCTCCCACAAAGCTCTCTCCCTCTTCCCCGTTCTTGTGCACCGAAGCCCAGGCTCACCACCGCCTCCTTCTCCGGCGACGTGCGGCCAGTCCAGCCACTGATTGGTGTCAAGGCAACACTCCAGGCTGAACCGATTCGATGCCAAACTTCACACGTGTGCATGCCGGCCACTTCTTCTCTCGCCAGAACGCCGCCCATGACGTCGTCGGCTTCCGGCGACTTCTTTGGTGTGCGGGTGTGCTTCCGGCTAGCCACTGCCTGTTCCCTTGTTTCTTCCCTTTGATGCTGTTGTTTGTGGCTGTGTTGTCACCATAGCTTGTGGCTGCTCCACCGCTGCTCTGTCATTGCCCATGGCCGTGCCGCTGTTGGTTTCTACTTCTGCCAGTGTTGTGCTGCCGCCGATGTTGATTTCCGGCGATGTCTTGTGCTAGAGGGGGCTGTCGGTGAAGCGTAATGCGAATGATATTGAGGTAAATGATTGGTAAGAAAGAGTAAATTTATAAATGATTATCAGGATAATTTTGAATGATGTGTACAAGTGTATGCATGTGTACATGCGTATATATGGGTGTATGTAGGTATATGTGTGTACTTGTGGATATTAATAATTAAATAAGTGAAAGTAAAGGTTTTTGATATCGGTGGTAATATATGTTTTGTTATGTGATGTTGTTGATGGTATTTGGTATGAACTGGGCAAGATGGTCCAAGGTCTGAAAGTCACAAGCATGCGGAGAGTTTCAATGATATAGGTAGGAATCGTTTTCTTTGTTTTTGGAATCATGACATAGTGCTGGTAAAGTATATGATATGAGTAAAGATTAGATGTCATGATATCTTGTTGTTGTTTCTTTATTGATTTTGCTTCTACTCCATTGTGCTCCAGTTCAGTCATTTATTGATGCATACATGTGCTTATAGTTAATTAATATTTCATGAGTTATATGATGTACCACATTGCATTTGTAGATATGGATATGGTGGAGATTGGTATTTTATAATGGTTGTTTAAATGGATTACCAGTTACAACATTTGTTAATGATATGGTAAAGGAATCTTATGGATGAGCTTATGGGCTTCTGATAAGTTATACAGTTGTGATGTGATGCATTGATATATGCATGTTTGATGTATGTCGTGGCACTTTGTGATTTGTGACTGGCTGATGTTAGCCAGGGCTGAGCTTGAGAAGCCAATGGACCATGTTTTTGTACCAGAGGCCATGTATTGGCTATGAGACTGGTTTTGTATCGGTTACCTATTTGGAGTCATTTGGGATTATCCACGGTTTCCTAGGTGTTAGATGCAACACTGTCAAGCTGCTAGTTGATAGCAGTTGTTTCATTGTGTGAGCGATGATGAAAACACTCTTGTTAAGAGTGCGGACACGTAATTGTGTTGTTTATGGTCATTGCTCTTGATTACATGACATTGTACTGATTATGTATTTTGGATATCATCTTATACAGTTTTGTTGTTATGAGTATGGTGTTGGTTATGGTTCAGTTGACTTGATGCATGCATTTTTGTTGTGATTCCTACTTAGCTATTTGAGCTAACGTCCTTTATTTTGTTTTGCCTCCAGGTAGAGAGTTGTTTATGTTGTTGATGGTGGTAGCTAGATATAGAGGCTACGGATCCTGTCGTCATGTTGTAAATAGATAGTTGGACCTGGAGTAATAATGATGTAAATGATTATTTTGATTAATGTTCTCATGTATTGTTGTTGATAAATATTTTGGTCATTGTGAAAAAGGATTTATGAGTTGAGTAATTGTATTATGATTTATATGGTTCTTGTGTAGGTTGTATAAATGTGGATTTGTTTTGGATAAGTTGTTGGATCATTTGATTATAATGTTACACCCCTGAGCATTTTGCTAACTGTATTGGGTTGGTGCTCGTTTTGGTCGTGACAATTAATTTGGTATCAGAGCCAGGTTAAGCTAAGTTGGTTTATAAGGATGTTAAGGCTATGAGGTTAAGCCCTAAGGAGTTTAACGCTCTTAGGATTGTAAGGTGTTCTAATATATTTTTATGTGTTTGTGTTTTATGCCTTTTGATTTTATGGGATGCTTCTTATCATAAGAAGTGGATTATTTGGAGAGCCAAAGCTTTGGTAATGTAATTAATGCATGCATCTATTGTGGATTAAATTTAGCTCAAGGGGTTGTTTAGATGCCCTTGCTTTGGTTTGGAGGCCAATGAGATGATGACTAGTTGTTGTTTCTATATGAATCATATGAGTTTTTGCTTTTGGTGGATGGACATATTTACTTGGCTTATTGGTAAGATCAAGTTGATAGTAAGAGCTATTGATTCCATGGCCTCCTTTCATTTTGTTGTTCATGGTATTGATTCATATTTATAAGTAAAGGATGATTCTTGAAAGTTGTGAATGGAGTGGAAATTTTTTTTTAATTGAAATGTTGTTATGTTGTTCATGTATGAGTTTTGTTCTGATATTTAAGAAGTTTCTTATTCCAAAGTATGTCATGGTGGGTATGTTTGATCTTATTAATGTTTATTGAGTACACTTGATTATGTTGATGGTCACGTAGTCAATTGATTTTTTTTATTTGATGATCAATTTTATTTATGATGTGATTAGATGATCACATGTGTTAATGATCTTTTGGTTATGTTTGATTTGAGTAGTATATTTGATTATGACCTTGTGAGCATGGTTGTTTTGTAAGTAACAATGATCATGTCTAAATTTGGAATTCATGGTGTAAGCATGTTGCCCTTGATATGATGATCATTATGGTGTTGTGTTGGCTAAGAATGATAATAGGTTTGAATTTAAGAATATCACATTAAGATTGAAGTGATATGGATACTCATGATGTTGTTGCTTGATCATACCTATTTTGGCTTTATAATAATACATGATCTTTGATCACAACCTTATATGCATAATTAATTGTGGTCTTATACTAATGATCTGGTAATGAACTCATGGTGATGATCTTGTGTTGATCCTATGATGGTACTTATATAGTTGATGGTATCATAGGTGTATCTATTTATGATATGTTGATCACATATGTTTCTGGTTTTGATTGTCCTTACTGATGATATCTTGAGGGAATTTGTACAGTTTATGATCCTAGTATCTCATCTATTTTGTTAGGATCATGTGATTATACTTGTTTATGATTTTATTATTGATCTTATGATCCCTCTTATTGAGTTGGTGATATGATAATTATGAAAATGATCCACTCCTATTTGTATTGGATGGAAAGTTTTTGCTCACATCAGTTTATCATGATATGATTATGTTTGGTGTCATAATATGTTTGCATATCTTGAGAGTGTTGCTCTAATTTTTGTGGTAGCCATGAGATGTGTCTGTAAATGACAGTTTGGTTATCATAATAGCTACCACTTGGCTTTATAGATGGCTTTGTATGGAAGAAACTATAAGACACCACTGTATTGGAGTGTGCTTGGAAAGAAAATTTTATTGAGTTCTCATATGTTAGTGGTTGAGACAAAGATAGTTCTGCAATAAACAATGTTATAGGAGGCACAAACTAGATAAAAAAAGTTATGTGGATATAAGAAGAAGAGATCTTGTATTTGTTATAAGAGAAAATATATTTATGATAGTGTTATATGTGAAAGAGATAAGAGGTGTGGAAAGGATGGTAAGTTGTCATTTTGTTTGGTTGGACCTTATGGTAGATTGGAGTATTTGGGCTCCTGTGGCATATAGATTGACTTTGCCCTCATGTTGTGTTTCTTATATTGATGCTTAAGAAGTATGTGTTGTGTGGAGAATGTTGAGCTCCTTGGGAAGGGATGAGAATGATTTTATTGATGTTGTTTGAATTTGGAGGGCCAAATTCTTATTTGGTAGGGAGAATGTTATATTTATTATTTTTGAAAATATGGTTAAGTTGAGGGGAAAAATTGGAATTGAAAAAAAAAAGAATTGAAAAAAAAAAAATCAAAATTAAAACTGAAGCAGCCGAGCCCCAATTTCGGTCGCTTCCCCACTTTTCCCCTCTCTCCCATGAAGCTCTCTCCCTCTTCCCCGTTCTTGTGGACCGACGCCCAGGCTCACCACCGCCTCCATCTTCGGCGACATGCGGCCAGTCCAGCCACCGATTGGTGTCAAAGCAACGCTCCAGGCTGCGCCGATTTGATGCCAAACTTCACACGTGTGCATGCCGGCCACTTCTTCTCTAGCCAGAATGCCGCCCATGACGTCGTCGGCTTCCGGCGACTTCTATGGCGTGCGGGTGTGCTTCCGGCCAGCCACTGCCTGTTCCCTTGTTTCTTCCCTTTGATGCTGCTGTTCGTGGCTGTGTCGTCGCCATTGCTTGTGGCTGCTCCACCGCTACTCTGTCATCACTCATGGCCGTGCCGCTGTTGGTTGCTATTGCTGCCAGTGTTGTGCTGCCGCCGATGTTGATTTCCGCCGATGTGTTGTCCAAGAGGGGGTTGTCGGTGAAGCGTAATGCGAATGATATTGAGGTAAATGATTGGTATGAAAGAGTAAATTTATAAATGATTATTAGGATAATTTGGAATGATGTGTACAAGTGTATGCACATGTACATGCGTATATATGGGTGTACGTCGCTATATGTGTGTACTTGTGGATATTAATAATTAAATAAGGGAAAGTAAAGGTTTTTGATATCGGTGGTGATATATGTTTTGTTATGTGATGTTGTAGATGGTATTTGGTTTGAATTGGACAAGATGGTCCAAGGTCTGAAAGTCACAAGCATGCGGAGAGTTTCAATGATACAGGTAGGAATTGTTTTCTTTGTTTTTGGAATCATGACATAGTGCTGGTAAAGTATATGATATGAGTAAAAATTATATGTCATGATATCTTGCTGCTGGTTCTTTATTGATTTTGCTTCTACTCCATTGTGCTCCAGTTCAGTCATTTATTGATGCATACATGTGCTTATAGTTAATTAATGTTTCATGAGTTATGTGATGTACCACATTGCATTTATTGATATGGATATGATGGAGATTGGTATTTTATAATGGTTGTTTAAATGGATTGCCGGTTACAACATTTGATAATGATATGGTAAAGGAATCTTATGGATGAGCTTATGGGCTTGTGATAAGTTATACAGTTGTGATGTGATGTATTGATATATGCATGTATGATGTATGTCGTGACACTTTGTGATCTGTGACTGGCTGATGTTAGTCAGGGCTGAGCTTGAGAAGTGATATCTCGTATTTATATCGTCTGTTATACCTATATTTACTTGCGAATCGAGACATATTTTCAAGATTTTATATCTCTTTCCAGCTTATTTCATCGACTTTTTTCAGAAGCTTCACTACTTGTCATGTTTGCTTGAATACAAGACATTTCACTCACTCTTAGAGCTATTTTGGATGTATATTTACATCTTCGAGTGAATCAAGAATCTTGACAAGGAGTTTGGCTTCAAACAGAATTAATTTCAAAAATTATGGGCATGGCCATAATCTTCCTCACGACTGAAATCTCACGGCCTCCGCAAAAGTTTATCCGCAAGCGCCACAGTTTATCCATAGCCATCGGAATTTATTATAGCCGTCAAGGATTAAATGAGCATTAATTGTCTGATGGTTACAAGAATTAAAAAGACTGCAATTAATGCATTACCGTTACAGTCATAAATGCAGAATTTATTAAAGAGTCATAAATGCGGGAGTTATCTAGATCATTTATTAGCCATCGGGTGTTATTATGGGAATTAAATTCCGAATACGAAAGACACACCATTAGGAGCCATAATGGAGGATTTAATCCAGAATTTAATTCCAGGATTTAATTCAGAATTCCAAGGGGCACCAGGATTCTATATAAAGGGGCTAAATTCGCTAAAGAAAGCCAGCGCCCAGTTGGGGCTCAAGGGGGGCTAGCGAATTTTGCAAAGGGAAGTTCTTGGCGACAACAAGGGAGGAGGAAGGAATGGTGCACATCATTCTATAAGACTTGAAGGAATGTTGCAATGCTTCTGCAGAGAGTTTGCTTCCTCTTTCTTCTATCTTCTCTTTAGTTTCTTCTGTTCCTTTAGGGATTTGTACTGAATCGATGTTATGATAGCATAATCTTCTTTATCGGAACAAGGGTGTATTTTAGTTGTTTGGATCTTAGTTTCGAACATATTTTCTCGTAGTAAATGCAATTTTATTTCATGTTTACTCGATCTGTGCTGTTTTATTGCTAGTATTGCATTGGCCACGCAATTACTTTTCTCGGGCACCGCAAGAAGGACCGAAAGGTGAATTGTGACACTAGATCTGCCTTATCGAACATGCTCTGAGAGGTCAAGAATTAAGGCCAGATTTTTGTGAGGAACTTTATAATATCTCTGAACCCAATTGGTCAATCTAGGTCTAGTTAGCCACGAAAGTAGGATGCCGATCTAGATTGATACCGGATTACGCCGTTGAAAGAGGGTAATCTGTACCATTAGATATTTCCTTGAATACGTTTAAGATTGCATTGTTATGATATTATTTTGTTTGAGTTTAAGATCCACCAACGAGTTGAACTCCAAATTCCGATATCTCTAAACCTTGTTTTCTATCCAAAACTTTCACTTGCTTAATTTGGCTATTTTTTTTTTTGCCAAAGGCAAGTAAGAGGTTTTATAAAAATTCAAAAAAGAATATTTACAAGGTAGTTACAGACTCTATCAACACCCGAATGCAGGATAGAGAAAATTTTGACAGAGTTTCCGCTGTATTATATGGTCGCATGGATCCTGCTACAACATAACCAATCCTAAACATCCGACAGCTACAAGGAAGCACAGTTAACATGCGAATACAATAACTCATTCAGTTACAGGGAAGCACTCTAAGCTCAAAACAAAAGCATAATGCAGATCTCCGCCCAGCGTATAAAAGAATCGTCGCCCAACTTGCAGGTTTTGCCGCCTTGAGAGGAGCGGCCCGTCGACGGCACAAAGGTTTTAGCTTTATCGAAGATAATGAGCACCTAGCCATCCAACACTCATCACCGCTGGACGCCACTAGCACCCAGGATCACCATAAGTCCTCCAAAATGGTTGCGATAGTCTGCACGTGCGAATCCTAAATTGCGCGAGGAAGATAAGCCTGGAGCTTGCTTTTTATATCAGAGATCAACTTCTTGAAGAATTCCATGAAACCCCTTTTGTGAGTACCCAAAATTTGATTGTTGCGGTATCTCCAAATGTAGTAAAAAGCCCCGGAGATCATGAGTTTCCTGATGTATGTTTGGATTGGGTTCGCCTCCACTAGTTGCTCGTTGTTGTATTGGGTTAAGACTCCCTCGCACGTGATGGCATCAAAGGCTATATTACATCGCCTGGTAAGTAAATTCTGGAACCAAGAGAAAGCTTCACAATTTATAAACAAGTGATCACTAGTCTCGGGGTGATTTTTGCATAGCTGACGTAGTGGGTTAGGCGCAATGCCCCAATCGTGCAGCCGCGCCCTTGTACTTAAACGGCCCTGGCATAGTAGCCAAAGGAAGAAGGAATAGCGCGGGATGCGCCCTTTGAACCAAACCCAATCCTTCCAGGAAACCTCTGTGCCCTGCACTTGGCTCTCATATGCTGATTTGAGAGTGAATTTGCCATTTTGTGTGGGTTTCCAATACAAAAGATCCGAGCTTAGGTTTGAGTGAATTGGCATCCCGGGAATGTTCACGTATATGTTGATGAGATTCAAGGACCAGGGCCTAGGAATATTCCATCTGCGGTCAATGATGATGGAGCTGAGTCTTATATTCCTCCCCGGGGGATTCTAAACGAGGTCTAGCAAGAGTCTAGGGCCAAGCCAAGGATCAAGCCAGAACCGGATGGACTCACCGTTTGCAACTTTGCATCCCACCCTTTGCATGCACGTGTCACGAACCGTGAGAAGGGACCGCACAGGCCAGGGTGCATGCCTGGACAAAGTGACCGACCATATAGTGTCCTACCGTAGGTAAATGTCATGGATCCATTTAACCCATAAAGAATTTTTGTTCTGTGCTATATTCCAGAGGTGTCTTATAAGGAAGGCGTGGTTGAGCTTCTCGATGTCACGAATACCAAGGCTGCCTAAGTTTGTGGGTTTTGTGATATTGATCCAAGCAACCTTTGCTATACCTTTCATGTGCCCCCACAACCATAAGAAGCTTGCTAGTAAGGAATTAAGCTTTGAGGTGATACCCGCAGGTAACTTGATGGAGCTGCACCAAAAGTTGATGTTTCCATAGCACATTGACTTGATCAATTCAACCCTTCCGGCGTAAGAAAGGCTCTTGGCACGCCAAGCAGAGAGGTATCAAGTAATCTTCTCTAATAATGGAGTGCAGTCTCTAGCCTTGATGGCCTTGCTGGTAATCGGGATGCCTAAATATTTGAAGGGCAGATTCCCCTTTTGGATTCCAAGAATGTTGGTAATATGGGATTGTAACCCAGGACTAGTTGTCGCCGAAAAGAAGTCATGAGATTTAACTTTGTTGATCAAGAGGCCAGTGTTCTTGTGGAAGATCTCCAGCACATTGTTTATGGCCCGGGCAGAAGATTCAGAGGAGTCACAAAAGATAATCACATCATCGGCAAATTGGAGGTTCGTGATACCCAATTTGGCACATTTCTGATGAGGAATAAGACGGCCATCCTGGAGCTCCTTTGCTAAAAGATCTGAAAGATGCTGCATGATAATAATGAAACGATATGGAGAAAGAGGGCAACCTTGGCGCAACCCCTTGGTGCCTTTGAAGAGGCCCATGTCTTCTCCATTGAGATTGATCGAGTAGGAAGGCGAGGAGATGCAAGCCATAATCCTGGAGACGAAACAGGCCGGAAATCCATAAGCATTCAGGAAGACTTCAATATCTTCCCATTTCACCGAGTCGAAGGCTTTATGAAGATCCAATTTTATCGCCATGCGGGGTTTGCCCAGTTTGGTATGAAAACCATTCATGATCTCTTGGCAGCGCATAATGTTCTCCTGTATAGAGTGGCCAGGGATAAAAGCGTGCTGATTAATATCAACGATCTCCGGGAGGATAGTGCGCAGTCTAACAGCCAGGGCCTTTGCAATAAAGCGGTAAGTTATATGGCATATTGATATAGGGCGAAAATCTGCAAAAGAAGAGGGATTAGGGATTTTAGGAATAAGTGTAAGGGAGGTGATGTTCAACCGCTTAAGCATGCGTCCATGCTCCATGAAGTCCATAATCGCCTTAAGAACATCCTCTATGATGATCCCCCAACTTGATTTCAAGAATGCCGCATTGAACTCGTCAACCCCAGGGGGCTTTGAGATATTAGCCCGCATAATAATATTTTCAATGTCCTCCATGGAAAACTTGGACTCGAGGATACAAATGGCCGGGGCGGAGAGCAATTTATTCACCTGGACATTTAATTCCTCAGGGGTGATAGAAGGGGCAAGTAAGGTTTTGAAGAAACGCACCGCTTCTCTAGCTATATTCTCGCCAGAGACGAAGTTCCCATGAATGTCTTTAATGGAGGAGATGGTATTCCGGATACACCTTGCTTTCATTAGGTTATAAAAATGCGCCGTGTTAGAGTCCCCAAGAGATATAATTTGGTCACGGGATCTTTGTTAAGGGCCGATTCTTCCTCAAGCCAATATCGCCAAATGCCATCCTAATATCGTCTCTCCAAGTTGCATAGGGTAGGATCGTGTAAGTTGTGTTGAAGTTGGAGCTGGATGGCCTCCAACTTGCTAGTGTGCTCACGAAGGTCAGCTTCCTTCTTGGCCCGGATATCTCTTGCCCACTATTTAAGACCTTGTTTAACTCTGTGGAGCTTGTGGCAAAGAATGAACATAGGGGTGCCATGGGTGCTGTTGACGCTCCAAATAGATTGGATTGTCTGCAAAAGGCTCGGGTGAAGGAGCCACTTGTTGAAGAACCAGAAGCGGGGGCCCTTCCGAGGTAATCTATCGCTGAAGACAAGGAGCACCGGAGAATGGTCAGATAAGCTTGGGTTTAAGAATAGTGCTTCGGCCAGGGGAAATTTCTCAGTCCAAGCTATCATGGCCATGATTCGGTCGAGCTTCCACCAGATCCTAATATTCCCAATTTGACAGTTGGACCAAGTGAAGTAATTGCCTCTAGATTTTTTGTCTATAATGTTTAGGCTCGTGCACATCTCTACATTTGAAAGGATTTCGGGCTCATTGTGGAGAGTTCCTCCCTTATTGTCTTTAAGAGAAAACAACATGTTGAAATCACCAAGAATCACCATAGGACCCATATGTGATCCTGCTGACAAGGCCCCCCAAATCTCTCTTCATTCAATGGCCGAGTTTAAGCCGTACACCACACCCATGTAAAAAAGATGGTCGTCTCCAACACTTGAGACTTCCCTAACAATCACTTGATTTGTCATTTCTAAGATGTCAATATTATAATCAGCAGGGTCCCATGCGAGCCAAATTCTGCCTCCAGTGATTTTATGATAGTTGTTTGCGAATTTCCACCCGGGCAAAACCGAATTCATTATGTCAACACTTTTATTCTCACTAACGTGGGACTCCAATATGGCACACATTTTTAAGCGGTAAGAATTTACAAGGGCCGATACCTCTCTCCTCTAGGCAAGCGCATTGAGACCTCTCACATTCCAACACGCTATTGGGGCCAAAGGAAAATTCATGGGATAACTTGAGGAGAGGGACTCATGCTCTTAGGGTCCGGGACGGCTTTAGCAGCGCCCTTGCGCTTATGCTTTTTTTTTTCTTTGATTTTTTTAAGGCCACAGCCACGAAGTCTTGTCCGTCAAGCAGATCTCCAACAGTTTCCACGGAACCCGGTATCTGCGGTGTTGCTGGGTTATCTAACTCCAATTCGTCCATATCAAAATATGCGTCCTCCAGGCCTGGGAAAGTTGCGGGGAGAAGGATGGCCTTTCCTTTGTTATGGATATTGCTTGGGGTGGCCACCGCATGAGAAGAAGTAATAGCCGGAATTGGGGAAGCAGGCAGAGGGAGTTCTCTAAGCTCCGGAGGCCCACTAGGAAGACTGACTGTTCCATCTAGAAGCGGATCCTTCTCGGCCGTCAGCCCCCTGGAAGATGCCACACAAGCAGCCGGACTCGGATTTAGAGGCTTCTCCTGCCAACTTTGTCGCATATTTGATCTCCTCATCCTAGTGCATCCTTCAGTACTATGACCATATGTGTTGCAACTTGTACATCTAGGAGGCACCATCTCATTCTGAAAACGAATACCAATCTCTGATCTTTTGTTCACTAGCACCGAGAGGACTTCGGGGAACTCGGAGGAAGCCTCCATCTCCACACAAACTCGTCAATAACCCAGTCTCGATTTCGAAGTCATGGCCTTGTCCAAAAACATGGGCTTACCGATGGCACTTGAGATTTTTCCCATGATGCACGAGGACCACCATCTCAGAGGCAAGTTGTGAAGGCGAACCCAGATCAGAATGGAAGAGAAGTTCATCCGTGGCAGTTCGTCATCCGGAGACCATGGCTTAAGAATTAATATTTTGCCAAAAATGAACCATGGTCCCGATTCTAGCGCTTTCAACTTATCGTCGGCAGATCCAAATCGAAAAAGAATAAAGCCAGCTGGGAGGGTGTAGATTTCTAATTCACTAGAAAGATTCCAAAGTTGAAAAATATTCTACTTCAGGGAGTGGAAATTTGGTCGGAATCCAATGAAGTATCCCACCAAGGTATTCTCCTAGAATGAACAGTTCTCCGCAAGCTCTTCTTCAGGAACAGTGATATCAAGAGTGCCATATTCAACCGAGATAGACGAGTGGCTAAGAGAGCAATCCGGGCTGCTGACTTGTGTCTTGGCAAATAGAGAGCTCCAAGCCTTTGCGGGGCCAGGTCTGGAAACCCCAACCACAGCAGGAGCAGGGGGAGCACTCGGTACCTGCACCCGTACGGTCATCCCCTCCAAGACAAAAGGCAATGCACGCGACATAGCCTCCAGCAGTCCAGAAAATGGGTAAAAAAAATCGAGCCACAGATGCGTAATACCACAGAAAGAGACAACAGAATAAATGACGTAGATAACAGCCAACCAAAGCCAAGCCAAAGTCAGCAAAGACAAAGCATAACTCAGAAAGCCAGAAGGAAGGGAGAAACGCGGAGTCGGAGTGCAGACGAAATCTCGAGAGACAAATCAAGGTGTACCCGAAAGACGACGAGGAAGCCCCAGTGTGCCGCTCCAGAAAAACCCCATCTGCCGCAAGAGATTATGCCTCGAGCCGCTCCAGAAATACCCACCAATCCGCCGCATCAACATATTCGCCTAACCCTAGGGCTCGCGTGAAGAGGCATCTGCGCGGTCAAGCCATCAAGGGGATCCGTGCTACGACCAGTGGAAACCCCCCTCACCCCCGCCGCCGCCGGAACCCAAGCACACACACAATGGTCGCATCACAGTGGCACCACTCGTCCAAAGTTAAAACCTAAAACATAATCACTCGGCTAGAAAATATATTTAGTTGTAGTTTGATTTATTTTATAAAAACCCAAAACATTCACCCGATTGTCTAGCTATTGATTCATAATCACTTGGTACTTGATCACTGTCCCTATGGGATCGACATCTTAAGTACTACTACAACAAAGCCATCATGCTTGCAGTTAGTACTACGGTAAAGTACACATCAAGAAGCCAGTGGACCATGTTTTTGTACCAGAGGCCATGTATTGGCTATGAGACTGGTTTTGTATTAGTTACCTGTTTGGAGTCCTTCGGGATTATCCACGGTTTCCTAGGTGTTGGATGCAACAGTACCGAGCTGCTAGTTGAGCGCAGTTGTTTCATCGTGTGAGCGATGATGAAAACACTCTTGTTAAGAGTGCAGACGCGTAATGACGTTGTTTATGGTCATTGCTCTTGATTACACGACATTATGTTGATTATGTATTTTGGATATCATCTTACACTATTTTTTTGTTATGAGTATGGTGTTGGTTATGGTTCAGTTGACTTAATGCATGCATATTTGTTGTGATTCCTACTTAGCTATTTGAGCTAATGTCCTTTATTTTGTTTTGCCTCCAGGTAGAGAGTTGTTTATGTTGTTGATGGTGGTAGCTAGATATAAAAGCTAGGGATCCTGTCGTGATGTTGTAAATAGATAGTTGGACCTGGAGTAATAATGATGTAAATGATTATTTTGATTAATGTTCTCATGTATTGTTGTTGATAAATATTTTGGTCATTGTGAAAAAGGATTTATGAGATGAGTAATTGTCTTATGATTTATATGGTTCTTGTGTAGGTTGTATAAATGTGGATTTGTTTTGGATAAGTTGTTGGATCATTTGATTATAATGCTACACCCCCGAGCATTTTGCTAACCATATTGGGTTGATGATCGTTTGGGTCGTGACAATTGATCCCATGACTTGAGGTCATTGACCATTCTATATGGTTAAGGACATGCTTTGAAACAACCTAACATCTTGCCATAGTTGGGAGGTAATAACGGTTGTTATTGGGCATGTCACAACCCATATGAGAAGGTCAATGGACAGACAGAGGATTTGCCCCTTCCTTAGAGAAGCTTGATATCCATTGAGCTCCTCTATGGTTCTATGACTGAAAGTGTATGGCCATACCCAGGTGAGAACCTGATTTAGTCATAACCATGTGATTGGGTGAAAACAAGTGGTGATACACTTGTCCAATCAGATATCAGTTCGGCAAAGAGACTGTAATTCATTTGTACCTAGTTACGATGATGGGGATGTCGATGACGATATCCATTCCAATGACTTGGGTAGCAGCGATGCACTGCTATGTTCCACTCACTGCTTGTGGTGACCATAGATCAACACTACCAATGTCAGAGGAACCTACAGGGTCGCACACCTTGATACTCGAGTTCTCATATTGATCGCGAAGCCTTGTGATCGAATTATTGGATAACTCGGATCTATTTGGGAGATTTCATCAGTGCCAATGGGCCTGATGAGATGGAAGAGAGTTATTTGAGCCAAACTTCATTTTTGGCAGGTTGACCCGTATTTGACCTTGGTGTTGGTGTATATGCCCTAGGACCTAGTTTTGGTCAACTTGTGTACTACTTGACATTGATATTTATATATCATTCTGGCATTGTCGTTATCATTGTTTGTCTACACCTGCGACTGTGTACTTACATGATAATGTCCCTAGAGACAGATTGGATCTGTGCTCAAATAATTATCCCCAGTCAATGTACCTCAGTGGATATGGGACAGCTCTGGTACTTGAGAGACTGGTATGTGGGCTGGTTAGGCACATAGTGCTAACACAGACACATGGGTATATCATTGGAGGATATACTGGATAGACCCGCTATGAGGCTATGACTTGGTGTCATGAGTTATCCTCATAAGTGACAGGAGATGCATTGATCCCTTGACTTGAGGTCATTGATCATTCTATATGGTTAGGGACTTGTTTTGATACAACCTAACACCTTGCCGTAGCTGGGAGGTCATAACGGTTCTTATTGAGCATGTCACGACCCATATAAGTAGATCAATGGACAGACATAGGATTTGCCCCTTCCCTAGGGAAGTATGATATCCATGGAGCTCCCTTATGATTCTATGACTGAGAGTGTATGGCCATACCCAGGTGAGAACCTGTTTTAGTCATAGCCATGTGATTGGATGAAAACAAGTGGTGACACACTTGTCTAATCGGATATCAGTACGGCAAAGAGACTGTAATGCATCTGTACCTAGTTGCGATGATGGGGATGTCGATGTCGATATCCATTCCAATGACCTGGGTAGCAGTGATGCACTGCTAGGTGCCACTCACTGCTTGTGATGACCTCTGGTCAGCACTGCCAGCGTCAGAGGAACCTACAGGGTCGCACACCTTGATACTTGAGTTCTCGTATTGATCGGGAAGCCTTATGATCGAGTTATTGGATAACTCGGATCTAATTGGGAGATTTTATCAGCGCCAATGGGCCTGATGAGATGGAAGAATGTTATTGGAGCCAAACTTCATTTTTGGCAGGTTGACCCGTATTTGACCATGGTTTGTCACATTTGGATTAGGGTTGCATTGGATTGGATCCAAGTGCTTAATCAACCCATGCAATGATGTTTGGGCTAGCTCATTATCCAATGAGGCCCAATGACAAGTTCTCATGAAGAGATGAGAGGCTAAAAGGGTATAATGGGGAGAAACATGAACCATTAAGCGCCTAGGGGGATAATGGGGTCATGTTGGCGCCTTTGCTTCATTATGGAAGTAAAGGGCGCCTCCCCTCTCTTCCTAGGATGGAATGCATGCCTCTATGGCATTGCTTGGGGCGCAAGGCAAGGCCTTGGCGCACAAGGAAAAGCGTGGGAACAAAAGGAAAGGTTGAATGAGAATTATGGAAATATCTTGGAGACTTTCCTTATCTCAAACCTCCTCATCCTAGCCCTACACTTGTCATGATCCTAGCCATTACCCTAACCGCCTCTTGCCCTATAAATGTGACCCTAGTCGCCCCCTCTTGTAAGTGATCAATCCTTGAAGGCGTGAACATTGAAGAGGGGCGAGTGCTAGGTGAAGAGGCACATCTTCCTTCTTCCATAACCGCAAGCCTCTTCCTCCTTTCCTCTTGGCGCAAGGAACATTAGTGCTTGGCGTTTTGGGTAGTCTTCCTTCTCAACTTGGCGCATCCTCTCTCTTGGTGGCGCAATTGAAGGAGAGCATCTCCCTAAGGCTTGGATCTTCTTCCCGAGGCTAGCACCGGGCGTGGAAGAAGAGAACTCAAGAGATCCGTGTGTGCGAGACTGCAGAGGGCGCACACTTGGACGCCTACATCGGCATCGCTCCACATTGCTCTTAAGGTATTTCCTAACTCATCGTGTCGACTCCCTTGCTTGCGATCTTCACTGGGTTTTTGGGACCGGCCTGTTTTCGGGGACATTCTTCCGCTGCGAAAAATGTATGTCCATAACTCGAAAATTTGTAAAATGTCCCCGGGGTTTCCCAACAGTGGTATCAGAGGGACTTGCAAGACTCAAACGATGTTTTATGCTTTTCTTCCATGCTCACATGCCATATCTATTTTCGTAAATAGCATGATGCATGGCAATCGATTTTTCTAAAAGTAGAAAAATTAGGGTTTCTTGTTTCTATCATCCTCTCAATCTCTTTTAGAGTTTTTGGACTATTTTTCTTGTTTGATTTAAAGATCAAAGGCGCACGTAATTTTGTCAAGTAGGACGGGCATTGTATCTTCGGACTGGCCAAGTCTCTTGATCTGACAAAATTGCCAGCCGAAAGGATCTCTGAAATCATCATGAAAAATAAATCGCAATAAACCAAAAGATTTGTGAGAAGAAGATGAGAAAAAGAAACTGGTTTTGTGAAAAAGTAAAATTTCAGATTTTATGTTTTTCATGAGCATGTAGAATTGCATGAGTAAATACCTTGATTGTGCATGATGTTGTGATCATTAGTCAAGCCCCCTTTGCATGCCTGCGATGTATCCTTGTGCAGCCTACGTGCCATCTTTTTCATTATTTTTGTAAAAGTTAAGAGGAAGATTAAGGGCTAGGCGCATCCTTCTTGGACCTTGATGCTCGCATCTTGCTTGATGGCGCAAGCATGCAAGCTGGTGCTTGGTTGCTTGGTGGCGCAAGAAGTCTTGGCCCCTTGCATGGTGGCGCACCTTCCTTGGAGGAAGACCATGGCATTGGCCGAACCTATGGGGAACTTTTAAAGTGTACCTCTAGGGTTTGAGAGCTAAACCATGAGAGAAGAACCTTGGAGCCAACCTTGAAGTTCAAGCTAGAGGTCGGCTAGGCTAGGTCTAGTTTTTTGGGGCTTGAGTTCTAGGACAAGAGTTGAACCTATTTCATGGCATGGATTGGTTCAATGTCTTGTATAGGATATGATCACATCATCCTTTACTGCTTTTATTATTATCTGCAGAAGCATGCCTGAAATGTTTTATCGTTATGTTATCACCATAGGATTGCATGCCTGTAATGATAGACATAAGATAAAACTGAGATGATGAGACCTTAAACAAAAACCCTCAATTAAATATCAAGTCTGGTAGCCTTCTAACGCGTAGCCCTCACTAAGCTATCGATCAGTGGAGTTGTGAATTGTTTCCCACCCTCGTGGGACACACCCACTTATTTTTAGAAAGTGCGTGGTGGCAATGGTTTCCCCAGTCCAGTTTTAACCTGGACGTGCCTTCGCAAGGAAACTCATTGGCTCTGGGCATAACGGTTAGGAATGGACTTGACTAGAAGTTCACATGTGCTGGGCACATGGTGAAAGTCTAGAGGCATCGTTGAGAGGTAAAGGTTTCATGTTATATCCAGCCCTTGCTGGACATGAAATGCCCAGACTGTCTCAACAAGGGGAATTGCTTGGAGCAATCAGAAGGCGCGCCCACCTTAGGAAGCATGGGTTACTTTGTGCATCTCATCCCACCCTCGTGGGACGCGAAGCCTCATGTGAAATAAGGATCCCATCTCACTAGGAAGTCTTAAACTTCCCGATTGACTTTGTGGGTTGTCAATGCGAATTTAAAATAGTGAGAGCAGAAATCATTTAAAACAAGTCCAGTTTAAATGATTCGAAGTAGTACTAATCTGCTGTTTCTTGGTTGTTGTAGAACAATGAACAATGGCATATGGTCACTGCGATCTACCCTGGAAAGGGATAAGTTGGTTGGATCCAACTTAAAGGATTGGTATATGAACTTGAGAATTGTGCTCAAGCTCGAGAGGAAGCTATATGTCCTTGAGAAGCCTATCGTTGAGCCACTTCCATGCTTGGCCTCAGCGGCTGAGAAGGATGCTTATGATAAGCATCAAGCTGATACTTTGGAGATTGCACAATTGATGCTAACCAACATGTCGCCCGAGCTAAGAGGGCAATATGAATCTAAGAGTGCCTCTGAAATTATCTCTAGTCTAAGGCAGCTCTTTGATGCATTGGTTGAGCTCAACCCTCCTAAAGTAGACATTCAGTGTGTTAAGCCCAAGGGCTTAACTAATACATTGAAAACAAAGATGGAGAGAGTCAGGAATAATAAGTGCTACTCATGTGGAGGACCACCTCACATGATAAAGGACATAGTACGGCTTCAGAATGAGAAGAAGAGAGGCAAGGCTTCGTCTTCATGCTCAGGTATTTATGTTACAGAAGTCAACCTTTCTACTTCTATGTCATGGGTATTGGATACCGCATGTGGAGCTCATATTTGTACAAATATGCAGGGGCTCAAGAAAAGTAGATCGGTGCGGCTTGGAGAGATTGACCTACGTGTTGGAAATGGGGCACAGGTTGTTGCTGTTGCTGTAGGGGTTTTGACTCTCTCCTTGCCTTCTAGACTTCAATTAGAACTAGATAATTGCTTTTGTGTGCCTTCGTTAACAAAGAACATTGTATCCATTCCTTGCTTGGCAACGAAAGGATTTAAATTTGAAATAAATAAGAACTCCTGTTCTTTTTCATTTGCAAATATGTTCTATGGGAAGGGTACTTTATGCAATGGTATGTATATCTTGGATATGGAAAGTTCTGTTTGTAACATAAGCAATAAAAGGACCAAACTGAGTGGTTCAGTTGGTGCTTTCCTATGGCACTGTCGATTAGCCCATATAAACAAGAATCGCATCCAACAACTCCATGCAAATGGATTGTTAGATTCAAGTTCCTTGGAGGAATTTGATACTTGTGAACCTTGTTTATTAGGGAAGATGACAAAGGCGCCCTTCACCAAGATTGGTGAGAGGGCAGAAGGTTTATTGGATCTCATACATACTGATGTGTGTGGGCCCTTCAATAAACAAGCCAGAGGAGGGTACAACTACTTCATTACCTTCACTAATGACTTCAGTAGGTATGGTTATGTCTACTTAATGAGACGTAAATCTGAATCCTTTGAGAAATTCAAGGAGTTCAAGAATGAAGTAGAGAACCAGCTTAGAAGATCCATTAAAGCTCTTCGATCAGATCGAGGTGGAGAATACCTGAGTGGTGAGTTCTTTGACTATCTGAGAGAGTGTGGGATCATATCCCAACTCACTCCTCCTGGAACACCTCAATGGAATGGTGTGTCTGAAAGGAGAAATCGAACTTTATTGGATATGGTTCGATCCATGATGAGTCATGCAACTCTACCTTCTTCATTCTGGGGGCATGCACTAGAAACAGCTTCTCTGATACTGAATAATGTTCCATCTAAGAGTGTCTCCAAAATACCATACGAGATATGGAGTGGGAGACGCCCTAATCTCACGTTTATCAGGATCTGGGGATGTGAGGCTTATGTCAAATGTCAGGATTCTAGCAAGCTAGAACCTAGATCTGATAAGTGTGTGTTTGTGGGGTATCCTAAGGAAACTAAAGGATACTACTTCTATGTCCCAACTGAGAACAAAGTTTTTGTTGCTCGGGGTGCTGTCTTTCTAGAGAAATAATTTCTTATGAAAGAAGTTAGTGAGAGGAAGGTTGACTTGGATGAGGTCCAAGTGCAAGCACAAGACAAAGAGATAGAATCTGAGCCACCTGCACCGGTTGCTAGGCAACCTGAGGCTCAGACACAGGTCCCGCATAGGTCTGGGAGAATTCGTCGTGCACCTGAAAGGTATGGGTCACTACCGACCCAACACGATGGAATCTTCATCATTGAGGATGAACCTAGAACCTATGATGAGGCGGTCAGTGGACCGGACTCCGAGAAATGGCTTGAAGCCATGTGATCGGAGATGGATTCCATGTCGGCTAACCAAGTCTGGGATTTGGTTGAGCTGCCTGATGGGGTAAAACCCATAGGGTGTAAATGGGTCTTCAAGAGGAAGACAGACATGGATGGCAAAATAGTTACCTATAAGGGTAGACTAGTGGCTAAAGGATTTAAACAAGTCCACGGGGTGGACTATGATGAAACCTTCTCGCCGGTTGCCATGATTAAATCCATTCGGATTCTGCTTGCTATAGCTGCATATCATGACTATGAGAAATGGCAGATGGATGTGAAGACAGCGTTCCTTAACGGGAAGCTGACTAAGGGTGTGTATATGTCACAACCTGATGGCTTCATCCATCCTGCAGAGGCTAATAAGGTCTGCAGGCTGAAGAGGTCCATTTATGGATTAAAGCAAGCATCTCGAAGTTGGAATCTTCGATTTGATGAGGCCGTAAGAGATTATGGGTTTATCAAAAGCGAAGACGACGCTTGTGTATACAGAAAATTCAGTGGGAGCTTGGTGATTTTTTTGGTCTTGTATGTTGATGACATACTGCTCATCGGAAACGACATCCCTAGTCTTCAAGCTGTGAAGACATGGTTGGGGAAGTGTTTCGAGATGAAAGACTTAGGGGAGGCCGCCTATATTCTAGGCGTAAGGATCTACCGGGATAGATCCAAGAGGCTTCTGGCCCTTTGTCAAAGTACTTACATTGATAAGGTACTGGAGAGGTTCTACATGGAGCAATCCAAAAAAGGATACCTTCCAGTGAGACATGGCCTTACTCTCTCAAAGTGCCAGTGTCCTACAACACAGGCTGAGAGGGATGACATGAGTCGAATTCCTTATGCTTCGGCAGTAGGATCGATCATGTATGCAATGTTATGTACTAGACCAGATGTGGCATATGCAGTGAGCATAACCAGCTGATACCAATCCAATCCAGGTCTGTAGCACTGGGTGGCTGTAAAGAACATCCTAAAGTATCTGAGAAGAACTAAGGATTTGTTCTTGGTCTATGGGGGACAGGAAGAGCTCAGTATGCAGGGCTATACTGACGCATCGTTCCAGTCTGACCCTGACGACTTTAGATCGCAGGCCGGCTATGTGTTCAAGATGAATGCAGGAGCTGTATGCTGGAAGAGCTTCAAGCAATCCACCATAGCAGATTCTACAACCGAAGCTGAGTATGTTGCTGCTTCTGAGGCAGTCAAAGAAGCTGTTTGGATAAGGAAGTTTTATGGGATCTTCAAGTGGTACGTAGTGCAATGGATCCCATTGAACTCTACTGTGACAACAATGGAGCAATTGCACAAGCCAAGGAACCATGGTCTCATCAAAGATCCAAACACATACTCAGAAGATTTCACCTGATCAGAGAGATCATTGACAGAGGTGATGTCAAGATTAGCATAGTAGACACAGAGAACAATCTGGCAGACCCATTGACCAAGGCTTTGGCGCAGCAGAAGCATGATGGTCACGCTAGAGATATGGGGTTGAGATTCCTCAACTTCTAGGTCTTAGTGCAAGTGGGAGATTGTTGGTGTATATGCCCTAGGACCTAGTTTTGGTCAACTTGTGTACTACTTGACATTGATATTTATATATCATTCTGGCATTGTCGTTATCATTGTTTGTCTACACCTGCGACTGTGTACTTACATGATAATGTCCCTGGAGACAGATTGGATCTGTGCTCAAATAATTATCCCTAATCAATGTACCTCAGTGGATATGGGACAGCTCTGGTACTTAAGAGACTGGTATGTGGGCTGGTTAGGCACATAGTGCTAACGCAGACACATGGGTATATCATTGGAGGATATACTGGATAGACCCGCTATGAGGCTATGACTTGGTGTCATGAGTTTTCCTCATAAGTGACAGGAGATGCATTGATTCCTTGACTTGAGGTCATTGATCATTCTATATGGTTAGGGACTTGTTTTGATACAACCTAACACCTTGCCGTAGCTGGGAGGTCATAACGGTTCTTATTGAGCATGTCACGACCCATATAAGAAGATCAATGGACAGACATAGGATTTTCCCCTTCCCTAGGGAAGTATGATATCCATGGAGCTCCCTTATGGTTCTATGACTGAGAGTGTATGGCCATACCCAGGTGAGAACCTGTTTTAGTCATAGCCATGTGATTGGATGAAAACAAGTGGTGACACACTTGTCCAATCGGATATCAGTACGGCAAAGAGACTGTAATGCATCTGTACCTAGTTGCGATGATGGGGATGTCGATGTCGATATCCATTCCAATGACCTGGGTAGCAGTGATGCACTGCTAGGTGCCACTCACTGCTTGTGATGACCTCTGGTCAGCACTGCCAGCGTCAGAGGAACCTACAGGGTCGCACACCTTGATACTTGAGTTCTCGTATTGATCGGGAAGCCTTATGATCGAGTTATTGGATAACTCGGATCTAATTGAGAGATTTTATCAGCGCCAACTGATGAGATGGAAGAATGTTATTGGAGCCAAACTTCATTTTTGGCAGGTTGACCCGTATTTGACCATGGTTGGTCACATTTGGATTAGGGTTGCATTGGATTGGATCCAAGTGCTTAATCAACCCATGCAATGATGTTTGGGCTAGCTCATTATCCAATGAGGCCCAATGACAAGTTCTCATGAAGAGATGAGAGGCTAAAAGGGTATAATGGGGAGAAATATGAACCATTAAGCGCCTAGGGGGATAATGGGGTCATGTTGGCGCCTTTGCTTCATTATGGAAGTAAAGGGCGCCTCCCCTCTCTTCCTAGGATGGAATGCATGCCTCTATGGCATTGCTTGGGGTGCAAGGCAAGGCCTTGGCGCACAAGGAAAAGCGTGGGAAGAAAAGGAAAGGTTGAATGAGAATTATGGAAATATGTTAGAGACTTTCCTTATCTCAAACCTCCTCATCCTAGCCCTACACTTGTCATGATCCTAGCCATTACCCTAACCGCCTCTTGCCCTATAAATGTGACCCTAGTCGCCCCCTCTTGCAAGTGATCAATCCTTGAAGGCGTGAACATTGAAGAGGGGCGAGTGCTAGGTGAAGAGGCGCATCTTCCTTCTTCCATAACCGCAAGCCTCTTCCTCCTTTCCTCTTGGTGCAAGGAACATTAGTGCTTGGCGTTTTGGGTAGTCTTCCTTCTCAACTTGGCGCATCCTCTCTCTTGGTGGCGCAAGTGAAGGAGAGCATCTCCCTAAGGCTTGGATCTTCTTCCCGAGGCTAGCACCGGGCGTGGAAGAAGAGAACTCAAGAGATCCGTGTGTGCGAGACTGCAGAGGGCGCACACTTGGACGCCTACATCAGCATCGCTCCACATTGCTCTTAAGGTATTTCCTAACTCATCGTGTCGACTCCCTTGCTTGCGATCTTCACTGGGTTTTTGGGACCGGCCTGTTTTCGGGGACATTCTTCCGCTGCGAAAAATGTATGTCCATAACTCTGAAAATTTATAAAATGTCCCCGGGGTTTCCCAACACTTGGTTGGTCGCATTTGGATTTGGGTTGCATTGGATTGGATCCAATTGCTTAATCAACCCATGCAATTAAGTTTAGGATAGCTCATTACCCAATGAGGCCCAATAACAAGTTGTCATTGTTGGTGTATATGCCCTAGGACCTAGTTTTGGTCCATTATTTGTACTACTTAACATTGATATTATATATATATCAATATGGCATTGTCATTATCTATGTTTGTCTACATCTGCGAATATGTACTTACTTGATAGTGTCCCTGGAGACAGATTGGATCTGTGCTCAAATGATTGTCCCCAGTCGATGTACCTAAGTGGATATGAGACAACTCTGGTACTTGTGAGACTGGTATATGGGCTGGTTAGGCACGAGGTGCTAACGCAGGCATATGGGTATATCAGTGGTGGATATACTGGACCGACCCACTGTGAGGCAATAACTTGGTGTCACGAGTTATTCTCACAAGTGATAGGAGATGCCTTGATCCCTTGACTTGAGGTCATTGGCCATTCTATATGGTTAGGGATATGCTTTGATACAACCTAACGCCTTGCCGTAGTTGGGAGGTAATAACAGTTGTCATTGGGCATATCACGACCCATATGAGAAGGTCAATGCACAGACATAGAATTTGCCTCTTCCTAAGGGAAGCATGATATCCATGGAGCTCCTCTATGGTTCTATGACTGAAAGTGTATGGCCATACCCAGGTTAGACCTGATTTAGTCATAGCCATGAGATTGGATAAAAGCAAGTGGTGACACACTTGACCAATCAGATATCAGTTCGACAAAGAGACTGTAATGCATCTGTACCTGCTTGCGATGATGGGGATGTCGATGTCGATATCCATTCCGATGACTTGGGTAGCAGCAATGCACTACTATGTGCCACTCACTGCTTGTGGTGACCATAGGTCAGCACTGCTAATGTTAGAGGAACCTACAGAGTCGCACACCTTGATACTCGAGTTCTCGTATTGATCGGGAAGCCTTATGATCGAGTTATTGGTTAACTCGGATCTATTTTGGAGATTTCATTTGCGCCAATGGGCCTGATGAGATGGAAGAAATTTATTGGGGTCAACTTCCATTTACGGCATATTAACCATGGTTAGCCTAATTTGACCTTGGGTTAAATTGGATTGGATCAAAGGGCTTGGTTAACATGCATAATGGACATTGGGCTGGGCCAATTGAAAAGTTGGGCTTAATGGACTTAAGGAGAAGAAGAGGGCAGGCGCATGCTTAACCCTAGTTAGACTAGGGTTAGCGCCTATGCCTCATGTGATATTAATTAATCGTGTGAGATAAAATAGGGGCTAATTAATTAATTAATTAGAGTCCTATTTTTGTGGGATCTAATGGACTGATTTATTTAAATTAATTAGAGTCCTAATTGGATTAGGATTTAATTAATTAAATAAATAATTGGAGTCCTAATTGGATTAGGACTTGATTTAAATCTTAATCAAACCGCCCACTTGAGTCCTAATTAGATTAGGACTTGATTCCCTCCTTCTTCTCCTAGCCGCCCACTTGGCTTAATTGTAGCCATGTTTTAGGCACCCCTTGCCCTATAAATAACCCCCCTAGCCGCCCCTCTCATGACACTTATTCCTTGGAGGTGTGAGCATCATCAAGAGGGCGAAAGCAAGGGGGGCGCAACTTCCTCCTTTCTTCCATCAAGCCGCAAGTGATCCTCTTCCTCTTCTCCTTGGCGCAAGGTGAAGTTGAACTTAGCGGCATCTCCTTCTTCCTCCTTTCTATTGGCGCTTCTCCCTTTTGTGGCGGCGCAAGTTTCTTGGAGGGCTCTCCTAAGGCTTGGATCTTCTTCCCGAGGCTAGCACCAGGCGTGGAAGAAGAGGACTCGAGGTGATCCGTGTGTGTGAAACTGCAGAGGGCGCACGCTTGGGCGCCTACTACGACATCAGCCTCACCTTGCTCATGGTATCTTCTATCTCATCATGTCGACTCTCTCGCATGCGATCTTCATTGGGTTTTTGGGACCAGCCTGTTTCGGGGATATTCTTCCACTACGCAATGTGTTTGCATCTCTAAAATTTTGTAAAATATCCCCGGGGTTTCCCAACAGTGGTATCAAAGCGACTCGAGACTCGAACGATGTATTTTCATGCTTTTCCATGCTCACATGCCATATCTCAATTTTTGCAAATTGCATGATCACATGGCGAACGATTTTTCTAAGTAGGAAAAATTAGGGTTTCTTGTTTCTATCATCTTTTCAATCTCTTTTGGATTTTTGGGTTATTTTTCTTGCATGATTTAAGGATCAAAGGCGCACGTTGTTTTGTCAAGTAGGACGGGCATTGTGTCTTCAGATTGGCCGGGTCTCTTGATCTGACAAAATTACCAGCCGAAAAGATCTTTGAAATCATCATGAAAAATAGATCGCAAATAACTAAAAGATTTGTAAGAAGAAGATGAGAAAAAGAGACTAGTTTTATGAAAAAGTAAAATTTCAAATTTTATGTTTTTCATGAGCATGTAGAACTGCATGTGTAGATACCTTGCTTGTGCATAATGTTGTGATCATGAGTCAAGCCCCTTTGCATGCCTGTGATGTATCTTTGTGAGGCCTGTGTGCCGCTTTTCTTTTCTTTTATTTTTGTAATAAGAAGAAGAATATTAGGGCGCAACCACATGGAACCCAGGCACATGCATGCTTGATGGCGCATGGAGGAGTGGCGCAAGATGGCATGGCCGAACCCTAGGGTTTGAGAGTTAGCCATCTTGGCTCCTTGCATGGTGGCGCATCATCTATGGAGAAAGACCCATGGCATTAGCCAAACCCATGAGGGACACCTCTAGGGTTTGAGAGCTAAACCATGGTGAGAAGGACCTTGGAGCCAACCTTGAAGTTCAAGTTAGAGGTCGGCTAGGTTAGGTCTTGTCTTTGGGGCTTGAATCCTAGGTCAAGAGTTGAACCTCCTTTTGGCATGGGTTGGTTCAATATCTTGAATAGGCTATGATCACATCATTCTTTTACTGTTTTTATACATATTTGCTAAAGCATGCCTGAGTTGTTTTATCATTATGTTATCACTATAGGATTGCATGCTTGTAATGTTAGACATAAGATAAAACTAATGAGACCTCAAAAACCCTCATAAATAAATATCAAGTCTAGTAGCCTTCTAACGCGTAGCCCTCACTAAGCTATCGATCAGTGGTGTTGTGAACTGTTTCCCACCCTCGTGGGACACACCCACTTATCTTTAGAAAGTCCGTGGTGGCAATGGTTTCCCCAATCTGTATTAATCGGGCACGCCTTCGCAAGGAAACTCGTTGGCCCTGGGCATAACGGTTAGGAATGGACTTGACTGGATTTCCACATGTGCTGGGCATATGGTGGAACTCTAGAGGCATCATTGAGAGGTTAGGGTTTCATGTTGAATCCAACCCTTGCTGGACATGAAATGCCTAGACTGTCTCAATAAGGGGAATTGCTTGGAGCAATCGACCAGCGAGCCCACCTCAGGAAGCATGGGTTACTTTATGCATCTCATCCCACCCTCGTGGGACGCGAAGCCTCATGTGGAATATGGATCCCATCTCACTAGGAAGTCTTAAACTTCCCGATTGACTTTGTGGGTTGTCAATTCGATTAAAATAATGAGAGCCATAATCATTTAAAACAAGTCCAGTTTAAATGATTTGAAGTAGTACTAATCTGTTGTTTCTTGACTGTTGTAGAACAATGGCAACGAACAATAGCGGTTGGTCACTGCGATCTATCCTTGAGAAGGACAAGTTGGTTGGATCCAACTTGATGGATTGGTATATGAACTTGAGAATTGTGCTCAAGCTCAAGAGAAAGCTCTATGTCTTTGAGCAGCCCATTCCTGAACCACTTCCATGCTCGGCCTCAGCGGCTGAGAGGGATGCTAATGATAAGCATCAGGCTGATACTTTGGAGGTTGCACAATTGATGCTAACCAACATGTCGCCCGAGCTTCAAGGGCAATATGAATTGAAGAGTGCCTCTGAGATTATTACTAATCTAAGACAGCTCTTTAATGAATTGGTTAGGCTCAGTCCTCCTAAAGTTGATATTCAGTGTGTTGAGCCGAAAGGCTTGACCAAGGAACTGAAAATATAGATGGAATGGATCAGGAACAATAAGTGCTATTCATGTGGAGGGCCACCTCACATGTTGAAGGACATAGTGCGACTTCAGAATGAGAAGAAGAGAGGCAAGGCTTCGTCTTCATACTCAGGTATTTATGTTACAGAAGTCAACCTTTCTACTTCTATGACATGGGTATTGGATACCGCATGTGGAGCTCATATTTGTACAAATATGCAGGGGCTCAAGAAAAGTAGATCGGTGCGGGCTAGAGAGATTGACCTACGAGTTGGAAACGGGGCACAGGTTGCTGCTGTTGCTGTAGGAATTTTGACTCTCTCCCTGCCATCTGGACTTCAGTTAGAGTAAGATAATTGCTATTATGTATCTTCGCTTACTAAGAACATTGTATCCATTCCTTGCTTGGCAAAGAAAGGATTTAAGTTTGAAATAAATAATAACTCTTGTTCTTTTTCATTTGCAAATATGTTCTATGGGAAGGGTACTTTGTGCAATGGTCTATATGTGTTAGACATGGATAACTCTATTTGTAACATAAATAGTAAAAGGACCAAACTGAGTGGTTCAGTTGGTGCTTTCCTATGGCATTGTCGATTAGCCCATATAAACAAGAATCACATCCAACAACTCCATGCAAATGGGTTGATAGATTCAAGTTCCTTGGAGGAATTTGATACATGTGAGCTTTATTTATTAGGGAAAATGACAAAGGCACCCTTCACCAAAATTGGTGAGAGGGCAGGAGGTTTGTTGGATCTCATACATAGTGATGTGTGTGGGTCATTCAATAAACAAGCTAGAGGAGGGCACAACTACTTCATCACTTTTACTTATGATTTCAGTAGATATGGTTATGTCTACTTGATGAGACATAAGTCTGAATCCTTTGAGAAATTTAAGGAATTCAGACATGAAGTAGAGAACCAGCTTGGTAGATCCATTAAGGCTCTTTGATCAAATCGTGGTGGAGAGTACCTGAGTGGTGAGTTTCTTGACTATCTGAGAGAATGTGGGATTTTATCCCAACTCACTCCACCTGGAACACCTCAATGGAATGGTGTGTCTGAAAGGAGAAATCAAACTTTATTGGACATGGTTTGATGTATGATGAGTCATGCAACTCTACCTCCCTCTTTCTGGGGGCATGCACTTGAAATAGCTTCTCTAATACTGAATAACATTCCATCTAAGAGTGTCTCAAAGATTCCATACGAGGTATGGAGTGGGAGACGCCCTAACCTATCTTTTATCAAGATCTGGGGATGTGAGGCTTATGTCAAGCGTTAGGATTCTAGCAAGCTAGAACCTAGATCTGATAAATGTGTGTTTGTGGGGTACCCTAAGGAAACTAAGGGTTACTACTTCTATGTTCCCACCGAGAACAAAGTTTTTGTTGCTCGGGGTGCTGTCTTTCTAGAGAAAGAATTTCTCATGAAAGAAGTTAGTGGGAGGAAGTTTGACTTGGATGAGGTCCAAGTGCAACCACAAGACATATAGATGGAACCTGAGCCACCTGCAGCAGTTGTTCGACAACCTGAGGCTCAGACACAGGCCCCACGTAGGTCTGGGAGGATTCGTCGTGCACCTGAGAGGTATGGGTCGCTGTCAACCCAACACGACGGGATCTTCATCATTGAGGATGAACCCAGGACTTATGATGAGGCGGTCAGTGGACCAGACTGAGAAGTCCCCTAAACAAGGGGAGGGCGAAACCCTAATATGCGCATATGAAGGTTTTGATGCAGCGGAAGGGGTTTCTAGGATCTATGCATGTAATATGATCAACATAAATCGATTTCAAATATCAGAGAAGAAATCATACCGATGCCATTGTATGGATGGCGACTTGGAAGCAGAGAGTGAAGTCGCTCTCCTCCAGAGAAGACGCACACAAGATGTGATCGCCTACTTCCTTAGTGCTCCTTGTGCTAGCAAGGTTCTAAGGAGTCCTTGTCGAATGGAAGGGGAGAGAATCCTTTGCTTGGCGATTTCTTCCTTCTCCTTTTTCGTCAACCTCTTCACCACACGAGAGAGAGCTTGTTGGCGACGAGAGATGAGGAGAGGCGAGAGAGTAGAGCGTCTTAGGCGTGAACGTGAGGCGTTCCCACGTTTAGAAGTCATGGCTTCTAAAATTAGTAAACCCCAAACGTTCATGCGACCATGGGTTCACCCCCATGCGCAAACTCATCTTCTCTTGAACCATGCGCTCACTCAATGAGCTAGTTCAATTAGTTTGGTTCAAAGACCAATTAACCCAAGCCATTAGTCCAGATCACATTAAACCCTAAGGTTCTTGATCTGACCGTTGATCTCTTGATGCTGCTGATCTCACTGATCTAGCATCCATTCTCTCGATCGAAGCTTACCGATCTCAAGCCCTAATCAATCAAACATGATCAGACCAGATCTCACTTACAATCAGAGATTAGATCCCTTTAAACTGAACCCAGATAATTCAGTCCATACGATCTGACTTAAGTAAGCCATATCATCAAATTGTGCGACCCTAAGGGTTTCCTTTAAATGTCGGTAACGATAACTCACGTTATCACGATCAGTGAGGGGTATCTAGCAACACATCACTGTCTCCCGATATAAAGAAAAGAGTCTTCCAAGACTACACCCAAACCACAGCACAAGTGTGAATCAACTCACTAGGCATACATGATTCCTTTGCCACTGGATGTTCTTATTGGACAAGCGTGTCAAGCCTGTAACTCCAATATGATGAGCATGATTAGATCAGATGAACATAGTCACCTGGGTATGGCCATACACATTCTCAATCATCTCATTCAGAGGGGGCCTCAGTAGAACATCACACTCCTTAAACAAGGAGACGGCAATCCTGTATCTATTACTAGTGCTCTAACATGACTCAAGCTCACCATCCAAGATAGTCTATAACCATTATGTTTCAAATGATATTGAACTACCTCAAAACAATGACAATCATCATTTAGAAACACAAGTGATCTCAAGTCAGAGGAAATGTGCCACTTGTTGCAATCAAGGATTATTCACATTGTGACAAGCAATTGAATATCCTAGTAGGGTCTGTCCAGTACATCCAATGTACCCATGAGTCTACATCTTATTCCATGCTCAAAGCATCATATAAGATTAGAACACATATTAGTCTCAATCATATCAAGGCTGTCTCATGTTCACCAAGATATCTCGACTAAGGACATTACAGCATGTCAGCCTAGCTGAACACCATTGAGACATTATTCAGAAGTACAATTATTGCAGCAGATAATGTAACAACGTGAATAACAACCATTGCCTTTATAAACAAAAGTGTTTATACATGATACTGATACAATCCCAAGGCCTCAAACATTAGCCTTAAGGGCATACCCCAACAATCTCCCACTTGCACTTAATCTAATGGTTGAGAAATCTCAAACCCATGTTATTACAGTGCTTCTCATGCTTCTGCTGCGCCAGAGGCTTGGTAAGCGGGTCAGCCAGATTGTCATCTGTATGAACCTTGCAAATTTTGATCTCGCCACGATCTATGATCTCCCTGATCAAGTGAAACCGTCTCTGTATGTGCTTGGACTTCTGGTGCGACCGTGGTTCCTTTGCCTGTGCGATTGCTCCAGTGTTATCACAGAAGATAACCAAAGGATCTGCACTCGAAGAAACAACACCAAGTTCTTGAACGAACTTACGAATCCACACTGCCTCCTTGGATGCTTCCGAGGCTGCAACATACTCGGCTTCTGTTGTGGAATCAGCAACGATAGACTGTTTGAAACTTTTCCACACCACTGCTCCTCCATTCAAGCTAAAAACATAGCCTGATTGCGATCGGAAATCATCCTGGTCAGATTGGAACGAAGCGTCAGTATATCCTTCAATACTGAGTTCTTCCTGACCTCCATATATCAAGAACATATCTTTGGTCCTCCGCAGATATTTTAAGATGTTCTTGACTGCAATCCAGTGTGCCTGACCTGGATTACTTTGGAATCGACTGGTCACACTTAACCCGTAAGCGACGTCTGGGCGAGTACACAACATCGCATACATAATGGACCCAATAGCCGAAGCATAAGGCGTATTGTCCATTTCATCTTTCTCAGTCTGTGTTTGAGGACACTGACTCTTTGAAAGATTCAGACCATGTTTGACTGGAAGATATCCTCTTTTAGAATTCTCTAAATGAAATCTCTCCAGGACTTTATCGATGTAAGTACTCTGGCACAGCCCGAGAAGCCTCTTAGATCTATCCCTGTAGATCTTCACACCTAATACATAGGCTGCTTCTCCTAGATCTTTCATCTGGAAACATTTTCTTAACCATGCTTTAACAGCATGCAGTTCAGGAATATCGTTTCCAATGATTAAGATATCATCGACGTAGAGGACTAGGAAAGTAATCACGCTCCCACTAAACCTCTTATATACACACGGGTCATCCTCGTTCTTGATGAAACCAAATTCAGAGATTGATTCATCAAAATGAATATTCCAGCTTCTCGATGCTTGTTTAAGTCCATAAATAGACTTCTTTAACTTGCATATTTTATGACGATCTGATGGATTAGTGAAACCTTCTGGTTGTGTCATATACACATCCTCATCCAGATTTCCATTAAGGAAAGCTGTCTTCACATCCATTTGCCAGATCTCATAATCATAATATGCTGCTATCGCGAAAAGAATCCGAATAGACTTAAACATAGCTACAGGTGAGAAAGTTTCATCATAATTGTTGGGGTATGCCCTTAAGGGTAATGTTTGAGGCCTTGGGATTCTATTAGTATCATGTATATATAAACTCGTATGTTTATAAAGGCAATGGTTGTTATTCAGTATGTTACATTGTCTGCTGCAATAAGTGTGCTTCTGAATAATGTCTCAAAGCTGTTCAGCTAGGCTGACAAGCTGTAATGTCCTTAGTCGAGATATCTTGGTGAACATGAGACAGCCTTGATATGATTGAGACTAATATGTGTTCTAATCTTATAGGATGCTTCGAGCATGGAATAAGATGTAGACTCATGGGTACATTGGATGTACTGGACAGACCCTACTAGGATATTCAATTGCTTGTCACAATGTGAATAATCCTTGTTTGCAACAAGTGGCACATGTCCTCTGACTTGAGATCACTTGTGTTTCTAAATGATGATTGTCATTGTTTTGAGGTAGTTCAATATCATTTGAAACATAATGGTTATAGACTATCTTGGATAATGATCATGAGTCAGGTTAGGACACTAGTGATAGATATAGGATTGCCGTCTCCTTGTTTAAGGAGTGTGGTGTTCTGAAGGGCCCCCCCCCCCCCCCCGAATGAGATGATTGAGAAAGTGTATGGCCATACCCAGGTGACCATGTTCATCTGGTCTAATCATGCTCATCATATTGGAGCTACTGGCTTGACATGCTTGTCCAATAAGAACATCCAGTGGCAAAGGAATCATGTATGCCTAGTGAAGTGGATTCACCCTTGTGCTGTGGTTTGGGAGTAGTCTTGGAAGACTATTTCCTTTATATCGGGAGACAGTGATGTGTTGCTAGATACCCCTCACTGATCGTGATAACGTAAGTTATCGTTACCGACATTTAAAGGAAACCCTCAGGGTCGTACAATTTGATGATATGGCTTACTTAAGTCAGATCGTGTGGACTGAATTGTTTGAGTTCAGTTTAAAGGGATTTAATCTCTGATTGTAAGTGAGATCTGGTCTGATCATGTTTGATTGATTAGGGCTTGAGATCGGTAAGCTTCGATCGAGAGAGATGATGCTAGATCGGTGAGATCAGGAGCATCAGGAGATGAATGGTTAGATCTGGAACCTTAGGGTTTAATATGATCTAGACCAAGTGGTTTGGCTTAATTGGGGTTTTGAACCAAATCTAATTGAACCGGTTCACTAGGTGAACGCTTGGTTCAATTAGAGGAAGTTTCGAGCGTTCACTTGGAGTGAACGCATGAGCCATTAACACTTACCAATTGTGGAAGGCGGTTTTCTATGTTGAAAAACCGAAAACGCCTCCATGTGGTAAGTGTGGATGATTGATCTTCACTTGGCTTCTGGCATTTTTCGTGTGGAGAAGAGGTGGACGAACAAGTGGAGCTCTCGGCCAACCAAGATCTCATCTCCCATCCCTTCCATTCGGCAAGGACACTTGAAGATCTTTGCTAGCACAAAGATCAACAAGAAGAAGCCATCTCTCTTCTTGTGTGCGGTACCTTTGGAGAAGAAGCATTTGGTTCTTTCTCTTCCAAGCCGCCTCCTTCATCATGGCTATGGTAAAGGATCTAAACCTGATCTATGAAATAATATCAAAGTTGATCATATATGAGTTCATGCAATCGATCTAGTTGAAACCCTAGAATTTTTTCATGCGCCCCCTATTTAGGGTTTCACCCCCTTGCGCTCCCCCTTGAAGGGGACTTTCAATTGGTATCAGAGCTATGGTTTATGCATGAATCATATGATTGCTTTGAGTGATCCTTGTTTGCGCTAATATAGTAGATCTATCACCATGAGAACATGCTAGTCATTAGATGTTGGCGCATGTTTAATATAACTTGTTTGCGCTAATGGAAAGATCTAATGTTAACATGTGAAACTTCATGATTTAGTTGTTTGCGCATGTATAATTGTTTCATGTTGGCGCTTGTTGAATGTATTTGTTAAAACTCATTACATCTTGCGCGCCTATCACCTAGATCTACATTTGCGCCTGCTATAAACCCTTAGACGGGTTATTAGGGTTGAAGTCATAGACTAGTTAAGATCCAACCAGTCTGATCAGACTATCTGACAGCCTAGATGGGTCGACCAGATGGCACCTGTGTGCAAGCACGAGGTGGCTATAGGTCGACTGCAGACAGGTGTGTAGCGAGGTCTGGTTGAGACAACCAGTGAACACACATGAGTTAGGCCCGGGGTCACACCCGCTTGCCAGAACTCATGAGGGTAGTTCAGCCCATGTCATGCATTATTGACCATTAGGTCAACTCAAGTCAGTTAGGACTTGGTGCATGCAAGGGCAGTGGATCTGACTAGGTCTGATGAGTGGATCCCTATTAATGGACCGTTGTAAGGAAGCAGGGCACATAAGAAAAATAAAATTGATGCCTATGGGGTTTTCGAAAATTTTATTTTCTTGTAATAGGATCACATGTTGGTTGAATACCATGATGCTTGTCTATTTCATCTTATGTGGGTTGCCCTTTTAATGTGTGCTGTGCTGGGGCCTGCGAGCCTGGCTTAAATTGTAAATTATTATATTTGTGATCTGCGCATCACATTTTAATTAATTTATTGTATAATTGACCTGCGTGTCAAACTTGTCTAGATAGATTAAAATGTACTTTTAATCTGACAAGAGCTTAAAGCACACATAGCAAGGCGCATGCAGCAGTGACTTGACCAGGTGGGCGCACCTGAGCTGCAGTGGGCGCTTGGGCCCTGGTCTGGGCCAGTTGAGAGGCAAAAGACCCAAGAAGCCAAGTGAAGATTTAAGATAACTTAAGGTCTTACCTAGGCTTAATGGGCGTTTACCACATAAGATCATCATGCTTTCTTTTATTGTTTATATAATTAGAATTGCATGATTTATTTATCTTCTGCTATCACCATAGGGTTTGCATGATAGTTAAGAAGATAAAAGACCGTTAAAATCCAACGCTAAAATATCAAGCTCGATAGCCTTCTGACGCGAAACCTCACTGTTCTGACTATCGTTGGAGCCGTGTTGTACCCACTCAGTGGGCACGTCCATCTATCTTCAGACGGTGTGTGATTTCACCTGCGTGTTACAGAGAAGGGATTTATCACTTCTCGTTGCTCAGCATAGCACGTGGTGGTCCAGGAAGTAGGTCGGGTCAGCTTGACCATGTAGGCTACATATGGGGCATATGGTAGCTATATGGAGGCAGCCATCTGTGGGATCAGAGACTGTGTTGTACCAACTCAGTTGGCACAGTCTGCTGGATTGCCCAGATGAAGGGGAATCGCACGGGTTGGCGATTGGCAGGGACTGCCTACCAGAAATTAGTGCTTGTACTCTCTGTGCATCTTATCTCGCCTGAGCGGGACGCGGAGACCAAGTATGAAATCTGGATCCCATCTCACTAAAAGAGTGTTACTCTTTCGGGCTGTTTTGCTGGATTTTTCAGCCAGATAAAATAGTGAGAAAAGAATCTTTCTTAAGTCCTGGATTGATTCTAGACATTGATACTGACCTTGCTGTTCTTGCATTGTTGTAGATTCCTGCAGCAACGAACACCATGAGCTTCAATGTGCGATCCCTACTGGAAAGGGAGAAGTTTGCTGGGCCAAACTTCTCAGACTGGTTTGGACACCTTAAGATTGTTCTTAAGGCTGAGAGGAAACTGTATGTCCTCGAGACGGCTATACCACCTCAACCCGCTGCGAACGCCGCAAGGGCGGTTCGCGATGCCTATGAAAAGCATGTCAATGATAGCATTGATGTTGCTTGCCTGATGCTAGCGTCTATGACGCCACCGCTGCAGCGTCAGCATGAGGATATGTCTGCTATAGAAATTATAGCAAACCTCAAGATGCTGTATGCTGCACAGGCGAGGACTGAACGCTATAATCTGACATAGCTTTTCCTTAAGAGCAAACTGGCTGAAGGGAGTCCAGTGGGAGCTCATGTGCTCAAGATGATTGGGCACAAGGAGGCTCTAGAGAAACTGGGGCATACCATCAACCAGGAGCTTGCTGTAGACATTATTCTGCAGTCTCTCCCGGCCTCCTTCGATGCGTTCATCATTAATTTTAATATGAACAAGATCGACTGTACTCCGGCAGAGTTGCTGAATATGCTCTTGACTACGGAGGAGACTCTGAAGGGAAAGCCTTCAACCTCTGTCTTGATGTTCCCTTCCAGGAACAAGAAGAAGGGGAAGAAGGGCAAAGCCCCTGTCAAGAACTACAGCAAGGCTCTGAAATAGAAGGTGAAGCGGTCGAAGGACAACAGATGTTTCCACTGTGGCCAGCTGGGTCACTGGAAAAAGGACTGTAAAGCGCTCCAAGGAGACAAGAAGGGAAGCATCGCTTCTGGCTCAGGTATATTTGTGACTGAAGTCATGATATCCTCTTCTTCTATTTCATGGGTGTTGGACACTGCATGTGGAGTTCACATTTGTTCAAATGTACAGGAGCTCAAGAGAAGAAGGCAGGTGGGACAACATGAGGTGGACCTACGAGTTGGAAACGGGGCACGGGTTGCTGCTGTTGCTGTAGGGGATTATTATATCTCATTACCATCTGGCATTGTATTAGAATTAAACAATTGTTACTTTGTACCCAGTATTACCAAAAATATTATCTCTATTCCTGCTCTTGTCAGGAAAGGGTTTTCCTTTGAATGCAAGATTTCAAAGTGTTATCTTACTCTTGATAATATTGTTTATGCTACTGGTTCAATTAACAATGGGTTATTCATGTTGGACATGGAATATTCTATACAAAACATTGATAATAAGAAAGCCAAGTATGCTGATGACAGCACCTTGCTATGGCATAGTCGTTTAGGCCATATTAATAAGAAGCGCATTAAGCGGTTGCATGATCATGGACTGCTGGGATCATTCTCCTGTGAGGAGATTGATACATGCAAAGCTTGTTTAATGGGAAAAATGATGAAGTCTCCTTTTCCTCACAAAGGTCAGAGGGCTTCAGGTTTACTTGACCTTATACACAGTGATGTGTGTGGGCCATTTAGTAAACATGCCAGAGGTGGCTATTCGTACTTCATTACCTTTACTGATGATTTCAGTAGATATGGGTATGTCTATCTAATGAGACATAAGAGTGAATCTTTTGACAAGTTCAAAGAGTTCAAAAATGAAGTACAAAATCAACTAGGCCGAAATATCAAGGCACTTCGTTCTGATCGAGGTGGAGAATACTTGAGTCATGCGTTTACTGACTATCTAAAAGAGTGTGGGATTATCTCACAGCTCACTCCGCCAGGAACACCGCAATGGAATGGTGTGTCCGAGAGGAGAAATAGAACGTTACTAGACATGGTTCGTTCTATGATGAGTCAGGCTACTCTACCTTACTCCTATTGGGGATTTGCACTGGAAACAGCTGCAAAGGTACTAAACCGAGTGCCATCCAAGGCAGTTTCAAAGACTCCATATGAGTTATGGTATGGGAAACAGCCTAGCTTGACATTTATCAAGATCTGGGGTTGCGAGGCTTATGTCAAAAAGCTCGCCTCTGGGAAACTAGAGAGCAGATCTGAGAAATGTATCTTTGTCGGTTACCCTAAGGAAACTAAGGGTTATTATTTCTACGATCCCAAGGAGAACAAAGTATTTGTTGCTCGGACGGCCATTTTTCTTGAGAAGGAGTTTCTTCTGCAAGAGGCCAGTGGGAGAGAAATAAAGCTGGATGAGAATCCAGAGGAAGGACAAAGTAGTCAAGCTCAGTTGGATGAGCCTGAGCCAGTGGATCAGGTTATTGAACAACCTGAGGCTCAGATATCACGGGAACCGCGAAGATCGGGAAGGATCCGTCGTCAGCCTGAGCGCTATGACGGAGTCTACATCATTGATAATGATGAACCCCTCACTTATGCGGATGCGGTCAGTGGACCGGAGTCAGCTAGATGGCTTGAAGCTATGCGAGCCGAGATGGACTTCTTTAACTTGCATATTTTATGACGATCTGATGGATTAGTGAAACCTTCTGGTTGTGTCATATACACATCCTCATCCAGATTTCCATTAAGGAAAGCTGTCTTCACATCCATTTGCCAGATCTCATAATCATAATATGCTGCTATCGCGAAAAGAATCCGAATAGACTTAAACATAGCTACAGGTGAGAAAGTTTCATCATAATTGTTGGGGTATGCCCTTAAGGCTAATGTTTGAGGCCTTGGGATTCTATTAGTATCATGTATATATAAACTCGTATGTTTATAAAGGCAATGGTTGTTATTCAGTATGTTACATTGTCTGCTGCAATAAGTGTGCTTCTGAATAATGTCTCAAAGCTGTTCAGCTAGGCTGACAAGCTGTAATGTCCTTAGTCGAGATATCTTGGTGAACATGAGACAGCCTTGATATGATTGAGACTAATATGAGTTCTAATCTTATAGGATGCTTCGAGCATGGAATAAGATGTAGACTCATGGGTACATTGGATGTACTGGACAGACCCTACTAGGATATTCAATTGCTTGTCACAATGTGAATAATCCTTGTTTGCAACAAGTGGCACATGTCCTCTGACTTGAGATCACTTGTGTTTCTAAATGATGATTGTCATTGTTTTGAGGTAGTTCAATATCATTTGAAACATAATGGTTATAGACTATCTTGGATAATGATCATGAGTCAGGTTAGGACACTAGTGATAGATATAGGATTGCCGTCTCCTTGTTTAAGGAGTGTGGTGTTCTGAAGGGGCCCCCCCCCCGAATGAGATGATTGAGAAAGTGTATGGCCATACCCAGGTGACCATGTTCATCTGGTCTAATCATGCTCATCATATTGGAGCTACTGGCTTGACATGCTTGTCCAATAAGAACATCCAGTGGCAAAGGAATCATGTATGCCTAGTGAAGTGGATTCACCCTTGTGCTGTGGTTTGGGAGTAGTCTTGGAAGACTCTTTCCTTTATATCGGGAGACAGTGATGTGTTGCTAGATACCCCTCACTGATCGTGATAACGTAAGTTATCGTTACCGACATTTAAAGGAAACCCTCAGGGTCGCACAATTTGATGATATGGCTTACTTAAGTCAGATCGTGTGGACTGAATTGTTTGAGTTCAGTTTAAAGGGATTTAATCTCTGATTGTAAGTGAGATCTGGTCTGATCATGTTTGATTGATTAGGGCTTGAGATCGGTAAGATTCGATCGAGAGAGATGATGCTAGATCGGTGAGATCAGGAGCATCAGGAGATGAACGGTTAGATCTGGAACCTTAGGGTTTAATATGATCTAGACCAAGTGGTTTGGCTTAATTGGGGTTTTGAACCAAATCTAATTGAACCGGTTCACTAGGTGAACGCTTGGTTCAATTAGAGGAAGTTTCGAGCGTTCACTTGGAGTGAACGCATGAGCCATTAACACTTACCAATTGTGGAAGGCGGTTTTCTATGTTGAAAAACCGAAAACGCCTCCTTGTGGTAAGTGTGGATGATTGATCTTCACTTGGCTTCTGGCATTTTTCGTGTGGAGAAGAGGTGGACGAACAAGTGGAGCTCTCGGCCAACCAAGATCTCATCTCCCATCCCTTCCATTCGGCAAGGACACTTGAAGATCTTTGCTAGCACAAAGATCAACAAGAAGAAGCCATCTCTCTTCTTGTGTGCGGTACCTTTGGAGAAGAAGCATTTGGTTCTTTCTCTTCCAAGCCGCCTCCTTCATCATGGCTATGGTAAAGGATCTAAACCTGATCTATGAAATAATATCAAAGTTGATCATATATGAGTTCATGCAATCGATCTAGTTGAAACCCTAGAATTTTTTCATGCGCCCCCTATTTAGGGTTTCACCCCCTTGCGCTCCCCCTTGAAGGGGACTTTCAATTGGTATCAGAGCTATGGTTTATGCATGAATCATATGATTGCTTTGAGTGATCCTTGTTTGCGCTAATATAGTAGATCTATCACCATGAGAACATGCTAGTCATTAGATGTAGGCGCATGTTTAATATAACTTGTTTGCGCTAATGGAAAGATCTAATGTTAACATGCGAAACTTCATGATTTAGTTGTTTGCGCATGTATAATTGTTTCATGTTGGCGCTTGTTGAATGTATTTGTTAAAACTCATTACATCTTGCGCGCCTATCACCTAGATCTACATTTGCACCTGCTATAAACCCTTAGACGGGTTATTAGGGTTGAAGTCATAGACTAGTTAAGATCCAACCAGTCTGATCAGACCATCTGACAGCCTAGATGGGTCGACCAGATGGCACCTGTGCGCAAGCACGAGGTGGCTATAGGTCGACTGCAGACAGGCGTGTAGCGAGGTCTGGTTGAGACAACCAGTGAACACACATGAGTTAGGCCCGGGGTCAATCTTCTTCTTGAAGATCCATTTACAGCCTATAGGGATAACTCCCGGAGGCGGATCAACCAAATCCCAGACTTGGTTATCTGACATGGAGTCCATCTCGGCGCGCATAGCTTCAAGCCATCTCGCTGAATCCGGTCCACTGACCGCATCCGCATAAGTGAGGGGTTCATCATTATCAATGATGTAGACTCCGTCATAGCGCTCAGGCTGTCGACGGATCCTTCCCGATCTTCGCGGTTCCCGTGATATCTGAGCCTCAGGTTGTTCAGTAACCTGTTCTACAGGCTCAGGCTCATCCAACTGTGCTTGACCACTTTGTCCTTCCTCTGGATTCTCATCCAGCTTTATTTCTCTCCCACTGGCCTCTTGCAGAAGAAACTCCTTCTCAAGAAATATGGCCGTCCGAGCAACAAACACCTTGTTCTCTTTGGGATCGTAGAAATAATAACCCTTAGTTTCCTTAGGGTAACCGACAAAGATACATTTCTCAGATCTGCTCTCTAGTTTTCCAGAGGCGAGCTTTTTGACATAAGCCTCGCAACCCTAGATCCTGATAAATGTCAAGCTAGGCTGTTTCCCATACCATAATTCATATGGGGTCTTTGAAACTGCCTTGGATGGCACTCGGTTTAGTACCTTTGCAGCTGTCTCCAGTGCAAATCCCCAAAAGGAGTAAGGTAGAGTAGCCTGACTCATCATAGAACGAACCATATCAAGTAACGTTCTATTTCTCCTCTCGGACACACCATTCCATTGCGGTGTTCCTGGCGGAGTGAGCTGTGAGATAATCCCACACTCCTTCAGATAGTCAGTAAACTCTCGACTTAGGTATTCTCCACCTCGATCAGAACGAAGTGCCTTGATATTTCGGCCAAGCTGATTCTGTACTTCATTCTTGAACTCTTTGAACTTGTCAAAAGATTCACTTTTATGTCTCATAAGATAGACATACCCATATCTACTGAAATCATCAGTGAAGGTAATGAAGTACTGATAGCCACCTCTGGCATGTTTACTAAAAGGCCCACACACATCACTGTGTATAAGGTCAAGTAAACTTGAAGTCCTTTGACCTTTATGAGGAAAAGGCGACTTCGTCATTTTTCCCATCAAACAAGCTTTGCATGTATCAATCTCCTCATAGGAGAATGATCCCAGCAGTCCATAATCATGCAACCGCTTAATGCGTTTCTTGTTAATATGACCTAAACGACTATGCCATAGCAAGGTGTTGTCATCAGCATATTTGGCTTTCTTATTATCAATATTGTGTATAGAACATTCCATGTCCAACATGAATAACCCATTGTTAATTGAACCAGTAGCATAAACAATATTATCTAAAGAAAGAACACACTTTGAAATATTGCATTCAAAGGAAAACCCCTTCCTGACAAGAGCAGGAATGGAGATAATATTTTTAGTAATGCTGGGAACAAAGTAACAATTGTCTAGTTCCAATACAAGACCAGATGGTAAAGAGATGAAATAGTCTCCTACAGCAACAGCAGCAACCCGTGCCCCGTTTCCAACGCGTAGGTCCACCTCATGCTGTCCCACCTGTCTTCTTCTCTTGAGTTCCTGTACATTTGAACAAATGTGAACTCCACATGCAGTGTCCAACACCCATGAAATAGAAGAAGATGAAACCATGACTTCCGTCACGTATATACCTGAGCCAGAAGCGATGCTTCCCCTCTTGTCTCCTTGGAGCGCTTTACAGTCCTTTTTCCAGTGACCCAGCTGGCTACAGTGGAAACATCTGTATTCCTTCGACCGCTTGACCTTTTGCTTCAGAGCCTTGCTGTAGCTTTTGACAGGGGTCTTGCCCTTCTTCCCCTTCTTCTTGTTCCTGGAAGGAAACATCAAGACAGAGGTTGAAGGCTTTCCCTTCAGAGTCTCCTCAGTAGTCAAGAGCATATTCAGCAGCTCTGCCGGAGTACAATCGATTTTGTTCATATTAAAGTTAATGATGAACGCATCGAAAGAGGGCGGTAGAGACTGCAGAATAATGTCTACAGCAAGCTCCTGATTGATGGTATGCCCCAGTTTCTCTAGAGCCTCCTTGTGCCCAATCATCTTGAGCACGTGAGCTCCTACTGGGCTCCCTTCAGCCAGTTTGCTCTGAAAGAACAGCTTGGTCAAGTTATAGCGCTCAGTCCTCGCCTGCGTAGCATACAGCACCTTGAGGTTTGCTATAATTTCTATAGCAGACATATCCTCATGCTGACGCTGCAGCGGTGGCGTCATAGACGCTAGCATCAGGCAAGCGACATCAATGCTATCGTTGACATGCTTTTCATAGGCTTCCCGAACCGCCCTTGCGGCGTTCGGAGCGGGCTGAGGCGGTATAGCCGTCTCGAGGACATACAGTTTCCTCTCTGCCTTAAGAACAATCTTAAGGTGTCCGTACCAGTCTGAGAAGTTCGGCCCAGCAAACTTCTCCCTTTCCAGTAGGGATCGCACATTGAAGCTCATGGTGTTCGTTGCTGCAGGAATCTACAACAATGCAAGAACAGCAAGGTCAGTATCAATGTTCAGAATCAATCCAGGACTTAAGAAAGATTCTTTTCTCACTATTTTATCTGGCTGAAAAATCCAGCAAAAACAGCCCGAAAGAGTAGAACTCTTTTAGTGAGATGGGATCCAGATTTCATACTTGGTCTCCGCGTCCCGCTCAGGCGAGATAAGATGCACAGAGAGTACAAGCACTAGTCTCTGGTAGGCTATCCCAGCCAATCGCCAACCCGTGCGATTCCCCTTCATCTGGGCAATCCAGCTGACTGTGCCAACTGAGTTGGTACAACATAGTCTCTGATCCCTTCAGATGGCTGCCTCCATGTGCTACCATATGCGCCACATATGTAGCCTACATGGTCAAGCTGACCCGACCTACTCCCTGGACCACCACGTGCTATGCTGAGCAACGAGAAGCGATAAATCCCTTCTCTGTAACACGCAGGTGTAATCCCGCACCGTCTGAAGATAGATGGACGTGCCCACTGAGTGGGTACAACACGGCTCCAACGATAATCAGAACAGTGAGGTTTCACGTCAGAAGGCTTACGAGCTTGATATTTTAGCGTTGGATTTTAACGGTCTTTTATCTTCTTGACTATCATGCAATTCCTATGGTGATAGCAGAAGATAAACTCATGCAATTCTAATTATAAAAGCAATAAATAGAAAGCATGCTGATCTTATGTGGTAAAAGCCCATTAAGCCTAAGTTAGACCTTAAATTAAACTTAAGTCTTCACTTGCTTTTCTTCATGGGTCTTTTGCTGCTCATCTGGCCCAAACCAGGGCCCAAGCGCCATCTGCAGCTCAAGTGCGCCTACCAGGGAAAATGCGCCTGGTCCCAGAGTCGAACCCTGGACCTCCCACCTGGTCAAGCCTCTGCTGCAAGCGCCTCTGCCATGTGTGCTCTGTGCTCTTGTCTGATTAATTTACAAATTAATCTATCTAGACAAGATTGACTCGCAGGTCAATTACACTTTATAATTTAAATGAAAAGTGATGCGCAGATCACAATAAAAATATTTATTTACATTTAAATTCCAAGCACGCAGGCCCCAGCACAGCACACATTAAACATGGGCAGCCCACATAAGATTAAATAAACAAGGATATGCTTACAATCAACATGTGATCCATTCATGAAAATAAAATTTTCGAAAAACCCATTGGCATCAATTTTATTTTCCTTATGTGCCCTACTACCTTACAACGGTCCATTAATAGGGATCCACTCATCAGACCTAGTCAGATCCACTGCCCTTGCATGCACCAAGTCCTAACTGACTTGAGTCGACCCAGTGGTCAACTATGCATGCGCTAGGGCTGATCAACCTACATGAGTTTTGGCAAGCGGGTGTGACCCCGGGCCTAACTCATGCGTGTTCACTGGTTGTCTCAACCAGACCTCGCTACACGCCTTTGATGCAGTCGACCTATAGCCACCTTATGCTTGCGCATAGGTGCCATCAGATCGACCCATCAAGGCTGTCAGTTAGTCTGATCAGACCTAGTTGGATCTAGACTTGACTGTGACTTCAACCCGTCTAAGGGTTTATAGTAGGCGCTCTTAGATCTAATGAAGGTCGCGCAAGTCATGAAGTGTTTGAGAAAAACAACTATGCGCCCACAAACATGCGCTAAGTAAACAAGAATCAAGTTTTCGCATATGCAACAACTTAACATGTAATATTCGCATGTTATAGATCTAAGCATTCATTCACAAACAAGGATCACAAAGCCTTTAAGCAATCATAAAAACATGCAAAACCAGCCTCTGATACCAATTGAGAAGTCCCCTAAACAAGGGGAGGGCGAAACCCTAATAGGCGCATATGAAGGTTTTGATGCAGCGGAAGGGGTTTCTAGGATCTATGCATGTAATATGATCAACATAAATCGATTTCAAATATCAGAGAAGAAATCATACCGATGCCATTGTATGGATGGCGACTTGGAAGCAGAGAGTGAAGTCGCTCTCCTCCAGAGAAGACGCACACAAGATGTGATCGCCTACTTCCTTAGTGCTCCTTGTGCTAGCAAGGTTCTAAGGAGTCCTTGTCGAATGGAAGGGGAGAGAATCCTTTGCTTGGCGATTTCTTCCTTCTCCCTTTTCGTCAACCTCTTCACCACACGAGAGAGAGCTTGTTGGCGACGAGAGATGAGGAGAGGCGAGAGAGTAGAGCGTCTTAGGCGTGAACGTGAGGCGTTCCCATGTTTAGAAGTCATGGCTTCTAAAATTAGTAAACCCCAAACGTTCATGCGACCATGGGTTCACCCCCATGCGCAAACTCATCTTCTCTTGAACCATGCGCTCACTCAATGAGCTGGTTCAATTAGTTTGGTTCAAAGACCAATTAACCCAAGCCATTAGTCCAGATCACATTAAACCCTAAGGTTCTTGATCTGACCGTTGATCTCTTGATGCTGCTGATCTCACTGATCTAGCATCCATTCTCTCGATCAAAGCTTACCGATCTCAAGCCCTAATCAATCAAACATGATCAGACCAGATCTCACTTACAATCAGAGATTAGATCCCTTTAAACTGAACCCAGATAATTCAGTCCATACGATCTGACTTAAGTAAGCCATATCATCAAATTGTGCGACCCTAAGGGTTTCCTTTAAATGTCGGTAACGATAACTCACGTTATCACGATCAGTGAGGGGTATCTAGCAACACATCACTGTCTCCCGATATAAAGAAAAGAGTCTTCCAAGACTACACCCAAACCACAGCACAAGTGTGAATCAACTCACTAGGCATACATGATTCCTTTGCCACTGGATGTTCTTATTGGACAAGCGTGTCAAGCCTGTAACTCCAATATGATGAGCATGATTAGATCAGATGAACATAGTCACCTGGGTATGGCCATACACATTCTCAATCATCTCATTCAGAGGGGGCCCCAGTAGAACATCACACTCCTTAAACAAGGAGACGGCAATCCTGTATCTATTACTAGTGCTCTAACATGACTCAAGCTCACCATCCAAGATAGTCTATAACCATTATGTTTCAAATGATATTGAACTACCTCAAAACAATAACAATCATCATTTAGAAACACAAGTGATCTCAAGTCAGAGGAAATGTGCCACTTGTTGCAATCAAGGATTATTCACATTGTGACAAGCAATTGAATATCCTAGTAGGGTCTGTCCAGTACATCCAATGTACCCATGAGTCTACATCTTATTCCATGCTCAAAGCATCATATAAGATTAGAACACATATTAGTCTCAATCATATCAAGGCTGTCTCATGTTCACCAAGATATCTCAACTAAGGACATTACAGCATGTCAGCCTAGCTGAACACCATTGAGACATTATTCAGAAGTACAATTATTGCAGCAGATAATGTAACAACGTGAATAACAACCATTGCCTTTATAAACAAAAGAGTTTATACATGATACTGATACAATCCCAAGGCCTCAAACATTAGCCTTAAGGGCATACCCCAACACAGACTCCGAGAGATGGCTGGAGGCCATGAGATCCGAGATGGATTCCATGTCAACTAACCAAGTCTAGGATTTGGTTGAGCTACCTGATGGGGTAAAGCCCATAGGGTGTAAATGTGTCTTCAAGAAGAAGACAAACATGGATGGCAATATAGTTACCTATAAAGGTAGACTAGTGGCTAAGGGATTCAAGCAAATCCACGGGGTGGATTATGATGGAACCTTCTCGCCAGTTGCCATGTTCAAATCCATTCGGATTCTGCTTACTATAGCTGCATATCATGATTACGAGATATGGCAGATGGATGTAAAAACAACTTTCCTTAATGGGATGCTGACTGAGGATGTGTATATGACACAACCTGATGGCTTCATCCATCCTGTAGAGGCCAATAAGGTCTGTTGGCTAAAGAGATCCATCTATGGATTAAAGCAAGCATCTCGAAGTTGGAATCTTCGATTTGATGAAGCTGTGAGAGAGTATGGCTTTATCAAAAGCGAAGATGACGCTTGTTTATACAGATAATTCAGTGGGAGCTTCGTGACTTTTCTCGTCTTGTATGTCGATGACATACTGCTCATCGGGAACGACATTCCTAGTCTTCAAGCTATGAAGACATGGTTAGGGAAGTGTTTCGAGATGAAGGACTTAGGGGAGGTCGCCTATATCCTAGGCGTGAGGATCTACAGGGATAGATCCAAGAAGCTCCTGGCCCTTAGTCAGAGTACTTACATTGAAAAGGTCCTGGAGAGGTTTAGCTTGGAGCAATCCAATAATGGGTACCTTCTAGTGAGACATGGTCTTACTCTCTCAAAGAGCCAGTGTCCCACCACACAGGCTGAGAGGGATGACATGAGTCGAGTACCTTATGCTTCGGCAGTGGGATCGATTATGTATGCAATGTTGTGTACTAGACCAGATGTGGCTTATGCTGTGAGCATAACCAGCCGATACCAATCCAATCTTTGAGTGCAACACTGGGTGGCTATAAAGAACATCCTGAAGTATCTAAGAAGAACTAAGGATTTGTTCTTAGTCTATGGGGGACAGGAAGAGCTCAGTATGCAGGGCTACACTGATGCGTCGTTCCAGTCTGACCCTGATGACTTCAAATCGTTGGCTGGCTATGTGTTCAAGATGAATGGAGGCGTTGTATGCTGGAAGAGCTTCAAGCAATCCACCATAGCTGATTCTACAACCGAAGCTGAGTATGTGGCCGCTTCTGAGGCAGCCAAAGAAGCTATTTGGATAAGGAAGTTCATTTCTGAACTTCAGGTGGTTCCCAGTGTAATGGATCCCATTGAAATCTACTGTGATAACAATGGAGCACTTGTACAAGCCAAGGAACCACGGTCTCATCAAAAATCCAAACACATACTCAGGAGATTTCACCTAATCAGAGAGATCATTGACAGAGGTGATGTCAAGATTAGCAGAGTTGACACAGAGAACAATCTGGCACACCCATTGACCAAGGCTTTGGCGCAGCAGAAGCATGATGGTCACCCTAGAGATATGGGGTTGAGATTTCTCAACATCTAGGTCTTAGTGCAAGTGGGAGATTGTTGGTGTATATGCCCTAGGACCTAGTTTTGGTCCATTATTTATACTACTTAACATCGATATTTTATATATATCATTCTGGCATTGTCATTATCTATGTTTGTCTAGATCTGCGAATATGTACTTACTTGATAATGTCCCTGGAGACAGATTGGATCTGTGCTCGAATGATTATCCCCAATCGATGTACCTAAGTAGATATGGGACAACTCTGGTACTTGTGAGACTGGTATATGGGCTGGTTAGGCACGAGGTGCTAACGCAGGCATATGGGTATATCAGTGGTAGATATACTGGACCGACCCGCTGTGAGGCAATAACTTGGTGTCTCGAGTTATTCTCACAAGTGATAGGAGATGCATTGATCCCTTGACTTGAGGTCATTGGCAATTCTATATGGTTAGGGTTCTGCTTTGATACAACCTAACGTCTTGCCGTAGTTGGGAGGTAATAACGGTTGTCATTGGGCATATAACGACCCATATGAGAAGGTCAATGCACAGACATAGGATTTGCCTCTTCCTAAGGGAAGCATGATATCCATGGAGCTCCTCTATGGTTCTATGACTGAAAGTGTATGGCCATACCCAGGTTAGACCTGATTTAGTCATAGCCATGAGATTGGATAAAAGCAAGTGGTGACACACTTGCCCAATCGAATATCAGATCAGCAAAGATACTGTAATGCATCGGTACCTAGTTGCGATGACGGGGATGTCGATATTGATATCCATTCCGATGACTTGGGTAGCAGCGATGCACTGCTAGGTGCCACTCACTGTTTGTGGTAACCATAGGTCAGCACTGGCAACGTCAGAGGAACCTACAGGGTCGCACACCTTGATACTCGAGTTCTCGTATTGATCGGGAAGCCTTATGATCGAGTTATTGGATAACTCGGATCTATTTTGGAGATTTCATCAGCGCCAATGGGCCTGATGAGATGGAAGAAATTTATTGAGGCCAACTTCCATTTACGGCATATTAACCATGGTTAGCCTAATTTGACCTTGGGTTAAATTGGATTGGATCGAAGGGCTTGGTTAACATGCATAATGGACATTGGGCTGGGCCCATTGAAAAGTTGGGCTTAATGGACTTAAGGAGAAGAAGAGGGCAGGCGCATGCTTAACCCTAGTTAGACTAGGGTTAGCGCCTATGCCTCATGTGATTTTAATTAATCATGTGAGATAAAATAGGGATTAATTAATTAATTAATTAATTAGAGTCCTATTTTTGTGGGATCTAATGGACTGATTTATTTAAATTAATTAGAGTCCTAATTGGATTAGGATTTAATTAATTAAATAAATGATTGGAGTCCTAATTGGATTAGGACTTGATTTAAATCTTAATCAAACCGCCCACTTGAGTCCTAATTAGATTAGGACTTGATTCCCTCCTTCTTCTCCTAGCTGCCCAGTTGGCTTAATTGTAGCCATGTTTTAGGCGCCCCTTGCCCTATAAATAACCCCCCTAGCCACCCCTCTCATGACACTTATTCCTTGGAGGCGTGAGCATCATCAAGAGGGCGAAAGTAAGGGGGGCGCAACTTCCTCCTTTCTTCCCTCAAGCCGCAAGTGATCCTCTTCCTCTTCTCCTTGGCGCAAGGTGAAGTTGAACTTGGTGGCATCTCCTTCTTCCTCCTTGTTCTTGGCGCTTCTCCCTTTGGTGGTGGCGCAAGTTTCTTGGAGGGCTCTCCTAAGGCTTGGATCTTCTTCCCGAGGCTAGCACCAGGCGTGGAAGAAGAGGACTCGAGGTGATCCGTGTGTGTGAAACTGCAGAGGGCGAACGCTTGGGCGCCTACTATGACATCAGCCTCACCTTGCTCAAGGTATCTTCTATCTCATCGTGTCGACTCTCTCGCATGCGATCTTCATTGGGTTTTTGGGACCAGCCTATTTTGGGGATATTCTTTCGCTGTGCAATGTGTTTGCATCTCTGAAATTTTGTAAAATATCCTCGGGGTTTCCCAACAGTCATGAAGGGATAAGAGCCCACAAGGGTATAATGGGGAGAAGTTAACCTCATTAGGCACCTATGGGTATAATGGGGATGTCTTGGCGCAATTTGCTTCATAAGGAAGCAATTGGCGCCTAGCCCTTCTTCCTTGGATGGAAACCTTGCCTCAATGGCAAGGCTTGGGGCGCCTAAGTCATGAGAGACTTATTAGGAAAGTCTTTAGCGATTGGGAAGTGTTTATGGTAACGTCTTGGAGATTTTCCCAAACCCTAACCCTAATTGCCACCACACAAACCCTAGCCGACTTATCCTTCATGCATGATGTGCCTAGCCCTTCTATTGCCGCCTCCTTGCTTATATATTACAACTAATATGCGAGAGCAAGGTATCAGTTCAATTGGCGTGAACATCAAGTGGTAAGAGCAAAGGTCTTGGTGCATATCTTCTTCCATCGCCGCAAGCATCTTCTCCTCTTCATCTTCCTTTAGCGCAAGGGAAACAAGGGCTTGGTGGCTTATTCTTCTTCCTAACCGCAAGTCCTCTCCATCTCCTCCTCTTGGCGCAAGCATTGGAGGAAGCTTGGCGGCATCATCTCCCCTTCCTCTTCACCTTGGCGCATCTTCCCTTGAAGGTGGTGCAAGTGGTGTTGAAGGTGACATAAGGCTTGGATCTTCTTCCTGAGGCTAGCACAGGGCTAGGAAGAAGAGAGCTCGAGGCAACCGTGTGTGCGAGACTATAGAGGGCGAACACTTGGGCGCCTACCTCAACATCGACCTTCACGCTTGCTCTAGGTATTTACTAACTCATTGTGTCGACCCCCTTGCAAGAGATCTTCACTAGGTTTTTGGGACCAGCCTGTTTCGGGGATATTCTTCCGCCGTGCAATGTAATCTGTAATGTCTATCTCTTTGAAAAATTATAAAATATCCCCGGGTTTTCCCAACAGGATATGGGGTTGAGGTTCCTCAACTTCTAGGTCTAAGTGCAAGTGAGAGATTGTTGGTGTTTATGCCCTAAGACCTAGTTTTGGTCTATCTTTTGTACTACTTGACATTGGTATTTCTTATATATCATTCTGGCATTGTTGCTATCATGCTTAGTTTACATCTGCGATTGTATTCTTACATGATAATGTCCCTGGAGACAAATTGGATATGTGCTCAAATTCTTGTCCCCAGTCGATGTACCTGAGTGGATATGTGACAACTCTTGTACTTGTGAGACTAGTCTATGGGCTGGTTAGGCACGAGGTACTAACGCAACCATATAGGTATATCAGTGATAGATATATTGGACCAAGCCGCTATGAGATACTGATTTGGTGATATCAGTTATCCTCACAAGTGACAGGAGATGCATTGATCCCTTGACTTGAGGTTAATGATTTTTATATAGTTAGGGACATGCTTTGATACAACCTAACACCTCACCGTTGTTGGGAGGTCATAATGGTTGTCATTGAGTATGTCATGACCCATATGAGAAGGTCAATGTATAGATAGAGGATTTGCCCCTTCCTGAGGGAAGCATGATATCCAAGGGGCCCCCCATATTGTTCTATGATTGAAAATGTATGGCCATACCTAGGTGAGAACCTGATTTAGTCATGACCATAAAATTGGGTAAAAACAAATGGTGACACACTTGTCCAATCGGATATCAGTTTAGCAAAGAGACTGTAATGTATCAGTACCTTGTTGCGATGATGGGGATGTCGATGTCGATATCCATTCTGATGACTTGGTGATGACACCAAAATATATAGTATATTTTGTATCACTTTAGATACTTTTTCATGCTAAATTGAGGATCTTTTACTTGTTTTTATGCTTAACCCATCAAGTATTGCAAAGTCTACTTCTATTTTGGTTTTTCATGATTTTCAGGCAAAAAGGCATCATTTTAGGGTGTTTTCGAGCAAAGTCAAATACATAGAAGAATTCTCAACATCAAGAAGAAGTCACACAAGAAATTTCACGCAAATCGAGGATGAGAACCAAAACACGGCAGGGCCATATTTATAATACGGTACCATATTTTTCGCGGCTACCGTATTATCGAGAGCACGGCCGTATTTTGGTGATTTTCCAAACAAAGAACTTTCTGGATTTTACGGCACCACTATAAAGAATTACACGGCCGTATTTTCGAGACGTTCCTGACCAGAGAATTCAGCCGATTTTATGGCAGTGCCGTGAACTATTTCACGGGCCGTATTTTCCATACGTTCCCAATCAGAGAGTTCAGCCGATTTTACGGCAGTGCCGTGAACTATTTCACGGGCCGTATGTTCTAGACGTTCCCGACCAGAGAGTTCAGTAGATTTTATGGTAGGGCCGTGAACCATATTACGGTGCCGTATTTCCCAGCACTTTCAGAACAGAACAGTCGATCAATTTTACGGCAGGGCCGTGAACTATTACACTGCCGTATTTCTGTTTTTGAATGCGACTCCTAGGTCAATTTCGACGCCCGATTTTTGCAGAGACGATTGCGAGAGATCCAGACCCTTAAATTTGACGCTGTAAGAACCGAAGAGAAGGCAACCAATGAGAGGAAGATGACGACACAAAAAGCCCTAATTTTCATCCACTCGAGAGAGAGAAATCACAGTTCGTACTACCGCCTAGGGTTACGCCATCCCGACGAATCCAGACCATCTCAGACAGCGAAATTCATACTGAAGCTTCGCCTGGAGGAGGAGACAACATACCAGAAGTTTTAGAACGAAAGGAGGTCAATTGGAAGAGAAATCAAAGAAAGAAGAGGCGTCGGCACTGTTCATCGTTTCAACTTGCAAAATACTGCTGTGAATATTTCACAGCCGTGCTGTATTTTTTAAATTCTTCTCTTCCTTTGATTTTCGACTCTCTAAAACCATGGAATATTGTAACTTCTTCTCCATGCTAGCTTAAACTCCTCTTGGGACACGGGGGTGTTATTCTCTTGATATTTCAATGACTAGATAACTTTTCATACATCAATATATCTTTGCTATGGTTATTTTACTCAAGTGATTTATGTCTTCAATCGTTTTTAGCATCATGCATTAACATGTTTTAGAGTTTTATGCTATGGACTGAGAAAATGATATCATAGAACTTGGAACCCTAGAATTTATTGTAAGAGCTCATCGCAAGAGATTGGTTGTGTTCTTACCCATAGATTTTAGAAGCTTATTTCTTGTTAGTGTTATGACCTAGAATTTATTGTTGTTTCAGACATGATAACATGCTAGAGATAGATGTTAGATTGTTAGAAAGCCTTGAGTAAAACCTGTGAAACTAAGGTGCGAGAGTGCTTAGTTTTGCTTGAGATCTTGGTATTAATGTAGAATGCACGAGAGTGATTCTTTATCTCTTTAGCAAAAATTCACTTATATTTAGCATTTAATTGATCTTGCACGAGAGTGAGGATCGTTCTTTATAAACTAACTGCACGAGAGTGAGTTAGTTTGTTTATCAAGTGAATTATATCTTAACCTTAACAAAGATAAATTGATGAATCTTTAATCATATTTAGTCATGAATATTAAGATGAATGAACCCCTAGTCCCGATTCTCTCATTCTGATTTACTTCGATTACAGTTCGATTGCTATTTACACCATCCTCGATTTGCTTATCTAGTGAAAACTCAATTAGTCAGTACTTAACAACGAAGTCCTTGTGGTTCGATATCTTAAATATTACTTTGAGTATCTGTGCACTTGTGGACTACAACACTTGGGTAGCAGCGATGCACTGCTAGGTGCCACTCACTGCTTGTGAAGAGCTTAGTTCATCACTACCAACATCAGCGGAAAGTACATGGTCACACACTTTGATACTTGAGTTCTCGTATTAATCGGGAAGCCTTATGATCAAGTTATTTGATAGCTCAGATTTATTTGGGAGATTTCATCAGCGCCAATGGGCCTGATGAGATGGAAGAGACTTATTAGAGCCAAACTTCATTTTTGTAGGTTGACCCAAAATTAACTATGGTTGGTCACATTTGAGTTATGGTTGCATTGGATTGGATTCAATGGCTTAATCAACCTATGTGATGAAATTTGGGCTAGCTCATTACCCATTGAGGCCCAAGAATAAGTCATCACGAAGAGATAATGAGGCAAAAGAGTATAATGGGGAAGATTTATTGGGCTAGGTGCATATCTATGGTAGAGGCACCAATGAGCCTTGTTTAGTATCTTCCATATGATCAAAATCATATTGGATTTGATTTAATCATATTATCCATTAAAAGACAAGTTGATTAGCCAATTTAGTAAGTTTTGTGCGCATAAAGTCTTAATTGGATTAGGACTTGCACCTATTGCCTTAATTGGAAACACCCTTGGCGCATATGACTTGGTCTTAGCGCAAGGGTGGAAGACTTACCTTGCTTGGCATGATGTGGGTGCATATAGCCTTAATATCTTGCATGGCAAGCTTTGGGCAATATGGCCAAAGGTTAGACATCTAAGGAAAGGTCTTGGAGACTTTCCTTGTGTCTAAACCCTAATTGGCCAAACCCCTTTACCCTAGCCGCCTCCCTCTTCATGTATTGCGCATATATGATCTTTATTACCGCCCCTCTTGCTGATGATTATCAATTACATGCGAGAGCATCAAAGTGTGTTGGCGTGAGCATCCAAAGGGGCAAAGGCAAGGAACCATTCGCGCATCTCTTCCTCCATAGCTGCGAGCCTTTCATCTTCTTCTCCTCTTGGCGCAAGAAGGCACAAAGCTTGGCAGCATCATTCCTCAACCTCTCCACTTGGCGCATCCTTTCCTCAAGTTTGGCGCAAGTGAAGTAGAGGGCTCCCTAAGGCTTGGATCCTCTTCCCAAGGCTAGCACCAGGTGTGAAAGAAGAGAACTCAAGGGATCCGTGTGTGTGAGATTGCAGAGGGTGCACACTTGGGCACCTACCTCGACATCGCTCTGCTATTGCTCTAGGTACTTTCTCCTCTCATTGTGTTGACCCTCTCGCAAGAAACAATCCATTGGGTTTTTGGGACCGGCCTGTTTTAGGGATATGCTTCCGCTATGTTCTTTGTAATGTATGTAAAATTTTAAAATATCCCCAGGGTTTCCCAACATGTGGATATCAAACTTCCCTCTGGAAGGGGCAAATCCTATGTCTATTCATTCTTCCTAACTACAGTGAGGTGTTAGGTTATATCAAAGTATGTCCCTAACCATACAAGTCAAGAGATTAATGCACCTTGTGATATCCATGATTTATCTTTGACATGATTAAGTAGATATAGTGAAATACTTATTTTAAGAACACAAGGAGAATAGTGTATAATGAAAAGGACAAAAATGTAAGTTCAACTATGTAGGATGTAGAATGAAAACTATAATGTATATTGATCATACCTCATGAGTTTTTGAAGTAAAAACAAAAAAAAAAGAAAAAGAGATAGAAAGAAAACAATTACCTAAATTAATGGATGAAGTTAAAACACATCATGCTTGTCCTTGCAAGCCACCTCAAGCTTGCATGATAATGGGATTAACCATGTGTAGACACCTCATTGTTAGGGCTGACTATTGAGGTAAAACCAAGGAAAAATAATGGAAAAAAATAGAGTTTTACCAACAACTTTCGTTTGGACTTAGGGAAGAATTGGTGAAAGTGGTGAAGTGAAGAAGAAGAAGTAAAGAAAGCTTAAATTTGCATAAGGCAAGTTTCTACCCCATGCCCTAAATTCATGGTTTTAAAACTATAATATTTTGATACAAAAATTATGTTCAAAACCTAAAGACCTAGTTCATATGCTGATTTGTTGAAATCAAATTGAATTTGGACGTTTTTATCAAATGAATGTGAAGAATTGTACAAGCATGGTTAAGGTGGTGTGATTATGAAAATCTGACCTTTTTTAGGTTTTTGTTATATAAGTTTATACACACAAATTATTTACACTCATACTTATTTTGTGCAAAAAGAAGGCTTGAAAAGCTTTCCAACGCATCCAATATTGCCCATACTTAATCAGAGTTACGGAATCAATTATGCAGCAACATTCAGTATATGTTGTCTGTAATACCAGACTGACCTACTTGTATCATTTCGCTTATAACTTTCGATTTACAACTCTAACTTGAGTAATTATTGTTTTGTAGGAAAGTAGGTACAATTATCGTTTAACAGACCATATATTGAATATCTTTCATATTCAACATTACCTTAAACCGACTGCATTTTCTAGTTCATTGCCCTAAAATTTTTGGAAACAGGGCTGTTTGACCCTTTGTTACTGTAACCCTTATATCTTTTTGTGTATTTTGTAAAACGGCATCAAACCAAGTTTATTGGCAAGGACACTTGAATATGGTTTCAATGAGTCCTATTTTGTATGACTATATGCAGTATTTCATTATGATGCATTTGAATGAATTGGGCTGATTTAATTTGACATGTTCTACTCTTAAGCCTATTTATAATGAACCTTATGCAATATTCCATGCTCATGATTTTGGGGAATTGATCAGTTTCTTTCCTAGACTTATGACTATTAGTTGATTTATGGCCATTGTTAATTTGTTGGTATTGGACCAAATGTTCCTTTGGAACAATTGATACTTTATTCATGATCATGTTGTAAGGGCAATTGTTTGGAATCCAACAATAGTACTAAGTTGATAATTTTGAGTATGTTATGACACATTTGTCTTTGGGCCCTTACAACTTTAGTGGGAAACTGATTTGATCCCATTGATGGGAATTAAGTGATGGATGTGGAGCTAAGTGCTACATGGAGCAAAGTGCCACATTAGAAATAATGGGGGCCACCTCTTGAATCCATGGGAGCCACCTCTAGAGTCCCTCCATTCACATTTAGTTGGGCCATGGCGAGCCCCTTGCCGACTTTTGCTTTGTGGGCTTTCCCAGACGTGGGTTAGTCTTGTTTCCAGACGTGGAAGACTTTGTTTTGCTTTGTTCCCACTACTCTTTCGAGGAGACTTTCATATTCATGAGTTAATGACATTATCACGAGTTCTCATATGATACTTGTTAGACTCGTGATAGGATATCATATCTTGATTCTATGATGTTTTGTTTTGATACCATGAGTTCGTGATAGTATTCCCATGATTGAGTAGATACTCTATGCTATTCATATGCTCTTTGTTCTTCATGCTTTTGATGTCCTTATAGTAAGATTTGAGATATCTCTTTTGTCCAATTTAATTATAATGCTTAGCATGAAATCTATGTTCTAAGAAGTAACACAAATATATTTTGTGCCACGGGCAATGTAGATCTTGTTGAGTTTTCATAGCTCACTCTTTTGATGTATTTCTATTATAGGCTAGCTTTTGGTTGCTTTTCCGTGGGGCAATGGAAGAAGTGCTAAAGGCCTAAATACTTATAGGCTCTTATCTAGTTTGATGAGCTGAGATGATGTTCTTGTAGATGTGATTTTGGGTGTGTAGAAGAAGTTAGAACAATATTGTAAAATGATAACACAATGGTAACTTGTTTATTGTATAAATGAAGTTTGAACTTTGATCTCTTCTTCTGAGTTAGTAGTTGTATGTATTGAAGTAGAATGTTATATTGAATATGTTGGATAATAGTTTGATAGATGTTTGCATGTGATTAGTATTGTTGTTGCAACCCTAGAAGTATATAAATAGGATATTGAGGTTACTCAAAATTTTGAGCCTCTATTTGATATGTTTTGAATCCTATGAAATTAAATTATGTGAAATAGGAAAATAATTATTGAATTTCATGATTATTCTAGGGGTGTGAGACATCTCCTGTCACTTGTGAGGTTAACTCATGACACCAAGTTAGAGCCGCAAAGTAGGTCAGTCCAGTATATCCATCACTGATATACCCATATGCCTACGTTAGCACCTTGTGCCTAACTAGCCCATATACCAGTCTCACATCTACCAAACCTATCTCTTATTCACTCAGGTACTTGACTGGGGACATAAGTTTGAGCACAGATACAATCTGTCTTTAGGGATATTATCTTGCAAGTATACAAAGATCACAGATGTAAATATAACATAATAACGATAATGCCAAAATGATATAAAATATCAATGTCATGTAGTATAAAAGATAGACCAACAACGGGTCCAAGGGTATATACACCAACAGATTATTCCTCTTTCCTTTTTTTTCTTCTACTATTTTTTTATTTTTTTCTTGGATTTTTTTTATGTATGCTACTCAATGCTAAAATGGCATCCGGTCAACCTTTCCACGATCATACTAGTAGAAGATGAGTACTTATTTGTATCCTCTGGTATTCAATCTAGATTAAACTTGCACAAGAGCCCAAATTTTCACTTAAGAATAAGTCATAATGTGCCTCTAGGTTTTATTTCTCTAATCTCTTCTTTTTTATTTATTTGCATCTTAAAATAACAATCTTGCATGATATTTATTTTCTATTTAAATAAAAATATAAATAAAATTTTAGACTAATATAAACAATCAAAAGAATAAAAGTATGTTTATGTGTAACCATCACCAGATTTATTATAAATGCTAAGGTTGTGTTTTAACTTGTATTCTTCAAATAAATTTACCCACCTCCCATGTCTCTCACCAAATTTTTATAGACTATATATATCACATCATCTTATGATTTGAGTGTGGAAAATTTCATTAGACAATAAATAGCATTTGCATTGCCTTAGGTTGTGAGCAATAGGATAAAACTTTTTTAAAATAAATTGTGTTATTTTGTTAAACTTGACTGAGTTTTTATTAAAGATATTAAGTGACCCTGAATCAAAAAATGCATTTTAGCCCTCATCCCAAAATGTTAAACGACATTAAAGTCTCAAAAAGATCATCGCACCGAAGGAAATATATCTTCTCCTTTTTTTCTTATAAGATCAAAATTACGAGTTAGTCTAACTAATCCTTTTTTAAACTATTAGTGATAAGAGTCATAATATTGCTAAAATTTTGAATAAAGCTCCTGGACGAAGTAACCAAACCATACATCCTCTTGTCATCATAAATTGAACTTGATTGAAGAACTCTCTAATTACTAATGTTGTTTGAATTTGTAGAATTGCTTGGAGTAAAAAATAGTGAACTAAGAGGAAAAACCCAAGTCTGTTGAAAGAAGTCATTTACAATATAAAGTCATTTACAAATTGATATTAATACTCAAAATTAATATCCTTAAGAGTTTTCCTATTAACTTATTGCTCATGTAGTTTCAAATTAAGCTTTAAAAAAACCAAATCATTCATAACTTTTTGCTGGAAATGATTTCTTCTTTTCAAATGGACAAAAAAAATTCAAACATTAGAGTAAGTTAAATCTAGTAAATAATATTCCTTATAAAAATAAATCAAACACATACTAACTTATTCAAATATACTCTAATTTCTTTCACACCCCAAAGAACTAGAAGTTAAACTTAATATAGGTATAGAAAATCTCTTTAACTCAAGTCATTCATCTCTATATGAATTTCACTATTTAGTTGAAGGCTTGTCATAATAATTCCTTGACATTCTTAAAATCTTGAAGTTACATATCAATATTCAATTTTTCTTCAAGGTCACAAACCATTCTTACCAAGCAAATATATAACTCTCTTTTGACTTTAGCATCAAGCTTAAAAAGTAGGGCTATAAAGTGATTGAGGATTTAGATCATGGTTTCAAAAACTAATCCATATTGGATTGTACAACTGATTTGTACTGGTCCAAGCAAGGACCACTGATACATGGACCTCAGTGGAACCAAGTGCAGTGGGGTGGGTGAAGGTGTAGGTGAAGGTGGGAGGTATAGGCGGAGACAAAGGCAAGAGGCAGAGGTGGAGTGCAAAGAAGAGGCAAAGGTGCATTTTTTTTCCTTTCTTATTCTTCCTGTATAGAGTAAAGGTGGACATGCTTCTCGATGTTCTCATTCTCCTTATACGGAGTACATAAGCGAGAGGCCCATGCAAAATAGAAGCGAGAAGTAGAGGTGAATAGACTTTGGCCTTTGCCTTCTCATTCTTCACATATGGAGCGAAGGCAGATGGACTTGCTTTGCTGTCACATTCTTCTTGTGCAACATGGAGGCGAATGTGGAGTCTTCTTGTTCTTTTAGACATCAACTAGTTCATATCGATTTGAGCATGGATAGATACATGGACTTGGACTGAGTTTTAGAACATTGATTTTGATAATAGACTACAACATGTAATAGCCTTTGAAGTTATATATCTCATCTCCCTATATGGTTTGCCAAATTAGCTCATATTTGTATAATAAAGTAAACAACTACAAAAATTATTTCTTTAAGTAAAAGTTAATGAAAAGAAAAGTTAAAGCTATAGAAGATTACCTTAACACAATTGAAACTCAATTGGATATTTTCTTTGGCACGAGCCATCTCTTCATAAATTAACTCCAAAGCTAGCTTTTCATTAGAATCAACCAAGCGAAACACTTTAACAATGAGAATAACAGCCTTAAGACAAAGAATAGCATATTTCTAGAAACTACTATCTAATACTAATTGTTAAATGTTCTTTCCCTTCTCAATTATTGAAAATTTGTTTGACTTCCATTCCATTGATTAATTGCAAACATAGTCTAATGTGCACTTTAAAAAAATAGGAGAGCCCAAAATAAAAAAATGATTTAGTAAATTGAGTAATGGCTAGTTTAATCAAACATTTTGCTTTTGTAAATTGTCTTAACATTAATATGACCATAGTCATTGAATAAATAAATGTGCATATCCTTTCTATGTGTGTTAAATTTTTTCTTAAAGTCTTCAAGAATCAAGGCAATATGCTACACAAAGAGTCTAAAATAAACTATTTTCTCTATTAACATTTCTACTACTACATTGTAATTTGCAGTATTATCAGTAATAACTTGAACAATATTTTATTCACCAACCTTTTTAAAAATAAAATTTAACATATTAAAATTTTTATTAGATATTTTAGAAATATCATATATATCAACAAAACATAAATTAAAAATTGATATTTTTTTAATCGATCCATGCATTAGACATTCTTGTACAACTAGTTATCTTCCACTCAAGTTCATGACTTTTTATGTATCTAGTGTCTTTTTACTTCTTTCTTAAAAAAATGTTTCTCCAATCTGATGGTAGGAAAGAAGCTTAAATGAATTAGTTATAGTATAAAAAATGTAAAAACTTTCTTATTAGAAGACTTCATAATTGTCTTTCCCTTTTTTAAAAAAATATTCTCCTTGAGCACATTCGCATGCCCTTCATCTTGTTAATCAACTATCTTTTTCATTTGTGTTACTTGCTTTAGATATATCATAACTAATATAATTTGCTTTTTAACATCATCATACACAACTTTCTATGGTTCACATATAATCCTTATGTAGTACTTAGTTTTGATTTTTCTTGATTTGTTATCAACTTCAAGTTCATGCACCCAAGCAGTATCTGATCTACTTCCAAATGCATTCTTACTCTTAGGAGTCGACCATTACAAATTACGAGCTTAGTAATACACAAAAGAGTCAAACAAATAAATTGATATATTTTACATATTTATATATAATGTATGTTATAGGTATGTCGTATATTTATATACTACTAGTTATTTACTTCCTAATTCCTGCAGTAATAATTAAAATTTTAAATTCAAATTTAGTTAAATTCTACTAAAATTTTTAATTCTCTATATTTTTCATTAACTACTAATCAGTGTAAACATGATGCATCATATTTCAATTTTCAACTAAGTCCGAATGATAGAGAGATTCATAAATATAAAAAGTCTAACCATATGTAAATTGTAAAAAATACTAAAATAAAATAGAATGTAGACTCTCTGTTTTTATGTATTTAACTATCATTATGTTGTACTGATGCCTTGTATTTTGGTAGTGTTTTTTGATATTATTTTATCTCAAAATATGGCATATTATGGCGCTTTTATTTAATTTTCAGGCTTATTTACTTGCTTTGTTCGGAATCTTTACTTTTCCTTGTGTTTGTTCAATTTCAGGTAAAATCACTCATTTTTTGAGCATTTTGGAGATTCTAAAGTCATGAAGTGATTTCTTATGAAGAAACGAGTCTGCACAGCAAATTTGGGATCAATCAAAGTTCATTTGAAAATCATGGCAAGGTGAACCCATTGGGCTTTACCTCTGAAGTCTACTATAGATGGAGGAAGATTGATTTTTCACGGCAATGATCACATCTAGATGATGAATTCGATGTTCAGGCGTGGAGTATATTGTATTGGTACATCATATTCTTTACAGCAGACTTCATGGCCAGGTGAACCCATCGGGGTTCACCCATGAAGACTACTGTAGTGAAGCAGAGCAGACTCTTCACATAATACTTAACGGTCGGGTGAAGATTCAGGGGTTCACCCGTGATCAGTTATATGATATATCGCGGCTTAATTTTATTATTATTTTAGAGTAAAATGCATGCTTTGTTTCATTTATTTGCCTAAATGTTTTACATTATTTAGAATCTTCACTTTTCCTTGGTTTCATTGAATGTAGGGATTTCGCCCTAAAATTGGTGGAATTTGAAAGATCTGAAGATATGGGACGATTCTTCATAATGAGATGAAGCTACATGTCAAATTTTAGCACAAACAGACTTTTCTACGCTCTTCACGGACATGGCCATGTATCCATACACGGCCATGTACGAGCCTATATTCCTAGATTGCGCCGAGCCGTTCACGGGCATGCCCGTGCACCCATGCATGGCCGTGAAGGGATTTGCTGACTTTTCCAGTACTCAATGAAACATTCATGAGCACACCTGTGAACACATATATGGCCTTGAAGAGTAAGTTTTCTAGAAAATTAACTTCGACAAGCCGTTCACGGGCATGGCCGTGCATCCATGCACGGCCGTGAATGGTTCTGCCCAATTTCGATAGGTATTTGGTTTTTCAGCCATATCTTGCTATTTTTGGAACGGAATTTAATGAAAATTTACGGAGACCTTCCTAACTTACCAACGGACGTTTGGGCACTAGAATCACACAATTTGGGCGAGCGGTTGAGGAGAATGAGCAAAAGGGGTGAAACCTAGGGTTTGGAGCGATTTTCTTGATGGTGAGACTGTTCCAGCGAGATTTCTTCTTCGTTCTGATGTGGAGGATCATGCTAAACCTTCTCCTATCAAGGATCCATCCTTCCCTCTCGATTGATTTGTATGAGAGATTTCATATGTTTAACAATGTATCTTGTAGCATAAGCTTCTTTTCGAGGTTTGGGCGTAGCCCGCTGTAAGAATGTTGAATGTTAATGCTTAATACATATATTTCTCAGATTTATCTTTATTCTTATTCATGTCTAGGATGTTTTAACTCATGATTATGTACTGGCCATGCATATTTATGTTTTAAATGTTGTGGGAAGAACTAAGAGGTGAACCACAATCATTGAATCCCCTTAGATAGGACTGAAGATTTCGGCCACGAGAGTTGTTGATATCACCCAAGGAACCATAATCCTTCATAGAACCCATTGGGTCAGCTTAACCCAGTAAGCCACGAGAGTAGGAGACTCGGGTTAAGTTAGACACCGGACTGTGTCCTGAGAGGGAATGCGTCTGTACCTTATGAAGGATTACCTTAAGAACATAGGTAAAAACTTATTTAAAATGTCAACATTAACTTTCTTTCATACTTCAATGTGGTGAAACCTAAAACACCGATCTTCTCTCAAAGATCTCAAACCCCGATTGCTTGCTTTCTGTTATGTCTGTTTGTAATTTGTTTTAGTTTACTCACTTGCATTAGGATTTAGTTACATTCCTACATTTGTTAAATCACTTAGCTATTAATTAACTGATTAGTTAGTACTTGACCCCTAGTTCTCGTGGTATCGATACTTTTTATTACGTGATAGACCGTGCACTTGCGGTACGAACCTATCAGTACACTTCATGGTCAGGTGAACACGCTGGGGTTCACCCGTGATTGCGACTGACTCTATTGACCTTCCTTACTTTTTACTAGATTGACGGCACTAAAAAAATCAGAAAAATTCAAAAAAATATGTTTTGTCTAGCTAAGAGGCAGGTGAAACTTTTGGGCATAAAGCCCTCTTTTTTGTGCTATATTTGGAGAGCAATTGATGGACGAAGTGGCTAGGGTGAGTAGACCGATGACAAGGGCTTCAAGAGAGGATTTTGGGGCGATTTTGCGACGGATCTTCACCAAATCAGGAGGAAACATTTGCATCATCTTCTCCTACCTTTCCTTAGTCTTTGTTTCCAGTTTTCTTTATCGATTTGAGAGATTTGTTAGATTTGTAAGTCTTTTGTAGTGTAAACCTTTAATCGGGACTTGATTGAAGCCCGTTGACTTTATCTATCACGTGAACTAAGTTTATATTGATATTTTGAGTGTTATCTAAGCGTATTTTACTTAGTTGTGCTTATTTCATAATATTGCCTTGATCACGTATTATTGTGTGTTAGTTGACACAATCCTCACTAAGAGGAGGATCGTGTTGGCGGAATCCCTAAGTAGCATAATGACACAAAAATTTATAGTAAATTTTATATCAATTGTATAGTATTTTTTAGTCATATTTATGCTCTTTTGCTTGTTTTTAAGCCTTATTTGTCAAATATTGTAGAATCTACACATTTTTCTTATTTTTGATCATTTTTAGGTAAAAAGGGCCTAATTTTGATGGATTTTGACAGATCTGAGCACACGAATGGATTCCAGACGTCGAAACAAAGTTGTCCATCAATTTTCATGCAAATCGGAGATAGTCAGAAAATTAGACCCCTGCCGTAATTATTTTTACGGGTGTAATTTTCCGCCCAGATTACACCACTGCTGTGATAATTTTTATGGGCCGTAATTTCTTAGAGATTCTACACAGAAGAAATTATGGTAGTGCTGTAATTATTTTTAGAGGCCATAATTTCTGCCCAGAAAATATAGAAGAAATTATGGCAATGCCATAATTATTTTTACAGACTGTAATTTTCTACCAAGAATTGACATAACCAAATTACGACACTGCCATAATTAAATTATGAGCCGTAATTCCAAAAAGCACTGATGCCCGAGTCTTCCATCGCCACCTCTGAAGCCCGATTTTTGGGATGCAAAATTAGAGAGATCCATGGCACCAATTCAAAATTTGAATGTTGGGCTCTTCTATAAATCGAGGAGAAGATTTAAAGACAAGGAGAATCTAATTTCATCACCAATCGAGGAGAAATTGAAAAGGGCATCCCTAGGGCTCGGCCTTTCATTGAGAGGCGTAGAGGTCACCTTAGGTGGCGAAATTTTTAGGAGAGCTTCGCCCAAGGGAGGAGAGGATACACCAAAAATTTTAGATCAAAAGGAGTTCAAACGAGGGAAAAATTAGCATTGCAAATCTCAGCCGAAGAGGAAATCATGAATCACTATAGCAGGGTACTGTTCATGGTACTGTAGCAGTACTGTAGCAACCCGAAAAATTTTGAAATCATAGGCTGTGAAATTTTTCAAACCCTTGTTCTATCTTTTTATCTGAATTCTGATTTTTTTTTGAATTTTTATTGTATTTTTAACTCCATAGTACCGTAACTTTCTTGGGACATGGGGGTGTAATCTCTTTAATTTCTTAATGACTAAATAATCTTTATTTTGTCAGAATATTTTTGATATGATAATTTTACTTAAGTGATCAATGTCTTTAATCTTTTCTAGTTTCAATTATCAACATGTGTTAGAATTTTGTGATATAGACTGAAAAGTGATTTGCAAAACTTGGAACCCTAAAATTTAGATTTAGGAACTTATGCTAAGAGATTAGGTTTGTTATTATTTCTAGATTTTTGAAGTTTAATTCTTGTTGATAATCTGATCTAGGAAATATTATTGAGCTAGACATGAAAATATGCTAAGAGATTAGGTATTGGATTGTTGGAAACCCTTAAGTAAAACCTGTGAAACTAAGGTATGAAAATACTTAGTTTTCACTTAATATATTGACATTGAGAATTAAGAACGAGAGTGATTTTCAATCTCTTTGTCAAGGTTTGCTTATCTTTAACACTGAATAATCCTGTGCAAGAGCGAGGGTTGTTCTCTATAAATTGTTTGCGTGAGAGCGAGATGATTTCTTTATAAAGTAAATTACGTTTTTATCATAACAAGGATAAACTAATGAACACTTATTTATATCTCGTCATTAAAATTATGGTGAATGAAACCCTAGTCCCAGCATTTCTCTCTGATATTTCATGTAATTTCCGATCATTAGCTACATCGCATTCGATTTGCTTAGCTAGTAAGAAATCAACTCTTTGGTACTTAACAACGAGGTCTCTGTGGTTCGATATCTTTTTATTACTTCGAGTATCCGTGCACTTGCGGACACAACATAGAACTTGCGAACTTCTAACACGAGAGTAGTTAGGATTCGCTCGAGGGTAACATAATCTTTGAAAGAACGTAGTGGATTTATCTAAAATGACTTACCACGAGAGTAAGGGGGTTGTTTTAGGTAGATATCAGATTGTACCGACCGAAAGGGGGCAACTTGTACTAGTGGAGAGATTCCTTATGCAAAATGATAAACTTATGCATTAATTAAATTTTAGTTTAGATAGATCAGTCAATGTGGTGAATTCCGTAGTCCTAATATCTCTCAATTAGACCCTTCATGTTTCTATCATTGCTTTTCCTATTTTATTTATAGTTGAGTTTGTTAACTTTATTTCAGAAAACACAAAAATTGGATTGCTTAGCTTCTAAATATTAGAATAGTTGGTACTTGACCCAGTTCCCTGTGGGATCGACAATCTTTTATATTACTTCGATAACGCCATATGCTTGCGGTGTGTATCAAGTATTTGGCGTCGTTGCCGGATAACTTTAGTCAATATTAATAAATTTTTGAAATTTAGTAGACTAAGCATTTTTTTTCTTATTTTTGATTTTTATTTTTGCTATTTAATTTCTTAAGCTTTATCATTGTCTCTCATAATTTTTTTATGCAAAGAAGCTTATGAATTGGTGATTTGTACGACCAAGATCTTGAAACCTTCACCTTTAAACATGGAAAATGTCCAAGTACCACTGGTTGCAAGGAACAACAACAATAGGACTTTGAGAGATTATGGCCCCGTTTGGATGCCGCGTTTGGGCGGCTTCTGGCTTTTGCGGGCAGCCAAAAGCTGGAGCGGAGGCGTTTGGGACGCAGCTTCTCAGTTCCAAGCTGAGAAGTTGCACTGTTGATAGAAAGCCGCCTCGCTCGAGCTTTTCCGAAATGCGAAAGCGGCTGAAGCCGCACAGTGTTCGCCGCTTCGGCTCGAGCTCCGCCCGTACGTGTCTCGCTGCTCCCCGTCGTCGCCTCCAGCCGTCGCCGCGTCCGCCTCCGCCCGTCGCCTCCAGCCGCCAGCCGTCGCCGCGTCCGCCTCCGCCCGTCGCCTCTAGCCGTCGCCGCCTTTGCCTCTGCCTCCAGTCGTCGCCTCCGCCCCCGCCTTCGCCTCCGCCTCCAGCCGTCGCCGGCCGTCGGCAAGGCGCCGAACACAGCGGCGGAATCCCAAATCCCTTCACGTGGAGACGACGAAAGGGATTTGGGTGTTTTTTTTTTAATTTTTTACAAGGTATTAATAAATATTAATCTTTAAAATTAAAATAATAAAAATATAAAAAATAGGAGAATAAGTATATAGAATAATGTAATAGTCTAAATTCATGTATGTAAAAATTTTAAATTTAAAAATTTATATTTGTATGATTAATTTTTTTAAATTTTAAAAAATAAAAATTAGATAATTCTTAAAAAAAATTATCTATTTTAAGTTTAAATTTATGTATGTGATAGTCTACAAAATTTTTATGGTTGTGTTAGGTAATTTTATATTTTATATATGCTTTATATTAAAAAAAATTAATTTTTATTATAAATTAAAAATATTTTCTTAATAGAATTGAACAGCACAGCACAGCAGCTCACAGTTACTTATCAGACCAGCTAATACACCCAAACAGCCTCAGCTTTTCAGACCAGCTCTATTCAGACCAGCTCTACTCAGACCAGCCACCAGCCAGAAGCTCCAGCCTCTCCAAACGGGGCCTATGCTGCTCCATCTATACAACACTTACAGTCAGGTATTACTCGCCCGAATGTAGAAGCCAATAATTTTGAGATTAAGCCTGCACTGCTATCATGGTTCAACAACACTAGTTTGGGGGCTCTCCCCTAGAAGACCCTTACATACGTTTGGCCATATGTTTGGAATGTTTTGATACTTTTAAGATTAATGGTGTTTCTACTGATACAATTAAGCTAAGACTATTTCCTTTCTCTCTCAGGGATCAGGTTAGAGCATGGTTGCACACTATACCATCTGCTTCAATCAGAACATGGGAAGAGCTTTCACAAGCTTTCTTGTCTAAATACTTCCCTCCTAGTAAGACAATTCAGTTGAGGATTCAGATTACAAGTTTTATGTAGAAAGATGGGGAATCACTCTATAAAGCATGAGACAGATTTAAATAACTTCAAAGAATATGTCCACATCATGGACTTCAAAAATGAGTAATTGTTCATACTTTTTATAATGGTCTAAATTATAACACGAGGCTTATTGTTGATGCAGCTACTGGCGGGGCTTTGATGAACAAGACTGTGGATGATGCAATGAATCTGCTGGAGGATATGACCCTCAATCACAGTCAATGGTCAGGTGAGAGAGTTAACTCATATAGAGTTGCCACTACAAGTATGATTTACACAAATTAAGCTTGTTAGATGCACAGTAAGACTATTTATCACGAAAGTTAGATTCCTTTATTGTCAATTCAGTTGAAATCACTAATACTTATTGTGAATTTTATGAAATTTCAAGACACAGCTTTATTGAATGCCAATTAGGAATCTCACAATTTGAACTTTTTGGAGAGCAAACCAATACCTTTTGGAATCTCAACCCTAGACCACAGTTAGACCCATATTCCAATACATACAATCCAAGTTGGTGGGACTATAAAAATTTTTCCTATGAGAACAATCATAACACAATGCCCCAACTTAGCTATAGGGAACCTGCTGTATTTCAACCGAGGCAGTTTGTGTCACCTCAAAAGTCTAACCTAAAGTCACTACTAAAGACCTTGGCTACACAAACTAAGAAATTTGAGAGTGTTCGTGAAGGCATTAGGCAACTAATATCTAAACTAGATGCTCTCGAGGCCCATAATAAGATGTTGGAAACCCAATTGGCTAATCAAGCTAGCATCTCTATAAGAGCCTCTGGTAAACTCACATCTCAACCTAAGATAAAACCATGAAAATATTGTGATACAATTATAACTTGTGGTGGGAAACAACTTGAGGAGCCTAGGATGCCTGAACATGAGACAGATATTAGATCTCCTAAGATACTTCAACCTGAAATATCAATTGAGGAGATAGAACATGAGAAATCACCTAAAGATGTAACTTCTTTTGTAGGGTCTTTTCATAATGTTGATGTTGTTGAGGAAGTGGTTAACCAAGATATGATTAGTGAATTGCTTGTGGATTCTATAAAAATTTGTTTTGCAACTGAAAAGGGGGTGAAGGATAATGAAGAAACTCAAGCTTTTGTGAAACTCTTTGATTCAACTGAACCAGTCTTCTTAAGGTACAATTTGAAAATCTACATGAGGAGGCAACCAAGGTAACTACTGAAGGAAGTATAGACTTGAAATCAGTTTCTGACGCTTTAAGGTATGAATTCCTTGATGTTTATATATACATTCTGATCTATGAATAACAGTATGGTCGAGCTAATGACCCTAAACAAGTGCTTCTTGGGAGGCAACACAAGTCTTTTCTACTTTCCTTTACTTTTGCATTGTGTGTTTTATTTAATTAGTCTTTTGATTTTGAAGTTATGTAGTTTGTTTTGTTTTGTATTAGAATGCTAATGATTTTGCTTTCTTATCACTATAGGAATACCCAAAAATCAAAGTTTTGGAGCTTTTTGATTCATCATGGTCTGTCTATGACCGATGCTACAGCCAAGATGAAAATTTTTATAATTGCCGCATTTTACAACGAGAAGTTCACAGCTAACCCCTGACTGATTTCAAATCTATGATAGGACTTTTAAAGCAAGAGTAAAGGTGCCAAGGTGAACTTCATGAAGAGATGATGAGATTTGGGGAGATGGTGATGATGATGAACACGACCCCCAGAAGGAAGGTACTGAAATGAATTCTGATGATGAGGACTTTAAGCCTAAGAGGAAGAAGTGAGTATTACTTTCTCTTATTTCCCCCCACTCTCTCACGACACATTGATTGCATAGAGGACTATGCAAATTTTTATATGGGGAGGAGATAATTCTGATGCCTATTCCTTCTATGACTTTGTCTTATACCTATTAATTTGGTATTGTATTCTTAACTTACTCTGCCTTTTGCTATGTCTATTATACATGCCTATGACATTTTTGACTATGCTGTGATGATAGTTATACTCTTATTTGATTCTGGTTATGTGATGATGATGCTGTGGCAATATTGTGACACTATGATCTGAGGATTCTTTGCTGATAATTGCTACATATGTGCTATGACTCTAGGACATGTGGATGTGCTAAAAATCTAATGATATGGATATGCTACTTGGCTAATGATTTGGTAATCTTTGTTGCAATACTTTTTTTAGGCTGTTATTTACTGCTATGATGTTATGTTTTGCTACTGATACTCTTTTGTACTGATACAGTGGTAGTTTCATGACATTTTCATGATATTTGATTCATGTTGTGATGCTGTTGTACTTGACACTTTTTGATTTGACTATGATGCTACTCTTTGTAGTAGTATATTTTTATGTGTCGATGCGACATTTTTTATAACACTTATGTGAATTGATTTTATGATACTACTAAGATATGTTATGCATTTGTCATGCTGGGATTATTTGATGATAAGTTGAAGTCAAAAGACTCTACTTGGCGCTGCGAAAAATTAGCAATCATACCAAAGACATGAGTTGAAGTCAAAAAAAAAGAAAAAAAAAGATTACTATCAGTTTTGGTAGCTTGTCTTGCTACTTAAATAAAATGAGAGGTGATAAAGTTTGTCTTGCAGTAACACATTTGTGTTTGACCCCAACATTTAATTTTGGATGAATTGAATTGGTGAATGTAGTATGTATGCTATACTGGATTCTTTGTATGCTCATAGTTGAATACCTTGTCATTTAAAGATTGTGGGACCTGCTTGATTCAATTCTTGTTAATAGACTCATCATTTGATTTCTCAAATTGGATCATGGTTAGGTCATGGAAATATCTAACTTGGTTGTACGGTTTCAACTTGAATAACTTCTTCCATACCTGATATGTGTCTCATCTTATTTTATTCTTTGAGGACAAGTAAAGATTTAAGTCTGGGAGTATTTGATACCTTATATTTTGGTAGTGTTTTCTGATATTATTTTATCTGAAAACAAGGCATATTCTAGTTATTTTATGTAATTTTCAGGCTTATTTACTTGCTTTGTTCAGAATCTTCACTTTTCCTTGTGTTTGTGCAATTTCAAATAAAATCACTCATTTTTTGAGCATTTTGGAGATTCTAAAGTCATGAAGTGATTTCTTGTGAGGAGATGAGTCTGCACAACAAATTTGGGATCAATCAGAGTTCATTTGAAAATCACGGCTAAGTGAGCCCATTGGTCTTTGTTTCTAGTTATCTTTGTCGATTTTGAGAGATTTGTGCAGATTTGTATGGCTTTTATAGCGTAAAACTTTAATCAGGACTCGGTTGAAACCCGTAGACTTTATCTATCATGTAAACTGAGTTTATTTTGATATTTTGAGTATTATCTGAGCATATTTTACTTAGTTGTGCTTATTTCATAATATTGCCTTGATCACGTATTATTGTGTGTTAGTCGACACGATCCTAACCGAGAGGAGGATCGTGTTGGCGGATTCCCTAAGTAGAACTTGTGAACTTCTAACATGAGAGTAGTTAAGATTCACTCGAGGGTAACATAATCTTTCATAGACCCTAGTGGATTTATCTAAAACGACTTACCATGAAAGTAAGGGGGTTGTTTTAGGTAGATATCAGGTTGTACCAACCGAAAGGGGACAACGTGTACTTGTGAAGAAATTCCTTATGCAAAATGATAAACTCATGCATCAACTAAATTTCAGTTTAGATAGATCAGTCAATGTGGTGAATTCCATAGTCTTAATATCTCTCAACTAGACACCCTTCATATTTCTATCGTTGTTTTTCCTATTTTATTTATAGTTGAGTTTGTTTACTCTATTTCAAAAAAATACAAAAATTGGATTACTTAGCTTCTAAATATCAAAATAGTTGGTACTTGACTCAGTTTCCTATGGGATCCATAATCTTTTATATTACTTTGATAACGCCGTGCGCTTGCGGTGCATATCATGTACTCAAGGTGAAAATTAAAATACGATGATATCCTAATTAATAGAATTATAGAATGATAAAACTTTTAGTAGAATTTATCTAAATCTAAATTTAAATTCATAATTATTATTGTAGGAATTATAAACTAACTGACTAGTGGTATGTAAGTATACGATATGCCTATGATATATAAATATAGATATTTTATATATATATATATATATATATATATATATATATATATAATATCAATTTATTTATCAAACTCACTCTTTTTTGTATATTATATTAGGTTTATAATCTTTAATGACTAACTCTAGTAAATCTGATAGTAAGAACGCATTTAGAAGTAGATTAGATATTGGTTAGAAGTATGAAATTAAAGTTAATAACAACCCAAAATATTGAAGTGGAAGTACACAAAAGGATTATGTCTAGAAATATAAATTAATTCAAACATCATTTACCTTGCACAAAGAAAGATGTTAACCATTCAAACCTGTGTCTAATGATGTTAGAAAGCAAATCATATCAATTATGACACATCTAGAGTAAGTAGCATACATGAAAAAGAGAGTTGATCAACAAGAAAAGGATGTGAATATGTTTGAGGCGGATATTTTAAGAAAGAAGGGGAAAGACAATTATAAAGTCTTTTGAGTCTTCTAGGAGAAAGCTTCCAAATCTGTTTCTATTAGTACTTAAAGTCAAAACACAATCAATCAAATATTCAAAGAATATTTGAGGGAGGAGGGTTACCAACAAATTACAAGATTTTATTATACTAGTTTTAAAACATCTAATAAACTTTTTGAGATGATAAATGATATTTTTGAAAAGATTGATAGAGATAATATAGTCCAAATTATTACTAATAATGCTGCAAACTATGATGTAGTAAGAAAAAAGTTACGCGGAAAAAAAAAAGTTTACTTTGGACTCCGTGTGAAACACATTGATTTGAGTTGATTTTGAAAAGAAATTAAGACATATTGAACAACTATTGCTAAAGGTAAAAAAGGATATGCATGTTTATTTATTCAAGAATTATAATTATATTAATGTCAAGACAATTTACAAAATTGAAAGTTTTGATTAGACTACCTATTACTTATTTAGCTATATTATATTTGATTTTGGGTTCTCTTAATGATTCAAATGTATGTTAATGACTATTTATATCTAATCAATGGAAGTCAAACAAATTTTCAAGAATTATACGGAGAAAAGAAAATCCATGGTTAGTTTTGAATTAGTAGTTTTATAAAGATCTATATCTCAAAGTTGTTCTTCCCGTCATTAGAATGTTGTGCCTTATTGATTCTAATGAAAAGCGAGCTATAGAGTTTATTTATAAAGAAATGAATCATGTCAAAGAAAAGATCTAATTGAATTTAAGTAGTGGTAGGAAATAGTAATATTCTTATAATTATAACTTATGTTCTTTCTATTAATTTTTATTAAAAAATAATTTTTATATTTATTACTTTATTATACATACATGAGTCAATTTAACAAATCATAGATGAGAGATGTGAGGTACAACTATGTTATTGATCCTACGATCATATCTAGAGATAAAGAGCCTCTAGCTAAATGATGTGTTTTGTTCACATGGAAATGAGTATGATTTGCTATGTGTATATTAAGTTTAATTTGCAGTTAATTGGGATACGAAAAAATTAAAATATATTTGAATGAGCTAGTATGCATTTGAATTTTTTTAGGGCCAACCAAAAAGAAAAACAATATGCTTAGGCCCTGTTTCCTAGATTTTGAAACTCAATGTGCATGCACTCCACCATTTCCTAGATTTTCACAACTGATGAAATATATAGTTGTAAATATTATTCATTAAAAATTACTAGAAATCTTAAAATATTACATGATAGATACCAAATAATCTATCAGATTAAGAGGACGAATACAGTTTACCAATATATTCGTAATGCCTGCATGTGGCCTTCACATCCTTGCGCCTTAATAAATGCAACACAACTAAATCCAGCCTAGTACAAGTTGACTTTTTTTTAATTTTTAATTTGCTTCAACATATGTGATTGGATCCGATAAAATAAATTACTATTAATAAACTTCCTTTGCAGGCAACAATTAATCGCCCTTTGACTTTTTTATACTTATTGTAATAGTATTAAGCGGAGCCATGAATGAGCATCCCAAAGCACCCAAGCATTGTGGCTGATGCAAGAAGAAGTGAAGATTAAGCCAACATCTTCGCTTTCGGACTTGTCTTTTTAGGTTTAAAGCAACCAAGCATTGTGGATTGAAGATTAACCCAACATCTTCGCTTTCCAGCTACTCGGTTCATATATCACAATAATAAGAGAAGAGAAGAGACATGAGATTGGAGGGCAGGTCCCTAAACAAGGGGAGTATGATGTCGTCGTGCAACAACAGGAAGAAGCCATATGGCCTGCTGCTGCTTGTGGCGCTTGGTGCGGCATTGCTCAGCGTCGTCGTGCTGCACAAGCTCAGAGAGAGTCGCGTCCTCGGCCTCCTAGTTCAAGACCGGGAGAGCCAACTCCTTACTCTTCACATCCTCCTCAAGGTAATAGAACCATCTGACTGCTGCATCATCTGATTGCAAGATACAATGATACCTTTTGTTTTGTTCGTAATATTCTTTGTGCTTCTGATTCAAAATGTGCATAAATCTGAGTCTAGTATAGTCATTCTGTCTGGAGAGCCAAACACACTGTAGAAGATGATTACCACAAATACCAAATTATGCACGAGCTCAATTGGAGCAACTGAAACATCATTTTGTATTTTCTTCCGTGAACAGAAAGAAAGAGACAAGAGTAAGGAAATCAAAAGCAGATTGGATCAACTTCGGGACAAGACAATTTCTCTGAACCACCAAAAAGACGAGCTTTACAACAAACTCATGGAAAAAGAAATAGCTATTGATGATCTCAAAAGGATACAAAAAGAGATGGAAGCAAGTCTTGAGGAGAAGGAGGAGCAAATCAACCAAATTACTCGAAACGCAGGAGAGTGTCAAGGTTCAAATCGACGACAAGTATCTTCTCTTACTGAACTTCTGAAACAAAAGGAAGCTGAAATTGAAGAAATGAAACGTCAAGCTCCCCAACCTATCCACTCTACCGCACAAGAAGAGATGATAAGCAATGTGACCACAGATCTTGTAGAGAATGAGATTCTCCGAGACACATCACTGGCCACTACAGCCGTTCCTACTGGCTCAACAAGTTCCGAAGCTGATACACACGTTGGTGATGATGCAAATGATACAGCAGCAACCAGTCAACATGTAAACTCCACAAAGGATACATGGGTGAGCCTTGAGACCATCATTGAAGAGGATCAAGTCTTAAAAGAGGATAACGTAAGGTCAGCTGAAGATAATAGCCTTAAAGAGATGCATGTTTCTCAGGGTATTGAAGACGCAGGAAAGGGAGGACAAGTTGTGAAGAAAGAAGAAAAAATTGAGAAACTTACTAGTGAAGAGAGTAATTTTGCAACTGCCGATATCATACTAAACAGCAACGAATCAATAATTGAGCACGATGCAGTTCCACAAGAAGAAAAGTCTGCAACAAGAGCAGAAACAGTAGATAGCAGCACAATGGACAATGATACCGAGGAACAAGTTATTACTAGTGATCAACCCCTACAACTTGCTCAATTATTACAAGATTCAACAGGTGCTAGGAGCGGCAACAGTGATGAAAATGAAGAAACAACTCGTCCAAGTGAGCACAAAACAATTTCACAAGAAGATGAAAAGTCAGTGACAAGAGCAGAAGCTGAAGATAGTAGTATCACAGTGGACTTTGATAGCAAGGACCAAGTTATTGCTAGTGATCAACCCCAAAAACTTGCTCAATTAACACAAGATTCAACAGATGCAGGGAGCGGCAACAGTGATGAAAAAGAAGAAACAACTCGTCCAAGTGAGCACAAAACAATTTCACAAGAAGATGAAAAGTCAGTAACAAGAGCAGAAGCGGAAAATAGTAATATCACAGTGGACTTTGATAGCAAGGACCAAGTAATTGCTAGTGATCAACCCCAAAAACTTGCTCAATTAACACAAGATTCAACAGATGCAGGGAGCAGCTACAGTGATCAAAAAGAAGAAACAATTCATCCAAGTGCCACGAACTGACGACAATCCATGACGAGAGACAGGCAGCTGAATAAGCAATACTTGTTAGGGGGATTTCCATTCATTACTGTATTGTTTGGTGATAACATTACGTGGTTAGATGGAAGGAAGTGACTGAAACCAAGCTTTTTAAAAGATTGTTTACTCATTCTCGCATCAAAACTGACAATTGAATGTGAATCAAACTTGCTTTAGTCTTTGACTCCTTGGATCGACCTATGGTAGAGTTTAGTCACGGACATTTTAATGATGAAAAGTTATTTTAAACATTTCTTTATACTTTTGTTTGAATGGAGGTAAGAATAATGAAAAAGAGGGATTGACAATCACCATATGGAAAGCTATTTGCCATATATAACTTCTATGTGCTTAACCTATTACCGTTTTGGCCAAATGGTTTAACATTGCTAGATCAAACATGATAGACAATCACCACTATGTGTGGTTTTGTGTAACTTCGTAGGTTATTTGTTAGCAACGGAACGTGATGACGGCACTTTGCTAGAACCAGAGAAACAACAAGAATATCAAAGCATAGAGAGGAATCACAAAATATTATTGCCCATATGAAATATAGAATTATAAAGCATATTTAAAGAAAAAATAAACATAATCTATTTATGCAACTTATCTAACTAATATGGACTAATATGGTAGCAAATACTCTAATATAGTAAACTCTAATTAATGCTACATAGATATGGTAACACATGACGTGTTTATCAATTTCAACACTCCCCCTTAAACATGACACTTACAAACTCCCAACATGTCTCTCAATTCTATAAAATCGTTAATATTCAAAGCTTTAATAAAAATATCAGCAACCTGATCCTGGGTCTTCATGTAATTCAACTCCACTAGCTTATTTGCAAGACATTTTCGAACATAGTGAAATATTGTATCTATATGCTTGCTTGGTTCATGAAATAGAGGGTTCTTTGCTAGAGCGATTGTAGACTTATTATCTATGTTGATTTGAGTTGGCTTCTTTTCCTCAACATTTAGATCTTCCATTAGACGTCTCAACCAGAATGCTTGAGTTATACAAGAATTTAGAGCAACGTATTCTGCTTCACAAGTTGATAAGGCCACAATTGGTTGTTTCTTTAAACTCTATGTAAATGCGGTGTTACCCAAGTAGAACACAAAGCCTGTTGTGCTCTTTCTATCATCTATATCCCCAGCCAAATCACTATTACAATATCTAGTAAGATTGAATTCATCAGAGGTTGTGTAATACAGTCCATAATTAAGAATGCCTTTAATATACCGAAGAATCCTTTTTGCTGCATTCAAATGTACTGAAGTAAGGGTCTCTATATAGCGACTTACAAGTCCAACACTAAAAAGAATGTCTGGCCTTTTATAGGTTCGGTATCTCAAACTTCCAACTAAACTTTTGAACAAAAATGGATCTACTTTCTCATTGTCATCATGCTTGGACAATTTTACATTACACTCGACTGGAGTATTGACTGAATTGCAGTTATTCAATTTGAATTTCTTTATAACTTCTCTTGCGAAGTTCTCTTGTGAGATGAAAATCCCTTCACTTATTTGTTTCACCTCCATGCCAAGATAATAAGACATGAGCCCCAAATCAGTCATCTCAAATTTAAGATTCATTTTCTTCCTAAAATCTTCAAACAATTCTGGATTGTTGCTTGTAAATATTAAGTCATCCACGTATAAACATACTATCATGATTTCATCCTCATTGGCCTTCAAATATAATGAATGTTCATAAGGACACTTCTTAAAACTATTTTTTTCTAAAAATAACTATTAATTCTGCAGTTCCAAGATCTAGGTGCTTGTTTTAAACCATACAGAGCCTTTGAGAGTCTAAGGACCTTGTCTTCAAGTCCTTTTGCCACATATCCTAGAAGTTGTTCAATATTAACCTCCTCTGCTAAATATCCATTTAGAAAAGCTGACTTTACATCCATCTGATAGATTTTTCATTTTTGCTGGGCTGCCATAGAGATAATTAATTTAATAGTTTCTAAGTGAGCAACCGAAGCAAATACTTCATCGTAGTCAATGCCTTGACGTTGCTTGTAACCCTTTGCAATAAGTCTAGCTTTATACCTCTCTATTTCTCCTTTAGAATTCTTTTTGGCCTTGTAAACCCATTTGACTCCAATTGCATTATGCCCTTTTGGAAGATTCACTAACTTCCAAGTCTGATTCTTTTCAATGATTTTTATCTCCTCATCCATGGCCTTTTTCCTATCTATTGTCTTTGGATGCTTCAATATGGTTAACAGGCTTTATATCTCCAAAAAATAAAAATATTTTACATCATCAATTCTCACTATATCATCATATATGTTAGTTAGACTTCTTGTGCGAGGATGTTGTCTATTTGTAATTGCTTCGGATAAGCTAGGCTCATTGCGTAGTGGTGATGATGGTGGAGTACTTGCTTCAGGTGTATCTTCCTTTTCTTCTTCACCAGTAGAGAGGGAAAATTCATGATCATTAGTCTCTACTTGTCAATCCCAATTTGTTTCTTTATCAAAATCAATATCTCTACTCACAAAGATCTTCTTTGTAGTGGGATTATAAAGTTTATACCCTTTTGTCCTTGAATCATAGCCAACAAATATGCACTTCCTGCTTTTATCATCTAACTTTGTACGATTGTTGTCAAGGATGTGTGCATAAGTTGTACTGCAAAAAACTTTGAGATGTGAGACTGAAGATTTTCTTCCACACCATGCTTCAAAGGGAGTTTGACGATTCACAAATTTAGTTTCACAACGATTTTGGATATACACTGCACAATCCACTGCTAAAACCCAAAATTCTTTAGGTATCTGTTTTGTCTGTACCATACTTCTTGTCATATTCATGATTGTGCGATTCTTTCTTTTAGCTCCATTCTGTTGTGGTGATCATGGAGTAGTTAAGAATCTTCAAATTCCTTCTGTCCTACAATAGTCTTCAAATTCCCTTGAGGTAAATTCTCCCCCACTATCTGATCTTATAGCTTGTATTCTACATTCCTTTTTTTTCAACAAGAGCCTTAAAAATCTTAAAAGTTTTGAATAGTTTATATTTCTCTTTTAGGAAGTATACCTAAGTCATTCTACTAAAATCATCAATGAACAAAAGAAAATATCTATTCTGACCAAAAGAATTTGGTGTAATTGGCTCACACACATCAGTGTGTATCAGTTGGAGAGGTTTTCAATATCTGTTCTGACCAAAAGAATTTGGTGTAATTGCCCCACACACATCAGTGTGTATAAGTTGGAGAGGTCTTGAAGACCTTGATTTAAACTCCTTTGGAAAGCTCTTCCTTGACTGCTTTCCTAGCATGCATCCTTCACATAGATTATCAGGCTGATTGATATATGATAGTCCTCTCATTATACCTTCATGTGTCATCTTCTTAATACTTCCAAAATTTAAATGACCAAGTCTCAAATGTCATAGCCATGAGGAGTCTTTATAGCATGCAGCTAATCATCGTGCTGTATCTATCTGAATATTTAGTGAGAAGAGTCGATTCTTTGACATTGGTACCTTTGTAATTAATTTTCCTCTACCATTTTTCAGATACAGGTTATACCCAATTGTGTAGAAATAGTACCCATTTTCTAACATTTATCCCATACTGAGTATGTTATTTTTTTTTTAGCAAGGGAATAATACACATTTGAGATGAAATGGTGACTTCCATCCTTCAACTTGATCAAAATCTTCCCCTTTCCATATACGGGAATCTTGGATGAGTCTTCAAAAGTAATACTGCCTTTTATTTTCTCATCAATATCGGTAAACAATGACCTATCTCCACACATGTGATTGCTAGCTCTTGTGTCCAGGTACCATGTAGTTTTAACTTCTTGCTTTATATCTTTATATGCAATGAAGGCATTAGAATCTTTATTATAATCTATCTCCTCCTCAATCTCCTCCTAAGATAGATTAGCTCTTGGATTATATTTGGAATTACATTCTGAAGCAAAATGTCCAAATTTATTACAGGCATAACATTGGACATGCGACTTGTTATATCTATTCTGAGTTCGATATGATCTACCTCAACCTCCTCTTCTTCCTCATGTCGAGGTAAATTAAGAAGCACCTTCATATTATTGTGTACTTCTTCCTCTTCCAGGACTTTGACCTTGTCCTCTTCCACGGCCTTGGCCAGCATAGTTACATTATCTCTTCTTGTTGTCTCTCTTAGATTGAGTTGTGACTTAATAACCTGCTCTAATGGTTCTTTCTTTCTTCTGTTCAGTTTCTCTTCATGTCCTTCTAGAGATTCTTTTATGCCCTTTGACTCTTCAATGACAGTTACTATATAGCCTTTTGATCTTTCTTTCTCAACTCTCTTTGAGCTTAAGTGAGATTATTTGAATCACTTGAAATTTTATTTTTATTTTCAACAATGTCCTAAACATCATGTGCACCTAATAGTGTCTTCATTCTGATGCACCAATTATCAAATTTCTCACCTGAGAATTATGGACTTGAAATGGGCTCATATTGTTATTAACCATTTTCTTTTTTAATATATATATATATAGAGAGAGAGCAAATTTAAGCTTCCTTCTTGGATAAAGTCCACTTGAACCGGTCTGATCAAATTGTTTTGGTGCTTAACCAAAATCAACTTGAATTGGTCAATGATTTTGACCGAACTGTGTTGGTTTGGTAGCAAATGAGTGGCAAACCTAGGAAAAAATTTGGCAGCGAGGTACCTCGCTGCCGCAGATGCAGCGAGGTACCTTAATCTTGCAAGCGGGAATCTTGATGTGGGAGCGTGAAGTTTGATGCAACGAGGATTTCACAATAGCTGAACTGATTTCATGAAACCTTAACTCTTATCTAACCCTAGGTTTAAGTCAATTTCACGTTTCCGCAGTCAACTCACACGAAATCAAAGGGTTTAGGGATTTCGTCCGTCCCCTTTCCCGCCGTCCGCCGACCATTGAAGCCTCCGGTCTCCAGTCACCTTCAGGGTTCTGTCCACCTCGCCGCCGACCATTGAAGCATCTGGATGCCTTCCGTAGCGGCCAGCGAAGTGGAACTCGGTTGTCATCCATGCGAACTTCAGCAGCACGACGCGAAATTTTTGCCCCTTTGCTAGGACATCAAAATTTTGCTTGCTGACCTTGTTTTTTTTTCTAGCCACTTACGAAATCTCCCCTTTCAGCGCCGTTCGCACTGAGGACAGTTGACTCCGGCATCACTTCAACCTCGGACGAAATCTCGCTTCAACTGGCATCACTTCAACCTCCTCCAACGAGCATAAGTTGTAAGCATTTGTCCTCTAAATCATCTTGTCTTAATGCATTATGAGATTGTTTATATCATATTGCTTTAGGTAAAAACCTAAATTGGCTCCCTGTTTTAGTTATTGCCTAAAAATGACTAGCCCAAGTAGTGGAGGAAAAAGAAAGAAATATGTGGACCGTCGTCCCGTTCTGAATCGATGCTCATTGAGTCATTTGCATAAGTTTATAAGGGGGATAGAAGGAGGTAGTTTACTTCTAACGCAATTGGGACATACCCCATTTGAACATTTTTTGGGAGGCCCCTCCATTCAGCTGGATATGTTAGCTTTAGAATATCTGCAACCCACATGGGACATTGAGAGATGTGGGTTTATAATTAATGAAAATTTTGTTCCTTTCTCTGTGAGGGATGTTTCGATGATTCTTGGTCTTCCAGACGAGGGAGACTTGGTTCGATTTAAGAGTGCTCGATCGACTACTGACTTTTATATGAGTGAATTTAGTGGGCATCCACTAAACAGAAATGTTATAGAAGACAAGTTGAGACAAGTTAGCTCTCCTCTAGCAGATAGAGTGGATGAGGAGAGAGTTAGGAGGTTGGTGGTCCTCCTAGTTTTCTGCTGCTTTCTATTCAGCCGGACTAGTTTATCACTTGATGCTGGTGTTGTCTCGTATGTCGAGGACCTTAAAAAAATAGGAGACTATAATTGGGCGGAAGCTATACACTATTATTTGAAAACTGAGCTCACAGCTAGTATGAAGAAGAAGAAGAAAGTACCTGGGCTTGGTGGTTGCGGTATCGTAATTTGTGTAAGTATCTTCATACCAGCTATTTCGTAATTTGCACAAGTACGAATTATTAATGTCATTTCACATTATACACTATGCAGGTTTGGTTTTATGAGCATACCTCGTTGTATGCTGATATGAAGTTGGCTGGACCATACCCACGGATGTTTCGTTGGGCGAGAGTTAAAGTATCTCGACGTAATATTTATTTCAAAAAGTGTCTGAAAATAGACAAAGATTCGGTATAATGAATTACTTAGTTATACTATAATGTGTTTTAGTTATGTTTTGATATTAACAATGACAACACATGTATAGATTGTTTTTGACATAATTGAAGACAAGCATGTAAGAGAGGCAGGGGAAGGATCCCTTTTACCTACTGAGGCATCACTACCTACCGAGGCTCCATTACCTTCTGAGGCACCACTACCTACCGAGGCTCCATTTCCCACCGAGGCACCATTAGCTATAGATACAACACATGTATGATTCTTTACGTAATTTGCAATTGGTTCTCTACATGATGATACAATTTGAGAGAGGGCAACCAAAATACATGATTTTTTTGTGTAGATCAATGAAGCAATAGAAAGCCTGAATGCAGAAGTTAGCAAGCTTCAAGAGGACATTGAGACCAAAAAGATTGAAAAAGACCATATTATGGCTGAGACAGACAAGATCAAGATCATCATGACTCTTCATATGGTTAAATTACAACACCAATTGGTTGAATCTGTTGGGGTATGCCCTTAAGGCTAATGTTTGAGGCCTTTGGGATTGTATCAGTATCATGTAGTAAACTCTTTTGTTTATAAAGGCATGGTTATTATTCAGGTTGTTACCTTGTCTGCTGTAATAAGTGTACTACTGAATAATGTCTCAAAGCTGTTCAGCTAGGCTGACATGCTATAAAGTCCTTAGTCGAGATATCTTGGCGAACATGAGACAGCCTTGATATGATTGAGACTAATATGTGTTCTAATCTTATAGGATGCTTCGAGCATGGAATAAGATGTAGACTCATGGGTACATTGGATGTACTGGACAGACCCTACTAGGATATTCAATTGCTTGTCACAATGTGAATATTCCTTGTATGCTACAAGTGGCACATGTCCTCTGACTTGAGATCACTTGTGTTTCTAAATGATGATTGTCATTGTTTTGAGGTAGTTCAATATCATTTGAAACATAATGATCATAGACTATCTTGGATAATGATCATGAGTCAGGTTAGGGCACTAGTGATAGATAAAGGATTGCCGTCTCCTTGTTTAAGGAGTGTGATGTTCTAAAAGGGGCCCCCCCTATATGAGATGATTGAGAAAGTGTATGGCCATACCCAGATGACTATGTTTATCTGATCTAATCATGCTCATCATATTGGAGTCACAGGCTTGACACGCTTGTCCAATAAGAACATCCAGTGGCAAAGGAAACTTGTATGCCTAGTGAAGTGCATTCACCCTTGTGCTGTGTTTTGGGAGTAGTCTTGGAAGACTCTTTCCTTTATATCGGGAGACAGTGATGTGTTGCTAGATACCCCTCACTGATCGTGATAACGCAAGTTATCGTTACCGACATTTAAAGGAAACCCTTAGGGTCGCACAATTTGATGATATGGCCTCTTTAAGTCAGATCGTGTGGACTGAATTGTTTGGATTCAGTTTGAAGGGATTTAATCTCTGATTATAAGTGAGATCTGGTCTGATCATGTTTGATTGATTAGGGCTTGAGATCGGTAAGCTTTGATCGAGAGAATGGATGCTAGATCGGTGAGATCAAGAGCATCAGGAGATGAACGGTTAGATCATGAGCCATTTGGTTCATAGAAGGTCTAGACCATACCTTGGCTTGGCTTGGTTTGATTTTGGTCTTTGAACCAAATCGAATTGAACCAAAGAATGAACCGGTTCACTATGTGAACGCATGGTTCATGAAGGAAAGCGTTTTGGCGTTGGCGAATGGCTTCATGACTTTCCATTTTGGGAAGTCATGTAACGCCACTCTTGATATCGCCTAAATGTTTTTGCTCTCTTGTCTTTGACGTGGCTTGCGAATTTCGTGGGGTGAAGGTGTTGACGACAAGGGGAGAACTCTCGGCTAAGCATCATCTCATCATCCCTACCATTCGAACAAGAACATCTTGGCACTTTTGCTAGCACAAGAGGTGCGCAAGAAGGAAGCCTTCATCATTTGGTGTGTGTCTTCTTTGGAGGAGATCTCTTTTGCTCTCTCTCTTCCAAGGCGCCATCCAACACATGGCTTCGGTATGAAATACTTCTCATCCATAAAAGTTGATCATATATGTATTCATGCAAACGATCCACATGAAACCCTATAAAATTTCTTGCGCCCCCTTCGTTAGGGTTTCATCCCCTTTGCGCTCCCCCTTGAAGGGGACTTTCAAATGGTATCAGAGCTATGGTTTATGCATGAATCATATGGTTGCTTTGAGTGATCCTTGTTTGCGCTTGCAAAGTATAGATCTATGTACATGCCGAAATAAACTACATGCTAGTTTAAGCTCTTAGATGTATGTTTATCTTGATTTGCGCATGTATAATGTTTTTGGTTAGCGCTTGTTAATGTTTTCAAAAGAAAAACTTACCTTGCGCGCCCATTAGATCTAATGCGCCTACTATAATCCCTTAGATGGGTTGATGGGGTTGAAAGCATCATCTAGAATAGATCCAAGTCTGATCGGACCATCTGACAGCCTAGATGGGTTGACCAGATAGCACCTGTGCGCAAGCAAGAGGTGGCTATAGGTTGACTGCATCAAGGGCGTGTAGCGAGGTCTGGTTGAGACGACCATTGAACACACATGAGTTAGGCCCGGGGTCACACCCGCTTGCCAGCACTCATGAGGGTTGTTCAGCCCTTGGCGCATGCATGGTTGACCATTAGGTCAACTCGAGTCAGTTAGGACTTGGTGCATGCAAGGGGCAGAGGATCTGACTAGATGGATGAGTGGATCCCTATCAATGGACCATTGTAAGGTTGTAGGACTCATAAGAAAATTAAAATTGATGCCAATGGGGTTTTCAAAATTTATTTTCTTTTAATTGGATCACATGTTGTTTGATGCCTATGCTTGTTTATTTATTCTTATGTGGGCTGCCCATGTTAAATGTGTGCTGTGCTGGGGCCTGCGAGCTTGGATTTAACTTGTAAATTAATTTTATTGTGATCTGTGAATCACATTGTTCATTAATTTATTGTATATTTGACCTGCGAGTCAAGCTTGTCTAGATAGATCAAAATGTATTTTGATTAGACAAGAGCACAAAAGCACACATCGCAGAGGCGCATACAGCTGGTGGGCGCACCTGAGCTGCATTGAGCGCTGGGGCCCTGGGTTGGGCCAGATGAGCAGCTAAAAACCCATGAAGAAAAGCAAGTGAAGACTTAAGATAAATTAAGGTCTTACTTAGGCTATGGGCTTTTACCACATAAGATGCATGCTTTCTTTTATTGTTTAAATAAGTAGAACAGCATGATTTATTTATCTTCTGCTATCACCATAGGAATTGCATGATAGTGAAGAAGATAAAAGACCGTTAAAATCCAAACGCTAAAATATCAAGCTCGTAAGCCTTCTGACGCGAAACCTCACTGTTCTGACTATCGTTGGAGCCGTGTTGTACCCACTCAGTGGGCACGTCCATCTATCTTCAGACGGTGCTGGATTACACCTGCGTGTTACAGAGAAGGGATTTATCGCTTCTCGTTGCTCAGCATAGCACGTGGTGGTCCAGGGAGTAGGTCGGGTCAGCTTGACCATGTAGGCTACATATGTGGCGCATATGGTAGCACATGGAGGCAGCCATCTGTGGGATCAGAGACTGTGTTGTACCAACTCAGTTGGCACAGTCTGCTGGATTGCCCAGGTGAAGGGGAATCGCACGGGTTGGCGATTGGCTGGGACAGCCTACCAGAGATTAGTGCTTGTACTCTCTGTGCATCTTATCTCATCAGAACGGGACGCGGAGACCAAGTATGAAATCTGGATCCCATCTCACTAAAAGAGTTCTACTCTTTCGGGCTGTTTTGCTGGATTTTTCAGCCAGATAAAATAGTGAGAAAAGAATCTTTCTTAAGTCCTGGATTGATTCTGAACATTGATACTGACCTTGCTGTTCTTGCATTGTTGTAGATTCCTGCAGCAACGAACACCATGAGCTTCAATGTGCGATCCCTACTGGAAAGGGAGAAGTTTGCTGGGCCAAACTTCTCAGACTGGTTCGGACACCTTAAGATCGTTCTTAAGGCAGAGAGGAAACTGTATGTCCTCGAGACGGCTGTGCCGCCTCAACCCGCTGCGAACGCCGCAAGGGCGGTTCGTGATGCCTATGAAAAGCACGTCAATGATAGCATTGATGTCGCTTGCCTGATGCTAGCATCTATGACGCCACCGCTGCAGCGTCAGCATGAGGATATGTCGGCTATAGAGATTATAGCGAACCTCAAGATGCTGTATGCTGCACAGGCGAGGACAGAACGCTATAATCTGACCAAGCTTTTCTTTCAGAGCAAACTGGCTGAAGGGAGCCCAGTGGGAGCTCACGTGCTCAAGATGATTGGGCACAAGGAGGCTCTGGAGAAACTGGGGCATACCATCAACCAGGAGCTTGCTGTAGATATTATTCTGCAGTCTCTCCCGCCTTCTTTCGATGCGTTCATTATTAATTTTAATATGAACAAAATCGATTGTACTCCGGCAGAGCTGCTGAATATGCTCTTGACTACTGAGGAAACTCTGAAGGGAAAGCCTTCAACCTCTGTCTTAATGCTTCCTTTTAGGAACAAGAAGAAGGGGAAGAAGGGCAAAGCCCCTGTCAAGAACTATAGTAAGGCGCTGAAACAAAAGGTGAAGCGGTCGAAGGACAACAGGTGTTTCCACTATGGCCAGCTGGGTCACTGGAAAAAGGACTGTAAAGCGCTCCAAGGAGACAAGAGGGGAAGCATTGCTTCTGGCTCAGGTATATTTGTGACTGAGGTCATGATATCATCTTCTTCTGTTTCATGGGTGTTGGACACTGCATGTGGAGTTCACATTTGTTCAAATGTACAGGAACTCAAGAGAAGAAGACAGGTGGGACAGCATGAGGTGGACCTACGCGTTGGAAACGGGGCACGGGTTGCTGCTGTTGCTGTAGGAGACTATTTCATCTCATTACCATCTGGCATTGTATTAGAATTAAACAATTGTTACTTTGTTCCCAGTATCACTAAAAATATTATCTCCATTCCTGCTCTTGTCAGGAAGGGATTTTCCTTTGAATGCAATATTTCAAAGTGTGTTTTATCTTATGATAATATTGTTTATGCAACTGGTTCAATCAACAATGGGTTATTCATGTTGGACATGGAATATTCTATACAAAACATTGATAATAAGAAAGCCAAATATGCTGATGACAGCACCTTGCTATGGCATAGTCGTTTAGGCCATATTAACAAGAAGCGCATTAAGCGGTTGCATGATCATGGACTGCTGGGATCATTCTCCTATGAGGAGATTGATACATGCAAAGCTTGTTTAATGGGTAAAATGACGAAGTCCCCTTTTCCTAACAAAGGTCAAAGGGCTTCAGGTTTACTTGACCTTATACACAGTGATGTGTGTGGGCCGTTTAGTAAACATGCCAGAGGTGGCTATCAGTACTTCATTACCTTTACTGATGATTTCAGTAGGTATGGGTATGTCTATTTAATGAGACATAAAAGTGAATCTTTTGACAAGTTCAAAGAGTTCAAAAATGAAGTACAAAATCAGCTAGGCCGAAATATCAAGGCACTTCGTTCTGATCGAGGTGGAGAATACTTGAGTCATGCGTTTACTGACTATCTAAAGGAGTGTGGGATTATCTCACAGCTCACTCCACCAGGAACACCACAATGGAATGGTGTGTCCGAGAGGAGAAATAGAACGTTACTTGATATGGTTCGTTCTATGATGAGTCAGGCTACTCTACCTTACTCCTTTTGGGGATTTGCACTGGAAACAGCTGCAAAGGTACTAAACCGAGTGCCATCCAAGGCAGTTTCTAAGACTCCATACGAGTTATGGTATGGGAAACAGCCGAGCTTGACATTTATCAGGATCTGGGGTTGCGAGGCTTATGTCAAAAAGCTCGCCTCTGGGAAACTGGAGAGCAGATCTGAGAAATGTATCTTTGTCGGTTACCCTAAGGAAACTAAGGGTTACTATTTCTACGATCCCAAAGAGAACAAGGTATTTGTTGCTCGGACGGCCATTTTTCTTGAGAAGGAGTTTCTTCTGCAAGAAGCCAGTGGGAGAGAAATAAAGCTGGATGAGAATCCAGAGGATGGACAAAGTAGTCAAGCACAGTTGGATGTGCCTGAGCCGGTAGAACAGGTTATTGAACAACCTGAGGCTCAAATATCACGGGAACCGCGTAGATCGGGAAGGATCCGTCGACAGCCTGAGCGCTATGACGGAGTCTACATCATTGATTATGATGAACCCCTCACTTATGCGGATGCGGTCAGTGGACCGGAGTCAGCTAGATGGCTTGAAGCTATGCGAGCCGAGATGGACTCCATGTCAGATAACCAAGTCTGGGATTTGGTTGATCCGCCTCCGGGAGTAATCCCTATAGGCTGTAAATGGATCTTCAAGAAGAAGATTGACATGGATGGTAACATTGTTACCTATAAAGGCAGGCTAGTTGCGAAAGGTTTCAAACAAATCTACGGGATAGATTATGATGAAACTTTCTCTCCTGTAGCCATGTTTAAGTCTATTCGGATTCTTTTCGCGATAGCAGCATATTATGATTATGAGATTTGGCAAATGGATGTGAAGACAGCTTTCCTTAATGGAAATCTGGATGAGGATGTGTATATGACACAACCTGAAGGTTTCACTAATCCATCAGATCGTCATAAAATATGCAAGTTAAAGAAGTCCATTTATGGACTGAAACAAGCATCTAGAAGCTGGAATATTCGTTTTGATGAATCAATCTCTGAGTTTGGTTTCATCAAGAACGAAGATGACCCGTGTGTATATAAGAGGTTTAGTGGGAGCGTGATTACTTTCCTAGTCCTCTACGTCGATGATATCTTGATCATTGGAAACGATATTCCTGAAATGCATGCGGTTAAAGCATGGTTAAGGAAATGTTTCCAGATGAAAGATCTAGGAGAAGCAGCCTATGTATTAGGTGTGAAGATCTACAGGGATAGATCTAAGAGGCTTCTCGGGCTGTGCCAGAGTACTTACATCGATAAAGTCCTGGAGAGATTTCATTTAGAGAATTCTAAACGAGGATATCTTCCAGTCAGACATGGTCTGAATCTTTCGAGGAGTCAGTGTCCGCAAACACAGACTGAGAAAGATGAAATGGACAATACGCCTTATGCTTCGGCTATTGGGTCCATAATGTATGCGATGTTGTGTACTCGCCCAGACGTTGCTTACGGGTTAAGCGTGACCAGTCGATTCCAAAGTAATCCAGGTCAGGCACACTGGATTGCGGTCAAGAACATTTTAAAATATCTGCGGAGGACCAAAGATATGTTCTTGATATATGGTGGTCAGGAAGAACTCAGTATAGAAGGATATACTGACGCTTCGTTCCAGTCGGACCAGGATGATTTCCGATCACAATCAGGCTATGTTTTTAGCTTGAATGGTGGAGCAGTGGTGTGGAAGAGTTTCAAACAGTCAACTGTTGCTGATTCCACAACAGAAGCCGAGTATGTTGCAGCCTCGGAAGCATCCAAGGAGGCAGTGTGGATTCGTAAGTTCGTGAGAGAACTTGGTGTTGTTCCTTCAAGTGTCGATCCTTTGGTTATCTTCTGTGATAACACTGGAGCAATCGCACAAGCAAAGGAACCACGGTCGCACCAGAAGTCCAAGCACATACAGAGACGGTTTCACTTGATCCGGGAGATCATTGATCGAGGCGAGATCAAAATTTGCAAGGTTCATACAGATGACAATCTGGCTGACCCGCTTACCAAGCCTCTGGCGCAGCAGAAGAGTGAGAAGCACTGTAATAATATGGGTTTGAGATTTCTCAACCATTAGATTAAGTGCAAGTGGGAGATTGTTGGGGTATGCCCTTAAGGCTAATGTTTGAGGCCTTTGGGATTGTATCAGTATCATGTAGTAAACTCTTTTGTTTATAAAGGCATGGTTATTATTCAGGTTGTTACCTTGTCTGCTATAATAAGTGTACTACTGAATAATGTCTCAAAGCTGTTCAGCTAGGCTGACATACTATAAAGTCCTTAGTCGAGATATCTTGGTGAACATGAGACAGCCTTGATATGATTGAGACTAATATGTGTTCTAATCTTATAGGATGCTTCGAGCATGGAATAAGATGTAGACTCATGGGTACATTGGATGTACTGGACAGACCCTACTAGGATATTCAATTGCTTGTCACAATGTGAATATTCCTTGTATGCTACAAGTGGCACATGTCCTCTGACTTGAGATCACTTGTGTTTCTAAATGATAATTGTCATTGTTTTGAGGTAGTTCAATATCATTTGAAACATAATGATCATAGACTATCTTGGATAATGATCATGAGTCAGGTTAGGGCACTAGTGATAGATAAAGGATTGCCGTCTCCTTGTTTAAGGAGTGTGATGTTCTAAAAGGGGCCCCCCTATATGAGATGATTGAGAAAGTGTATGGCCATACCCAGATGACTATGTTCATCTGATCTAATCATGCTCATCATATTGGAGTCACAGGCTTGACACGCTTGTCCAATAAGAACATCCAGTGGCAAAGGAAACTTGTATGCCTAGTGAAGTGCATTCACCCTTGTGCTGTGTTTTGGGAGTAGTCTTGGAAGACTCTTTCCTTTATATCGGGAGACAGTGATGTGTTGCTAGATACCCCTCACTGATCGTGATAACGCAAGTTATCGTTACCGACATTTAAAGGAAACCCTTAGGGTCGCACAATTTGATGATATGGCCTCTTTAAGTCAGATCGTGTGGACTGAATTGTTTGGATTCAGTTTGAAGGGATTTAATCTCTGATTATAAGTGAGATCTGGTCTGATCATGTTTGATTGATTAGGGCTTGAGATCGGTAAGCTTTGATCGAGAGAATGGATGCTAGATCGGTGAGATCAAGAGCATCAGGAGATGAACGGTTAGATCATGAGCCATTTGGTTCATAGAAGGTCTAGACCATACCTTGGCTTGGCTTGGTTTGATTTTGGTCTTTGAACCAAATCGAATTGAACCAAAGAATGAACCGGTTCACTATGTGAACGCATGGTTCATGAAGGAAAGCGTTTTGGCGTTGGCGAATGGCTTCATGACTTTCCATTTTGGGAAGTCATGTAACGCCACTCTTGATATCGCCTAAATGTTTTTGCTCTCTTGTCTTTGACGTGGCTTGCGAATTTCGTGGGGTGAAGGTGTTGACGACAAGGGGAGAACTCTCGGCTAAGCATCATCTCATCATCCCTACCATTCGAACAAGAACATCTTGGCACTTTTGCTAGCACAAGAGGTGCGCAAGAAGGAAGCCTTCATCATTTGGTGTGTGTCTTCTTTGGAGGAGATCTCTTTTGCTCTCTCTCTTCCAAGGCGCCATCCAACACATGGCTTCGGTATGAAATACTTCTCATCCATAAAAGTTGATCATATATGTATTCATGCAAACGATCCACATGAAACCCTATAAAATTTCATGCGCCCCCTTCGTTAGGGTTTCATCCCCTTTGCGCTCCCCCTTGAAGGGGACTTTCAGAATCTGCAGAAGAGAATTTAGTTTTGAAAGAACAAATAGAAAAGTTGTCTTCAATACCGGAAGAAGACACAAAGATGGATATGGAAGGAACTGGAACTGAAGCCGAGCATGGAGGTTATAGTAGCCCCGAAGATGGCAGCGAGAAGAAAGTTGGACGGGGGAAAAGAACTAGAATGGCATCCTGGGCAGTAGTATCCCCGTTTACCCAAGAAAAGAAAAAAACGAAGACAACGGAGGTGAGTGATGTTAGATGGTTCTATAGAGAAACATATCCATAAATTCATAAATCTGGTTAATCTTGTCATCGTAACAATTTCAAATTTTTATGTAGACCGTGGTGTTAGATTGTTCAGCACCGGATATACCTGTAGTGGACAAGGTGAATGTTCTTTTGTTTAACATATGTTATTCTTAACTTTTCTATCAAATAAGAAGAAAGAACAATTCGACTGTAGTAGTAGAATTTTATAAAAGTAACTTACACATTGGTATTTCAGTATAAGGACAAAACAGACTATTGTGGCCGTCTGTTAATAGAAGAAGAAGCAAGAGGGCAGCTAGACATCTTCTTGTCATGGGATGTAAGTATGTTTAACGAAATTCATCATTGGAGAATTTTGAAGTCCCATGTCGGTGAGCTCTTATTTGGGCTATTAATTTCTGAAACTGTAAGTTCCTTATACTTATTTCGATATCTGATAAGTCCCATGTAGAAGTTCCTTATACTTAATGAATTATCTGAATGAAATTTTCTCATTGAAACAGGTGATAGATGCGTATGCCGCCTTATTGGCTAATAGATCCAGACAAAACAAAAGGAAATTTGCGCCATTTGCATATATACCCCCGGCAGCCTTGTATCAATTCGAGAATGGACTAATTGCGGGGTGCTTCTCGCAATTAGAGCATATTAAGAAGGACAATATCCAGAGCATAAAAAGTATTATGGCGCCGGTATGCAATTGCAAACACTAGTACTTGTTATACTTTGATTTCAAGAAAAAAGAGGTCGTTGATTATAATTCGATGGCGCCAAAGAGGAATGATGATGGTCTAGTAAAAAGATATGTAAGTATTGCACCTCGGTTTTCCATTATATATTATTTGAGAAATGTCTCTAATGACTGGGTGTATTGCTTTGGCTAGCTTGAAGTGGTTAGGTTCCATGTATCCGTTGTGTGCAAGGCAGGCAAGGGCAAAGATATTGCCCAATGGAATTTCAGGTGGGATGCCAATTGCCCTAAGCAATCAACGGATAGTGTGGACTGCGCGGTATTTGTGATCAAATTCATGGACTATCTATCTGTAACGCCCCCTCAGAAAAAAAAACCCCAATCACAGACAGAAACCGCGGAAGATAGGGAACGTCACACATAAACAACAATACAGATGCTAGGGAATAATAGCTTACAGAAACCGATTCGGAAAAATTTCGGCAGCATGTCCCCAGGAAAACTAAGGAAATTCCTGTACATGTTCCATAATATCACAATGTGGGTCGACATGCTGACCACAAACTGAAACACACCATTTCGAAATCAAAATTCTCAATCCTTATCACAACATCAAACTAATAAACCACGATAATCGAATAACACTGGACAATACAGAATTCACCGAAAACAAGCTTAAGCCCTCGGTTTTAACAGTCGTATCCAAAACCAAATGCCAACCCGGCAACAATATCACAGTAATCGAAAATCAGCAAACCAGCCACATCCGGCTAACATGTCCATGAACAAATCATAAAAACCTTGGCCACATCCGGCCCTCAAATAGCACAGGCTCGTAGGCCCCAAAATCTCAAGTCAGAAAAACTAAACATCCGCTCAAGCTGTAGGCTCCTGCCCTGCATTTGGAAGTATCGTGGAATGAGCTACACGGCTCAGTGAGTAGATAGTCTCGTTCGACCATCCACTAATATACAATCAAAAATAGATGCAGATATCTTTTCAAAACTTTTAACGGAAGATGTCAAAGTATGTTACATAATAAAACCGATAACCATAAATCACAATCATGATCAGAAAACAATACACCCACAACCCCGGGCAACAGGATCACAAAACAGTCTATCCAGCTAACAGACTAAGAATCACACAACTATTGTCCAGTGATTTCAGAATTGACCCCCGAGAGTCCAACCCGGCCCTCGTCAAGGCACTGAGAGTAACCTGCAACGAACATTGGTGAGGCGTAGATTCAATAGGTGGCCCCCGCCAGGTCACGACGTGGCACTTTGCTCTACGACACTCAACCGCACCCCCTTACCGGGAACACAACACCCCCACAACCGGGAACGGAGACAGGAACAGAACAGAACGGAAGGTGAATGAATTCAAGAGGTGGCCCCCGTCTGACCAAGACGTGGCACTTTGTTTCAAACACCCAACTCTCAAAAGGTTTACCACTTGGACAAAATACCCTTAACACAAACCGTAAACCTGAACCTTTAACCTGGTCACTAGACTCTGGAACAGTCCCTCCATTACCGGAAACAAATCAGAATAGGATGGGTGGATTCTCCAACCCCAAATCAGAATGACTGTTCACTGAGTGCTCTAGTTAACCCTTAGGTTCAGTCCACTCAAGTCTAGGACCCTTATTGAGCGCATACAACGCGAACATTGTCTCGAACATCACATCAATCAAGTTCAGAAAGGTCCTTAGATTTCATGCAAACATGGTTTAACCTTTTCTAAGTTATCATCCAAGGTTATCAATCAATATTTCACATCACTACTTCCTACATACACCATTCAACTAAAATACATACTAATACAGAAAATTCACCAAATTTCATCCGCAGATAACATAAATACAGAATATCACAGATTCATAGTTTTCTCCTAGTTCTTATAACAAAAGACAGAAATGCCCCTAGTTCAATTTCAGTCAACAGAAACTTTTATTTCCAAAGATTCCCAAAAAAAACGGTAGAGTCCTCATATACCTAATTTCATGAAAAATCAAGTTTGCCCCAATTCTTACCCATACTTTGGGCGTAATCTCATGAAGAAGGGGCGAAATTCTCAGTTAAGCCTTAATCTTCATGCAATTGAAAAAAAATCTAAAGCCACATACATGTTTAATCAAAGTCTAATTGATGATTAGAAGTCTTAGAGATGAAAAGCCCTAATTTTCATGCAAACTAGGGTTTCGAAATTTGGGAAAAAAACAAGGAAACGTGTACAAATTTGAAATCAAGAGTTCATGTCACATTTCTAAGCATTAATCTTCTCTAAATCAAGCAACAATCCCAATATACATGAAATAAGTGGAAGAGAAGATCCACTCACCTTAAATACGATTTTTTTTTCCAAGCCACACGCCCTCATGCCTCCCCTCACGCCACTCACGTCGCCGGAAGCACTCAAGAATCGCCGAAAGCCGCCTCCACCACCATTCGCCACCGGCCACAAGAAGAGGAGAAGGGAGAAGAAGGCAAGCCGCCACCTTCACCCCAGGGAAGAATCGTGAGCAATGAGGGAAAACGTGGGTGAACACGGATCCCTCTAAATTTTCGTTTTCTACCCACTATGCATCCAAAGATCCAAACCCAAGAGCTTAAACATAAGTGGAAGATCCAATAACCCTTTAGTATAAGTTATTCTCCACCTCACCCTTATCAAGGGCTCTTACCCTTTTCTAATAGTTAGACACCACTAGCCTAGTGGCGCGCAGCACACATTCTACGCCTTAAGTCGCAGGTTCGAATCCTCTCCGCGACACATATTTTTACATTGCAGGAAAAAAATACATAAATCGATACATTCTCTCATCGAAAACTTCCACAAAAATGCTAGATAAACAAAATTTTATTTTCTTACCTGCTAATAAATTTCCGGATCTTACACTATCACGCTACGAGGAATTAGACTTCACCCAAGATGACATGCATAGATTTCGGGCGGAGCTTGGATTGGAGCTTTGTACTGGCAAACTATTGTGAAAAAGATGAGTTTTAGGTTGGTACAATGTTTGTGTAAGCCTGGTTGGTGGTAAGCTACAGTTACAGTGAATTTTGGATTGTACATTTGGTGGTAAGCTTGTTGGTAAAGAGTGCTGTGTAAACCTGGTTGGTGGTAAGCTACAGTTATAGTGAATCGGCATTGGTATTGTACATTTGGTTGATACATTGTTATAATCTGGTGATGCATTGAGTTTCTTTTGAGTTTTTTTGAGTTAAGATATGTAATGAATGGTTGATACCAATGTTATAATCTAGTGATGCATTTAGTTTCTTTTGAGTTTTTTTGAGTTAAGATATGTAATGAATGGTTGATACAATAACCCGTATCATTTCACCACAAATCTGGATCATTTCATGAAAAACTGGGACATTTCACAATAACTTTCTTTCATTTCACAATAACTTGTATCATTTCACGAAAAACTAGGACATTTCACAATAACCTGCTTTCATTTCACAATAGCTTGTATCATTTCACGAAAAATTGGGACATTTCACAATAACCTGCTTTCATTTCATAATAACTTGTATCATTTCACGAAAAACTGGGACATTTCACAATAACCTGCTTTCATTTCATAATAACTTGTATCATTTCACGAAAAACTGGCTTGTATCATTTCACGAAAAACTGTTACATTTCACAATAACCTGCTTTCATTTCACAATAACTTGTATCATTTCACCATACTGCATACTCACAAAAAACTGAAATCATCACTAATCAACTGCTTGTTGTTACAACACAGATTCTGAACTAATACATGAATAACATAAGCTACAATCCAAGTGGAATACCACATGGTAAGCTACAACCGACAGGTATCATTTCTCATGTGAATGGATAGAATAATTATGCCCCTCTTGAGATGACAGGTGTATGCCTTGAATCTGTGAGGCTTCATCAACCAACTGCATATAGATAACAGATTAAAAGAATGTTAATAAGCTAATCACGCACAAACTAATGTAGCAAGATAATAATTTGTTGCATAGTGCGGAGCAGATGCACCCGTCATCAATTGCGTGTAAGACATGAATGGTCCTGGTTGAATCAGGGGCTGGTAAAATGGTACTTGTTATCATAAAGAAACATGAAATATAAATTTGATACAATGTCAACTACGTGGAATGGTCTGTTACTAAACATGAAAATCCATAATCTACTTAAGCAAACCTGGGCCCCTTGGTAGTTGTAAACAGGATTGCTGCTACCTTTAGATTTGGTAACCGGTGGCTTCTTATGTCTTCATTCAAGAGGCCCCTTCTTACCTTTTTCCTTTGGACCTTTTTTAGCCACGGGTGGCTTAATAACAAGACCATCATCTGACCCTTTGATATCATCATCAATCAACTGTTCAGTCGGCCTGACCTCTTATAGCCAAAAAATGTCTCAAATAGCCAAATAAATGAATCAGCCGACTCATCATATAACAATGCAGCACCAAATATAATAGTTTGTTTGTGGTGGTTTAATCCAACGATCGGCGCAAAAGGCATATCATATTCATTGGTTTGAAATGTAGTATCAAAGCAAACTACATCCCCAAAATATGAAAAATCTATTATCGATCTACCATCACACCAAAAGAAATGAGTTATCTCGCCTGAATCTGAAGTTTCCATAGCAGAAAAAAACAAAGGATCTTTGGCCCGTCTATCCTTCAAGAATCTAAGAATACCGCGAGTTTCCTTACCATCCAATTTTTTGCGTCTACTTCTTTGGATGTAATTGTTACTATCATCTCTGATAAAACCAACATCACTACTAGCTCCACCAGCTTGAAAGTAGTTATATACGTAATGAGCCTTAATACCAGATTCTCTCATATGGTCCATAAGAGAACGTTGGAAAGGTGAAATTCTCCTATCTGATTTGAGCATATAGGTCTTATTAGGACTTGTCATAGGATGATTATGGTTCAGTTCGAATTTCTTTAATGTCCATACATCATTCCTATCAATCTTGAATTCAACACTAGCCATACAATCGTTCAGGTATCAGGTAGTGATTTCTTAATAACACGATCTTTTCGTATTTGCTTTGTTCCTTGCTTATTACAACATAATTTTTGATATTTAGGACTCCCGTCCTTTCTACGTTCTAAAAAATACTTTTTAATACTAAACCTCATTCTTCTAGCATACTCATTATAAAAATTGTAAGCTTGATCTTCCCCACTAAAAGTCATACCAATACAAGGAACTAGAAAAGAGGATTCAGTTGGTGTACATGTCTCTATATCCTCACCCTTTTGTGTTGCAATTGTTTCATCATCTACTTCCTGAGAAAGTGCATACATATAAGCATAGTTGTAAGCTGTTGTGTTGCCTAAAAAAATATTATACCAATTGAAGTATAACAGATTATATTAACTTACAAGTTTCACACTTATTGTCTCAAATTCAGTTTGTTCATCATCTATGTGATCATCATTCGAGGATGACCACTCAAAGATATCACTAATCTTAATTCCCTTCTGCGAATTCTCTCCTTTTTCCATTTCAATGTATAAATGGATATATCTAACAAAATACATATGATAGGTATTATGTCAGGTAAACAACACAATAAATTCACGAAAATTATATTACCTGATTTTATCCTCCAATAGAGTTCGCCGGACAACCGTAACTTGGGTTTCCAAAGGGATGGTTCAAAGAAGACAGTCCCTCAACAGACAATAAACAAAGATTGAATAATAAAGAAAATCATCAATTTCTACCAAGGAGCCTTCGAAGAGACAAAAAACCTAATTAGGGTTTTCGACGCAGATGTTTGGATACATACGAGATGTGTAGATTCAGATATCAGTACCGAAATACAAAGGTTGAAAACTTACAAGACAGTGTCCGGGGAGGGATGATCACCATGGAAACTTTGATGGGAAAGAGCCGATGAGTAGCCGAGAACCGCTGAAGAGAGTCGACGAATGTCCGGCGAACCGTTAAAGATAGTCACCAGGAGGAAAGTGTTGCCGGAAGTGTTGCTCACACGGTGAAGAAGAGACGGGCGATAGGTGTCGCCGGAAGGAAAGTGGGGCGAGAGTTTTTCCAGCTTTCGTGAAATCCCTAACTTAGACTTGATTTCGTGCGAGTTGACTGAGGTTTCGTGAAATTGACTTAAACCTAAGGTTAGATAAGAGTTAAGGTTTCGTGAAATTAGTTCAGCTATGGTGAAATCCTCGCTGCATCAAACTTCACGCTCCTGCATCAAGATTCCCGCTTGCAAGATTAAGGTACCTCACTGCATCTGCGGCAGCGAGGTACCTCGCTGCCAAATTTTTTCCGCAAACCTAGCCGCTTTCCTGATTTTGGTCACACGAGTGGACAGAAGATGTGGCGGATGGCACCTTAGACGGACATCGCTTTTCATCCGTGAGCATCCGATGGGAGGTCTAGAGTGGCTTTCGCGACCGTCGATGAGAGCTTGATCTTGGGAACATCCGGTGGAGCGAACGGTGAGGAGATGATGGCTAATCAATGTTCAGCAACCACTTCAGTTTTTCTTCGCCAAAATAGAGAAAGTAGGGCTTCAGCGGACGTAGACTCCGGGCAAAGGCTTCGGCAGATGAGGCTGGTTCGTCCATGAGCGTCCAGCGTCGTTGACTGGATAGTCACTGGAGCAGCGAAATCCAAAACGTGAGCAACATTCGGCGGACACTTCAACAGGTGATTTTTCGGCCAGATAGAGCGAGTGTTTAGAGACGCAACTTAGGCGGAAGATATGTCGGCGCCGGATCTTTAAGTAAGCAGCAAAAGCACGTTAGATCTTGGTCGCACAGCTGATTCGGAGTCGGTGATGATGCAACCAGCGGATTAGGAGTCGATGATGAGGCACGCACTTGTCAACGATGGCGAGCAAGCAGATTTGGATCGAGTGGCAGCACAATAGTCATCGGCGCACATCCTCTGTTTTTCTCGCCACATCCAAGCAACAAATTGACAAACAAGTTGATCTTGCCTAGAGCAATTTCCCTTTAGAGATTCTTTGGACGAGCAGATGATGGAAAGGCTTCTTCAGCAATGACGAGAGCAGCACAAAAACTTTGTTGTGCCCAAATACAGAAGAAAATAGTGAATCGCACCGAGCAACGACACTAGCAAATAGGCACAACTCTCAAGATCATGATTCTATCTTTGTCTTGTATTTCCTACCTAATTTTGCATATGTGCATATTATTAAAGAATGTTATTTGCGCTTTCATCATGAAAATGATAGGCTACACTTTCAATTCAGGATGTGGGAGTAGCCCTTTGATGATTTATTAGCTTAGTTTTCTTGCTTCAATTACGGGTGTAATTTTCATTACAGCCGTGCTGTTAGTTGTTTTTCCCCTTCTTTTTGATTTCTAATCCTTTGTAACTATTATTTATAGTAATCCTTCTACCATGCTAGCTTAGACATCTTTTTGGGACATGGGGGTGTAATCCCCTTGATTTTATATGACCAGATAACTTTTATTTCGTCAAGATAATTTTAATATGATAATTCTACTTATGTGATGATTGCCTTTAATTCTCCATAGATTCATATTATTTGCATATTTTAGAGTTTTTGCAATATGAACCGAGAGGTGATTTGTGAAAACATGGAATTCTAAAATTGAAAGTTAGGAACTCATCGTAAGAAATTAGGTTAGTTCTTATTTCTCGATTTTAGAAGTATATTGCCATGTTGATAATCTAAACTTAGGATTGAGTTATTGAAATAAGCATGATGATACTGTGAGAGATCAAGTATTGGATCGTTGGAGAACCTTAAGTAGAACCTGTGAAAATTATAGTATGAAAATATGTAGTTTTCACTTGAGATGATTGACTTAGAATTCGGATGTACGAGAGTGATCCTTGAGTTCTTTGTTAATGATTTACTTTTATTTAACATCGAATAAATCCTGCACGAGAGTGAGGATTAATTCTTTGTAAATTGTCTGCGCGAGAGCGAGATGATTTCTTTATGAAGTAAATTATATCTTTATCATAATAAAATTTGATTGACGAACATCTATTCATATCTAGTCACTGAAATTAAGGAGGATGAAACCCCAGTCCCAGTTATTCTCTCTAATTATTTGCATGTTATCTGATCATTTACTTTCATCATATTCGATTTACTTAGCTAGTGAGAAAATGACTATTTGGCACCGAGACGAGATCACTGAAAATAGTAGAAATCTTTCGATGGTGAGATAAACAATCTCTTCTTTCACCAAGCAACACGTGCAATTTTGGCACGATTTTCAAAAATGAAACAACGACATAAAATGCCGAGCAAGTTTCTTCAAGTTTCAATCCCTCGCTCCAAAGGGCGTCACCGGGTCTGGCCTAATAACGGCATAAAGCACCGAGCAAGCTTCTTCAAACTTCAATCCCTAGCTACAAAGAGCGTCATGTAGGGAAACCCCAAGGATTTTAAAATTTTACATACATCATAGATACATACAGTGGAAGCAAATCCCTGAAATAGGCTAGTCCCAAAAACCTAATGGATCGATTCAAGCGAGGGAGTCAACACAATGAGATAGAGACAGTACCTTAGAGCAATAGATGGAGAAGATGATGTAGGCACCCAAGTGTTCGCCCTCTGCAGTCTAGCACAGAATCGATGCTTGGGTTCTCTTCTTCTACGCCCGGTGCTAGCCTTGCGAAGAAGATCCATGCCTTTGGAGAGCCTCTTGATCACTTGCGCCAACCACCAAGGGACAATGTGCCAAGGAAGAAGAGGGAAGGGAGAAGCCACCAAGTCTAGCCTTTGCTTGCGCCAAGGAGGAAGGAAGGAAGAAGACTTGCGGCTCTTGATTGACGAAGAAGCCCTAGCTTTCGCCCACTTGATGCCCACGCCAAGCAGTGAAGAAGATGTGTGCAAGAGGGTTCGGCTATGGTCCTTTAAATAGGATAAAGAGGCGGTTAGGGTAAAGGGGAAAGTCTAGGTAATTAGGGCATGATTTAAGGGATTTATTCAATCAAATATCTTGATTAAATCCTTTATCCATATGCGCCTAAGCCTTGCCTAAGCAAGCATTCAGCCATATGCGCCCAAAGGTACCTAAAGAAACACAACTTTCATGTATGTGCCAAGACTAGGTCAAGGCATGATAGAAGTTTTCCTAATGAGGCTGGGCGCATGTCCTAATCCAATTAGGACTCTAATTATGTTAATAATCAATTCCACATGCGCCCATCATATCTCAATCAATATCTTAAGTGATTGAATCAAATCCAAACTCAATCAATCATCTAGAAGATACCAATCAAGCCATAGGCGCCAAACCTTGTCCAACTAGGATCAATATGCGCCTACCTCATTAATCTTTCCCCATTATACCCTTTAGCCCATTTAACTCTTCATGACAACTTATTAGCAAGCTCCATTAGGTAATGGGCCTAGCCCAAACTTCATTACGTATGTTAACCAAGCTATTGGATCCAATCCAATGTAACCCAAGGTCAAATGAGGCTAACCATGGTTAATTTTTGGTCAATATGCCAAAAATAAAGTTTGGCTCCAATAAGTCTCTTCCATCTCATCAGGCCCATTGGCCCCAATGAAATCTCCAAAATAGATCCGAGTTATGAAATAACTCGATCCGAAGGCTACCAATCAATATGAAAACTCGAGCACCACGGTGTGCAACCCTGTAGGTTCCTCTGACGTTGGCAGTGATGAATTTAGGTCATCACAAGTAGTGAGTGGCACCTAGTAGTGCATCGCTGCTACCAAATGATGACACGAAAATATGTAGTATATTTTGCATCATTTTAGATACTTTTTCATGCTAAATTGGGGATCTTTTACTTGTTTTTATGATTGAATCCATCAAATATTGCAAAGTCTACTTCTATTTTGGTGTTTCATGTTTTTTAGGCAAAAAGGCACTATTTAAGGCGTTTTCAAGCAAAATAAAATATATGGAAGAGTTATCATCATGAAGAAGAAGTCATCCAAGAAATTTCACACAAATCGAGGCTGAAGACCAAAATACGGTTGTGCCATATTTATAATACGGCACCGTATTTTTAGTGGCTACCATATTATCGAGAGCATGGCCGTATTATGGTGATTTTTCAAACAAAAGATTGTGCGAAAAATACGGCACTACCATAAGATTTTCTACGGCCGTATTTTGGGGCACTTTCGGGACAGAAACCTTTGCCGAAATTACGGTACTGCCATAACCCATTTTACGGGCCGTATTTTGGAGCGTCTTTAGAACAAAAAGTTTCCCTGAAATTACAACACTGCCATAAATAATTACACGGGCCGTATTTTCCCAAAGTATCCGACCAGAGAGTTCAGCCAATTTTACGGAACGGCCATAAACCATATTATGGTGTCGTAGTTTCTAGCACTTTCAGAACAGAGCAGTCGAAGGATTTGACGGTAGTGTCGTAAGATATTACACCGTCGTATTTCGGTTTTTGAATGCGACTCCCAGGTCAATTTCAACACCCAATTTTTGCGGAGATTATTGCGGGCGATCTAGAGCTTTAAATTGGATGCTGTAAGAAGAGAAAAGGGAGCTTGGAAGGAGAGGATTGTGAAGACACGAAAAGCCCCAAATTTCATTAACTATCGAGGGAGAAATCACCGAACACGCCGCCGCCTAGGGTTTTGCCGCTGCAATCAATCTAGAGCACGTCCGGCCGTGATTTTCATACTGAAGCTTCGCCTGGTGAAGGAGACAACGTGCCTGAAGTTTCAATACAAAAAGAGATCGATTCGAGGAGAAATCAAAGGAAGAAACTCGTGCCACACTGTTCACGACATCTCTTGCAAATTACGGCTGTGAAATACTTCATAGCTGTGCTGGATTTTTTAAAAACTCCTTCTTTTATTGATTTTTGATTTTCTAAAATTATGGAATTTTGTAATCTCTTCATCATGGTAGCTTAAACTTATTTTGGGACATGGGGGAGTAATCCCCTTTGATTTTCTTAATGACTAGAACTCTTTTTATTTCATCATGATAGTTCTACTTTGATACTTTTACCTATGAGATTACTGCTCTAAGAATTTCCCTAGTTTATTTCTTATCATCATGAATAGAATTCTTACATTAAGGACCGAAAGGTGATATGTTTGAGAATTGGAACCCAAAAATTGACTAATAGGAACTCACCGTAAGAAATTAGGTTAAGTTCTTATTTTGTTATTTTAGATGAGTAATTGCCTTGATGATAATTAATGATCTTAGGATCGAATTATTATGTCAAACGTGGAGATCTTGCACGAAAGTGAGGATCAGAATGTTGGAGAACCATAGGTAGAACGTGTGTTGAGTCTCGGATGCATGAAAGTGATCCTTGAGATTCCACTCGAGGCAATCAACCTAGAATTAGGTTGCACGAAAGTGATCCTTGAATTCTTCGTCTGATGGTTTACCTATCTTTAGCTTGGGATGAATCTTGCGCGAAAGCGAGGATTTATTCTTTCATGGTTATCTGCACAAAAGTGAGATAATCCCTTTTTAGGTAAATTATGTCTATATCATTTTAGGATTTGATTGATGAATTCTTTATTTCTTATCTAGTCTTGTAAATCAAAGTGGATGAAACCCTAGTCCTAATTTCTCTCTGATAGTGATTTTTTGTGTGTCTTCGATTCTTGCTTTGCTATTATTCGATTGCCTAGATAGTAAGAAAATCAAATATTCAGTACTTGACAGTACTAGCCTCTCTGTGGGATCGATATTATTTTATTACTTCGAGTATCCGGGCACTTGCGGACACTACGAGTTAGGGACAACAAGTTTTTGGAGCTATATCAGGGGGTGACAGTTCCCTGTGCGCCAAACAAGTTTTGGCTGCGACACCTTACATTAGTCTACCTGCTCATATTTAAAAGTGTGTCCTTTCGGATCACAACAAGTTTTTGGCGCCGTTGCCGGGGACCTTAGTTTTGTTAGTATCAAAATAATTGTTAGTATTGCTAGACTAAGTTTTATTTGTTTTATATTTAACTTTGTTTTTTTTCTTTTTGCAGGTTTTGGATTTTCACAGTTGTGACAGAACTGCGATTTCTAAAATTTGTGAATTTGCTTGTGTTTTAGATTTTCTATATTTGTTATATATACTGAAAAAAAACAATTAGAATGATTGGTGTTAGATTATCTTTCTGTCCCTGATAAATTTGAAAATGACTCCTAATTACAACTTATGGTTCCCTGAAAAAAATAGGGTATACATGCCACAAGGTGAGCATAAAGATTATTCACATATGACTCTTGCAGAAATAGCTAAATTACACTCTTATTTTGTTACATGTAATATTTATAAGTCTTCTTATCATTATACTTCTGATTGCAAATTTTTAATGCCTAAAAATTCTAATTCTTCATGTTACCTAGATGATCATTATGATTCAAGTTGGAAAAATCAAACTTCTTTTTATGATGATTGCTCTGATCATGTTTCTATGCCATGCTTTGAGGATACTGAAAAATCAAGCTTAGAAACTATGTTAGAAAGATTTATAGCTAATCAAGAAAAATTCATGCCAAATCAAAACCAACTCATGACAAATAGAAGTAAAAAATTTGAAGATCTTAAGAAGATGACTAGTCAACTTGCTTCTCAGGTAGAATCTTTGAATGGTAATACTGAATTGCTAGAAACCCAGTTAGCACAACAAGCATGTTTATTTGAGTTTGATTTTGAAGCCGAAAAGATTGATTTAGAAAATTCACCCTGTGATCATGATTTTTTTGAGATTGAACCTTATGTGAATATTAATGAATCTCCTTTAGATGTTGATTGTTGTGATATTGATTTATCTGATAATTTATTTGAAGAAAAGGTTGAGGAAATTAAAATTGAAAAAACCTCTTTTGATGACATTGATGCTTTTGATGATATATCATTCATGGTTAATTCTGATGAGTTTTAAAATTATGATATTCATGTACATCAATCTGATTTAGGTGAAAATTTTGAAATTGATGAACCCCACTGTGATCTTGGTGATATTGTTGAAATTTATGATAAAACTTTTGAGGCTAACTCTGATTCTATTGTAAACATTGATAAATCTTATTTCTCATATGATTCTGATTTTGACTCTTCTGATGATGAATTATTTGTGGAGAAGCATGAGGAAATTAATTTTGAAGAGTCTCATCTTCACTTTAATGATGATTTTGAAATTGATAAATTGTTTGATGAAGTGCATGAAGAACCTGTAGATGATTTGAAAATTATGAAAATTGATGAATCTCACTCTGATGTTTTGCCCATATCAATTGTTGAAAATTTTGATCTAATTGAAAAATTGTGTTTTATTGAGGAATCTAATGAAAGACATAAAAATTATTTTGATGATCCAATACTTGATTCTTTTGATCAAAATCCTTTTCTTGTTGCTATTGAAAATATTAATCTGAAGAAAGGACTCATGATTTTGCTTTTTGATAAAAATAGGAAGATCATAAGGATTTCTTTGAGTGAATTTGAGAATTTTGATTTTAATTTCTACAAATTTAAGAAAGCCATAGTGATTGTGATTTATATTGAATTTTGGATATTTGGATTAGTGGCTAAAATTTTTGGACAAAGGAAATGCAGAAAATTGTTTGCTCTTTACTTTGCAACTGATTCACCTACTTCACCATAAGATTTGATTTTTGGTCAAGCTATGGACCTAAAAATTAGCGCTCCTTAGGAGGCAACCCAAGCACTTCTATCTTAGTTTAGTTTCTTTTATTTTAGTTTATTTTTAGAATTAATTTTTCTGTTCGTTTTGCAGGAGAAATAAAATTTTGTGGAAAATACGGCACCGCCGTAATCTACTTTACGGTACCGTATTTTTGGTTCGATTTCCACCCGAGAGTTTTTGGTATTTTACGGCACTAACGTATGATTTTTCATGGTACCGTATTTTTTGGTATTTCTAACCCGAGAGTTCTTTGTAAATTACGGCACGGCCGTAAAGCATTTCACGGTGCCGTATTGTAAAGCTGCTTTCTGCTTATTGAGTAGATGTTTTCTCGCTGTGATTTTAAGAAACTGGGTTATGAAAATTTTTGATCTTTGGCACGACATTAAAGTACTCATCTTTGTCTATCATCTGGATATTTTTTCTGAATTTTAAAGTCCATGGATCATTCTAAAACACATAGCATCTTTTTGATTATGATTAATTTCTGTAGCAGTTTTCTTTTGACTATTCTGATTAGCACTTTTGCTGCAAGTTTTTAAGATAGTTAAATAACTTGAAACCCAGATTTTTCACTTGGAATATGAAGTTTGTGTAACATACTATCTTGTGGATTAATTGTTTTTAAGAAAATATTTTCTGATCATTCTATGACACATGACAACTTTTCAAATTTGATTAACTTTTGTGCAGTTTTTGCAGTTTTGTAATCTGAGTAGCCTTCTTTTTGTTGATACCCTAAATTCCTGACAGAATTTAATCATTTGATTTTCGTATGTTTGAAAAGAACACATCTCATTCTACAACTTGGTTCTGTCCATTTTCTATTTGGATCATTAAATTTTATTTTTGGGTAGGGCTACTTTTCATAAAAAAATTCAGAAACTGCATTGTTTATTTTCTACATGTTATAGCTTCTTTTGCCTCCAGATCCAGAAATCTTCAAGAGAAACTATCTTCTACTTCTAGCCACCACTGCATCTGCCTCTGACATCACTGTTTCCAGCCGTCGACACTGGATAATACTAACTGCAGATTCTTATTTCTTCTACTACCTCTTATTCCATTGATTTGATTTATTTATGCAGCAGACTCTTCATTAGTCACTGATTTTTTTTATCTATGCAGCATTATTTCTGGCACCCACCGGCCGACGATCTCACCTCCAGGACTGTGGTCTCTAGCAGGCCACTAGAGATTACTCACTCTACTGTCGGCACCACCACCATCATTGCTAGCAGCTTTTCAGATAGCATTTGTTCCACCTCTGCTTCTTGCCTGCTCGACTCTTTCCACCGGCATCCTCTTCAGACCTCCGGCGACATCTCTGATTCTTCTTTGAGAAAATTATTTTTATCATTATTATTTTTAGAGACTATTTTCAGACTGAGCCTTATGTATCTTAAATTTTGTAGGTAAAATTTTCAAAAGGCACATCTTTGGACCTAGCAGCATCTGCCCTGACACTATTTTTGATCTGAGCCTTATGTATATTCGGTCTGAGCCTACTATATAGTCTTGTGAGTATTGTTTACACTCCCTAGTTTTCATGATTATTTTATATGATTTGCATCTTTGATTTTCTTTAGATGTACATGAGATTTCTATTCTATAGGGTTGCTTAATTCTATCACTTTACACCCTTTGCATTGTTTGACCCTTATGTGATTATACGGATATATCACTTTACATCTCATGATTGTTGAGTTTGATACTTCTACACCTCTATGACCACCGACACTGCTATTCTGTTTCACATGCTTATCTTTCTTTTCGATATGGTTGTATGATGATTATGATGATGAATGGATTTAAATTCATGATTAGAGAAAAAACCCTATCATGTTAGATTTATTTCTTCAATGCATATCTATTTTTGAAATTTGACATTGGTTGATGCATGAAATTTTGGGTAGATGTGTTATTTGAAGAATAAAATTTAAAAGTGAAACTTCTCTTTTGAATAAAATGAGTATATTAGTATGATTTGTGAATTTAGATCAATTGATCAACCTAGTTGAGGCTTAGTCTATTTTTGCTATTTGTTGGGAAGAAGGAATCCAAGATCCATAAAAATAGTGAGAGACTCCCCTACTTAGCACTATGTAAAATTGATAGTGGTACCTAAGACATGGGTTGAAGTCTATGCATAAAAAAATAATGTGTGATAAAAAGAATAAGACTCCTCTACTTGGCACTATGTAAAATTGACAGTGGTACCGAAGAAAGAGTTGAAGTCAAAAATAAAAAGTATGTGTCTATGTGGATACATACCATCTATGAAAAAAAAAAATAAAGAGAGAGAGAGAGAAAGAAATTTTGTGTGGAAAAAGATCTTGGAGACTTAATTCCTGTAAACAAAAGCATGATAGATTTAAATTGATACTCGGTGAAATCATGAGATTGAAAATTCTATTTATTATACAAGTTGCAAAGTTTTATTTGATTAAGTTGTGAATCTAGAGGATTGAGTTCTAAGAATGATATGTTTATTTAAAGTTTTGTAAATCAATTGATAGAATTTTCCATTGACAAGTTGTATTTTAGAAATTTATTGAGCATGAAAAGGTTATTCTTTTAATCAAATTTTGATTTCAAATTTTGATTTTTACTTGAGGACAAGCAAAGTTTGAGCCTTATGTGTTTGATGACACCAAAATATGTAGTATATTTTGCATCATTTTAGACACCTTTTCATGCTAAATTGGGGAACTTTTACTTGTTTTTATGATTGAATCTATCAAATATAGCAAAGTCTACTTCTATTTTGGTTTTTCATGTTTTTCAGGCAAAAAGGCACTATTTAAGGTGTTTTTCCAGCAAAATAAAATACATGGAAGAGTTCTCATCATCAAGAAGAAGTCATCCAAGAAATTTCACGCAAATCGAGGCTGAAGACCAAAATACGGTACCATATTTTTTGCGGCTACCGTATTATCGAGAGCACGACCGTATTTTGGTGATTTTCCAAACAAAAGATTGTGCGAAAAATACAGCACTGCCGTAAGATTTTCTACGGCCATATTTTGGGGCACTTTCGGGACAGAAACCTTTGTCGAAATTATGGTACTGCTGTAACCCATTTTACGGGTTGTATTTTGGAGCGTATTCAGAATAGAAAGTTTCCCTGAAATTACGGCACTGCCATAAATAATTACACGGGCCGTATTTTCTGATGTATCCGACCAGAGAGTTCAGCCAATTTTACGGCATGGTCGTAAACCATATTACGGTGCCATAGTTTCCAGCACTTTCAGAACAGAGCAGTCGAAGGATTTTACGGCAGTGTGTAAGATATTACACTGCCGTATTTCAATTTTTGAACGCGACTCCCAGGTCAATTTCAACACTTGATTTTTGCGGAGATTATTGCGGGCGATCCAGAGCTTTAAATTGGATGCCATAGGAAGAGAAAAGGGAGCTTGGAAGGAGAGGATTGTAAAGACACGAAAAACCCCAAATTTCATTAACTGTCGAGGGAGAAATCACCGAACACGCCGCCGCTGCCGGGTTTCGCTGCCGCGATCAATCCAGAGCAAGTCCGGCCGTGATTTTCATACTGAAGCTTCGCCTGGTGAAGAAGACAACGTGCCTAAAGTTTCAGAACAAAAGGAGATCGATTCGAGGAGAAATCAAAGGAAGAAGCTCGCGCCACACTGTTCACGACTTCTCTTGCAAATTACGGCTGTGAAATACTTCACAGCCGTGCTGTATTTTCTAAAAACTCCTTCTTTTATTGATTTTCAATTTTCTGAAATTATGGAATTTTGTAATCTCTTTATCATGGTAGCTTAAACTTATTTTGAGACATGGGGGAGTAATCCCTTTTGATTTTCTTAATGACTAGAACTCTTTATATTTCATCATGATAGTTCTACTTTGATACTTTTACCTATGAGATTACTGCTCTAAGATTTTCCTTAGTTTATTTCTTGTCATCATGAATAGAATTCTTGCATTAAGGACCGAAAGGTGATATGTTTGAGAATTGGAACCCTAAAATTGACTAATAGGAACTCACCGTAAGAAATTAGGTTAAGTTCTTGTTTTGTTATTTTAGATGAGTAATTGTCTTGATGATAATTAATGATCCTAGGATCGAATTATTGTGTCAACGTTGAGATCTTGCACGAAAGTGAGGATCGGAATGTTGGAGAACTATAGGTAGAACGTGTGTTGAGTCTCAGATGCATGAAAGTGATCCTTGAGATTCCACTCGAGGCAATCAACCTAGAATTAGGATGCACGAAAGTGATCCTTGAATTCTTTGTCTGATGGTTTACCTATCTTTAGCTTGGGATGAATCTTGGGCGAAAGCGAGGATTTATTCTTTCATGGTTATCTGCACAAAAGTGAGATAATTCCTTTTTAGGTAAATTATGCCTATATCATTTTAGGATTTGATTGATGAATTCTTTATTTCTTATCTAGTCTTGAAAATCAAAGTGGATGAAACCCTAGTCCCAATTTCTCTCTGATAGTGATTTTCCGTATGTCTTCGATTCTTCCTTTGCTATTATTTGATTTCCTAGATAGTAAGAAAATCAATTATTCAGTACTTGATAGCACTAGTCTCTCTGTGGGATCGATATTTATTTTATTACTTCGAGTATCCGTGCACTTGCGGACACTACGAGTTAGGGACAACAAGTTTTTGGAGCCATATCAGGGGGTGACAGTTCCCTGTGCCCCAAACAAGTTTTGGCAGCAACACCTTAGATTAGTCTACCTGCTCATATTTAAAAGTGTGTCCTTTCGAATCATAACAAGTTTTTTGCCAAAAACTTGATAGGATTCCGCAAGTGCACGAATACTTCGAAGTAATAAAAATATCAAACCACAGAGACCTTATTGTTAAGTACCGAATAGTTGTATTATTGCTAGCTAAGTAAACCGGATATGATGCAAGGCAGCAATAGAAAGAATACAGAAGATAATCAGAGAGATAAATTGGGACTAGGGTTTCATCCACCTTGATTTTCATGACTAGATATATAAGGATGTTCATCAATCAAATTCTAATTTGATAAAGACTTAATTTACTTCATAAGGGGATTATCTCACTTTCGTGTAGACAACCATGCAGAGACAAATCCTCGCTTTCACGCAAGATTTATCCCAAGCTGATGATAAGTAAATCATCAATCAAAGAACTCAAGATCACTTTCGTGCATCCGAATTCTAGGTTGATTGCCTCAAGCAGAATCTCAAGGATCACTTTCGTGCATCCGAGACTCAACACAAGTTCTACCTATGGTTCTCCAACGTTCCGATCCTCACTTTCATGCAAAATCTCCACGTTTGACACACTAAGTTAATCCTAGGTTCATAATCATCATCAAGGCAATTAGTCATCTAAAATAAAGAAATAAGAACTTAACCTAATTTCTTACGGTGAGTTCCTATTAATCAATTTTAGGGTTCCAGTTCTCAAGCATGTCACCTTTCAGTCCTTAATGCAAGAACTCTATTCATGATGACAAAAAGTAAACTAAGGAGAAACTTAGAACAATAATCGCATAGGTAAAATTATCAAAGTAGAATTATCATGACGAAAGAAAAGATTATCTAATCATTAAAAATCAAGGGGATTACACCCCATGTCCCACAATATGTCTAAGCAAGCATGGAGAGAGAAATACAATCATCCGTTGTTTAGAATGATCAGAAAACAAAAAGAAGGCAGAAGTAAACGTTACAACACGGCTGCAATAAAAATTACAGCCATAATTTGTGAGTGAACAGTGCCGGCTCCGCTCTTTCATTGATTTCTCCTCCAATCGAACTCCTCTTACTCTGAAACTTCTGGGCTATTGTCTTCTCCTGTAGGCAAAGCTTCTGCGTGAAAATCACGGCCTAAGGTACCCTCTACGCCTCCCAGCGTGAGGCCAAACTCTAGCCACCTCTCTGACAATTTCTCCCTCGATACTGCATAAAAGTTCCCCCTTTCAGTGCGTGTGCCTTCTCCTCTTAAAGATGAGTTCGCAGAAACTTTCAGATCTAAATTTGGAGTTCTGGATCAAAATTTATAGCCCGCACAAGATTCGGCCGCGGAAAACTCATGATTTTGACTGAAAATTACGGCCGTGTAATATGTTACGGCAGTGCCGTATTTTTATTCTATGCACCGAAAGTCAAAATTACGGCCCGTAAAATATTTCTCGATGGTTCCATAAAATTGGACGAGTTCTCTGGTCTGGATCACCTGGGAAATATGGTACCGTAGAATAGTTTACGGCCGTGCCGTAAAATCAGCAAAGGTTTTTGTTCTGAAAGCGCTGAACAATACGGCAGTGTAATTCTTTACGGCAGTGCCGTAAAATGACAAAAACTTTCTGTTCAAAAAATCTTCCAAATTACGGCAGTGTTCTGATTTTACGGTACTGTCTGAAATTACGGTACCATAAAATGGATTACGGCACTGCCGTATTTTGCTGAGTTGCTCCGTTTTGCGTGAAATTTCTTGGGTGACCTCCTCTTGATGATGGTAACTCTTTCATGCATTTGATTTTGCTTGAAAACGCCTCAAAATAGTGCCTTTTTACCTGAAAATCATGAAAAACCAAAATAGAAGTAGACTTTGCAATATTTGATAAATTTAGCATGAAAATAAGCAAAAGATCTTCAATTTAGCATAAAAAGGTATAGAAAAAGATACAAAATATACTATATATTTTGGTGTCATCACCAAAGTCTTTGGAATGGATATTGACATCGACATCTCTATCATCGCAACAAGGTACCAATTCATTATAGTCCCTTTGCCAAACTGATATCCAATTGGACAAGCGTGTCACCAGTTGTTTTCAACCAATCTCATAGCTATGACTAAATGAGGTTTTCACCTGGGCATGACCATACACTTTCAGTCATAGAACCATAGGTGGGTGATGACACCAAAATATATAGTATATTTTGTATCATTTTAGATATCTTTTCATGCTAAATTGAAGATCTTATTACTTGTTTTCATGCTAAATTCATCGAATATTGCAAAGTCTACTTCTATTTTGGTTTTTCATGATCTTCAGGTAAAAAGGCACTATTTTGTGGCATTTTGAAGCAAAATCAAAGACATGAAAGAGTTACCATCATCAAGAGGAGATCACCCAAGAAATTTCATGAAAATCGGAGCATCTAGGCAAAATACGGCAGGGCCGTAAACTATATTACGGTATCGTATTTTTATACGCTACCGTAATATCGAGAACACTGCCGTATTTTTAGGAGTTCCCGAACAGAAGGTTTTTTGAATTTTATGGCAGTATCGTAAATGAGATTACGGTACCGTATTTCAGAGCGCTTCAGAATAGAAACTTTGCTTGATTTTATGGCACCCCCGTAAAGGATTACATGGGCCGTATTTCCCAAACGACATCAGAACAGAAAACTCGACCGATTTTACGGCAGTGCCGTAAACTATTACACTGTCGTATTTCTGTTGTTGAACGCGATTTCCAGGTCAATTCTGAAGTCCGATTCTTGCGGAGACGATTGTGGGCGAACCAGAGCTTTATATTCGAAGCCGTAAGAAGCAATCGAGGAGCCTTTGACAGGAGGATTAAACACACACCGAAAGCCCCCAATTTTCATCGACTGTCGAGGGAGAAATCACGATTCATGCCGCCGCCTAGGGTTCCACCGCTGTGACCAATCCAGACCACCTCCAGCCGCAATTTTCATACTAAAGCTTCGTCTGGAGTAGGAGACAACGTGCCAGAAGTTTCAGAAGAGAAGGAGATCAATCGAAGGAGAATTCAAAGAAAGAAGAAGGACAGCCACTATTCATCGAGAGCTTTTGAAATTACGGCTGTGAAATACTTCACAGCCGTCCTATATTTTCCCAAAACTCTTCTTTTACTGATTTTTGAACTTCTGAAAATATGGAATATTGTATTTTCTCCATCATGCTAGCTTAAACTATTTTTGGGACATGGGGGAGTAATTCCCTTTTATTTTCTTAATGACTATATTATTTTTACTTTCATCATGATTGTTCTACTTTGACAATTTTGCCTATGTGATTATTGCTCTAAGATTCTCTTTAGTTTATTTTCGCCATCATGATTTAGAGTTCTCGTAATAAGGACCGAAAGGTGACTTGCGTGAGAACTTGGAACCCTAGAACTATATGATAGGAATTTTCTTAGGATTGTTCTTATTATTTAATTTTAGTGATTTGTATTGCCATGATAACAATTACAAACTTAGGATTGAGTTATTGTGTCAAACGTGGAGATCTTGCACGAAAGTGAGGATCGGAACGTTGGAGAACCATAGGCAAAACTTGTGTTGAGACTCGGATGCACGACGGTGATCATTGAGTTTTCGCTTGAGACGATCAACTTAGAATTCGGATGCACGAAAGTGATCATCAAGTTCTTCGATTGATGATTTACCTATCATTAGCTTGGGATGAATCTTGCGCGAAAGCGAGGATTTATTCTTGCATGCTTATCTGCACAAGAGTGAGATAATCCCTTTTTAAGTAAATTATGTCTTTATCAAAATAGAATTTGATTGATGATTATCTTTGTACATCTAGTCATGAAAATCTAAGTGAATGAAACCCTAGTCCCAGTTTTCTCTCTCTGATAGTATCTTTCCGTGTGTTTGCGATATTTACCTGACTTTCATTCGATTACCTAGATAGTGAAAAATCAATTGATCAGTATTTAACAACATAGGTCTCTGTGGGTTCGATATCTTTTATTACTTCGAGTATCCGTGCACTTGCGGAGATAACAACAAGTGTGGTAATTGAACAAGTATTTAGAGCCGTATCACGGGGTGACAAGTCCCTGTGCGCCATCACTTAGGCGTTGGCTGCGACTTTAGAAATAAGTTTAATTTACCTACTTGTTGGGATACAACAGTGGGCCCCATGGATATCAAGATTCTCTTACGAAGGAGTAAATCCTATGTCTGTCTATTGATCTTCTCATATGGGTCGTGACATACTCAATGACAACTGTTATGACCTCCCAACTATGATGAGGTGTTAGGTTGTATCAAAGCATATCCCTAACCATATGGAAGAACCAATGACCTCAAGTCAAAGGATCAATGCATCTCCTGTCACTTGTGAGGTTAACTCATGACACCAAGTTAGAGCCTCACAGCGGGTCAGTCCAATATATCTATCACTGATATACCCATATGCCAGCGTTAGCACCTTGTGCCTAACCAGCCCATATACTAGTCTCACATGTACTAGAGCTATCCCATATCCACTCAAGTACTTGAGTAGGGACAGAATTTGAGCACAGATATAACCTATCTCTAGGGATATTACTATGTACGTACATATTCGTAGATATAAACATAGCAGAATAATGACAATGCCAGAATGATATATAAGATATCAATGTCATATAGTACATAAGATAGACCAACATCTGGTCCTAAGAGAATATACACCAACAATCTCCCACTCGCAGTGGCTATTCTATAACCCTAACATTTTTGTCCCGACTCCCATGCTCCTGTTGTTCATCAGGTTGCCCTATCACTTTGCACTCCCATTGAGGGTACTTTGAAGCTCCATCTGGTTTTCATAAACTATATTATGAAGATCCTTAGGGCACAGACATAGGTCATAACGCCATCACACCCCCCCCCCCCCCCGGATGCATGACGCAGCGGAACTATAGGTAGGGGGGGTCCTTAGTTCAGTACTCTAAGGAGGGGAAAACCATGATGCTGAAAATGGGAGAGGGTCTTGAGACGAGGGAAAGAGAAAATGTGTGATCGGTGGAATCCAGGGAAAACCGATGAAAGCCGATACGATTTACTTGAGCAAGACTCAGCCAATGAGAACCACGGATCGATTACTAAAGTAAAATACTCACCTATCTTGCACAGCCAATTTTTCCTTGCATGCACGCGTGCGCGGAGTCTCTACGATACTACGGAAGAGGGAACACCCGTCCAAGACGCTAATGTGGAGGTGAAAATGCAGAGGACCCGAAGCCCGCAGCAAGTTATTCAGGTGTTTTGATTGAAAGCAGTAAAGAACACACAAGTTACACAAGAGGCAGGAGAACGCTAGGCGAGCTCCCTAGAGTTTGCTGGACCTAGGCCTTTACGCGGGGAAAGGTAGCTACCATCTCCAAACTAAACATACACAAGCCCCTCGGCCCTCTTTTATAGAACAAGAGGGGAAGGGGTCACATGAGAACCACATGAGGGAGTTGGAGAAGCCAACCACCCTCCTAACAACCTAAAAGAGGGTCAAGATACCCTCTAACAAACTGTAAACAACTAACTACTCAGCATGAAGGTGTGGGAATCATCAGGAAGGTGTGGGAATCAGTAGGATGGTGTGGGCGCATGTCCCCCATGGGTTGGGCCATTGTCCGGGCCGGAGTCGAGTCGCTAGACCATTTCGGAATAAGCCACCATGAAACAGCAGAACTTACTAATCGTGGGCTAGTTCTGGAAGTTGGTGGCGGTCTCTTGGGCCAAATTGAGGACTCAGTTGTTGTAGCGATCCATCGTTGACTCTTGAGGTGGTCCTCAGGGAAGAGGTGCCATGGGGGCCGGCTGAATGGAGTCCACCGATGTCGAAGATGGGCTCACGATGCCCACATAACGATCAGGGGGGTTGCGAGGATCGTTGTGAATGTCGGACGTCACGCGAAATAGGACCCATCTTCACTGTCGCAGCGTTCATGGCCTGGCCGTGTTTGTGTTCACAGCCGTGAACAAGTCGTCTGGAGTAGGCAGAGTCCTTCACGGCCTGACCATGCTTCTCATCACGGGCGTGATCAAGTGGCCTGAAATGCACAGAACCCTTCACGGCTTGGCCGTGCTTCTCACCACGGGCGTGATCAAATGGCTGGAAATCCATAGAATCCTTCAAGGCCTAGCCGTGCTTCTCATCACAGGCGTGATCAGATGGCCCAAAATCCACAGAATCCTTCACGGCCTGGCCGTGCTTCCTATCATGGCCGTGATTCTCATCACTGGCGTGATTAGATGGCCCAAAATCCACAGAACCCTTCACGGCGGGAGTCACGGGCGTGTTAGGGACCATGTCGGCGCTCGCATCATTGCTCATCCGTATCACGGCCGTGTCGGCTGGTGATGACACCAAAATTTATAGTATATTTTGTGTCATTTCATTGCTCTTTTTGTGTCATATTGCTACATCTTTGCTTATCTTTAAGCCTTTTTATCAAATATTGAATAATCTATTTCTATTTTGGTTTTTGATGATTTTCAGGTAAAAAGGCATGATTTTATGGCGTTTTCAAGTAAATTCAGATACATAGTAGAATTCCCATCATCAAGAAGTTACATGACAAATTTCATGCGAATCGATGCCAAAACGCAAATTACGGCAGTGCCATAATTATACTTACGGTACCGTATTTTTGAATGCTACTGTATTTTTGGAGCGCTGCCGTATTTTGGGTGAATTCCGTTCAGAAGATTTGGGAGAAATTACAGCACCGCCATAACCATTTTTACGGGCCGTATTTTGAAGCTACTTCCTATCCGAGAGATTTCTAGAAATTACGGCACTGTTGTAATGGATTTCACGGTACCGTAATTCCAGACAAATTTCCACCCGAGAGTCCACGCTGAAATTACGGTAGTGCCATAACTAATATTACGACCGTAATTAGAACCTAGAGACGCGATTTTCACGGTCAAATTTGCGTCTGATTTTTGCGCGATCGATTGCGGACAATCCAGGCCCTTAAATTCAAAGCTGTAAGAAGGAAAATGAGAGCCTCGGAGGAGGAGAACACACCAAGGGAGAAAGCCCTAATTTTCATCCACTATCGAGAGAGAAATCGAGTTTCACACCGCTGCCTTAGGTTTTGCTGCTGGAAAGCGTACAACGCATCTCCGGCCATGAAATTTGAGGGGAAGCTTTGCTCGGAAGAGGAGACGGTACCCCAGAAGTTTCAGAGAGAAAGGAGACTGATCGGAGGATGAATCAATGAAAAACTAGGCGTTGACACTATTCACTGCGGGTTCTTGGACGAAATTACGGCTGTAATTTCCATTACAGCCATGCTGTAAAGTTGTTTTCTCCTTTCTTTTGATTTCTGATCAATCTGATACTATGGATTATTGTAACTCTTTTTCCATGCTAGCTTAAACATTTTATGGGACATGGGGTGTAATCTCTTTGATTTTATATGACTAGATAACTTTGATTTCGTCAAAATAATTTTATTGTGATGATTCTACTTTTGTGATAGATTTTTTTATGATTCTCCATAGTTTTCTTATTATCATGCATGATTCTAGAGTTTTCGCAATATGGACAGAAAAGTGATTTGCTTGAGAACTTGGAACCCTAAAATTGAATAATATGAACTCATCGTAAGAAATTAGGTTAGTTCCTATTCTTTGATTTTAGAATAATAATTGCCATGTTTGATAATTCGAATCTAGGATTGAGTTATTTTGTCAAACGGGAAGATCTTGTGCGAAAGTGAGGATCAGAACGTTGGAAAACCAAAAGTGGAACTTGTGTTGAGACTCAGATGCACGAAAGTGATCCTTGAGATTCCACTTGAGATGATCAACTTAGAATTCAGATGCGCGAAAGTGATCCTTGAGTTCTTTGATTGATGATTTACTTATCTTCAGCGTTGGGATAGATCTTGCGCAAAAGCGAAGATTGGTCCCTGCATGATTGCCTGCATGAGAGTGAGACAATACTTTTATCAAGTAAATTAAGTCTTTATCATGATAGATTAGACTTACGAACATCTATTCACATCTAGTCATTAAAACCAAGGTGGATGAAACCCTAGTCCTAGTTATTTCTCTCTTACCATCCTTTAGCATACCTTCTACATCGTTTACTTCTATCAAATTTGGTTTACTTAGCTAGTGAGAAAATAATTATTTGGTACTTAACAATAAGGTCTCTGTGATTCGATATCTTTCTTTATTACTTCGAGTATCCGTGCACTTGCGGATTACAACAAGTTTTTGGCATCGTTGCCGGGGACATTAGTTTTATTAATATTAAAACAGTTGTTAGTATTGCTACACTAAGTTTTATTTGTTTTAGATTTTACTTTGTTTTCTCTTTTTGCAGGTTTTGGAATTTCACAAGTTGTGACAGAACTGTGATTTCTGAAATTTTTGAATTTTCTTGTGTTTTATATTTTCTATTTTTTTATATATTCTGAAAAAAAATTAATTGATTTGTGTTGGATAATCTTTCTATTCTTAATAGATTTGAAGATATGTCTTTTAATCACAACTCATGGGCAACTGAAAGAGATGAGGTAAACATGCCACAAGGTAAGTATGAAGATGATTCATGGTGCACTCTTGCAGAAAAGGTAAATTCTTTTACTCATAAATTTGACACTTTTAATATGCACCCTGTTATGAAACCTTATTCTTCTATTAGATGTGACATTTTTGGATGTTTTGATCATTATACTTCTGACTGCCAAATTTTAATTTCTTAAAATCCCAATTCACCATGGTACCAAGATGATCAATATTATTCTAGATGGGAAAATCAAACTTCTTTTTATGATGATTGCTCAAATCATGTTTCTTAACCATACTTTGAGGATACTGAAAAATCTAGCTTAGAGATAATGTTTGAAAAATTCATGCCAAATTAGAGCCAATTCATGACAAATCGAAGTAAGGAAATTGAAGATCTTAAAGGAATAGTTAGTCAGCTTACTTGTCAAGTAGAATCCATATCTGCTAACACTGAATTTTTAGAAACTCAGATAGCTCAAGAAGCTTGTTTGTTTAAGTTTGATTTGAAAATTGAGAAAATTGATTTAGAAAATTCCCCCTCTGATTATGATTGTTTTGAGATTGAGCCTTATGTGAACATTAATGAATCTCACTCTGATTTTGATAATTTTAAAATTGATTCATCTGATAATTTATTTGTGGAAAAGTTTGAGAAAATTTAATTTGAAAAATCACCTTTTGATTCTAGTGATAGTGATAAAATTGATTCTTTTGATGATATATTATTTGTGGTTAATTCTGACGAAGGATATGCGGGAGCTAATTTAGAAAAATCTTACTTTGATTTTGCTGATAACTTTGAAATTGATAAATTATTTGATGATGAACATGAGGAACTTGAAAAGGATTTGAATATTACAAACATTGATGAATCTCACTCTGATGTTTTGCCCATGTCTATTGTTCAATCTTCTAATTTATTTGAGAAATTCTGCTTTGTTGAAGAATCTAATGTGAAACAGAGAGACTATTTTCATGATCCAATACTTGAATCTTTTGATAAATGTCCTATTGCAATTGAAGATATAAATTAGAAGAAAGGACTAATGATTTTGCTTTCTGACAAATATAGGAGGATTATTGAAAATTTTGATTTTAATTTCTGCATATTTGAGAAAGCCATGTCAATCTTGATTTATATGAAATTTTGGATGTTTGGATTAGTGGATAAACTTTCAGGACAAAGGAAATGCAGAAAATTATATGCCATTTACTATGGAACTAATCCACCTACTTCACCATGAAATTTGAATTTTGGTCAAGCTATGGACCTAAAATTAGCGCTTCTTGGGAGGTAACCTAAGCACTCCTACCTTAGTTTAGTTTCTTTTATTTTAGTTTATTTTTAGAATTAATTTTTCTTTTCTTTTTGCAGGGAAAATCGAACTTTGCACAAAATACGGCACTGCCGTAATCCTTTTCACTATGCCATAATTTCGGTTGATTTTTGACCCAATAGTTTTTCATATTTTATGGTACTACCATAAGCAATTTTATGGTAACATAATTTCTGACCATTTTTGACTTCGCGTGCCGTATTTTTGAGAGTTTTTTGATCCAAAAATTTTGTATATTTTACGACAGTACCGTAATCCTTTTTATGGTACCGTATTTCCTGCATATTTTTTATCCAAAAATTTTGTGCATATTACGTCACTGCCGTAATGATTTTTACGCCCGTAATTTTGAAACTGTTTTCTGCTTATCTGATTAGGTGTTTTCTCGCTGTGATTTTAAGAAACTAGGTTGAGAAAATTTTTGATCTTTGGCACGAACATGAAGTACTCATCTTCTACTTTTATTTGGATATTTTTGCAGAATTTTAGAGTCCTTTGATCATTCTTGGAAGCATGGCAACTTTTCGAATCTGATAAACTTCTGTGCAGTTATTTATTTAGTAATCTAATTTGCTTTCTTTTTGTTAATACCCTAAATTCATGGCAGATTTTGATCCTTTGATTTGCATACGCTCGGAAAGAACAAGTTTTATTCTACCTTTTGACTCTGTCTATTTTCTTTATGGATCATTAAATCTTATTCTTGGGTATAGCTACTTTTCATAACTGAATCAGTATGCTACTCTGCTATCCTTGGACACCTGCAGCTTCTTCTCTAGATTTGCAGCACCTCTAGCCAGCCCAACCACCACCACTCCAGCCGCCTCTGACACCACTGTTTCCAGCCGTTGACACTGGATTATACCATCAGCCGCCTCTTACTTCTTCTACTGCCTCTTATTCCATTGATTTTATTTATGCAGTAGAATCTTCATTAGCGACTGATTTTTTTTGGGCAATGCTATCTCTCACTGCCCACCGGCCGACGATCTCACCTCCAGGATTGTAGTCTCTAGCAGGCCACTGGAGATTACTCACTCTACTATCGGCACTATAATTGCTAATAGCTTTTCAGCCAGCATCTGTTCCACCTCTGCTTCTTGCCTACATCAACTCTTTTCCACCAGCACCCTCTTCAAACCTCCGGCGACATCTCTGATTCTCCCTTGAGAAAATTATTATTATTTTTTTAGCTAGATACTATTTTTGGTTTGAGCCTTATGCACCTTAAATTGTGCAGATTAAATTTTCAAAAGACACATATTTGGACCTAGCTGCATCTACCCCGACGGTACACCCAGGACGATGATTGAGCTTGCTATATAGTTTTGTGAGTATTGCTTGCACTTTTGATTTGATATGATTGTCTACACTTTTCTTCTCCTAAAATTTCTATCCTTTGCATTGTTTGAGCCTTATGTGATTATACGGATCTATCACTTTACATCTTTTGACAACATGAGTTTCATGCTTCACACCTTTTGCATTGATTTTGATATTTTTGATGCTTAAAAATTTGATGACTTGAATTTATGTGATGAGAGGTGTGTGGATTGTTCTATGATAATGAATGTTTATGCATATGCCTGTAAATGGAGACATTCCTATTATGTTGAATTTATTTCTTCAATATATATCTACTTGTTTGGAATTCTTCATTGCTTGATGCATAAAGTTTTGGGTAGGTATGTTGTTTGATGAATGAAATCTAAGAGTGAAACATCTTTCTTGAATAAAATGAGCATATGAGTGTAATTTTTGAATTGATGTTAACTAATTAACCTAGTTGATGTTTAGTTTATCTTACTTTTTGTTGGGAAGAAAGAGTCCAAGATCCAAAAAGAGAGAGAGACTCCCCTACTTGGCACTGTGTAAAATAGATAGTGGTACCGAAGACAAGGGTTGAAGTTCAAATAAAAAGTGTGTATATATGAGGGTACATACCATCAAAAACACAAAAAGAATAAAAAGAAAAAAAGTGAAGAAAACAGAGATTTTGATATGAAAAAGATTTAGGATATCCTATTCCTGTAAACAAAAGTATGATAGATTTAAACAGAAACTTGGGTGAATTCATGAGACTGAGATTTTTTTTATTATGCGAGTTGCGAAATTTTATTAGATCAAAGTTGTGGATCTTAAAGATTAATTTCAGAGGATGATGTATTTATTTGAAATCTTGTGCAAAAAGTTGGTGGAATATTTCATGAGTAAATTATATTTCAGAAATTTATTTTTTCATAAGAAGGTATATTTTCCATTGCATTGTTCTTTATTCTATTTATTTGCTTGAGGACAATCAAAGTTTAAGCTTTATGTGTTTGATGACATCAAAATTTATAGTATATTTTGTGTCATTTCATTGCTCTTTTTGTGTCATATTCTTAAATCTTTGCTTATTTTTAAGCTTTTTTTTTTATCAAATATTGCAGAATCTACTTATATTTTGGTTTTTTTTTTAACGATTTTCAGGTAAAAAGGTACAATTTTTAGGCGTTTTCAAGCAAATTCATATACATAGAAGAAGTTACATGACAAATTTCGCACGAATTGAAGCCAAAACCCAAATTACAGCAGTGCCGTAATTATAATTACGGTATCGTATTTTCAAATGCTATCATAATTTTGGAGCACTACCGTATTTTGGGTGATTTCCGTACAGAAGATTTAGGAGAAATTACAGCACCGCCGTAACCATTTTTATGGGCCGAACGAAGACGCGGGATCATATAACCAGCTCCAAGGAATATTAGGTAGTAGCTTGTTATTTCATATCTTATAGTTGCAGATTGACCACTTTAGTGGCCTGCAAGGGTTGTTAGGTTGTTAAAGTCGGTTGTATTTAGTAACCTTGTCTTGTTCCCTCCCCTCTTGTCCTATAAAAGAGGAGGTTGGGGTAACTTCTTGCTTAGCTCTCCTAGTGCATAGAGACTGATGCGTTGCATTTACACCATATTTTTGCCTATATTTTACATGATATTTTTGACTTAATTGAATGATTTTATGCAATTTTTAATATTTTTACTTCACTTGGCATAGAATCTTCACTTTTCTTGATTTTTATGAAAATGTTGGTAAAATGGCGCAAAAATGATGGATTTTACGAGTTTTGAAGCTATAGCATGATTCCCGAGGAGATCACGAGCCTACACGTCAAATTTGGGGTGAAAACGGTGAAGAACGAGACAATTACGTCCTTGGCCGTAATTATGGATTGACCGTAATTTTGACGACGAGTGAAGGGCGTAAAATGACTAAGTTGAAAAGCTCACATAAACTTTCATGGGTGAGGTCGTGAATCCATCACAGTCCGTGAATATTTCTGTGTGCAGGAGTTTTATTCACAGAAGGATTTACGGTCGTGGCCGTAAACTCAACACGGACCGTAAAAACGTTCGCCCTTTCGGTTTTTCACTCGATTCGAACCCAAATTGAACCAGAATTAAACTAAACTCTCTAGGAAACTTCCTAGATGGGTTCTATATTGATTAGACTATAAAAGTAAGGGTTTTGGTAGGGTTTCGGGGGCTTATACGCACGGAAACGAGAGGAGGCGGCGACGACGACGAGAATCAAATTCCAGGGCAGAATTACGGTAGGAAGATCACGCAAAGGAGGATTTGGACGTTCTATCTTCATCCCCAAATCGAGGATAAGGATTTCCAATTACCTTTCTAGTGTTTTCTTGTATTCTTGTGAGGTTTTCATGCAATTTTCATCAATGAACATGCTGTTTGTTATGAACATGAGCGAGTAAACCCTATTTTGGGAATTGGGGAATAGCCCGTTCACGATTCATGGATTAAAAATATTATTTTACATCTTTTACATGAATTTTATAGATTTGATTTGATTATAATTGTGTCTTTTCCGTAATTTACCCTGATCAAGTAATTTTACGTCTTAGACGTTGTGAGAAGGACTGAGAGGTGAATCGCAACGTCGAAACTATTCTTTTCAAACCTTCGAATCCAATCACGAGAGTAGTTTGGATTCATTTGAAGGATTTCATAGTTTTTCATAGAACTTAATGGGTCTATTTATGTTAATTGTCACGAGAGGTGGGAATTAATATAAATAGATACCGGATTATGCTTCGAGAGGAGGTAATCTGTACCTTAGGAAAAATCCCTTTCAAAACTATAATAATCTGTTTAAAGTTTTAGTTTTACTAAATTCATAATCATCAATGTGGTGAAACCCCGAGTTTCGATTTTATCTAAATTGATTTTTAGCCAAAACCCTAAAACCACCTTTTTGTTTTCTTGCATTAGAAGTTTTCAAAACAAAAACAACAATTTTATTCCTCTAGATATAGATCGACTGTGTAATCGGTACTTGACCACCTGATCCTCATTTGGAACGATAATCTTTTTATTACTTCGATAAATCTGTGCACTTGCGGATAGCTATCAAGTTTTAGGCGCCGTTGCTGGGGATTGGGCCAGTCAATATTGATTTAATCGTGAGATTTATAGACTAGACATTTTTTTTATTTATTCATTTTTGTTTTTGTTTTTGTCTTTAGTTTTGTTTATTTTATTTGTTTTTATTTTCGTTTTCATTTTTCTTGCTTTTCACATTTTTTTATATAGTTAGTTTATTTTATTTTCCTCTTTTTGGATTAACACGTTGTATGAACAGGAGAACTCAAAAATCATTTCACTAGATATTTTACACTATATTTTATATTTCCTGTTCTACATTATATATTTTAGAATTTTATTGCAAATATGATGTTTAACCAATGTCAATGGTCAAATCAGAAGTATGTGCCACCAGCAATGACAAGAGAATATGGTATGGATGTATTTCAATCACTTGCAGCAAAGGTAGATTCTTTCACTCAACACATTGTATTGGTGTATATGCCCTAGGACCTAGTTTTGGTCCATTATTGTACTACTTGACGTTGATATTTATATATATATCATTCTGGCATTGTCATTATCAATGTTTGTCTACATCTGCGATTATGTACTTACATGATAATGTCCCTGGAGACAGATTAGATCTGTGCTCAAATGATAGTCCCCAGTCGATGTACCAGAGTGGATATGGGATAGCTCTGGTACATGTGAGACTGGTATATGGGCTGCTTAGGCACGAGGTGCTAACGCAGACATATGGGTATATCAATGGTGGATATACTGGAATGACCCGCTGTGAGGAAATGACTTGGTGTCACAAGTTATCCTCACAAGTGATAGGAGATGCATTGATCCCTTGACTTGAGGTCATTGGCCATTCTATATGGTTAGGGATATGCTTTGATACAACCTAATATCTCGCCGTAGTTGGGGGGTAATAACAGTTGTCATTGAGCATGTCACGACCCATAGGAGAAGGTCAATAGACAGACAGAGGATTTGCCCCTTCCTAAGGGAAGTTTGATATCCATGGAGCTCCTCTATGGTTCTATGACTGAAAGTGTATGGTCATACCCAGGTGAGACCTGATTTAGTCATAGACATGAGATTGGATGAAAACAAGTGGTGACACATTTGTCCAATCGGATATTAGTTCGGCAAAGAGACTGGAATGCATTTGTACCTAGTGGCGATGATGGGGATGTCGATGTCGATATCCATTCCAATGACCTGGGTAACAGTGATGCACTGCTAGGTGCCACTCACTGCTTGTGGTGACCTTTGGTCAGCACTGCCAGCATTAGAGGAACCTACAGGGTCACAAACCTTGATGCTTGAGTTCTCGTATTGATTAGGAAACCTTATGATCGAGTTATTGGATAACTCAGATCTATTTGGGAGATTTCATCTGCACCGATGGGCCTGATGAGATTGAAGAATGTTATTGGAGCCAGACTTCATTTATGGTAAGTTGACCCGAATTTGACCATGGTTAGGTCACATTTGGATTTGGGTTGCATTGGATTGGATCCAATGGCTTAATCAACCCATTCAATGAAGTATGGGCTTGCTCATCGACCAATGAGGCCCAATAACAACCCCATTGGCGCCTAAGGGGTATAATGGGGTGAAGTGGGCAAATTTGCTTCATTATGGAAGCAAATTGCGCCTAGCCCTAACCCTGGCCGCCCCTTGCTCTATATAAGTGGCCCTAGGCGCCCCCTCTCATGTATTACCTTCCTTGGAGGCGTCAACACTGAAAGAGGTGAGAGCAAAGGGTGAAGGGCGAGAGCAAGGGTTCAATTGGCGCAACCCTTCTTCTTCCATCAAGCCGCAAGTGATCTTCTTCCTCTCCTCTTGGCGCAAGAGGGGCTTCACCTTGGCGGCTTCTACTTCTCCTCATCTTCTTCTTTGGCGCTTCATCCTGGGAGGTGGCACAAGTCTTGAAGAAGGTGACAAGGGCTTGGATCTTCTTCCCGAGGCTAGCACTGGGCATGGAAGAAGAGGACTCAAGGCATCCGTGTGTGTGAGACTGCAGAGGGCGGACGCTTGGGTGCCTATCACGACATCAGCCTCATCTTACTTTAAGGTATATTCTATCTCATCGTGTCGACTCTCTCGCATGCGATCTTCACTGGGTTTTTGGGACCGGCTCGTTTCGGGGATATTGCTTCCGCTGTGCAATGTTTTGTGTAATCTCTATCTCTGAAAATTGTAAAATATCCCCGGGGTTTCCCAACACATTTATTATTTAACCAAGCAATATTCTAAGTTGAATTATGTTATTTGTGATATTTGTGGATGTCATGGGCATCATTTCACTGAATGTCAAGTAGGAATTCCTCCGTGCTTTAATTTATGCCCTAGTACCTATAACCCAAGTTGGGAGAACCATGAAAATTTGTTTTTATCAGAATGACCCAACATTTACTCCACAATCAGACTTTAGTGAACCTCAAAAATCTAGCTTAGAAGTCATGCTTGAAAATACTCTAGTTGCTATGGAAAAACAAAATGCGAAAATTAATAGTATACTTTATGGCACTCATAAAAATGACATAGAGGATGGAATCCAGGATAAATCTAAGAATTTTGTAGAGTTGGAACAAACATTAGTCATGACTCTAGTCACAGATTATGATTTACCTTCTTCAAATTTTGATGATTTTAAAAATTTTGATGATTATGATTTACCTTCCTCAGCACTTTACCAGCCATCTAGTCCCCTCTCACATAATGAAGTGTCTTGCAACACAAATACTTGGGACATGTTTGAAGAAAATTTTGAACTTTTGGAATTTTATGGGAAGAAAGATGAAGAATTTGAGGAGCCACAAATAAGAAATAACCAAATTGATGGTTATGAATTCTTGATCAATCCAGGGTATGAATTCTTTGCTTTTAATTCTAATATTCTTCCAATTGCTGATATATATCTAAATGAAGAATGCATGATATTACTCTTGGATAAATATAGAAAAACTATTGAGTATTCTTTGCATGACTCTACCTCTTGATTTTTTATGCATGTACTGATCACTGCGACATGGATCCACCTGCTTAACTGGATATATTTGGTGAACACACTCTTGAGACGAAGAAAAAGTAGAAGATTATATGCTCTCTATTATGGCACTAATTCACCAACTTCATCATGACATGAGGCATTGGTCAAGCTAATGACCTTAAACAAACGCTTTTTGGGAGGCAACCCAAATTTCTGATTTTTACCACTCTTAGTTTTAGTTATTTATTTTCTTTAAATTTTAATAAATTTTTACAGTAGGTTTTGATGAATTTTTATTCATGGAAAATCTTTTAATAAGTTGTTTTATATGTAGGATTTTTTTGGAGAATTTTTAATTGAAAGAAAGGTGATCAACAAGATGTTCATGGGTGTAGCCATGAGTTAATTATAAACAGTGATTCTTGCGGCATTTTCCTTGTGAGTATTGTAAATATGATTTTGATAATGAAACATGACGGTATTTGATGTTTGAAATTTGTTGATTTTTGGTGTGACATAGTTTCTAGATTTTATAAGTCATGTTTTCATCTTTTGATATAACTGCACAGGTTTTCGCTAATAATATAGACGGAACTCTTGCAATATTTTTTTTTTGAAATCTATCATTCATTGATTTTAATGTCTATGTATATGCAACAAATTAAGTCTGGGGTGTCCTTCATATATTGCTTTTTCTTCAAAGCTTTATAGATATGAATTTTGAATGTTTATGATTATTATGGATGATCAAGTTTATTTAATTCTTAATTTTAAACTTAGGAAACATTTTGAGTGATTGATTTGATGACTTAGGAATTTTTGAAATTTCATATAGACTTAAATTGTTGAGTAAATTCAATTCTGGTATTGATAAAATGCATATGTGAATTGTTATACGTTCATAGGACACATGCATAGTATCTTATTACTTGAAGTTTAATTTATCTATTTTTGCTTAATGGAAATTTTTATGAATAGAATTTGTTATATTTCTTTAAAATTGAGATTTGCTCCAACTCCTCTAGTCAAGAAATCTTAAGTCATGAGTTATATTATACCATAAATTGGTATACATTAAGTCTGTTGCGATCAAGTAACAGAGGGAAAATCTTAAAAATAAATATTTATCCCTCTTGCAGAAAGATCAACAACGATTTAAATACCATGCCACTGACCAGCTTTCTCCAGAAATATATATAAAAAAAGAAGAGAATAAAAATGGAGAAAAAGAGAAAGCTGTAGGTTAAGTGGACAACTCCGCTGACTTTAAAGATTGAGACTATGAGTTAAATTATACTACTTTGTAGTATTTGATACTTAGTGCATCAGGAATGAATATTATGACATGAATTATGAATTTTATCTTTCTTGGATTGTAACCTCTTAGGAATTTATCTCTATTATGATTTTTCTTGAATTACTTGAGTTTGAAAGATTGATTACTTAATTTGTGGACTAAGGACATTATTGGGGGCAAAAACAGTTGAGTAATCCTTATCTTTACATTCTTTATACATATCAAGGTATTGCCTGAGGACAAGCAAATTTTAAGTCTAGGGTTTTTGAAGCGTTGCATTTACACTATGTTTTTGCCTATATTTTACATGATATTTTGGGCTTAATTGAATGATTTTATGCAATTTTTAATGTTTTTACTTCACTTGGAATAGAATCTTCACTTTTCTTGGTTTTAATGAAACTGTAGGTAAAATGGTAGCAAAATGATGGATTTTACGAGTTTTGAAGCTATAGCATGATTCCCGAGGAGATCACGAGCCTACACGTCAAATTTGGGGTGAAAACGGTGGAGAACGAGACAATTACGGCCTTGGCCGTAATTATGGGTTGGCCGTAATTTTGACGACGAGCGAAGGGCGTAAAACGACTAAGTTAAAAAGCTCACAGAAACTTTCATGGGTGAGGCCGTGAATCCATCACGGTCTGTGAATATTTCTGTGCGTAGGAGTTTTATTCATAGAAGGATTTACGGCCGTGGCCGTAAACTCATCACGGACCATAAAAACATCTGCCCTTTCGGTTTTTCACTGGATTCGAACCCAAATTGAACCAGAATTGAACCAAACTCTCCATAAACCTTCCTAGATGGGTTCTATATTGATTAATTATAAAAGGAAGGGTTTTGGTAGGGTTTTGGGGGCTTCTACGCATGAAAATGAGAGGAGGCGGCGACGACGGCGAGAATCAAATTCCAGGGCAGAATTACGGTAGGAAGATCACGCAAAGGAGGATTTGGATGTTCCATCTTCATCTCCAAATCGAGGATAAGGATTTCCAATTACCTTTCTAGTGTTTTCTTGTATTCTTGTGAGGTTTTCATGCAATTTTCATCAATGAACATGCTGTTTGTTATGAACATGGGCGAGTAAACCCTATTTTGGGAATTGGGGAATAGCCCGTTGACGATTCATGGATTAAAAATATTATTTTACATCTTTTACATGAATTTTATAGATTTGATTTGATTAGAATTGTGTCTATTCTGTAATTTACCCTGATCAAGTAATTTTACGTCTTAGACGTTGCGAGAAGGACCAAGAGGTGAATCGCAACGTCAGAACTATTCTTTTCAAACCTTCGAATCCAATCACGAGAGTAGTTTGGATTCATTTGAAGGATTTTATAGTTTTTCACAGAACTTAATGGGTCTATTTATGTTAATTGTCACGAGAGTAGGGAATTAATATAAATACATACCGGATTACGCTTCGAGATGAGGTAATCTGTACCTTAGGAAAAATCCCTTTCAAAACTATAATAATCTGTTTAAAGTTTTATTTTTACTAAATTCATAATCGTCAATGTGGTGAAACCTCGAGTCCCGATTTTATCTGAATTGATTTTTAGCCAAAATCCTAAAACCACCTTTTTGTTTTCTTGCATTAGAAGTTTTCAAAACAAAAACAACGATTTGATTCATCTAGATATAGATCGACCGTGTAATCGGTACTTGACCACCTGATCCTCATTAGGAATGATAATCTTTTTATTACTTCGATAAATCCATGCACTTGCAAATAGCTATCAGATACCTCCTGCTGAGCTGTGGGCCTCCAACGTGTTGAAGTCGAGCCGATGCCTCGTCTTCGGAGTTGTTCAGGTCGAGGACATCTCCTCAGCTCCAAGTTGTTTCCACTTCCTGCTTTATAAGAAGTAAATCACACCCTTCCGGTGGGTCAGGTTCGCCTGTTTTCTCATTCCGTTGTGTGTTCATCCGCTGTGGTTTTTCCTATTCTTCACCCACGGCCATCCGTACGTCGGAGGCGTGGTTGGATCTGTTGTCTCTTTGGTGTTTTTCAGCTTCATTGGCGTGCAAGCTGAACCCGGCGTAGCTGCTGTCCCCGACGCGTGCTGAGCTTAAACGTGCTAAGCGAGCTGCTAAAATTGCTAATAGGTTAGTGTGTTACATTAAGTAGTTGGGTGCCGTTGTCTTACATTCGCATTCGTGTTGCCCCGATCGAACTCGACGCTGTTTTCATCGTGTTTTTATCGGTTTACCTTGCACTTTCCGGTGCGTTTTCACTTCCCTCATCTCACGACCCTCTCCCATTTTTGCGTGCATCGTGTAAGATCCTAGAGTACGGCATTAGGGACCCCCAACCTATTAATCGCTTCATCACCCGGGGTGGGGAGAATTCTCCTCCGGAAAACAAGGGGACACCAAGGCAGTGGAGGGGGCGCCGATGTGAAGGGGCGCATGGTATGGCAGGAGATCGGCGACGTTGAAGACGGGGCTGATGAAGGAGTCCACCGATAGGTCGAGGACGTAGGCGTTGGCACCTACCCGCCGTATAACCGTATAGGGACCGTCACAGCGTGCATGCAATTTCCAGTTGGCGGGGGACCTCAAACGCTTAGGGTGGAGACGCACCATAACGAGCTCACCAACCTTGAAGTGATGTGGCCTATGATGCGCGTTGGCCTCAGCGGCATACTGGGTGTTGCTGAAGTAAATCTGGCGACGAATCTCATCATGCAAACCCGAGAGATGCGATGCAAATGCATGCTCGGACTCATGGATAGAAAGTGGGGGAGGGACGTTATGTATGTCAATTGGTTTCCTAGATTAGTGCCCGAGAACGGTCTAAAAAGGAGTCAACCCGGTCGAGCGGTGGAAGGCACTGTTATACGCGAACTCGGCAATGAGCAGGTGATCAGCCCAATGGCGTGGGAAGTCACCAGCTAAACACCGCAGGACGTTGCTTAAGCTATGGTTCACTACTTCTGTCTGACCATCCGTCTGCAGATGGTACACAGACGAGAACTTGAGAGTGGTCCCAAGGAGGGCCCACAAGGACTTCCAGAAGTGACCGACAAACCGTGGGTCATGATCAGACACGATGGAAAGAGGGAGGCCATGGAGGAGAACAATGTCCCTAATGAAGAGGCGCGCGATGTGCCACGCATCGGCTGTCTTGGAGCAAGGCACGAAGTGAGCCATCTTGGAGAAGCGGTCCACGACAACGACGATGGAGTCATGCCGCGAGGCCATGCGGGGAAGACCAAGGACGAAGTCCATGCTAATGACCAACCACGGACTCTTGGGCACCGGCAGCGGAGTATAAAAAGCCGAGTTGGCGAGATGGGGCTTAGCACATTGGCACGTGCCACAGTGGCGAACGACCTTATCTAGATCCTTATGAAGAGTGGGCCAGAAGAAGCGGTCTTCGGCCAAATCAAGGGTCTTGTGATAGGCCGAAAAGATGCTTATTAGGCTTCCCGCAAGTGCACGAGTCTATCGAAGTAGAAAAATATCAATCCCATATGGACTAATGGGCAAGTACCGATAGATTTCAAAATTGCTAGCTAGACGACATCGAAATTGGTGAAGTTTAAAGTGTTAAACTAATTAAATGCACAAGAATGTAAATAGAGGAATTTGCAAGAGGGAATTCTAATGGGGACAGGTATCAGGATATGGGTTCACCACCTCGACTCCCTACAGCTGCATAATTTAGCTCTATTACCGTTATCCTAAAAAGTTCAAGGGACTCAGCTTCCTTGTCACGTAGGTTGCTCCCTCCAATAGCCGCGTCCGCTCCCACGAACCCGGTTACCGATCAAATTCGCATGGTTCTGACGTTTAATCAGACTGGTCGTCTCCCCGACACGTCTAAACTCCTAATACCATCAAGGTGGGTACAGGTTTTAACAAAAGGGATCCTCCTCAAGAATTCCTGTCTTAAAAACCTCTCCTGCATAACCTCTAGCTCAAGCACACCCTCTCGGGCAGTGCAGGCATAACGTTCCTAAGCAATCCAATCTACTGACACGCTTTCGCGTCGCCAGATACATCTAGGATCTAGAAGCTAACACAAGGAGAGTGCATTTTGCATCAAGCGGATTTTCCCTAGCTCCTGATTTACAAACCCCACATGAGAAGCTAAAAGGCTCAAACATTCCCTTTTGGGCAACGTAGGTATAGCGTGCAAACGGATTTGATAAACTCTCGGTCAAATGCTTCCGACGCGCGGTCGAATTTTTAGTCTCCCCGACACGTCTAAGACCCTAACAACACCTTAATCGAGTACAGACAATTAGCATGTTTCCCCGTGATTCTCTGATTTATGAACCTTGACTAAGGTGGGAAAGGCTCAAGCGCATTCTTTTGAATGACACAGGCAGGGTGCGCGCATAAGGCCGAGCTGGGATATCGGTTATTGGAGCAAGAATACTAAGCTAATAAATTATCAAAGGGCTACTCCCACATCCTGACATCCAGAATTGAAAGTTTAGCCTATAATTTTCATGATGAAAGTGCAAATAGCATTCTTTAACAGTATGCGCATATGCAAAATTGTGCAGGAAATACAAGACAAAGATAGGATCATGCGATGCTATGCAAGATTCATACAATAAGTGCAAGAAGTAGGGTGAAACTTGTAGATCTTCCTTACAAACTTATTTTGAGGTGATCACACAATAGGATCTTCAATGAGTTCTCATGTGCAACCTCTTTTCTCCCTGGTAGCAAGCGCTTACCCTTTTGATGCTCTCTCGTGCGAACTCCTCTCTATTTTCTTTTCTTTGATCGAAAGGCTTTTATCTCCCTCCTCTGATGGTCTCTCTCCTCTTCCCCATGCTCTGCCAAAAGCCCCTGCAACGCTGTAAATTTCCAGCAAAAGAAGACTTTGTCGCCAACCTCCATACCCTGCAAATGTTGCCAGCCAACTTTCTTCACATAATCATCATTTTGTGGAAGGATTTTGCCTCCAAAAGGCTGCTCCACGCTCCTTTGTCAACGGGGGAGAAAAGACTTGGTTGTCCTCAAGCTTCCCCTAGGGTTAGGTTGCAGAGATTTGAGTTAAAATCGTGGTTTCGAAACAGGCGGGTCCGCGATCTCGGGCGTGAATTTTGTCGTGACCAAGTCGTGATTTATCAGTCTCAGCTTCAGGCATAACGACGATCATGGGCATGATTCTGGTTGCGACCCGGTAGTTATTTCCAACAAATGCCTCAATGAATCTGAAAACTTCTGGTTAGGATCATCTTGAATTGGGATGAGCTCTTCTACCACAAAAGTCCCAGAATCCACCCTCTTTATGGTCGTTTTGACATAAAAACATGAAAATACCAAGAGAGGTGTAAATTCCATATATGTAAGGCAATTAAGGCAATAATGAGGAAGAAAGCTCAGAAATATAGGTGATTCTGACTATAAAATCATACTTGAAATGATATATAAATCTTTGTCAACATAATACCTACGACTTAAATCTTTGCTTGTCCTTAAGCAAAAAGAAATAAATAAAATTCCATGAGGATTGTTCAACTGAAGTTATACTCCCCAAGGATCTATAAACGCTAAGCAATCACAGCTAGTCACAGGATGCACAAATCATTGTAGACTTTAAAGATGTCAAGATGAAAAGCAAAGTATCTTGGTCAGATCTATGAACAACAGTTGTACGATAATATTGGATAATAATAGTTCCTTGCCACATGAAGCACTGATCTACTAAAGCACCCAGAAAGTTGTTGTATCCCAACAAGTAGGTAGACAAAAACTTATCTAAGGTGTCGCGGTCAAAAACTCTTTGTTTGGCGTACGGGGACTTGTCACCCCCCGACACGGCTCCAAAGACTTGTTGTGTCACCAAGCTTGTTGTTATTTCCGCAAGTGCACGGATACTCGAAGTAATAAAATAGATATCGAACCCACAGAGACCTTATTGTTAAGTACCAAATAATTATTTTCTTACTAGCTAAGCAAATCGAATATGATGCAAGTAATTAATAGAAATAGCGTAAAGATAAATAGAGAGAGAAACTGGGACTAGAGTTTCATCCACCTTGATTTCAATGACTAGATATGAAAAAAAGGTCGTCAAACTAATTTTATCATGATAAAGACATAATTTAGGTCAAAAATGGATTATCTTAGACAATCATGCAGGGACCAATCCTCGCTTTCGCGCAAGATCTATCCCAATGCTGAAGATAAGTAAATCATCAAACAAAGAACTCAAGGATAACTTTCGTGCATCCGAGTTCTAGGTTCAAGGATCACTTTTGTGCATCCGAGTGTCAACACAAGTTCTACTTATGGTTCTCCAATGTTCCGATCCTCACTTTCGTGCAAGATCTCCACGTTTGACACAATAACTCAATCCTAGATTGAAATTATCTAACATGGCAATTAAACTACTAAAATCAAGAAATAAGAACTTAACCTAATTTCTTACGGTGAGTTCCTATTGTTCAATTTTAGGGTTCCAAGTTCTCAAGCAAATCACTTTTTAGTCCATATTGCGAAAACTTTATAATCATGCATGATACTAAGAAAACTAAGGAGAATTAAAGACAAGTCATCACACAAGTAGAATTATCACAACAAAGATTATTCTGACGAAATAAGAATTATCTAATCATTAAAAATCAAGGGGATTACACCCGATGTCCCAAAATAAGATTAAGCTTGCATGGAAAAATAAATATAATAAACCATAGTATCAAAGTGTTAGAAAATCAAAGAAATAGGGAGAATTAACGTTATAATACGACTGTAATAGAAATTACAGCTATAAATTGCTTGTAAACCCACGGTGAACAGTGCCAGCGACGCTCCTTTGTTGATTTCTCCTCCGTCTGATATCCTTTGGCTTTAAAACTTCTATGGAGTCATCTCCTCCTCCAGGCGAAGCTTCAGTGTAAAAATCGCGGCCTAAGGTGGTCTCTACGCCTCTCGGCGCAGGGCCGAACCCTAAGCACCTCTATGTTGATTGCTCCCCCGATTCTTCATCAAAATTAGGGCTTTTAGTCCCTTTATCTTTTCCTCGTTGAGACGAGTCTACATCTTCTTTCGGATCTCAATTTGAATGTCTGGATCTCAAGATATGGTCTGTGCAAGAATCAGGCCCTAAAAAATCGCTTGTCCAGGTTAAAATTATGGCTGTAATTTAAATTATGGCAGTGCCGTAATTTAAATTATAGCAGTGCCGTAATTTGGTTCTGTGAACCCTGAGTCAAAATTACGGCCCATGAAAAATATTACGGCAGTACTGTAATTTCCGTAAAACTTTCTGGTCGAAAACGTCTGGAAATTACGGCCCGTAAAATGGTTTGTGGCAGTGTCGTAATTTCAGTGAATATCTCTAGTTTGAAAGCGTTTCAGATTACGGCCTGTGTAAATTCTTACGGCAGTGCCCTAATTTTTGTAAAATCTTCTAATAAAAAATTAGCCAAAATACGGTAGTGCTCTGATATTACGGCAGCGTACGAAAATATGGTACCGTAATATATGTTACGGCCCTGCCGTATTTTGGTTCGTGGCTCCATTTTGCTTGAAATTTGTCATGTATCCTCTTCTTGATAATGATAACTCTTCCATATATTTGATTTTGCTTGTAAACGTCTAAAAATAGTGCCTTTTTACCTAAAAAATAATCAAAAACCAAAATAGAAGTAGATTTTGTAATATTTGATAAATTTGGCACAAAAATAAGCAAAAGAGCTTCAATTTAGCATGAAAAGATGTATAAAATGATACAAAATATACTATATATTTTAGTGTCATAAAAATACATAAGGCTCAAAAATTGCTTGTCCCCAAGCAAAAAAATCAAAAATTGATTAAAAGATAAACTTTTTCATGCTCAATAAATTTCTAAAATACAATCATCAATGAAAAATTCCATCAATTGTTTCACATAACTTCAAATAAACATATGATTCTTAGAACTCAACCCTCTAGATCTACATCTCAATCAAATAAAACTTTGCAACTTGTATAATAAATAGAATTTTCAATCTCATGATTTCACCCAATTTTCAGTTCAAATCTATCATACTTTTGTTTACAGGAATTAAGTTTCCAAGATCTTTTTCCACTCATATTTTTTTATTCATTTTTTTCATGTATTTTTTTACTTTTGCACAGATGGCATGTACCCACGTAAATACATACTTTTTTATTTTGACTTCAACTCTTATCTTCGGTACCACTATCAATTTTGCGTAGTGCCAAGTAGAGGAGTCTTATTCCTTTTCTCTCTCATTATCTTTTAGGCATAGACTTCAACCCATGTCTTAGGTACTACTATCAATTTTACATAGTGCCAAGTAGGGGAGTCTCTCACTATTTTTATGGATCTTGGATTCTTACTTCCCAACAAATAGCAAAATAGACTAAACATCTACTAGGTTGATCAATTGATATCAATTCAGTAATCATACTCATATGCTCATTTTATTTAAAGGAGTAGTTTCACCTTTAGATCTTATTCCTCAAATTACACATCTACCCAAAATTTCATGAATCAACCGATGCCAAATTTCAAAAGATAGATATTCATTGAATAAATAAATCTAACATGATAGGTTTCTTTCTAATCATGAATACAGGTTTATTCATCATCAAGGAAGATATTTATCAATGAAAATCTTTTAAAAAAAGAATCACACCACAAGATAGTAGAAAGTGGATCATCAACAATCATATCATCATCCAACTATATCGAAGAAATATCAGTGAGTGATACATCTAAAGCAAATCAAAGATGCAACCATATGAAATAATCATGAATACAAGAGAGTGCAAACGATACTCACAAAACTATATAGCAAGCTCCGACCAAAAATACATAAGGCTCAGACCAAAAATAGTGTCGGGGCAGATGTTGATAGGTCCATAGATGTGCCTTTTGAAAATTTGACCTGCACAATTTAAGATACATAAGGCTCAATCTAAAAATAGTTTCTAAAAATAATAATGATAAAAATAATTTTCTCAAGGGAGAATCAGAGATATCATCAATGGTCTAGAGGAGTCCTGGTGGAAAGAGCTGATGCAGGCAAGTAGCAGAGGTGGAACAGAGGCTAGCTGAAAAGCTGCTAGCAATGATGGTGAAGGTGCTGACAGTAGAGTGAGTAGTCTCTAGTGGCCTGCTAGAGAATACAATCCTGGAGGTGAGATTGTCGGCCCGTGGGGGCAAAAGATAGCACTGCATAGATAAAAAAAAATCAGTCACTAATGGAGAGTCTGCTGCATAAATAAAATCAATAGAATAAGAGGCAACAGAAAAAGTAAGAATCTGCTGATGGTATAATCCAGTGTTGACGGTTGGAAACAATGATGTCAGAGGCAGATGCAGTGGTGGCTAGAGGTGGAAGACAATTGCTTTTGAAGATTTCTAGATCTGGAGCCAAAAGAAGCTATATCATGTAGAAAGCAAGTAGAGTAGCTAGTGAATTTTTTATGAAAGGTAGCCATACCCAAAAATAAGATTTAATGATCCAAAAAGAAAATGGACAGAACCATGTAATAAAATGAAACTTGTTCTTTCCGGGCGTATGAAAAATAAAGGATCAAAATCTTTCAGGAATTTAGGGTATCAACAAAAAGAAGGCTAATCAGATTACAAAATCAAAAACTACACAAAAGTTAATCAAATTCGAAAAGTTTCCATGCTTCCTAGAATTATTAGAAAATATTTTCATGAAAACAATTTATCCACAAGATAGAACGAAACATGTACTTCATATTCCATGAGAAAAATCAGGGTTTCAAGTTATTAAAGCACCTTAAATATCTACGGCAAAAGTGCTAATCAGAATAGTCAAGAGAAAACTGCTGCAGAAATTAATCAGAATCGAAAAGATGCTATGTGTTTTAGAAAGATCCATGGACTTTAAAATTCAATAAAAATATCCAAATAATAGTAAAAGATGAGTACTTCGTGATGGTGCTAAAGATCAAAAATTTTCCCAACCCACTTTCTTAAAATCGCAGCAGGAAAACACCTAATCAGATAAGCAGATTGCAGAGTTGAAATTATAGGCGTAAAAAAAAATTATGGCAGTGCCGTACTTTACACAAAATTCTTTGGTCAAAAATGTCATGAAATTACGGTATCGTAAAATGGATTACGGTATTGCCATAAAAAACATAAAATTTTTAGATCAAAAATCACTCAAAAATATGGTACGTGAAATCGAAAACGGTCATAAATTATGGTACTGTAAAATTTATTACGGTAGTGCCGTAAAAATCAGTTAACACTCAGGAAAGAAATCAACCCAAATTATGGCACCGTGAAACGGATTACGGCAGTGTTGTATTTTGCACAAAGTTTCATTTTTCCCTACAAAAAGAAAAGAAAAATTAATTCTAAAAATAAACTAAAATAAAAGAAACTATGTAAAGTAAGAGTGCTTGGGTTGCCTCCCAAGAAGCGCTATTTTTAGGTCTATAGCTTGACCAAAAATCAAATTTCATGGTGAAGCAGGAGGATCAGTACCATAGTAAATAGCATGCAATTTTTTTCTTTTCCACTGTCCAAAAAGTTTAGCCACTAATTCAAATATCCAAAATTTTAAATAAATCACAATTGACATGGCTTCCTCAAATATGCGGAAATCAAAATCAATATTTTCAATTCCAATCAAAGGATATTTAATGATCTTCCTATATTTATCAAAAAGTAAAATCGTAAGTCCTTTCTTCAAATTTAAATCTTCAATTGTCATAGGACTTTGATCAAAAGATATAAGCATTGGATCATCAAAATAATTTTTATGTCTCAAATTAGGTTCCTCAATAAAACATAATTTTTTAAATAAATTAGAAGATTGAACAATAGATATGGGCAAAGCATCAGAGTGAGATTCAACATTGTTTGTAATTTTCAAATCATTTTCAAGTTCCTCATGTTTCTAAATTAGTCCCCTCATATCCTTCATTAGAATTTACCACAAATAACATATCATCAAAAGAATCAATTTCATCAAAAGAGGGTTTTTCAATTTTAATTTCCTCAAATTTTTCCACAAATAAATTATCAAAGGAACTAATTTCACAATTATCAAAATCATAGTGAGATGCATTAATATCCACATAAGGCTCAATCTCAAAACAATCATAGTCAGTGGGGGAATTTTCTAAATCAATTTCTTCAGTTTCCAAATCAAACTCAAATAAACATGCTTGTTGCGATATCTGGGTTTCTAAAAATTCAGAATTAGCAGTTAAAGATTCTACTTGAGAAGCAAGCTGACTAATTATTCCCTTAAGATCCTCAATTTTCTCACTTTAATTTATCATGATTTGGTTTTGATTTGACATGAATTTTTCAAGCATGGATTCAAACCTAGATTCTTTAGTGTCCTTAAAGTATGGTTCAGAAACATGATTAGAGCAATCCTCATATAAAGAAGTTTGATTTTTCCATCTAGAATAATAATGATCATCTTGATACCATGATAAATTAGAATTTTGAGGCATTAAAATATGGCAATCAGAAGTATAATGATCAAAATAGCCACAAATATCACATCTAACAGGAGAATAAGATGTCCTAACAGGGTGCATATAAGAAATTAACTTTTCTGCAAGAGTGCACAATGAATCATCTTCATACCTTCCTTGTGGCATATATACCTCACCTCTTTCAGTTGCCCACGAGTTGTAATTAAAAGACATACCTTCAAATCTATCAAGAACAGAAAGATAATCCAACACTAATCAATCAAATTTTTCTTTTTTTTAGAATATAGAAAAAAGCAGAAAATAATAAACACAAGCAAATTCACAAATTTCAGAAATCACAGTTCTGTCACAACTTATGAAAATCCAAAACCTACAAAAACAGAAAACAAAGTTAAATCTAAGACAAATAAAACTTAATCTAGCAACTAAGATCCCCGGCAACGGCTCCAAAAACTTATTGTATCCCAACAAGTAGGTAGACAAAAACTTATCTAAGGTGTCGCGGGCAAAAACTCGTTGTTTGGCGTACGGGGACTTGTCACCCCCTGACACAACTCCAAAGACTTGTTGTGTCACCAAGCTTGTTGTTATTTCCGCAAGTGCACAGATACTCGAAGTAATAAAATAGATATCGAACCCACAGAGACCTTATTGTTAAGTAGCAAATAATTATTTTCTTACTAGCTAAGCAAATCGAATATGATGCAAGTAATTAATGGAAAGAGCGTAAAGATAAATAGAGAGAGAAACTGAAACTAGGGTTTCATCCACATTGAGACAATGAGTTAAATTATACTACTATGTGGTATACTTTAAACTTGTTATGATGTTGACAGTAACAACATATAACAGTTTAAAGACCAAATTGCTTTAAAAATCTCTTATCTTTAACATCACTGAGATTCTTGAAGTAGAAATTGTATCTGTTGAGTAAGATAGATTTATTAAATTGAAAGTATTTGATATTTAGTGTGTGGAGAATGAATATTATGACATGAATTATGATTTTTAACTTTCTTGGATTGTAACCTCTTGAGAGTTTATTTCTATTATGATTTTTCTTCAACTACTTGAGCTTGAAATATTGATTGCTTAATCTGTGGACTAAAGAAATTATTAAGGGCAAAATAGATGAGTGTTCCTTAACTTTACATTCTTCATACATATTCTGGTATTGCTTGAGGACAAGCAAAATTCTAAGTCTAGGGTATTTTGATGTGTTGCATTTATATAGTGTTTTTGCCTATGTTTTACATCATATTTTGGACTTATTTGCACAATTTTGTGTTACTTCTAGTGTTTTTATCTTACTTTGCACAGAATCTTCACTTTTTTTGGTTTTATTGAAAATGTAGGTAAAAAGGCATAAAAATGAAGGATTTTGAGAGTTTTAAGGTCAAAGCACAATTCCCGAGGAGATCACGAGCCCACACGTCAAATTTGGAGCAAAAACGGTAAAGAACGAGATATTTATGGCCTTGGCCGTAATTGTGGATTTGGCCGTAAACACGACAACGAGCGGGAGGTGAAAATTGGCTAAGATTAGCCTAGGTTTAGCCTAGGTTGTGGATTATGTTGTGGATTATGTTGTAGCTAGGATTACCCTAGGTTTACTTTGAAGTCTTTATTTTATTTTGTAGTGGTTGTAATAGGTTGTTTAGCCTAGGTTTATGCACACATGTATTGCACATGCTGCACCTAGCCTCCCAACCGAGAAGGTGATCTTGGCATAGTCAAAGAACATTAACATCCAACGCAAATCAGGCCATGGGGAAGGTTCAATTCAAGTCACCAACATCCAAGTCAAATCAGCTCGTGGAAAGGTTCAATTCAAGTATCAACATCAACACTTCAGCCCAAATTCAAGGACGTTAGCCTGAGGTCATTCCCAACATTTGGCTCAAGCTAATCCATCACAAACCAGTTCAAGGCCCATTGGGATCCAACACCACAATGACTAATAGTCCAAACTAATCCAGCCATCAAGACATGCCATCAAGAGGCTGATATCCCACCATCATGACCAGCCAACGGTCACTTAAAAACCTGCATGCATAAGGATATCTTGCATGCAGGAGAAGACACCATTTCAGACCAAAACGAGGAGGCACCAGCAAGTGAAGAATGCCAAGGGTTGTTTCAGAATGCCAAGGGTCGTTTCTATGCTGGGAGGAAAGGTTTTAAGCTTGCGTTGTTCACTTTGCACAGGAAGTCGAATATCTCTGAAACTGAAATCTTTGTGTTTGCGTGTGTAAGAGTTGAGAGTGCTCCTCTTTGGATTGAGCTTGCTCTCCACCGGTTGCTAATCATTCCACGTTCCATACAATCCATTGACGAACATCCTCTTCCATCAACACAAGCCGTGGTTACTGTTCCATTGCTGGTATCTTCTTCCCAACGATCATCTCTCGGTTCAAGAACTAAACTTCATCAAAGGGGCCGAAGGATCTTTGGACGACAATCACTATTAAGAACAGTCTAAGGAGTTCAGCCCCTTATCTTGAGGGGTCCAGGTGCACCAACCCCCTAACTTCTTAAAATCTAGTCTTCTCTTGCGCGTAGAGCTACATACCTAGGGTGATTCTTGGGCTAGGATTTACGTCCTTCATTAGTGGTATCAGAGCAACCCTTAGGTGTTCTATGTTAATTTGTTCTTAATCTGATTTAGGCGAGAGAAAATTTTCGGCTGTTGTGTTCTTTGTCTCTGAGCATTCTAAAATTTTCTGCACTGCTGGATTTTGTTTTCGGGTTTTTATTGCTGTGTCTACTACTGCGTTTTGATTTCTGAGGGTGTTTGCCTGAATACTCTGTGCTTTACTCTGCTGAATATTTCAGAAAGTTTGCTCCTGAACATGCTGTCGAGTCTGCACTTAAGCTGTTTGCTCAGAATATCTGCTTACTTACTGATTGTGTGAGCGCCGTCTTCTGAATCTCAGTTTTAGTTATGTTATCCCTGAGAGTTCCTGATTTGCGTGTAGTGCTTGCTGAACGTCTTAGCCTGGATTGAAATCTCCATCCGCGTACTGTAGATTATCGGTTTTGTGGCTTTTCGATTTTTCCTGCATTCTGCTGGCTGCTAATTTTGCATATCTGCCTGTTACCATCATTAACTGTCAAAGAACAATCAGAATCCTGAAGAACCGATACATACCTACACCATGGTTCTTTGCACTAGGAACAACCAGAATCCTGAAGAACCTGAAAATCATTCCACTCAAATGGATGCTATCGTCCGTATGTTCACTGAACTTCAGGCTGACATGCGCGACTTGAGACAACGAGTAGGAGAGTTAGAGAAGACTAATAGTGACCCCAACACACAACATAGTCCTTTAGTTGATCCACACTTAGATGGTCCAGTTGAAAATCAACCACTAAACCTTGGAAGGTCCCCAAATCATTAGTGGGGGGAGGGTACTAGTAGGCAGACCCATGAACCCAGGGATAGTCCCAGACTTGACTCGGAACATAATCCTGGAAGTAGGGGTGGTCATCATAGAAATCAACAGTATACATCCCACGGGCATCACTTAGGAGATTCACACCCCATAGCCTTTCACCAGCACCGAGAAGAGGTGGATATGTATCAGAACCTCAGGCTTAGTACTCCCATCTTTGAGGGAAGTCTAGATACCCAGACTTTCCTAGAATGGCAAACTCAGGTTGAAAATTATTTCATATGGGGTCGAGTGCCTGAACATGGTAAGGTCTAGTGTGTTAAGTTCCTACTAAGGGGGTCAGCCCAAATGTACTGGAACAGCCTATAGCTCAAGATAGATAGAAGTGGTCTACCTCCCATAACCACTTGGGAGGAAATGAAGTGGAAACTGAGGGAGAAGTATGTGTCTCCACATTATAGGCAAAAGCTATATGATCAGCTCACTAGGCTTATCCAAGGTAATGACTCAATCATTGAGTATAACAGGAAATTTGAGGATCTATTACTTCGGTGTGACTTGAATGAGGAGCCATGGTTATCTTTAAATCGGTATAAAGGGGGGTTTAGGAGTGATGTCAAGAAAGCATTTATCCATCACAGGTGTGAGACCCTAGCTAACGCTTATCAATTAGCTATGGACATCGAATATGATTTGCAGCAACAATATAGATTTACCACACCGAAGCCTAGCACCATAACCTCTAACAACAATCCGCTTGTCCCCAATATTTCATCCAAGTACCAACCATAGAGAATAGCCAGAGAGATATAAGAATGTCTACCCAAACCACCAAAGTGACCTGCTATAATTGCCATCAATCTGGGTCATCTCTCTAGGAACTGTCCCAAGAAGACTTTACTGATGGAAGAAGTAGTGGAAGAGGAAGAAAACGAGATCCCTATTATAAATGAAGTAGAATACCACCCCGAGTACAATAGTGAAGAGGAACCTTCCCAATTTACCATGGTGGTAAGATGTAACTATATTAAGGAAGTTCCCACTGAAGATTGGAGACGCACTAGCCTATTTTACACCTACACCCAGTGCAACGGTAAAGTCTGCAAAATTGTGGTAGATAGTGGAAGCAGCCTGAATGTGATCTCTAAGCAAGCTGCCGAGAGGTTTGGACTAACCCAAGTGAGACACCCTAAACCATCCAACATATCATGGGTTGATAAGACTAGTATACCAGTCACTTTCAGGTGTGAAGTCCCACTGAAATTAGCAAGTCATCAAGGAAGTGTATGGTGTGACATCACTGAAATGGACATGGCAGATGCGCTCCTTGGACGTCCATGGTTGTATGATATGGATGTCATCCACTATGGAAGAAGTAATACATATGAGTTTACCGTGGGAAGAGATAAGATCACCCTTATACCTAGTCTGCCTAGGGAGTTGAGGACATCACATAAGAAAGGTAAAGCGGTTGAACCAAAAAATTCCATAACTCTTTTAAGACTCAGGCCTTCATGCAAGATGTCAGAGAAACCGGCCTCATCTATACTCTCCTAGTGCAACAAGTGACTCTGGAATCTGAATCTCAGCACTCCCCCATTATAACCGAATTGCTCAAGGACTATCCCACCATTACCCCGGATGAACTACCCAATGAGTTACCTCCTGAGAGAGAAATTCAGCATGCTATTGATCTTGTGCCGGGTGCCACGTTACCCCATTTACCTCATTACCGTATGAGTCCCATAGAACAAGCCGAGCTGAGACGACAAGTAGATGAGCTGCTAAGCAAGGGGTTGATTAGGGAGAGTCTTAGTCCCTGTGCGGTTCCGGCTTTATTAACACCCAAAAAGGATGGCACATGGAGAATGTGCATTGACTGCAGGGCCATTAACAAGATCACTGTTAAATACCGTTTCCCCATCCCAAGGCTGGATGACCTCCTTGACATGATTGTGGGATCCGCTTGATTTTCCAAAGTGGACCTTCGTAGTGGGTACCACCAGGTGATGATTAGGCAAGGGGATGAATGGAAAATGGCTTTTAAAACACAAGATGGTCTATATGAGTGGATGGTTATGCCCTTTGGGCTGACCAATGCTCCCCCTACTTTCATGAGATTGATGCATCATGTCTTAAAACCGTATATTGGTAAATTCCTTGTGGTATACTTTGATGATATTCTAATCTTTAGTAAGACTGAGGAAGATCACCTAAATCACTTAAGGGCCACCCTCGATCTGTTGAGGGAAGAACACTTATTGTTGAATTTGAAGAAATGTGTTTTTTTTGTCCAAGAAGTTGAATTTCTAGGTTTCATCATTAATGATCAAGGGTTGAAAGCCGATCCCTCAAAGGTTGAAGCCATTGTTAATTGGCCCACCCCGACATCTATCACCGAAGCGAGAAGTTTCCATAGATTAGCTACATTCTATAGGAGATTCATACACGGTTTCAGTACCCTAGTGGCGCCCATAACCAACTGTTTGTGCAAAGGAAGTTTGAGTGGACACCCTCAGCCGACAGAGCTTTTCAGGACCTCAAAGTAAAAATCACTACCACACCGGTTTTAAGTGTTGGGGTATGCCCTTAAGGATAATGTTTGAGGCCTTGGGATTGTATAAGTATCATGTAATACATTCTTGTGTTTATAAAGGCAATGGTTATTATTCAGGTTGTTACATCATCTGCTGCAATGTGTGTTCTTCTGAATAATGTCTCAATGCTGTTCAGCTAGGCTGACATGCTAAATGTCCTTAGTCGATATATCTTGGTGAACATGAGACAGCCTTGATATGATTGAGACTAATATGTGTTCTAATCTTATAGGATGCTTCGAGCATGGAATAAGATGTAGACTCATGGGTACATTGGATGTACTGGACAGACCCTACTAGGATATTCAATTGCTTGTCACAATGTGAATGATCCTTGATTGCAACAAGTGGCACATGTCCTCTGACTTGAGATCACTTGTGTTTCTAAATGATGATTGTCATTGTTTTGAGGTAGTTCAATATCATTTGAAACATAATGGTTATAGACTATCTTGGATAATGATCATGAGTCAGGTTAGGGCACTAGTGATAGATAGAGGATTGCCGTCTCCTTGTTGAAGGAGTGTGGTGTTCTATAGGGGCCCCCTAGATGAGATGATTGAGAAAGTGTATGGCCATACCCAGGTGACTATGTGCATCTGATCTAATCATGCTCATCATATTGGAGCTACAGGCTTGACACGCTTGTCCAATAAGAACATCCAGTGGCAAAGGAAACATGCATGCCTTGTGAAGTGGATTCACACTTGTGCTGTGGTTTGGGTGTAGTCTTGAAAGACTCTTTCCTTTATATCGGGAGACAGTGATGTGTTGCTAGATACCCCTCACTGATCGTGATAACGTAAGTTATCGTTACCGACATTTAAAGGAAACCCTCAGGGTCGCACAATTTGATGATATGGCTTACTTGAGTCAGATCGTGTGGACTGAATTGTTTGGGTTCAGTTTAAAGGGATTTAATCTCTGATTGTAAGTGAGATCTAGTCTGATCATGTTTGATTGATTAGGGCTTGAGATCGGTAAGCTTCGATCGAGAGAGATGATGCTAGATCGGTGAGATCAGGAGCATCAGGAGATGAACAGTTAGATCTGGAACCTATTGGTTCAATGAGGTCTAGACCATGGCTTGGGCTGATTTGATTTGGTTTTTTGGACCAAAGTCAATTGGATCGATTGAGCATGAACCGGTTCACATGTGTGTGAGCGCTTGGTTCAATGCTTAAGCGTTTTGGTCGGTTTTCAAAGCATTACTTCATGTCATTCCATTTTTGGAAAGTCATCAAGGCGACTTTGTAAAAACACCTCAACGCTTCTCTTGGATGATGACCGCTTGCAATCTCGTGGAGAGGAGAGTGTGTTGACGACAAGAGGAGGCATTCGGCCGAGCAAAGCCATCTCTATCCTCTCCTTCACGCGACAAGGTCCCATTGAAGAACTTTGCTAGCACAAAGGATTCAAAGGAGCAAGCCATCTTCACTTGTTGTGTGCGTCACCTTTGGAGAAGGAGCACTTGCGTCTTTGCTTCCAAGGCACCAACCAAACCGATGGCATTGGTATGATCTACTCTTGATCTATTCAATCTCTGATAGTTGATCATATGGCATGCAAAAGATCATCAAACCCTTGCTTCCGCTTGCAAAATTTTATTTGCGCCATGCTTAGGGTTTTCGCCCCCCTCTCGAAAGGGGTTTCATCAATTGGTATCAGAGGTTGGCTTTATGCATGCTATTATGTTTGCTCGTGTGATCCATGTTTACACTTATGCTTAGATCTATGGTTGGTTACATGCGCAAGCTCATGAAAAATTTATGATGCGAAAGCAACATGCATGATGTTTATTGCTCTTAGCCGCATGTATTGGTGCTTGTTGTTGTTTTTGTCAAAGTTGCGCTCCCCCTTGAAGGGGACTCTACAATTGTTATGGATGGCGCATGTTTGTTGGCGCTTCTTACATGTTGTTTTTGACAAAACAAAAGATCTTGCGCGCCTCATCTAGATCTAAGGCCCTACTTTAAACCCTTAGATGGGTTGATGGGGTTGAAAGCATCATCTAGTATAGATCAACTAAGTCTGATCAGACCATCTGACAGCCTAGATGGGTTGACCAGATAGCACCTGTGCGCAAGCACGAGGTGGCTATAGGTTAACTGCATCAAAGGCGTGTAGCGAGGTCTGGTTGAGACAACCAGTGAACACACATAAGTTAGGCCCGGGGTCACACCCGCTTGCCAGAACTCATGTTGGCTGTTCAGCCCTTGGCGCATGCATGGTTGACCATTAGGTCAACTCGAGTCAGTTAGGACTTGGTGCATGTAAGGGCATGGATCTAACTAGATTGATGAGTGGATCCCTATCAATGGACCATTGTAAGGTTGTAAGGCACATAAGAAAATTAAAATTGATGCCAATGGGTTTTCAAAATTTTATTTTCTTGTAATGGATCACATGTTGATTGAATGATGCCATGATGTTTGTTTATTTAATCTTATGTGGGTTGCCCTTTTAATGTGTGCTGTGCTGGGGCCTGCGAGCCTGGTAAATTATTATTTTTGTGATCTGCGAATCACATGAAAATTAAAATTTATTGTATAATTGACCTGCGAGTCAAGCTTGTCTAGATAGATTAAAATGTATTTTAATTAGACAAGAGCACAAAAGCACACATCGCAGAGGCGCATTCAGCTGGTGGGTGCACCTGAGCTGCATTGAGCGCTAGGGCCCTGGGTTGGACCAGATGAGATGCAAAAGACCCAAGAAGAGCAAGTGAAGACTTAAGTTGATTTAAGGTCTTACTTAGGCTCTATGGGCTTTTACCACATAAGATCCATGCTTTCTTTTTATTGTTTAATAAATAGAATTGCATGAGTTATTTATCTTCTGCTATAGCCATAGGATTTGCCTGATAGTAAGAAGATAAAAGACCGTTAAAATCCAACGCTAAAATATCAAGCACGTAATGCCTTCTGACGTGAAACCTCACTGTTCTGACTATCGTTGGAGCCGTGTTGAACCCACTCAGTGGGCACGTCCATCTATCTTCAGACGGTGTGTGATTTCACCTGTGTGTTACAGAGAAGGGATTTATCGCTTCTCGTTGCTCAGCATAGCACGTGGTGGTCCAGGGAGTAGGTCGGGTCAGCTTGACCATGTAGGCTACATGTGTGGAGCATATGGTAGCACATGGAGGCAGCCATCTGTGGGATCAGAGACTGTGTTGTACCAACTCAGTTGGCACAGTCTGCTGGATTGCCCAGATGAAGGGGAATCGCACGGGTTGGCGATTGGCAGGGACTGCCTACCAGAGATTAGTGCTTGTACTCTCTGTGCATCTTATCTCGCCTGAGCGGGACGCGGAGACCAAGTATGAAATCTGGATCCCATCTCACTAAAAGAGTGTTACTCTTTCGGACTGTTTTAATGGATTTTTCAGTCAGATAAAATAGTGAGAAAAGAATCTTTCTTAAGTCCTGGATTGATTCTAAACATTGATACTGACCTTGCTGTTCTTGCATTGTTGTAGATTCCTGCAGCAACGAACACCATGAGCTTCAATGTGCGATCCCTACTGGAAAGGGAGAAGTTTGCTGGGCCAAACTTCTCAGACTGGTTCGGACACCTTAAGATTGTTCTTAAGGCAGAGAGGAAACTGTATGTCCTCGAGACGGCTGTGCCGCCTCAACCCGCTGCGAACGCCGCAAGGGCGGTTCGTGATGCCTATGAAAAGCATGTCAATGATAGCATTGATGTCGCTTGCCTGATGCTAGCGTCTATGACGCCACCGCTGCAGCGTCAGCATGAGGATATGTCCGCTATAGAGATTATAGCGAACCTCAAGATGCTGTATGCTGCACAGGCGAGGACAGAACGCTATAATCTGACAAAGCTTTTCTTTCAGAGCAAACTCGCTGAAGGGAGCCCAGTGGGAGCTCACGTGCTCAAGATGATTGGGCACAAGGAGGCTCTGGAGAAACTGGGGCATACCATCAACCAGGAGCTTGCTGTAGACATTATTCTGCAGTCTCTCCCGCCCTCTTTCGATGCGTTCATTATTAACTTTAATATGAACAAAATCGATTGTACTCCGGCAGAGCTGCTGAATATGCTCTTGACAACTGAGGAGACTCTGAAGGGAAAGCCTTCAACCTCTGTCTTAATGGTTCCTTCCAGGAACAAGAAGAAGGGGAAGAAGGGCAAGGCCCCTGTCAAGAGTTACAGCAAGGCTCTGAAACAGAAGGTTAAGCGGTCAAAGGACAACAGGTGTTTCCACTGTGGCCAGCTGGGTCACTGGAAAAAGGACTGTAAAGCGCTCCAAGGAGATAAGAGGGGAAGCATCGCTTCTGGCCTAGGTATATACGTGACGGAAGTCATGGTTTCATCTTCTTCTATTTCATGGGTGTTGGACACTGCATGTGGAGTTCACATTTGTTCAAATGTACAGGGACTCAAGAGAAGAAGACAGGTGGGACAGCATGAGGTGGACCTACGCGTTGGAAACGGGGCACGGGTTGCTGCTGTTGCTGTAGGAGACTATTTCATCTCATTACCATCTGGCATTGTATTAGAACTAAACAGTTGTTATTTTGTTCCCAGCATTACTAAAAATATTATCTCCATTCCTGCTCTTGTCAGGAAAGGATTTGCCTTTGAATGCAATATTTCAAAGTGTGTTTTGTCTTTAGATAATATTGTTTATGCAACTGGTTCAATTAACAATGGGTTATACATGTTGGACATGGAAAGTTCTATACAAAGTGTTGATATTAAGAAAGCCAAGTATGCTGAAGACAGCACCTTGTTATGGCATAGTCGTTTAGGCCATATTAACAAGAAGCGCATTAAGCGGTTGCATGATCATGGACTGCTGGGATCTTTCTCCTATGAGGAGATTGATACATGCAAAGCTTGTTTGATGGGTAAAATGACGAAGTCACCTTTTCCTCACAAAGGTCAAAGGGCTTCAGGTTTACTTGACCTTATACACAGTGATGTGTGTGGGCCATTTAGTAAACATGCCAGAGGTGGCTATTCGTACTTCATTACCTTTACTGATGATTTCAGTAGGTATGGGTATGTCTATCTAATGAGACATAAGAGTGAATCTTTTGACAAGTTCAAAGAGTTCAAAAATGAAGTACAGAATCAGCTAGGGCGAAATATCAAGGCACTTCGTTCTGATCGAGGTGGAGAATACTTGAGTCATGCGTTTACTGACTATCTAAAAGAGTGTGGGATTATCTCACAGCTCACTCCGCCAGGAACACCACAATGGAATGGTGTGTCCGAGAGGAGAAATAGAACGTTACTTGATATGGTTCGTTCTATGATGAGTCAGGCTACTCTTCCATATTCCTTTTGGGGATTTGCACTGGAAACAGCTGCAAAGGTACTAAACCGAGTGCCATCCAAGGCCGTTTCAAAGACGCCATATGAATTATGGTATGGGAAATAGCCGAGCTTGACATTTATCAGGATCTGGGGTTGCGAGGCTTATGTCAAAAAGCTCGCCTCTGGGAAACTAGAGAACAGATCTGAGAAATGCATCTTTGTCGGTTCCCCTAAGGAAACTAAGGGTTATTATTTCTTCGATCCCAAAGAGAACAAAGTATTTGTTGCTCGGACGGCCATATTTCTTGAGAAGGAGTTTCTTCTGCAAGAAGCCAGTGGGAGAGAAATAAAACTGGATGAGAATCCAGAGGAAGTACAAAGTAGTCAAGCACAGTTGGATGAGCCTGAGCCGGTAGAACAGGTTATTGTGCAACCTGAGGCTCAGATATCGCGGGAACCGCGTAGATCGGGAAGGATCCGTCGACAGCCTGAGCGCTATGACGGAGTCTACATCATTGATAATGATGAACCCCTTACTTATGCGGATGCGGTCAGTGGACCGGAGTCAGCTAGATGGCTTGAAGCTATGCGAGCCGAAATGGACTCCATGTCAGATAACCAAGTCTGGGATTTGGTTGATCCGCCTCCGGGAGTAATCCCTATAGGCTGTAAATGGATCTTCAAGAAGAAGATTGACATGGATGGTAACGTAGTTACCTATAAAGGCAGGCTAGTTGCGAAAGGTTTCAAACAAATCTACGGGATAGATTATGATGAAACTTTCTCTCTTGTAGCCATGTTCAAGTCTGTTCGGATTCTTTTCGTGATAGCAGCATATTACGATTATGAGATCTGGCAGATGGATGTGAAGACGGCTTTCCTTAATGGAAAACTGGATGAGGATGTGTATATGACACAACCTAAAGGTTTCACTAATCCATCAGATCGTCATAAAATATGCAAGTTAAAAAAGTCCATTTATGGACTTAAACAAGCATCTAGAAGCGGGAATATTCGTTTTGATGAATCAATCTCTGAGTTTGGTTTCATCAAGAACGAAGATGACCCGTGTGTATATAAGAGGTTTAGTGGGAGCGTGATTACTTTTCTAGTCCTCTACGTCGATGATATCTTAATCATTGGAAACGATATTCCTGAACTGCATGCTGTTAAGGCATGGTTAGGAAAATGTTTTCAGATGAAAGATTTAGGAGAAGCAGCCTATGTATTAGGTGTGAAGATCTACAGGGATAGATCTAAGAGGCTTCTCGGGCTGTGCCAGAGTACTTACATCGATAAAGTCCTGGAGAGATTCCATTTAGAGAATTCTAAAAGAGGATATCTTCCAGTCAGACATGGTCTGAATCTTTCGAAGAGTCAGTGTCCACAAACACAGACTGAGAAAGATGAAATGGACAATACGCCTTATGCTTCGGCTATTGGATCCATTATGTATGCGATGTTGTGTACTCGCCCAGACGTCGCTTACGGGTTAAGCGTGACCAGTCGGTTCCAAAGTAATCCAGGTATGGCGCACTGGATTGCAGTCAAGAACATTTTAAAATATCTGCGGAGGACCAAAGATATGTTCTTGATATATGGTGGTCAGGAAGAACTCAGTATAGAAGGATATACTGACGCTTCATTCCAGTCGGACCAGGATGATTTCCGATCGCAATCAGGCTATGTTTTTAGCTTGAATGGTGGAGCGGTGGTGTGGAAAAGTTTCAAACAGTCAACTGTTGCTGATTCCACAACAGAAGCCGAGTATGTTGCAGCCTCGGAAGCATCCAAGGAGGCAGTGTGGATTCGTAAGTTCGTGAGAGAACTTGGTGTTGTTCCTTCGAGTGCAGATCCTTTGGTTATCTTTTGTGATAACACTGGAGCAATCGCACAAGCAAAGGAACCACGGTCGCACCAGAAGTCCAAGCACATACAGAGACGGTTTCACTTGATCCGGGAGATCATTGATCGTGGCGAGATCAAAGTCTGCAAGGTTCATACAGACGACAATCTGGCTGACCCGCTTACCAAGCCTCTGGCGCAGCAGAAGCATGAGAAGCACTGTAATAACATGGGTTTGAGATTTCTCAACCATTAGATTAAGTGCAAGTGGGAGATTGTTGGGGTATGCCCTTAAGGCTAATGTTTGAGGCCTTGGGATTGTATAAGTATCATGTAATACATTCTTGTGTTTATAAAGGCAATGGTTATTATTCAGGTTGTTACATCATCTGCTGCAATGTGTGTTCTTCTGAATAATGTCTCAATGCTGTTCAGCTAGGCTGACATGCTAAATGTCCTTAGTCGATATATCTTGGTGAACATGAGACAGCCTTGATATGATTGAGACTAATATGTGTTCTAATCTTATAGGATGCTTCGAGCATGGAATAAGATGTAGACTCATGGGTACATTGGATGTACTGGACAGACCCTACTAGGATATTCAATTGCTTGTCACAATGTGAATGATCCTTGATTGCAACAAGTGGCACATGTCCTCTGACTTGAGATCACTTGTGTTTCTAAATGATGATTGTCATTTTTTTGAGGTAGTTCAATATCATTTGAAACATAATGGTTATAGACTATCTTGGATAATGATCATGAGTCAGGTTAGGGCACTAGTGATAGATAGAGGATTGCCGTCTCCTTGTTGAAGGAGTGTGGTGTTCTATAGGGGCCCCCTAGATGAGATGATTGAGAAAGTGTATGGCCATACCCAGGTGACTATGTGCATCTGATCTAATCATGCTCATCATATTGGAGCTACAGGCTTGACACGCTTGTCCAATAAGAACATCTAGTGGCAAAGGAAACATGCATGCCTTGTGAAGTGGATTCACACTTGTGCTGTGGTTTGGGTGTAGTCTTGGAAGACTCTTTCCTTTATATCGGGAGACAGTGATGTGTTGCTAGATACCCCTCACTGATCGTGATAACGTAAGTTATCGTTACCGACATTTAAAGGAAACCCTCAGGGTCGCACAATTTGATGATATGGCTTACTTGAGTCAGATCGTGTGGACTGAATTGTTTGGGTTCAGTTTAAAGGGATTTAATCTCTGATTGTAAGTGAGATCTGGTCTGATCATGTTTGATTGATTAGGGCTTGAGATCGGTAAGCTTCGATCGAGAGAGATGATGCTAGATCGGTGAGATCAGGAGCATCAGGAGATGAACAGTTAGATCTGGAACCTATTGGTTCAATGAGGTCTAGACCATGGCTTGGGCTGATTTGATTTGGTTTTTTGGACCAAAGTCAATTGGATCGATTGAGCATGAACCGGTTCACATGTGTGTGAGCGCTTGGTTCAATGCTTAAGCGTTTTGGTCGGTTTTCAAAGCATTACTTCATGTCATTCCATTTTTGGAAAGTCATCAAGGCGACTTTGTAAAAACGCCTCAACGCTTCTCTTGGATGATGACCGCTTGCAATCTCGTGGAGAGGAGAGTGTGTTGACGACAAGAGGAGGCATTCGGCCGAGCAAAGCCATCTCTATCCTCTCCTTCACGCGACAAGGTCCCATTGAAGCACTTTGCTAGCACAAAGGATTCAAAGGAGCAAGCCATCTTCACTTGTTGTGTGCGTCACCTTTGGAGAAGGAGCACTTGCGTCTTTGCTTCCAAGGCACCAACCAAACCGATGGCATTGGTATGATCTACTCTTGATCTATTCAATCTCTGATAGTTGATCATATGGCATGCAAAAGATCATCAAACCCTTGCTTCCGCTTGCAAAATTTTATTTGCGCCATGCTTAGGGTTTTCGCCCCCCTCTCGAAAGGGGTTTCATCATTAAGATTACCCGACTTCAATAAAGTGTTCATCGTGGATTGTGATGCTTCGGGAATTGGAATTGGTGGAACACTTAGTCAGGAAGGACATCCAATCGCATTTTATAGTGAGAAGCTGAATGAGGCCAGACAACGATACTCCACTTATGATAAAGAGTTTTATGCCATAGTTCAAGTCCTTAAACATTGGAGGCATTATCTTATCCATAAGGAGTTCATTCTCGATAGTGACCACCAAGCTCTCATTTACTGGAGCAGTCAGGTTAAGCTAAATCCGAGGCATGCGAAGTGGGTAGAACAGCTGCAACAATACACCTTTGTTTTAAAGCACAAAATTGGAGTACAAAACAAGGTAGCTGATGCCCTTAGCCGAAAGTTACTATTACTGAATACACTCCAAGCCTCGGTCACAGGATTTGAGAGAATCAAGGGCGAGTACAAGGAGTGTCTAGACTTTAAAGGTGTGTTTACCACCCTGGAAGCCGAGCCTACCTGCAATCCTGACTTTGAGATTAAGGAGGGCTACCTCTTTAGGAGAGGAAAGCTATGTATTCCACGCACCTCCTTGAGGGAATTCTTGGTTTGGGAACTACATGGAGGAGGTACCGCTGGCCATCATGGGCAGGATAAGACCCTAGTTTTAGTGGAAGAACGATTCTATTGGCCCAACATGTTTAAAGATGTATCTAAGGTGGTTGGGCATTGTCAAACATGTCAAGTATCTAAGGTAACGAGGCACAATACCGGATTATACATGCCTTTACCAATACTTGAGGGACCTTGGCAAGCTCTCAGTATGGATTTTGTGCTTGACCTTCCGTGCACTAGTGTTCATTATGACTCTATCTTTGTGGTGGTGGATAGGTTCACTAAAATGGCTCACTTCATCCCGTGTACCAAAACCACAGATGCTTCTCATGTAGCAAGGCTCTTCTTTAACAATGTGGTGCGCTTACATGGTTTGCCCCGCACAATTGTGTCTGATAGAGATGTTAAATTCGTGGGGCATTTTTGGCTTACCTTATGGAAACTAATGGGCACCAAGCTTAATTTTTCCACTGCATATCACCCACAATCGGATGGACAAACTGAAGTAGTAAACTAGTCCTTAGGGAATATCTTGAGGTGTTTAGTGGGTGCACACCCAGGTACATGGGACAGGCTTTTACCAACTGCAGAGTTTGCTTTCAACAGTGCTGTGAATCGCACTACTAGCACTAGTCCTTTCCAGCTTAACTATGGTTTCCAGCCACGAAAGCCCATTGACCTAGCTCCCTTGCCATCACCCTTTAAGCAAAACCACTCAGCTCTGTCTTTTGCTCAACACATTGTCAAGATTCACAATGAAGTGAAAGACCAGATTGCAAAGAACACTCTTAACTATGAGTTGGCTGCTAATCCCCATCGTCGTGTAGTAAAATTGCAGGAAGGAGACTTAGTCATGCTGAGGAATAGGAAGGAGAGGCAACATGGACCCAACCACAAGCTCCAACCAAGAGCCATGGGTCCTTTTCGTATTTTGAAAAAGGTGAATGATAATGCTTACATGTTGGACTTGCCACAGGCCCTTGGGATACATCACACCATCAACATAGAAGATCTGACACCTTACAAAGCACCGCTCCACATTGAGGTTCTAGCTCCAGCCAAGAGGACCGGACGTATACGTAAGGGACAACAACACTGCATCAATAAGGAAATTCAGCACTATTACCTCGTTCAATGGGAAGATGGAGGAGAAGAATGGTTATCGGAGGATGAAGCACGTGCACAACTACCTGACGAACTTGAGAGCTTCTCATTTAACTCTCCGGAGGAGAGTTCTCCCAACCCCGAGAAAGCTGATGTAGGGACACCACCAAGAAGGTCAACAAGACTCAAGAAGACCCCAATTCGTTATGGGATGAATGCTTGACTCTTCTTAACATTTTGAGAACTCATTTAAGACTTGTTACTTTGTGTTTTGTTGCTTTGTAATACGCTACAAACTCTATGGTATTGTCAGCAATTATTGTTATGTTGTAGCTAGGATTAGCCTAGGTTTACTTTGAAGTCTTTATTTTATTTTGTAGTGGTTGTAATAGGTTGTTTAGCCTAGGTTTATGCACACATGTATTGCACATGCTGCACCTAGCCTCCCAACTGAGAAGGTGATCTTGGCATACTCAAAGAACATTAACATCCAACGCAAATCAGGCCACAGGGAAGGTTCAATTCAAGTTACCAACATCCAAGTCAAATCAGCTCGTGGAAAGGTTCAATTCAAGTATCAACATCAACACTTCAGCCCAAATTCAAGGACGTTAGCCTGAGGTTATTCCCAGCATTCGGCTCAAGCTAATCCATCACAAACCAGTTCAAGGCCCATTGGGATCCAACACCACAATGACAAATAGTCCAAACTAATCCAGCCATCAAGACATGCCATCAAGAGGCTGATATCCCACCATCATGACCAGCCAACGGTCACTTAAAAACCTGCATGCGTAAGGATATCTTGCATGCAGGAGAAGACACTGTTTCAGACCAAAACGAGGAGGCGCCAGCAAGTGAAGAATGCCAAGGGTTGTTTCAGAATGCCAAGGGTCGTTTCTATGTTGGGAGGAAAGGTTTTAAGCTTGCGTTGTTCACTTTGCACAGGAAGTCAAATATTTCTGAAACTGAAATCTTTGTGTTTGCGTGTGTAAGAGTTGAGCATGCTCCTCTTTGGATTGAGCTTGCTCTCCACCGGTTGCTAATCATTCCACGTTCCATACAATCCATTGCCGAACATCCTCTTCCATCAACACAAGCCGCGGTTACTATTCCATTACCGGTATCTTCTTCCCAACGATCATCTCTCGGTTCAAGAACTAAACTTCATCAAAGGGGCTGAAGGATCTTTGGACGACAATCACTGTCAACAATAGTCTAAGGAGTTCGACCCCTTATCTTTAGGGGTCCAGGTGCACCAACCCCCTAACTTCTTAAAATCTAGTCTTCTCTTGCGCGTAGAGCTACATACCTAGGGTGATTCTTGGGCTAGGATTTACGTCCTTCATTACACAGCAAGCAAGCACTGCCATTAGACCTCAGGAGAGATTACTTGGACAATCTGAATTAAGTCCAAGAGAAAATTACAGGGCAATAACTACAAGGAGTGGGAATCAGTTGGAAGAACCCCAGATGCCTGCAGAAGAGGTTACACCGGTAGTCGATAAGGAACAACCTGAAGAACCGCATCCAGATAAAGAAAAGGCCGATGTGGAAGAGAAAGAGAAGTATGTAGGAGCACCTGCGTACGTTCCACCCATTCCCTTTCCTCAGAGACTGGCCAAAGCAAAATTGGATAAGCAGTTCGGCAATTTCCTGGAGATATTGAAAAAGTTGTACATCAATATACCCTTCACTGATGCATTGTCACAAATGCCTATCTATGCAAAGTTCTTAAAGGATATACTTTCTAATAAACAGAAGATTGAAGAAATTGGTACTATGGCACTTATAGAGGAATGTAGTGCAATAATACAGAATAAAACTCCTTATAAGTTGAAGGATCCAAGAAGCTTCACCATTCCATGTCAGATTGGCAATATGTCATTTGAAGGAGCACTGTGCTACCTGGGCGTAAGTGTCAGCTTGATGCCCCTATCGATCTATAGAAAACTTGACATGGGTGACATGAAACCTACTGCAATTACTTTACAGTTGGCAGATCGATCGGTCCGACGACCTGTTGGAATATTGGAAGATGTTCCTATAAAAGTTGGATAGTTCTTTGTGCCTGCAGACTTCGTAGTGTTGGAAATGGAGGAAGACTTGAGACTGCCGATTATTTTGGGAAGGCCCTTCTTGGCCACTGCGGGCGCTATCATAGATGTAAAGAAGGGAAGGTTAACTTTGAACATTGGTGAAAATAATATTGAATTTGATCTTTCATCTTCCCTTAAGAAACCCTCCTTTACAGATTCTTGCCTTACTTTCGACACTCCAGAACTGGAACCGAAGATGGAAGATCTCAGAGAGGACTTAGACCCGCTGGATGTTTGTCTGATCGAAGTTGGAGATGATGAGAACACGAAGAATGAAGCTCAGACCTACGGTAGGATGATGGACTCAGCCCGGATGCTTGAGCCATAGAGAGAGAAAATTGAGAAGCTTATCCTAATAAGATCTGAACTAGTAAAAACAGATAAATTAGAGCTCAAGATGCTCCCACTGAGTTTAAGATACGAATTCCTAGGGGAGAATGCCACATATCCAGTAATAGTAAGTGCAGATTTGGATAAAGTTCAAACAGGAAGACTACTTGAGGAACTCTGACGTTATAGAAAGGTGATTGGATATTCATTGGATGACATACCCGGAATTAAGCCATCTTTGTGTATGCACCGAATCTACATGGAAGAAAACTGCTACTCCTCTATTGAGTATCAACGTCGTCTAAATCTGGTCATGAAAGATGTGGTAAAGAAGGAAGTTCTCAAGTTGCTTGATGCAGGTGTGATCTACCCAATTTCTGATAGTAAATGGGTCAGCCCCGTTCATGTAGTCCCAAAGAAAGGGGGGTGTCACGGCTGCAAGGAATGAGAACAATGAGTTGATTCTGATGAGGACGGTAACTGGGTGGCGAATGTGTATCGACTATCGAAAGCTAAATAAGGCCACCCGGAAGGATCACTTTCCTCTTCCTTTCATCAACCAGATGCTTGAGCGACTGGCAATGAAATCTTACTTTAGCTTTCTTAATGTCTTTTCAGGATTTTTCTAGATACTCATCCACTCGGAGGATCAGGAAAAGACAACCTTCACATGCCCGTACGGAACATTTGCCTACAGACGCATGCCTTTTGGATTATGCAATGCGCCGGCCACTTTTCAATGCTGCATGATGGCCATTTTCTCTGATCTTATTGAAAATATTATGGATGTGTTTATGGACGATTTTTTCGTGTATGGATATTCCTTTGATAATTGTCTGATTAATTTATCGCGTGTCTTGCAGAGGTGCGAGGAGGTGAATCTGGTTCTCAATTGGGAGAAATGCCATTTCATGGTTCGGGAAGGGATTGTTCTTGGGCATCGTATTTCATAGAGAGGCATTGAAGTAGACAAAGCTAAGATTCAAGTTATTGAGAAGCTACCTCCACCCACATCAGTCAGAGGGATTCAGAGTTTTCTGGGACACGCCGGGTTTTATCGTCGATTTATTCAAGATTTTTCTAAAATTGCTAGGCCCCTCACTAATTTTTTTTTTCTAATGATACTGATTTTAATTTTGACAGGAGTTGTACAGAAGCATTTGAGAAACTGAAGAAAGCTCTAGTCTCTGCACCCATCATGCAACTGCCAGACTGGTCGCTCCCTTATGAGGTGATGTGTGATGCGAGTGACCAAGCTGTTGGAGCAGTGCTGGGACAACGAAAGAATAACAAACTCCATGCAATTTACTATGCCAACAAGACTCTAGACGGAGCGCAAATAAACTATGCCACGACTGAAAAGGAGCTTCTTGCCATAGTTTTTGCTTTTAATAAATTTCGCTCCTATATTATTAATTCTAAGGTTGTTGTTTTTACAGATCATTCTGCGATCAAGTATCTGGTGAACAAGAAAGATGCAAAACCCAGGCTGATTCGATGGATATTACTCCTGCAGGAATTTGATTTCGAGATAAAAGACAAGAAAGGGGCAGAAAATTTAGTAGCAGATCATTTATCTAGATTGACGAGAGAGGAAAATGCAGAAGATGATCTAGAAATTAATGATTCATTTCGAGAGGAATATCTATATGCTATTGTAAGACAAGCGACACCTTGGTATGCAGATATTGTAAATTATTTGATGTCATGCCACCTGACCTAACATTTTAGGGGAAGAAGAGATTCAGGGCTGAAGTTAAGCATTTCTACTGGGATGATCCCGATCTTATATCGTCGATGTGTAGACAGTTTGTTTCGAAGATGTTTACCAGAAAGGGAAATTCACGATGTACTCAGTCATTGTCATTCTTCCCCTTATGGAGGGCACGCCAGTGCGTCAAAGACGGCATTCAAAATTCTCCAGTCAGGAATTTATTAGCCTACGATTTTTTGAGATGCTAGGAAGTTTATTCAATCTTGTGATAAATGCCAGTGCACCGGTAACATCAATAAATGGGATGAGTTTCCTTAGCAGGGCATTTTGGAAGTTAAAATTTTTTATGTCTGGGGAATCGATTTTATGGGTCCATTCCCTACTTCCTGTGGAAAAAAGTATATTCTTCTTTGCGTTGATTACGTGTCTAAATGGGTCAAAGCAACAGCTGAGGCCACTAATGATTCACGTGTTGTAGCCAGGATGTTTAAAAAGATAATTTTTCCCATATTTGGCATACCCAGAGTTCTGATCAGTGACGGAGGTTCTCATTTCATTGAGAATAAATTTGAAGCATTGCTAAAGAAATATGGGGTACTCCATAAAGTTGCTACACCGTACCACCCGCAGACTAGTGGACAAGCTGAGGTGTCAAATCGAGAAATCAAGAGGATACTTGAGAAAACCGTATCAGGAGCAAGGAAGGATTGGGCGATGAAATTAGATGATGCTCTTTGGGCCTATAGGACAGCTTTCAAAACCCCTTTGGGTATGTCTCCGTTTCAGTTAGTTTATGGAAAATCTTGTCATTTACTAGTGGAGCTTGAGCACAAGGCTTATTGGGCGGTAAAGAAGTTTAACTATGATTTGAAGAGTGCTGGAGAAAGAAGGAGGTTTCAATTAAATGAATTAGATGAAATCAGAAATTCTGCTTATGCAAGCTCTCATATATATAAAGAACGTGCAAAGAAGTGGCATGATCAGCGGATCTCTAGGAAGGAATTCTTTGAAGGAGATAAAGTTCTGCTATACAATTCGCGTCTTAGGTTATTCCTTGGAAAACTGAGGAGACGATGGACAGGGCCCTTTGTAGTTGAGAAAGTATTTCCATATGGCACCGTTGAGATATCAAAAGAAGGACAACAAGGTTTCAAGGTGAATGGGCAGCGGTTAAAGCATTATTTTGAAGAAGAGAAGGCTGAAGAAGACGAGTACTTAATTCTCTCTAATTCCCCAGAAGAAACTTGAACACGAAGCTATGGTCAAGCTAAAGACCATAAACAAGCGCTTTTTGGGAGGCAACCTAAACTTCTGACTTTTATTATTTCTTTAGTTTTATTTTATCCTTGCTTTGCTTTGAAATAAAATTTTAACAACATGATTTGTTGAATTTTTATTCACGAAAAATCTCTTAATAAGTTGTTTTACTTGCAGAAATTTTTGAGAAATTTTTAATTGAAGAAATAGTGTTCCATGAGGCAATCACGGGTGCAGCCGTGAATCATGTACCGACCGTGAATCTTGCAGCAATCTCTTTGTGAGTATGGTTAATATGATTTTGATTGTAAAATTAGACGATATTTGATATCTGGAAGTTGATTGCCGTGTAAAATTTGAATATCTTCGAGATGATAGTTTTTCAGATTTTTCTGAGTTGTAATTCTCAATTTTGATATAACTGTACAGGGTTTCACCAACAAATGCAAAGGGAACTCTTGCAAAATTTTTTCTAAAATTCTTTATTGGTTGAATATTTATATATATGCAACAATTTAAGTCTAGGGTGATCTTCATGATATGCTTACTCTTCAAGGCTTTATTAGATATGAATTTTGAATGTTTATGATTGTTAAGGATAATCAAATTTGTTTTACCCTTGATTTGAAACTTAGGAAACATTTTGAGTGATTGATTTGATGACTTAGGGAATTTTTGAGATTTCATGTAGACTTAAATTGTTGAGTAAATTCAATTCTGGTATTGATAAAATGCATATGTGAATTGTTATAAGTTCAAACGACGCGTGCATAGTATCTTGTTACTTGATGTTTAATTTATCTATTTCCGCTTGATGAGAAATTTTTATGAATAGAAATTTGGTGATTTATCTTTTTAAATTGAGATTTGCTCCAACTCCTCAAGTTGAGAAATCTGAAGTCATGAGTTAAATTATACCACGAGTTGGTATACTTTAAATCTGTTGCAATCAAGTATCAACAACGATTTAAATACTATGCCACTAACCGGCTTTCTCCAGAAAATATGAAAAAAAAAAAAAAAAGAAAAGACTCCTCTACTTGACACTGTTAAATCTGACAGTGGTACCTAAGACATGAGTTGAAGTCTAATAAAAAAATAGAGAGAGAAAAAAAATAGAGAAAAAGAGAAAGCTGTAGGTTGTGTGGACAACTCCGCTGACTTTCATGATTAAAACTATGAGTTAAATTATAATACTATGTGGTATACTTTAAACTTGTTATGATGTTGATAGTAACAACATATAACAGTTTAAAGACCAAATTGCTTTAAAAATCTCTTATCTTTAACATCACTGAGATTCTTGAAGTAAAATTGTATCTGTTGAGTAAGATAGATTTATTAAATTGAAAGTATTTGATATTTAGTGTGTGGAGAATGAATATTATGACATGAATTATGATTTTTATCTTTCTTGCATTGTAAGCTCTTGAGAGTTTATTTCTATTATGATTTTTCTTTAACTACTTGAGTTTGAAATATTGATTACTTAATCTGTGGACTAAAGATATTATTAAGGGCAAAACAGATGAGTGTTGCTTATCTTTACATTCTTCATACATATTCTAGTATTGCTTGAGGACAAGCAAAATTCTAAGTCTAGGGTATTTTGATGCGTTGCATTTATATAGTGTTTTTGCCTATGTTTTACATCATATTTTGGACTTATTTGCACGATTTTGTGTTACTTCTAGTGTTTTTATCTTACTTTGCACAGAATCTTCACTTTTTTTGGTTTTATTGAAAATGTAGGTAAAAACGCATAAAAATGAAGGATTTCGAGAGTTTTAAGGTCAAAGCACGATTCCTGAGGAGATCACGAGCCCACACATCAAATTTGGAGCAAAAACGGTAAAGAACGAGACATTTACGGCCTTGGCCGTAATTGTGGATTCGGCCGTAAACACGACAACGAGCGGGAGGTGAAAATTGGCTAAGTATAAAAGTCCACTGAGACTTTCATGGGTGAAGCTGTAATTCCATCACGGGCCGTAAAAGTTTCTGTGACCAAAAGCATTATACGCCGAAAGAATTACGGCCGAAGCTGTAAACACATCACGGGTCGTAAAAGTTTTCGCCTAACGAGTTTTTCGCTCGATTCTCACTCGTTTTGAACCAGATTTGAGCCAAACTTTGCAGAACCGTTCCTTGATGGGTTCTAAACCGGTCTAACTATAAAATATGAGATTTTGATCGGTTTAAGAGAGCTTCGATGGATGAAAGCGAACGGCGGCGGCGACAAGGGCGAAAACTTGGTTTCAACATTTTTCCGGCGAGATTTCCCCTAAAGGCGACGATAAATCAGCCAATCCTCATCCTCGGATCAAGGAGAAGGTGGTTATGTAGTTTTTTTAGTAATTTCTTGCAATCTTTTATGCGTTTACTAGTTCATCACAACACTAAGTATTTCCATATTAACATGAGCGAGTAGAAACCTTTGTTGGGATGATTGGGCGTAGCCCTTTGACTTTTATGAGTTAATCCATGCTCTTACTATTTTCATTAGAATTTATCTGCATGATTTAGTTGAAATTTTACCTATCTCGTAATTTACCCTGGCCAAGTATTTTTACGTTTTAGACGTTGCAAGAAGGACCGGGAGGGTGAATCGCAACGTCCGACTATTTCAACTAGACCTACGAATCCAATCTCGGGAGTAGTTTGGATTTGTCTGAAGGGTTAAACAAACGCTTCATAGAGCTTAAGGGGTTCAATTGGGTTAACTATCACTGGAATAGTTAGTTAACCTAGTTGAATACCATACTACGCTTCGGGAGGAGGTAGTATGCACCTTAGGAAGAGTTCCTTTCATGTTAGATAATTTCTGTGAATTAGTAATTCTTTTAACAACTCATAATTGTCAATGTGGCGAACCCATAAATTCCCGACTCGTTAGAAACTAAACCCTTTAAAAAGCTGTTTTTGAGTTTGCATGTCCGTAAAAGTTTAGAAGAACCATTGATTTTGTCCGCCTGAATTCAAACAAGTCGATAAGTCAGTACTTAGCTTCGTAGTCCTCATGGGATCGATAACTTTTATTACTTCGATAAATCTATGCACTTGCGGATACCTATCCGCAGTCCTACTCACTGCACTCCGCCGGGTCATCATCGTCATCAGCATTGCCTGAGGAGTCAGAGACATGGATAGTATCGTCGACGTCCTCATCTTCATCTCGCAGTGGTGGTGGTCCCATGTTGCTGTGGAGGAAGATCTCAATTGACTTTACCATCTCTACCAGGGTAGCAAGCTGCTTCCCCTGGTTTAGCTATTCCTCGCGCAGTAGATGGACATGTCATCAGTGGCTGGGCGCGCTGCGGTCTGAGGCTGTCCACCAATAAAGAAACTCGGGTCAACATCTAAAGGTGCAGTCTGATCCTCTGGTGCTGCTGGTTCTAGATGAAGACGCCAGTTGGCACTGTCTTTAATATCGGTCCGGGCAGAATTTGGAAGTGGCATGGCCATGGTAGTGTCAGCAAAAGTCAAGTGATAGAAATCTCCTCGCCTGATGATCATCTTCATTGAAAGTAAGTGCTCAAGATCCAGATTTCTGCTGCCTATCGCCTCCGGCTGTTCATAGGGGTTATGTCCTAATGAGAGAGCTATCTTTGTTACCATTCCTCTGATGCAGATGTTCCCTTTTTGTTCATGGGCGACGCCCATAAATTGCCGGGCAAGGTGGTAACCAGCGTTGATCTGGAAACTATGCAGAAGACCCCACAGACACAGTAGCTCGGGCCGACGGACTATCCTGTCCCCATCCCTTGCGAAGATAGAATGAGCTAGTAGGCAGTGCACGTATCTGATGTAGGGATTTGATTGTGTGGAGGCCCTTGCGTTCCTTGGCGAGTAGGTGGACATGGAGGAGATGCATTGCTAGAAAATGTCCTCGTTGAAATTCGGCGGTCCGACTCTAGAGGCACATGCCGGGAAGCCAAAAATGTCGTTAAGATCCGCTATGGTCAGGCGGTATTCTGTGTTCGCAAGCCTGAAAGTAAGCAGCCCCGGGTCCGTATCAAGGGCTAAGACTTTGAGCTCTATGAAGCTGAAGAATTTGAGTGTGAAAGTATGTGGGGTGGGCGTACTGCAAGAAACGCCCCCATCCGAATTGCCGGAAGATCCATAGAAGGTCATCAAATATACCGAGTGCAGCTAGTGCTGGCGGGTCTATGTATTAAGTGTTGATTATATGACGGTTTGAGAGAACTTGGTACCTAGCAGCTTGGTGACTGTCCCTCATTTGGATTTCAGTTGGAGCGGGTGGCTGCTGTGGCGCTTTAGGTTGAGGGCTTGTAGCTCAAGCTGGTCGTTTGCTGGTATTCTTCTGTCTTGGTGGCATGGTTGCTTAATTGGATGGTCATGGAATAGAAATCAAGCGAAAAGACTGAGTATGCGGCGAGAAAAGGTAGAGAACCTGGAATAGGAGCTTGCCGAGGGTTGCTAGTGTCGCCGGCAGTTAGTGGCCGATGGTGAGGTAAGCAGCGGCGACAGGTGGGGCACACAATGGGGTCGGTGACTTGTACGGAAGAGGAAAATCAGAACCCTAGCTGGAAAGATCGGGTGAATCTTAAGTGGAAGTCTTAACGGGTCGGGCTGGCCAGGCGAATTCATTAAACTACCAAGGTTCGCACCCGAGATTCCTGTCAGGATCCGGTCATGAAACTCTATATAAGTATCTGCTTGGAAATCACAGTTGAGATTTTCGTCGGTACCAAGGCGTGATTTTCTCGCGGGTTGTTGGTGCAGGTTTCCACGGTGGTGACTTCTATCACGGGGCAGCCGTAATGTTCTCGACAAATTTGTATGCGTTCTACCTTCTGGAAATCTTGCCAATGATTTTCGGCATGACCTACCCATGATCTCTTCTATAAGGCTACACAAAAATTATATGGCCATGCCTATAGCTACGGGTCTGCCATGAACCTTTCGGCGGATAAGTCTCGTTTTGCCTTTTCGAAAAAAAATCTTGGTCACGACTTTCAGTGTTCCCCTATCCTGATTTCCTCGTGTAATTTTGTGTTGCTGATTACGGCCGTGGCTTCGATTACCTTCCTGCCATAATTTTCTCGGTTAGTTTTCTGATGTTGGACTGAGTGAGAATCACGGTCGAGATTTCTATTAGGACCCGCCCGTGATTTTGGGAAAACTGACAGAAAAATGCCTCTCTTTACTGCATCAGTTTGCGATATTCCTATGTCATTCAAAGTCAAGCAAGAACATCAATATTCACAGCTAAATAAACAGAAATACCATAAACAACCCAAGTAGCGAAAGGGCACAACAAGGCCCAAATATCGTTTTCAACTTTTATGGGAATAAATTGCCAAAGCTGAAAAAAAACAATATCGGTTCATGAATGCGTATAGGTTCCCAAATAGAATGGATTAAAATCAATCGGTATGAGTGTAGCTTGCGTCCTTCCCGGTGAATGCTTCCTATCAGGGATTCTCATGACAACATCAATATCAGAATTTTGCTCAAGCACTCTTGGTGTCGTCAACATAGTATACGTGCATTCCTAGCAAGATTACCATCGATGTTAGATGCTAAAATCATACATTAGAACAAAATGTCACAACAAAGAGATGAAATGCCAAATCATAGTAAAGGAAGTTAAGGTATTCTAAGGTTGGATCGATGCGTCCTAATGTCATCTTGGTACAAAAAGAAGTATGAAGTTACTAAGGGTTTAAGACCTATCATCAGGAGAACTCCTCCAAGTATACGAACTAAACTAAACTTACACAAACCATGAAAACAAGAAGGAAGAAATGCTGAAAATAAATTCAACTAGAGTAAGAAACCTGGGTTGCCTCCCAAGAATCACTGATTTAATGGTCTGTCAGCTCGACCACAGTCAATGTCATTCTGGTGAAGGAGCGTCCGTGAGGACCAATGCAGTCCCCTCTGGTATTGGTTCATGGGGGACGTAATGCTTGAGCCTTTGTCCATTAACTTTGAAGGTACCTGTTGATTCTCAGAAAATGTCCACGGCACCGTGAGGGTACTGTTAGGGTATGCCCTTAAGGCTAATGTTTGAGGCCTTGGGATTGTAACAGTATCATGTATAAACTCTTATGTTTATAAAGGCAATGGTTGTTATTCAGATTGTTACATTGTCTGCTGCAATGAATGTACTTCTGAATGATGTCTCTATGATGTTCAGCTAGGCTGACATGCAGTAAAGTCCTTAGTCGAGATATCTTGGTGAACATGAGACAGCCCTGATATGATTGAGAGTAATATGTATTCTAATCTTATAGGATGCTTCGAGCATGGAATAAGATGTAGACTCATGGGTACATTGGATGTACTGGACAGACCCTACTAGGTTATTCAATTGCTTGTCACAATGTGAATAATCCTTGATTGCAACAAGTGGCACATGTCCTCTGACTTGAGATCACTTGTGTTTCTAAATGATGATTGTCATTGTTTTGAGGTAGTTCAATATCATTTGAAACATAATGGTTATAGACTATCTTGGATGGTGAGCTTGAGTCATGTTAGGTCACTAGTGATAGATATAGGATTGCCGTCTCCTTCATTGGAGTGTGATGTTCTAAAGGGGCCCCCTGGATGAGATGATTGAGAAAGTGTATGGCCATACCCAGATGACTATGTTCATCTGATCTAATCATGCTCATCATATTGGAGTTACAAGCTTGACAGGCTTGTCCAATAAAGAACATCCAGTGGCAAAGGAATCATGTATGCCTAGTGAGTTGATTCACACTTGTGCTGTTGTTTGGGTGTAGTCTTGGAAGACTCTTTCCTTTATATCGGGAGACAGTGATGTGTTGCTAGATACCCCTCTCTGATCGTGATAACGTAAGTTATCGTTACCGACATTTAAAGGAAACCCTCAGGGTCGCACAATTTGATGATATGGCTTACTTAAGTCAGATCGTGTGGACTGAATTGTTTTGGGTTCAGTTTAAAGGGAATTAATCTCTGATTGTGAGTGAGATCTGGTCTGATCATGTTTGATTGATTAGGGCTTGAGATCGGTAAGCTTCGATTGAGAGATTGGATGCTAGATCAGTGAGATCAGAAGCATCAAGAGATCAACGGTTAGATCTGGAGCCTTAGGGTTTAATTGAGATCTAGACTGGATTGCTTGGGTTAATTGGTCTTGGACCAAACCGAAATGAACCAGCTCATCAAGTGAGCGTGTGGTTCAAATGGAGAGGAGTTTGCGATTGGGGTAAACCCATGATCGCATGTGAGGGAGTGGATTTCTATTTTTAGAAAGCATGATCACTTACGTGACCATGCCTCATGTTGCTCGCCTCTTCACGCCTTTGTCGCCTCTTGTGATTTCGAGAGCTTTTGCATTCTCGTGTGTAAAGGAGTGGACGACAAGAGGAGAAAGTTTTCGCCAAGCAAGGAGATCATCTTCCTTTTTCATACGACAAGAACCTCTTGGAACCTTGCTAGCACAAGGAGCACCAAGGGAGTAGGCGGCTTCTTCATCTTGTGTGCGCATCCTCTGGAGGAGACCCCTGTCGATCTCTTCTTCCTCGACATCATACAAACAATGGCCATGGTATGATCATTGTTGTTCTAAGTTGATCATATAATACATGCTATGCGATCCTAGGAAACCCTAGATTCCGCCCATGCAAATTTATATCTGCGCATGTCTTAGGGTTTCGCCCCCTTTATGGGGACTTTCAATTGGTATCAGAGCCAAGTTGATGCATGATTTTATGATTGCTTTAGCCTTTTTGTGATCCTTGTATGCTTAGATCTATACATGCGAACTTTCATCTTTAGTTGTTGCATATGCGAAACTTGAATATGTTTTGATGGCGCATGTTTGTGTGGTGCATAGTTTGTTTTTCTCAAAACTATATCACTTGCGCGACCTTCACTAGATCTAAGAGGCGCCTGCTATAAACCCTTAGACGGGTTGATGGGGCTGAAGTCATCCTCTAGGTTAGATCCAATAGTCTGATCAGACCATCTGACAGCCTAGATGGGTCGACCAGATGGCACCCATGCTCGAGCACGTGGTGGCTATAGGTCGACTGCATCACAGGCGTGTAGCGATGTCTGATTGTGAGACAACTAATGAACGCACATGAGTTAGGCCCGGGGTCACGCCCGCTTGCCAGACCTCATTGTGGCTGTTCAGCCCTTGGCGCATGCATGGTTGACCTTTTGGTCGACTCAAGTCAGTTAGGACTTGGTGCATGCAAGGGCAGTGGATCTGACTAGACAAGATGAGTGGATCCCTATCAATGGACTATTGTAAGGTAGTAGGGCACATAAGGAAAATTAAAATTGATGCCAATGGGGTTTTCGAAATTTTAATTTCCTATGTTGGATCACATGATTTTTGGATGATGCCATGTGCTTGTTTATTTTATCTTATGTGGGTTGCCCTTAATGTGTGCTGTGCTGGGGCCTGCGAGCCTGGTGAATTGTTGTAAATTAATATTTATTGTGATCTGCGCATCACATTTTATTTAATTTATAAAGTGTAATTGACCTGCGTGTCAATTTTGTCTAGATAGATTAATTTGTAAATTTATCAGACAAGAGCACAGAGCACACATGGCAGAGGCGCATGCAGCTTGAGGCTTAACCAGGTGGGAGGTCCAGGGTTCGACTCTGGGACAGGCGCATTTTCCCTGGTAGGCGCACCTCAGCTGCAATTGGCGCTTGGGCCCTAGGTTGGGCCAGATGAGAAGCAAAAGCCCCATGAGGAAAAGCAAGTGAAGACTTAAGTTAGGTTAAGGTCTTACTTAGGTTTAATGGGCTTTTACCACATAAGATCAGCATGCTTTCTATTTATTGCTTATATAATTAGAAATGCATGAGTTTATCTTCTGCTATCACCATAGGAATTGCATGATAGTTAAGAAGATAAAAGACCGTTAAAATCCAACGCTAAATATCAAGCACGTAAAGCCTCACTGTGTTGTACCCACTCAGTGGGCACGTCCATCTATCTTCAGACGGTGCGGGATTACACCTGCGTGTTACAGAGAAGGGATTTATCGCTTCTCGTTGCTCAGCATAGCACGTGGTGGTCCAGGGAGTAGGTCAGGTCAGCTTGACCATGTAGGCTACATACTGAGCATATGTGAGCTATATGGAGGCAGCCATCTGAGGGATCAGAGACTGTGTTGTACCAACTCAGTTGGCACAGTCTGCTGGATTGCCCAGATGAAGGGGAATCGCACGGGTTGGCGATTGGCAGGGATTGCCTACCAGAAATTAGTGCTTGTACTCTCTGTGCATCTTATCTCGCCTGAGCGGGACGCGGAGACCAAGTATGAAATCTGGATCCCATCTCACTAAAAGAGTGTTTACTCTTTCGGACTGTTTAATGGATTTTTCAGTCAGATAAAATAGTGAGAAAAAGAATCATTCTTAAGTCCTGATTGATTCTTAACATTGATACTGACCTTGCTGTTCTTGCATTGTTGTAGATTCCTGCAGCAACGAACACCATGAACTTCAATGTGCGATCCCTACTGGAAAGGGAGAAGTTTGCTGGGCCAAACTTCTCAGACTGGTACGGACACCTTAAGATTGTTCTTAAGGCAGAGAGGAAACTATATGTCCTCGAGACGGCGATACCGCCTCAACCCGCTCCGAACGCCGCAAGGGCGTTTCGGGATGCCTATGAAAAGCATGTCAATGATAGCATTGATGTCGCTTGCCTGATGCTAGCGTCTATGACGCCACAGCTGCAGCGTCAGCATGAGGATATGTCTGCTATGGAAATGATAGCAAACCTCAAGATGCTATATGCTGCACAGGCGAGGACTGAACGCTATAACTTGACCAAGCTGTTCTTTCAGAGCAAACTGGCTGAAGGGAGTCCAGTGGGAGCTCATGTGCTCAAGATGATTGGGCACAAGGAGGCTCTAGAGAAACTGGGACACACCATCAATCAGGAGCTTGCTGTAGACATTATTCTGCAGTCTCTACTGCCTTCTTTCGATGCGTTCATTATTAACTTTAATATGAACAAAATCGACTGTACCCCGGCAGAGTTGCTGAATATGCTCTTGACTACAGAGGAAACTCTGAAGGGAAAGCCTTCATCTTCTGTCTTAATGGTTCCTTCTAGGAACAAGAAGAAGGGGAAGAAGGGAAAAACCCCAGTCAAGAACTACAACAAGGCGCTGAAACAAAAGGTTAAGCGGTCGAAGGAATACAGATGTTTCCACTGTGGCCAGCTGGGTCACTGGAAAAAGGACTGTAAAGCGCTCCAAGGAGACAAGAAGGGAAGCATCGCTTCTGGCTCAGGTATCTATGTGACTGAGGTCATGTTCTCTTCTTCTATATCATGGGTGTTGGACACTGCATGTGGAGTTCACATTTGTTCAAATGTACAGGAACTCAAGAGAAGAAGACAGGTGGGACAGCATGAGGTGGACCTACGAGTAGGAAACGGGGCACGGGTTGCTGCTGTTGCTGTAGGGGTTTATTACATCTCATTACCATCTGGACTTGTATTGGAACTAGACAATTGTTACTTTGTTCCTAGCATTACTAAAAATATTATCTCTATTCCTGCTCTTGTCAGGAAAGGGTTTTCCTTTGAATGCAATATTTCAAAGTCTGTTTTATCTTTTGATAATATTGTTTATGCCACTGGATCAATTAGCAATGGGTTATTCATGTTGGACATGGAATGTTCTATACAGCAAATTGATATTAAGAAAGCCAAGTATGCTGATGACAGCACCTTGTTATGGCATAGTCGTTTAGGCCACATTAACAAGAAACGCATTAAGCGGTTGCATGATCATGGACTGCTGGGATCATTCTCCTATGAGGAGATTGATACATGCAAAGCTTGTTTAATGGGCAAAATGACGAAGTCACCTTTTCCTAATAAAGGTCAAAGGGCTGCAGGTTTACTTGACCTTATACACAGTGATGTGTGTGGGCCATTTAGTAAACATGCCAGAGGTGGCTATCAGTACTTCATTACCTTTACTGATGATTTCAGTAGGTATGGGTATGTCTATTTAATGAGACATAAAAGTGAATCTTTTGACAAGTTCAAAGAGTTCAAGAATGAAGTACAAAATCAGCTAGGCCGAAATATCAAGACACTTCATTCTGATCGAGGTGGAGAATACCTAAGTCATGCGTTTACTGACTATCTGAAGGAGTGTGGGATTATCTCACAGCTCACTCCGCCAGGAACACCGCAATGGAATGGTGTGTCCGAGAGGAGAAATAGAACGTTACTTGATATGGTTCGTTCGATGATGAGTCAGGCTACTCTACCTTACTCCTTTTGGGGATTTGCACTGGAGACAGCTGCAAAGATACTAAACCGAGTGCCATCCAAGGCAGTTTCAAAGACCCCATATGAATTATGGTATGGGAAACAGCCTAGCTTGACATTTATCAAGATCTGGGGTTGCGAGGCTTATGTCAAAAAGCTCGCCTCTGGGAAACTAGAGAGCAGATCTGAGAAATGCATCTTTGTCGGTTACCCTAAGGAAACTAAGGGTTATTATTTCTACGATCCCAAAGAGAACAAGGTATTTGTTGCTCGGACGGGCATTTTTCTTGAGAAGGAGTTTCTTCTGCAAGAAGCCAGTGGGAGAGAAATAAAGCTGGATGAGAATCCAGAGGAAGGACAAAGTAGTCAAGCACAGTTGGATGAGCCTGAGCCGGTAGAACAGGTTATTGAACAACCTGAGGCTCAGATATCACGGGAACCGCGAAGATCGGGAAGGATTCGTCGACAGCCTGAGCGCTATGATGGAGTCTACATCATTGATCATGATGAACCCCTCACTTATGCGGATGCGGTCAGTGGACCGGACTCAGCTAGATGGCTTGAAGCTATGCTAGCCGAGATGGACTCCATGTCAGATAACCAAGTTTGGGATTTGGTTGATCCGCCTCCGGGAGTTATCCCTATAGGCTGTAAGTGGATCTTCAAGAAGAAGATTGACATGGATGGTAACGTGGTTACCTATAAAGGCAGGCTAGTTGCGAAAGGTTTCAAACAAATCTACGGGATAGATTATGATGAAACTTTCTCTCCTGTAGCCATGTTTAAGTCTATTCGGATTCTTTTCGCGATAGCAGCATATTATGATTATGAGATCTGGCAAATGGATGTGAAGACCGCTTTCCTTAATGGAAAATTGGATGAGGATGTGTATATGACACAACCAGAAGGTTTCACTAATCCATCAGATCGTCATAAGATATGCAAGTTAAAGAAATCCATTTATGGACTTAAACAAGCATCAAGAAGCTGGAATATTCGTTTTGATGAATCAGTCAGTGAATTTGGTTTCATCAAGAACGAGGATGACCCGTGTGTTTATAAGAGGTTTAGTGGGAGCGTGATTACTTTCCTAGTCCTCTACGTCGATGATATCTTAATCATTGGAAACGATATTCCCGAAATGCATGCGGTGAAAGCATGGTTAAGAAAATGTTTCCAGATGAAAGATTTAGGAGAAGCAGCCTATGTGTTAGGTGTGAAGATCTACAGGGATAGATCTAAGAGGCTTCTCGGGCTGTGCCATAGTACTTACATCGATAAAGTCCTGGAGAGATTTCATTTAGAGAATTCTAAAAGAGGATATCTTCCAGTCAGACATGGTCTGAATCTTTCAAAGAGTCAGTGTCCACAAACACAGACTGAGAAAGATGAAATGGACAATACGCCTTATGCTTCGGCTATTGGGTCCATTATGTATGCGATGTTGTGTACTCGCCCAGACGTCGCTTACGGGTTAAGCGTGACCCGTCGGTTCCAAAGTAATCCAGGTCAGGCGCACTGGATTGCAGTCAAGAACATTTTAAAATATCTTCGGAGGACCAAAGATATATTCTTGATATATGGTGGTCAAGAAGAACTCAGTATTGAAGGATATACTGACGCTTCGTTCCAGTCTGACCAGGATGATTTTCGATCGCAATCAGGCTATGTTTTTAGCTTGAATGGAGGAGCAGTGGTGTGGAAGAGTTTCAAACAGTCTATAGTTGCTGATTCCACAACAGAAGCCGAGTATGTTGCAGCCTCGGAAGCATCTAAGGAGGCAGTGTGGATTCGTAAGTTCATTCAAGAACTTGGTGTCGTTCCTTCGAGTGCAGATCCTTTGGTTATCTTCTGTGATAACACTGGAGCAATCGCACAAGCAAAGGAACCACGGTCGCACCAGAAGTCCAAGCACATACAGAGACGGTTTCATTTGATCCGGGAGATCATTGATCGTGGCGAGATCAAAATCTGCAAGGTTCATACAGATGACAATCTGGCAGACCCGCTTACCAAGCCTCTGGCGCAGCAGAAGCATGAGAAGCACTGTAATAATATGGGTTTGAGATTTCTCAACCATTAGATTAAGTGCAAGTGGGAGATTGTTAGGGTATGCCCTTAAGGCTACTGTTTGAGGCCTTGGGATTGTAACAGTATCATGTATAAACTCTTATGTTTATAAAGGCAATGGTTGTTATTCAGATTGTTACATTGTCTGCTGCAATGAATGTACTTCTGAATGATGTCTCTATGATGTTCAGCTAGGCTGACATGCAGTAAAGTCCTTAGTCGAGATATCTTGGTGAACATGAGACAGCCCTGATATGATTGAGAGTAATATGTATTCTAATCTTATAGGATGCTTCGAGCATGGAATAAGATGTAGACTCATGGGTACATTGGATGTACTGGACAGACCCTACTAGGTTATTCAATTGCTTGTCACAATGTGAATAATCCTTGATTGCAACAAGTGGCACATGTCCTCTGACTTGAGATCACTTGTGTTTCTAAATGATGATTGTCATTGTTTTGAGGTAGTTCAATAACATTTGAAACATAATGGTTATAGACTATCTTGGATGGTGAGCTTGAGTCATGTTAGGTCACTAGTGATAGATATAGGATTGCCGTCTCCTTCATTGGAGTGTGATGTTCTAAAGGGGCCCCCTGGATGAGATGATTGAGAAAGTGTATGGCCATACCCAGATGACTATGTTCATCTGATCTAATCATGCTCATCATATTGGAGTTACAAGCTTGACAGGCTTGTCCAATAAAGAACATCCAGTGGCAAAGGAATCATGTATGCCTAATGAGTTGATTCACACTTGTGCTGTTGTTTGGGTGTAGTCTTGGAAGACTCTTTCCTTTATATCGGGAGACAGTGATGTGTTGCTAGATACCCCTCTCTGATCGTGATAACGTAAGTTATCGTTACCGACATTTAAAGGAAACCCTCAGGGTCGCACAATTTGATGATATGGCTTACTTAAGTCAGATCGTGTGGACTGAATTGTTTTGGGTTCAGTTTAAAGGGAATTAATCTCTGATTGTGAGTGAGATCTGGTCTGATCATGTTTGATTGATTAGGGCTTGAGATCGGTAAGCTTCGATCGAGAGATTGGATGCTAGATCAGTGAGATCAGAAGCATCAAGAGATCAACGGTTAGATCTGGAGCCTTAGGGTTTAATTGAGATCTAGACTGGATTGCTTGGGTTAATTGGTCTTGGACCAAACCGAAATGAACCAGCTCATCAAGTGAGCGTGTGGTTCAAATGGAGAGGAGTTTGCGATTGGGGTAAACCCATGATCGCATGTGAGGGAGTGGATTTCTATTTTTAGAAAGCATGATCACTTACGTGACCACGCCTCATGTTGCTCGCCTCTTCACGCCTTTGTCGCCTCTTGTGATTTCGAGAGCTTTTGCATTCTCGTGTGTAAAGGAGTGGACGACAAGAGGAGAAAGTTTTTGAAAGTACCCCTTAAGATAAGGGGGGGTCCCCTTCTAGGGGGAGCGAAAAAACCTTGATCAGGTGGCGCATAAATTTTTGGCAGCGGTATTAAGGGTTTCAAAGGATCTATCACATGTTCATATGATCAACTTTAAGTAAACTTGAATTCATACCATGGCCATTTGCGTTGGATGGCGATTTGGAAGAATAGAGAGCGAAATGGATCTCCTCCTTAGGTGGCGCACACAAGATGATCAATGCGCCTACTCCCTTGATGCTCCTTGTGCTAGCAAGGCTTCAAGGATGTCTTGCCGAATGGAAAGGAAAGGAGAGATCTTTGCTTGTTCAAATGTTCTCTCTTGTCGTCCACTCTTTCATCCATGAGAGAGCAAGAGACGAAAAAATGCTCAAGTTGGCGACGAGAGAAGGAGAAAACGAGAGATGAGGGCGCCATAGGCGTGAGCGTGAGTCATGGTCACGTATGTGATCATGCTTTCTAAAAATAGAAAGCCACTCACTCACTTGCGATCATGGGTTTACCCCATGCGCAAATCCCTCTAAGTTTGAACCATGCGCTCAACCAAATGAGCTGGTTCAAATCCATTTGGTTCAATAACCAAATAAACCAAGCAATCAGTCTAGACCACAATAAACCCTAAGGCTCTTGATCTGACCGTCGATCTCTTGATGCTGTTGATCTGACCGATCTAGCATCCAATCTCTCGATCAAAGCTTACCGATCTCAAGCCCTAATCAATCAAACATGATTAGACCAGATCTCACTTACAATCAGAGATTAAATCCCTTTAAACTGAACCCGAACAATTCAGTCCACACGATCTGACTTAAGTAAGCCATATCATCAAATTGTGCGACCCTGAGGGTTTCCTCTAAATGTCGGTAACGATAATTCTCATTATCACGATCAGTGAGGGGTATCTAGCAACACATCACTGTCTCCCGATATAAAGGAAAAAGTCTTCCAAGACTACACCCAAACCATAGCACAAGTGTGAATCAAGTCACAAGGCATGCATATTTCCTTTGCCACTGGATGTTCTTATTGGACAAGCCTGTCAAGCTTGTAACTCCAATATGATGAGCATGATTAGATCAGATGAACACAGTCACCTGGGTATGGCCATACACTTTCTCAATCATCTCATCCAGGGGGCCCCTTTAGAACATCACACTCCTTAAACAAGGAGACGGCAATCCTATGTCTATCACTAGTGCCCTAACCTGATTCAAGCTCACCATCCAAGATAGTCTATAATCATTATGTTTCAAATGATATTGAACTACCTCAAAACAATGACAATCATCATTTAGAAAACACAAGCGATCTCAAGTCAGAGGAAATGTGCCACTTGTCATATTCAAGGAATATTCACATTGTGACAAACAATTGAACATCCTAGTAGGGTCTGTCCAGTACATCCAATGTACCCATGAGTCTACATCTTATTCCATGCTCAAAGCATCCTATAAGATTAGAACACATATTAGTCTTGACCATATCAAGGCTGTCTCATGTTCACCAAGATATATCGACTAAGGACTTAACTGCATGTCAGCCTAGCTGAACAGCTTTGAGACATTATTCAGAAGAACATATATTGCAGCAGACAATGTAGCTAACTGAATAACAACCATGCCTTTATAAACATAACAGTTTATTACATGATACTGATACATTCCCATAGGCCTCAAACATTAGCCTTAAGGGCATACCCCAACAATCTCCCACTTGCACTTAATCTAATGGTTGAGAAATCTCAAACCCATATTATTACAGTGCTTCTCATGCTTCTGCTGCGCCAGAGGCTTGGTAAGCGGGTCTGCCAGATTGTCATCTGTATGTACCTTGCAGATTTTGATCTCGCCACGATCTATGATCTCCCTGATCAAATGAAACCGTCTCTGTATGTGCTTGGACTTCTGGTGCGACCGTGGTTCCTTTGCTTGTGCAATTGCTCCAGTGTTATCACAGAAGATAACCAAAGGATCTGCACTCGAAGGAATGACACCAAGTTCTCTCACGAACTTACGAATCCACACTGCCTCCTTGGATGCTTCCGAGGCTGCAACATACTCGGCTTCTGTTGTGGAATCAGCAACAGTTGACTGTTTGAAACTCTTCCACACCACTGCACCTCCATTCAAGCTAAAAACATAGCCTGATTGCGATCGGAAATCATCCTGGTCAGACTGGAACGAAGCGTCAGTATATCCTTCAATACTGAGTTCTTCCTGACCACCATATATCAAGAACATATCTTTGGTCCTCCGCAGATATTTTAAAATGTTCTTGACTGCAATCCAGTGCGCCATACCTGGATTACCTTGGAAACGACTGGTTACGCTTAACCCGTAAGCAACGTCTGGGCGAGTACACAACATCGCATACATAATGGATCCAATAGCCGAAGCATAAGGCGTATTGTCCATTTCATCTTTCTCAGTCTGTGTTTGTGGACACTGACTCTTTGAAAGATTCAGACCATGTCTGACTGGAAGATATCCTCGTTTAGAATTCTCTAAATGAAATCTCTCCAGGACCTTATCGATGTAAGTACTCTGGCACAGCCCGAGAAGCCTCTTAGATCTATCCCTGTAGATCTTCACACCTAACACATAGGCTGCTTCTCCTAAATTTTTCATCTGGAAACATTTCCTCAGCCATGCTTTAACAGCATGCATTTCAGGAATATCATTTCCAATGATCAAGATGTCATCGACGTAGAGGACTAGAAAAGTAATTACGCTCCCACTAAACCTCTTATATACACACGGGTCATCCTCGTTCTTGATGAAACCAAATTCGGTGACTGATTCATCAAAACGAATATTCCAGCTTCTTGATGCTTGCTTAAGTCCATAAATAGACTTCTTTAACTTGCATATCTTATGACGATCTGCTGGATTAGTGAAACCTTCTGGTTGTGTCATGTACACATCCTCATCCAGATTTCCATTAAGGAAAGCTGTTTTCACATCCATCTGCCAGATCTCATAATCATAGTATGCAGCTATCGCGAAAAGAATCCGAATAGACTTAAACATGGCTACAGGTGAGAAAGTTTCATCATAATCTATCCCGTAGATTTGTTTGAAACCTTTCGCAACTAGCCTGCCTTTATAGGTAACCACGTTACCATCCATGTCAATCTTCTTCTTGAAGATCCATTTACAGCCTATAGGGATAACTCCCGGAGGCGGATCAACCAAATCCCAAACTTGGTTATCTGACATGGAGTCCATCTCGGCGCGCATAGCTTCAAGCCATCTCGCTGACTCCGGTCCACTGACCGCATCCGCATAAGTGAGGGGTTCATCATTATCAATGATGTAGACTCCGTCATAGCGCTCTGGCTGTCGACGGATCCTACCCGATCTTCGCGGTTCCCGTGATATCTGAGCCTCAGGTTGTTCAATAACCCGTTCTACCGGCTCAGGCTCATCCAACTCTGCTTGGTCACTTTGTCCTTCTTCTGGATTCTCATCCAGCTTTATTTCTCTCCCACTGGCCTCTTGCAGAAGAAACTCCTTCTCAAGAAATATGGCCGTCCGAGCAACAAAAACCTTGTTCTCTTTGGGATCGTAGAAATAATAACCCTTAGTTTCCTTAGGGTAACCGACAAAGATACATTTGTCAGATCTGCTCTCTAGTTTCCCAGAGGCGAGCTTTTTGACATAAGCCTCGCAACCCCAGATCCTGATAAATGTCAAGCTTGGCTGTTTCCCATACCATAATTCATATGGGGTCTTTGAAACGGCCTTGGATGGCACTCGGTTTAGTACTTTTGCAGCTGTTTCCAGTGCAAAACCCCAAAAGGAGTTGGGTAAAGAAGCCTGACTCATCATAGAACGAACCATATCAAGTAACGTTCTATTTCTCCTTTCGGACACACCATTCCATTGCGGTGTTCCTGGCGGAGTGAGCTGTGAGATAATCCCACACTCCTTTAGATAGTCAGTAAACGCATGACTTAGGTATTCTCCACCTCGATCTGAGCGAAGTGCCTTGATATTTCGGCCTAGCTGATTCTGTACTTCATTCTTGAACTCTTTGAACTTGTCAAAAGATTCACTTTTATGTCTCATCAAATAGACATACCCATATCTACTGAAATCATCAGTAAAGGTAATGAAGTACTGATAGCCACCTCTGGCATGTTTACTAAATGGCCCACACACATCACTGTGTATAAGGTCAAGTAAACCTGAAGCCCTTTGACCTTTGTGAGGAAAAGGTGACTTCGTCATTTTACCCAACAAACAAGCTTTGCATGTATCAATCTCCTCATAGGAGAATGATCCCAGCAGTCCATGATCATGCAACCGCTTAATGCGCTTCTCGTTTATATGGCCTAAACGACTATGCCATAGCAAGGTGCTGTCATCAGCATACTTGGCTTTCTTAATATCAATTTGCTGTATTGAACATTCCATGTCCAACATGAATAACCCATTGCTAATTGAACCAGTTGCATAAACAATATTATCTAAAGATAAAACACACTTTGAAATATTGCATTCAAAGGAAAATCCCTTCCTGACAAGAGCAGGAATGGAGATAATATTTTTAGTAATACTGGGAACAAAGTAACAATTGTTTAGTTCCAATACAATTCCAGATGGTAAAGAAATGAAGTAGTCTCCTACAGCAACAGCAGCAACCCGTGCTCCGTTTCCAACGCGTAGGTCCACCTCATGCTGTCCCACCTGTCTTCTTCTCTTGAGTTCCTGTACATTTGAACAAATGTGAACTCCACATGCAGTGTCCAACACCCATGATATAGAAGAAGAAAACATGACCTCAGTCACGAATATACCTGAGCCAGAAGCGATGCTTCCCCTCTTATCTCCTTGGAGCGCTTTACAGTCCTTTTTCCAGTGACCCAGCTGGCCACAGTGGAAACACCTGTATTCCTTGGACCGCTTCACCTTCTGCTTCAGAGCCTTGCTGTAGCTCTTGACAGTGGCCTTGCCCTTCTTCCCCTTCTTCTTGTTCCTGGAAGGAACCATTAAGACAGAGGTCGAAGGCTTACCCTTCAGAGTCTCCTCAGTGGTCAAGAGCATATTCAGCAGCTCAGCCGGAGTACAATCGATTTTGTTCATATTAAAATTAATAATGAACGCGTCGAATGAAGGCGGGAGAGACTGCAGAATAATGTCCACAGCAAGCTCCTGGTTGATGGTATGCCCCAGTTTCTCTAGAGCCTCCTTGTGCCCAATCATCTTGAGCACGTGAGCTCCCACTGGGCTCCCTTCAGCCAGTTTGCTCTGAAAGAAGAGCTTCGTCAAATTGTAGCGCTCTGTCCTCGCCTGTGCAGCATACAGCATCTTGAGGTTCGCTATAATCTCTATAGCCGACATGTCCTCATGCTGACGCTGCAGCGGTGGCGTCATAGACGCTAGCATCAGGCAAGCGACATCAATGCTATCATTGACGTGCTTTTCATAGGCTTCCCGAACCGCCCTTGCGGCGTTCGGAGCGGGCTGCGGCGGTATCGCCGTCTCGAGGACATACAGTTTCCTCTCTGCCTTAAGAACGATCTTAAGGTGTCCAAACCAGTCAGAGAAGTTCGGCCCAGCAAACTTCTCCCTTTCCAGTAGGGATCGCACATTGAAGTTCATGGTGTTCGTTGCTGCAGGTATCTACAACAATGCAAGAACAGCAAGGTCAGTATCAATGTATAAGAATCAATCAGGACTTAAGAAAGATTCTTTTTCTCACTATTTTATCTGGCTGAAAAATCCAGCAAAACAGCCCGAAAGAGTAGAACTCTTTTAGTGAGATGGGATCCAGATTTCATACTTGGTCTCCGCGTCCCGCTCAGGCGAGATAAGATGCACAGAGAGTACAAGCACTAATCTCTGGTAGGCTGTCCCTGCCGATCGCCAACCCGTGCGATTCCCCTTCATCTGGGCAATCCAGCAGACTGTGCCAACTGAGTTGGTACAACACAGTCTCTGATCCCACAGATGGCTGCCTCCATGTGCTACCATATGCGCCACATATGTAGCCTACACGGTCAAGCTGACCCGACCTACTCCCTGGACCACCATGTGCTATGCTGAGCAACGAGAAGGGATAAATCCCTACTCTGTAACACACAGGTGTAATCCCGCACCGTCTGAAGATAGATGGACGTGCCCACTGAGTGGGTACAACACGGCTCCAACGATAATCAGAACAGTGAGGTTTCGCGTCAGAAGGCTTACGAGCTTGATATTTGATCGTTGGATTTTAACGGTCTTTTATCTTCTTCACTATCATGCAATTCCTATGGTGATAGCAGAAGATAAACTAATCATGCAATTCTAATATTTAAACAATAAAAGAAAGCATGAATCTTATGTGGTAAAAGCCCATAGCCCTAGTGAGACCTTAACCTAAATTAAGTCTTCACTTGCTCTTCATGGGTCTTTAGCTGCTCATCTGGCCCAAACCAGGGCCCAAGCGCCATCTGCAGCATAGGTGCGCCCACCAGGAATATGCGCCTGGTCCTAGGGTCGAACCCTAGACCTCCCACCTGGTCCAGCCACTGCTGCATGCGCCTCTGCCAAGTGTGCTCTGTGCTCTTGTCTAATTAAATTACAAATTTAACTATCTAGACAAGATTGACACGCAGGTCAATTTCACATTATAAATTAATTAAACTGTGATTCGCAGATCACAAAAATAAAAATTAATTTACAATTAACTCCCAGGCACGCAGGCCCCAGCACAGCACACATTAATAACGGGCAGCCCACATAAGAAAAATAAACAAGCATATGCAACATTCAAACATGTGATCCAACCAAGAAAATTAAATTTCGAAAACCCCATAGGTATCAATTTTAATTTCCTTATTCGCCCTTACTACCTTACAACGGTCCATTACTAGGGATCCACTCATCCAACCTAGTCAGATCCACTGCCCTTGCATGCACCAAGTCCTAACTGACTTGAGTCGACCATAAGGTCAACCATGCATGCGCCAGGGCTGAACAACCACAATGAGGTCTGGCAAGCGGGTGTGACCCCGGGCCTAACTCATGTGTGTTCATAGGTTGTCTCAATCAGACATCGCTACACACCTGTCTGCAGTCGACCTATAGCCACCCCAGGCTTGCGCCAAGGTGCTATCTGGTCGACCCATTCAGGCTGTCAGATAATCTGATCAGACTGTTTGGATCTAACCTAGGGGGTGACTTCAACCCTAATAACCCGTCTAAGGGTTTATAGCAGGGCCTTAGATCTATAGTGAGCGCGCATGTAGTGAAGATTTGTAATAAATCCAAGATGCGCCAACAAGCAAAATAACAAAAACAAGTTTCGGCATGAAACAAGATAACATGTAAAGTCGCATGTTGTTAACTCTAGATCTAACGATTTAAAACATGGATCACGAAAACATGAAGCAATCATATAAGCATGCTATAACGCTGCCTCTGATACCAATTGAAAGTACCCCTTAAGATAAGGGGGGGTCCCCTTCTAGGGGGAGCGAAAAAACCTTGATCAGGTGGCGCATAAATTTTTGGCAGCGGTATTAAGGGTTTCAAAGGATCTATCACATGTTCATATGATCAACTTTAAGTAAACTTGAATTCATACCATGGCCATTTGCGTTGGATGGCGATTTGGAAGAATAGAGAGCGAAATGGATCTCCTCCTTAAGTGGCGCACACAAGATGATCAATGCGCCTACTCCCTTGATGCTCCTTGTGCTAGCAAGGCTTCAAGGATGTCTTGCCGAATGGAAAGGAAAGGAGAGATCTTTGCTTGTTCAAATGTTCTCTCTTGTCGTCCACTCTTTCATCCACGAGAGAGCAAGAGACGAAAAAATGCTCAAGTTGGCGACGAGAGAAGGAGAAAACGAGAGATGAGGGCGCCATAGGCGTGAGCGTGAGTCATGGTCACGTATGTGATCATGCTTTCTAAAAATAGAAAGCCACTCACTCACTTGCGATCATGGGTTTACCCCATGCGCAAATCCCTCTAAGTTTGAACCATGCGCTCAACCAAATGAGCTGGTTCAAATCCATTTGGTTCAATAACCAAATAAACCAAGCAATCAGTCCAGACCACAATAAACCCTAAGGCTCTTGATCTGACCGTCGATCTCTTGATGCTGTTGATCTGACCGATCTAGCATCCAATCTCTCGATCAAAGCTTACCGATCTCAAGCCCTAATCAATCAAACATGATTAGACCAGATCTCACTTACAATCAGAGATTAAATCCCTTTAAACTGAACCCGAACAATTCAGTCCACACGATCTGACTTAAGTAAGCCATATCATCAAATTGTGCGACCCTGAGGGTTTCCTCTAAATGTCGGTAACGATAATTCTCATTATCACGATCAGTGAGGGGTATCTAGCAACACATCACTGTCTCCCGATATAAAGGAAAAAGTCTTCCAAGACTACACCCAAACCATAGCACAAGTGTGAATCAAGTCACAAGGCATGCATATTTCCTTTGCCACTGGATGTTCTTATTGGACAAGCCTGTCAAGCTTGTAACTCCAATATGATGAGCATGATTAGATCAGATGAACACAGTCACCTGGGTATGGCCATACACTTTCTCAATCATCTCATCCAGGGGGCCCCTTTAGAACATCACACTCCTTAAACAAGGAGACGGCAATCCTATGTCTATCACTAGTGCCCTAACCTGATTCAAGCTCACCATCCAAGATAGTCTATAATCATTATGTTTCAAATGATATTGAACTACCTCAAAACAATGACAATCATCATTTAGAAAACACAAGCGATCTCAAGTCAGAGGAAATGTGCCACTTGTCATATTCAAGGAATATTCACATTGTGACAAACAATTGAACATCCTAGTAGGGTCTGTCCAGTACATCCAATGTACCCATGAGTCTACATCTTATTCCATGCTCAAAGCATCCTATAAGATTAGAACACATATTAGTCTTGACCATATCAAGGCTGTCTCATGTTCACCAAGATATATCGACTAAGGACTTAACTGCATGTCAGCCTAGCTGAACAGCTTTGAGACATTATTCAGAAGAACATATATTGCAGCAGACAATGTAGCTAACTGAATAACAACCATGCCTTTATAAACATAACAGTTTATTACATGATACTGATACATTCCCATAGGCCTCAAACATTAGCCTTAAGGGCATACCCCAACAGTTTTCGCCAAGCAAGGAGATCATCTTCCTTTTTCATACGACAAGAACCTCTTGGAACCTTGCTAGCACAAGGAGCACCAAGGGAGTAGGCGGCTTCTTCATCTTGTGTGCGCATCCTCTAGAGGAGACCCCTGTCGATCTCTTCTTCCTCGACATCATACAAACAATGGCCATGGTATGATCATTGTTGTTCTAAGTTGATCATATAATACATGCTATGCGATCCTAGGAAACCCTAGATTCCGCCCATGCAAATTTATATCTGCGCATGTCTTAGGGTTTCGCCCCCTTTATGGGGACTTTCAGGTACACCTTTTGTACTATGAATGGTCCTATCCATCTAGTTTGAAGCTTTCTAGGGAAAAGCTTGATTTTGGAATTAAACAAAAGTACCATATCGCCTTCACGAAATTCTTTCCTTATAATCCGTTGATCATGCCACATTTTGGTGCATTCTTTATAGATCCTGGCTTTTTCATAAGCTTCTTGTCGGAACTCATCGAGCTCATTGAGTTGCAGCTTTCTGGCTTTTCCAGCTTGTTTCCCGTAAAAATTCAGTTGTCGTATCGCCCAATAGGCCCTGTGCTCAATTTCAACTAGTAAGTGGTATGATTTACCATATATCAACTGGAATGGGGACATACCTATAGGAGTTTTGAATGCTATACGGTATGCCCATAAAGCATCGTCAAGTTTGAGTGACCAATCTGTGCGTGTGTGCGATATGGTTTTTTCAAGGATGTGCTTTATCTCCTAGTTCGAGATTTCAACTTGTCCGCTTGTCTAAGGGTGGTAAGCAGTGGCTACTTTATGCATTACCCCATACTTTCTGAGAAGTAGTTCAAATCTTCGTTCAATGAAATGAGACCCGCCATCGCTAATTACCATGCGAGGCGTTCCTAATCGCGGAAATACCAACTTCTTGAAAAATCTGAGAACTACCTTGGAGTCATTTGTCGGGGAAGCCAAGGCCTCAACTCATTTGGAAACATAATCAACTCCAACTAAGATGAATCGGTTACCATAGGAGGGCAGAAATGGACCCATAAAATCGATACCCCATACATCAAAAATCTCGATCTCGAGAATGGTATTAAGAGGCATCTCATCTATTCTCGATATTCTGCCCATCCGTTGACAATGATCACAAGACCGCACATAGTCTCTTGCGTCCTTAAACAGGGTCAGCCAAAAGAATCCACATTGGAGGACCTTGTATGCTGTTTTTTTCCTGCTGCAATGCCCTCCATAAGAAGATGAATGGCATTGGAACAGGACATCTGAAATTTCCTTCTGGCAATCTTTCCAGCATTTGATCAATAAAGGGGAGAGGAAAATGGTCCTTACGAGTGGCTTTGTTCAATTTCCGGTAGTCAATGCACAAGCGCCACCCAGTAACGGTTCTTTGCGGGATCAATTCATTATCTTTGTTCTTCACTACCATTACTCCTCCTTTCTTTGGTACCACATGTACTATACTTACCCATTGGCTGCCCGAAATAGGGTAAATAACCCCAGCATCTAGTAATTTCATAATTTCCTTCTTAACTACCTCCTTCAAGTTCGGGTTCAAATGTCTCTGGTATTCGATAGATGGGGTGTTGCCTTCTTCGAGATGTATCATGTGCATACATAAAGAGGGGTTAATACCTTTTATATCTTCCAAAGTGTAGCCAATTACCTTCTTATGCTTTCGAAGCCTAACAAGGAGAAAGCTTGTTCGTTCCGAATTGAGATGGGCAACTACAATAACAGGGTAGGTAGAATTTTCTCCTAAGAATTCATACCTGAGGTTGCTTAGTAAGGATTTGAGTTCTAGATTCGTTTGTTCACAAACCTCGGGCTCCAGTGCTGGAATCTCTTCAAGTCCTTCTGTATCTGACTCAGTTTCGGTGGTTGTGTCAAGAATATTTGCATAAGCATGTACTTCCTCCTCCTGCTCATCGTCATATTCATTCATTAGGCATGCCTCGAGTGGGTCAATATCTTTCAGAGGGAAATGGGATGGATTGAGCACATTGTCGACGACTTTGATGCTAAAGCAATAATATGCAAATAGAGGTTTCTTCAGGCTTTCGGTTATATCAAACTCTACCATTTCCTCACCTATGCGTAGTGTCAACTTCCCATTCTTAACATCGATTATAGCTCCGACAGTTGCCAAAAATGGTCTACCCAATATTATATGAAGCTTGGAGTCTTCCTCCATCTCAAGTACAATGAAATCAGCTGGAATATAAAATTTACCGACCTTTGTTGGCACGTCCTCTAAAATTCCTACCGGATGTCGAACAGAACGGTTGGCCAATTACAAAGAAATATTTGTTAGCTTCAAATCTCCGATATCTAGTTTCCTGCAAAGGGAGAATGACATTAAACTTACACTGGTGCTGAGATCGCATAAAGCTCGATCAAAGGGGGTGTTTCCGATCAGGCATTGAATGGTAACGCTCCCTGGATCTTTCAGCTTTGGTGGTAACTTATTCTGGATGATTGTGCTGCACTCTTCAGTCAACGCCACTGTGCCATGCTCTTCCATCTTTCTTTTATTAGATAAAATTTCCTTCAAAAACTTAGCATAAGATGACATTTGTGATAGAGCGTCGGTAAATGATATGTTGATAATTAGTTTCTTTAAAACTTCCAAAAATTTATCGAATTGATGATCAAGTTTTGCTTCTGTCAACCTTTGGGGAAATGGGATGGGTGGTTTGTAAGGTGGAGGTGGAACATATACAGGTTCAGTCTCTTTTATCTATGGTTCACGTTCAACAATGGCTGGTTCGTCAGACCTAGGAGTTTTGGCTTCATTCTCACAATAGTCATCCTTAGGCATTACTGGTTCCTCAATTTGTTTGCCACTATGCGTGGTAATGGCATTGCAATGTTCTCTGGGGTTCGTTTCAGGTTGTCCAGGTAATCTGCCTAGCAGTCTAGTTGATGTACTAGCCTATTGGTCTATTTGGTCCTCTAACATCTTCTGGAGTATGGTTAAGCCTTTGATTGCTTCTAGGATGCTGCCTATGGCCTTGGATTCCGTTGACACAAAGCTGTCAAATCGCGATTCTAAAGTTTGATCCTGTGGTGTCATGTTGGTACCCGAATGTGGCGGCTGCTCAAATTGTTTGGGCTGATACGTGGTGTTGGGTGGGTGAAAACCAGGAGGTTGCCTATAATTTGATGGTTGAGCTGAGTTGTTAATTCTGTAAGAAAAATTAGAATGGTTCAGTTGGGAAACTCTAGGATATTTTATAATTTTTCAGAGTCATATCAACACAATTACATTGCACAGCGAAAGAATATCCCCGAAACAGGCCGGTCCTAAAAACCCAGTGAAGTTCGCCAAGCGAGGGAGTCGACACGATGAGATAGAAAATACCTTAGGAGCAAGATGAGGCTGATGTCGAGGTAGGCGCCCAAGTGTTCGCCCTCTGTAGTCTCACACACACGGATGACTCGAGCTCTCTTCTTCCTCGCCCGGTGCTAGCCTCGGGAAGAAGATCCAAGCCTTTGTCCTTCTTCTATACTTGCGCCACCTTCAACAAGATGCGCCAATGGAAGAGAAAGGAGGGAGGTGAAGCTGCCAAGCACTCCTACAACTTGCGCCAAGAGAGGAGAAGGAAAGGAGACTTGCTTGTAGCTAGGAAGATGGATGAAGGAGTTGCGCCGACCACTCCTTGTTCTCGCCCCTTGAAGTGATCACGCCTCTTGAGTATATTGCATGAAGGAGCTCATGCATCCTTCCAATATATAGAAGCAAGGGGTGGCCAAGAGAACAAGGGGTGGGCGCAAGTCCAAGCAAGAGGGGCAGCTAGGGTTAGGGTGAGGTGGCAATTAGGGTTTATGGCTTTGGAAAGTCTCCAAGACTTATCCATCAACTCCTTACAATCACCCAAGACTTACCATATAAGCCTACCATGCCTTAGATGTCTCAAGCCTTGCCTTAGAGGCAAGCTTTCCATCCAAGCATGAAGGGGGAGGCGCCAATAGCTTCCATAAGAAGCAAAATCGCCCACTCCATCCCATTATGCCCCTAGGCGCCAATTGGGTGGAGACTTCTCCCCATTATAACCTTTTAGCCTACTCTCTTATCATGACAACTTGTTATTGGGCCTCATTGGATAATGAGCAAGCCCATACTTCATTACATGGGTTGATTAAGCAATTGGATCCAATCCAATGCAACCCAAATCCAAATGTCACCAACCATGGTCAATTTCGAGTCAACCTACCAAAAATGAAGTTTGGCTCCAATAACCTTCTTCCATCTCATCAGGCCCATTGGCACTGATGAAATCTCCTAATTAGATTCGAGTTATCTAATAACTCGGTCACAAGGCTTCCCGATCAATACGAGAACTCGAGAATCAAGGTGTACGACCCTGTAGGTTCCTCTGACGCTGACAGTGCTGACCAAAGGTCACCACAAGCAGTGAGTGACACCTAGCAGTGCATTGTTGCTACCCAGGTCATTGGAATGGATATCGACATCGACATCCCCATCATCGCAACTAAGTACAGATGCATTACAATCTCTTTGCCGAACTGATATCCGATTGGACAAGTGTGTCACCACTTGTTTTCACCCAATTACATGGCTATGACTAAATGATGACTCCAAAATATATAGAAAATTTTGGGCCATTTGATAGGTATTTTAGTATCATAATCATGCCCTTTTGCTTGTTTTTAAGCTATATTTATCAAAAATTGTGGAATCTACAAAATTTCTTATTTTTGATTATTTTCAAGTAAAAAGAGCCATATTTTGATGGATTTTAGAAGATTTGAGTACACCAATGGATTCCAGGCATCGAGAGGAAGCTACTCGTCAATTTTCATGCAAATCGGAGCAAGTACAAAAATTAAACCCCTGCCGTAATAGAAATTACGGGTGTAATTTTCTACCCAGAAATACACCACTGTCGTAATGATTTTTACGGGCCGTAATTTTCGTCCAAAAATCCACAGAAGAAATTACGGCACTGCCATAATTATTTTTATGGCCCATAATTTCAGCCTAGAAACTGTAGGAACCCCTAATAAAGGGGGGAAACCCTATACATGCGCATCTAGCATGCAATGCGGAAAAAGGGCTTCTAAAGATCGCATATGAACTATATAATCAACTTTAAACCAACTTAAGATCATGATATGATCTTACCATTGCCATGGATGGAAGGCGGCTTGGAAGAAGAAAACAAGGTTGATCTCCTCCAAAAGGTGCGCACACAAGAAGACAAAGACTACTCCCTTCTCAACTTTGTGCTAGCAAAAGCTTCAAGGGGTCTTATCGCATGAAGGAGATGATGAACTCTTGGCCGATCTTTCTTCTCGTCACTTTCACCACACAAGAAAGTGTGTGTCGTCGAGAGCAAGATGATGGAGAGGAGCGTTAGCCAAACTTGTGATCGAATGTGGAGACATTCATCACAATTGTCAAACCGAAATGCCATAAATGGCAAGTCATCAAAGCTTGCGTTATGCGTTCACATGAAGTGAACCAAACGCATAGCTCTCCTCTCAAATGAACCAAGCGCTCACATGTGAGCCGGTTCAATTCAATTGGTCCAATGACCAAACCAAATCAGCCCAATAATCGGTTCAGACCAAATTAAACCCTAAGGTTCAAAATCTGACCGTTCATCCTTTTAATGCTCTTGATCTCTTCGATCTAGCATCCACACTCTCGATCTAAGCTTACCGATCTCAAGCCCTAATCAATCAAACATGATCAGACTGGATCTCACTTACAATCAGAGTTTAATCTCCTTTAAACTGAACTCGAACAATTCAGTCCACACGATCTGACTTAAGTAGCCATATCATCAAATTGTGCGACCCTAAGGGTTTCCTTTAAATGTCGGTAACGATAACTTACGTTATCACGATCAGCGAGGGGTATCTAGCAACACATCACTGTCTCCCGATATAAAGGAAAGAGTCTTCCAAGACTCCACCCAACCACAGCATAAGTGTGAATCAACTCACTAGGCATGCATGATTCCTTTGCCACTGGATGTTCTTATTGGACAAGCATGTCAAGCCTGTAACTCCAATATGATGAGCATGATTAGATCAGATGCACATAGTCATCTGGGTATGGCCATACACTTCCTCAATCATCTCATATAGGGGGGCCCTTTAGAACATCACACTCCTTAAACAAGGAGACGGCAATCCTTTATCTATCACAAGTGCCCTAACCTGACTCAAGCTCACCATCCAAGATAGTCTATAATCATTATGTTTCAAATGATATTGAACTACCTCAAAACAATGACAATCATCATTTAGAAACATAAGTGATCTCAAGTCAAAGGACATGTGCCACTTAGTGCTTACAAGGATCATTCACATTGTGACAAGCAATGGAATATCCGAGTAGGGTCTGTCCAGTACATCCAATGTACCCATGAGTCTACATCTTATTCCATGCTCGAAGCATCCTATAAGATTAGCACTCATATCAGTCTCAATCATATCAAGGCTGTCTCATGTTCACCAAGATATCTCGACTAAGGACATATAGCCTGTCAGCCTAGCTGAACAGCTTTGAGACATTATTCAGAAGTACACTTATTACAGCAGACAAGGTAACAACCTGAATAATAACCATGCCTTTATAAACTTAAGAGTTTATTACATGATACTTATACAATCCCAAGGCCTCAAACATTAGCCTTAAGGGCATACCCCAACAATCTCCCACTTGCACTTAATCTAATGGTTGAGAAATCTCAAACCCATATTATTACAGTGCTTCTCATGCTTCTGCTGCGCCAGAGGCTTGGTAAGTGGGTCTGCCAGATTGTCATCTGTATGAACCTTGCATATTTTGATCTCGCCACGATCAATGATCTCCCGGATCAAGTGAAACCGTCTCTGTATGTGCTTGGACTTCTGGTGCGACCGCGGTTCCTTTGCTTGTGCAATTGCTCCAGTGTTATCACAGAAGATAACCAAAGGATCAGCACTCGAAGGAACGACACCAAGTTCTCTCACGAACTTACGAATCCACACTGCCTCCTTAGATGCTTCCGAGGCTGCAACATACTCGGCTTCTGTTGTGGAATCAGCAACAGTTGACTGTTTGAAACTCTTCCGCACCACTGCTCCACCATTCAAGCTAAAAATATAGCCTGACTGCGATCGGAAATCATCCTGGTCCGACTGGAACGAAGCGTCAGTATATCCCTCTATACTGAGTTCTTCCTGACCACCATATATCAAGAACATATCTTTGGTCCTCCGCAGATATTTTAAAATGTTCTTGACCGCAATCCAGTGCGCCAATCCTGGATTACTTTGGAATCGACTGGTCACGCTTAACCCGTAAGCGACGTCTGGGCGAGTACACAACATCGCATACATAATGGACCCAATAGCCGAAGCATAAGGCGTATTGTCCATTTCATCTTTCTCAGTCTGTGTTTGTGGACACTGACTCTTCGAAAGATTCAGACCATGTCTGACTGGAAGATATCCACGTTTAGAATTCTCTAAATGGAATCTCTCCAGGACCTTATCGATGTAAGTACTCTGGCACAGCCCGAGAAGCCTCTTAGATCTATCTCTGCAGATCTTCACACCTAGTACATAGGCTGCTTCTCCTAAATCTTTCATCTGAAAACATTTTCCTAACCATGCCTTAACAGCATGCAGTTCAGGAATATCGTTTCCAATGATTAAGATATCATCGACGTAGAGGATTAGGAATGTAATTACGCTCCCACTAAACCTCTTATATACACACGGGTCATCCTCGTTCTTGATGAAACCAAACTCAGAGATTGATTCATCAAAACGAATGTTCCAGCTTCTTGATGCTTGTTTCAGCCCATAAATGGACTTCTTTAACTTGCATATTTTATGACGATCTGATGGATTAGTGAAACCTTCCGGTTGTGTCATATACACATCCTCGTCCAGATTTCCATTGAGGAAAGCTGTTTTCACATCCATCTGCCAGATCTCATAATCGTAATATGCTGCTATCGCGAAAAGAATCCGAATAGACTTAAACATGGCTACAGGTGAGAAAGTTTCATCATAATCTAACCCGTAGATTTGTTTGAAACCTTTCGCAACTAGCCTGCCCTTATAGGTAACCACGTTACCATCCATGTCAATCTTCTTCTTGAAGATCCATTTACAGCCTATAGGGATTACTCCCGGAGGCGGATCAACCAAATCCCAGACTTGGTTATCTGACATGGAGTCCATCTCGGCTCGCATAGCATCAAGCCATCTAGCTGACTCCGGTCCACTGACCGCATCCGCATAAGTTAGGGGTTCATCATTTTCAATGATATAGACTCCGTCATAGCGCTCAGGCTGTCGACGGATCCTTCCCGATCTTCGCGGTTCCCGTGTTATTTGAGCCTCAGGTTGTTCAGTAACCTGTTCTACCGGCTCAGGCTCATCCAACTGTGCTTGACTACTTTGTCCTTCCTCTGGATTCTCATCCAGCTTTATTTCTCTCCCACTGGCCTCTTGCAGAAGAAATTCCTTCTCAAGAAATATGGCCGTCCGAGCAACAAACACCTTGTTCTCTTTGGGATCGTAGAAATAATAACCCTTCGTTTCCTTAGGGTAACCGACAAAGATGCATTTGTCAGATCTGCTCTCTAGTTTCCCAGAGGCGAGCTTTTTGACATAAGCCTCGCAACCCCAGATCCTGATAAATGTCAAGCTAGGCTGTTTCCCATACCATAACTCATATGGCGTCTTTGAAACTGCCTTGGATGGCACTCGGTTTAGTACCTTTGCAGCTGTTTCCAGTGCAAAACCCCAAAAGGAATATGGAAGAGTAGCCTGACTCATCATAGAACGAACCATATCAAGTAACGTTCTATTTCTCCTCTCGGACACACCATTCCACTGCGGTGTTCCTGGCGGAGTGAGCTGTGAGATAATCCCACACTCCTTCAGATAGTCAGTAAACGCATGACTCAGGTATTCACCACCTCGATCAGAACGAAGTGCCTTGATATTGCGGCCTAGCTGATTTTGTACTTCATTTTTGAACTCTTTGAACTTGTCAAAAGATTCACTTTTATGTCTCATTAAATAGACATATCCATACCTACTGAAATCATCAGTAAAGGTAATGAAGTACTGATAGCCACCTCTGGCATGTTTACTAAATGGCCCACACACATCACTGTGTATAAGGTCCAGTAAACCTGAAGTCCTTTGACCTTTGTGAAGAAAAGGTGACTTCGTCATTTTACCCATCAAACAAGCTTTGCATGTATCAATCTCCTCATAGGAGAAAGATCCCAGCAGTCCATGATCATGCAACCGCTTAATGCGCTTCTCGTTTATATGGCCTAAACGACTATGCCATAACAAGGTGCTGTCATCAGCATACTTGGCTTTCTTATTATCAATGTTTTGTATAGAATTTTCCATGTCCAACATGTATAACCCATTGTTAATTGAACGAGTTGCATACACAATATTATCTAGAGATAAAACACACTTTGAAATATTGCATTCAAAGGCAAATCCTTTCCTGACAAGAGCAGGAATAGAGATAATATTCTTTGTGATACTTGGTACAAAATAACAATTGTTTAATTCTAATACAATGCCAGATGGTAAAGTAATGAAATAGTCTCCTACAGCAACAGCAGCAACCCGTGCCCCGTTTCCAACTCGTAGGTCTACCTCATGCTGTCCCACCTGCCTTCTTCTCTTGAGTTCCTGCACATTTGAACAAATGTGAACTCCACATGCAGTGTCCAACACCCATGATATAGTAGAAGAAGATAACATGACCTCAGTCACATATATACCTGAGCCAGAAGCGATGCTTCCCCTCTTATCTCCTTGGAGCGCTTTACAGTCCTTTTTCCAGTGACCCAGCTGGCCACAGTGGAAACACCTGTTGTCCTTCGACCGCTTCACCTTCTGTTTCAGGGCCTTACTGTAGTTCTTGACAGGGGCCTTGCCCTTCTTTCCCTTCTTCTTGTTCCTAGAAGGAACCATCAAGACAGAGGTTGAAGGCTTACCCTTCAGAGTTTCCTCAGTAGTCAAGAGCATATTCAGCAGCTCTGCCAGCGTACAATCGATTTTGTTCATATTAAAGTTAATGATGAACGCATCGAAAGAAGGCGGGAGAGACTGCAGAATAATATCCACAGCAAGCTCCTGGTTGATGGTATGCCCCAGTTTCTCCAGAGCCTCCTTGTGCCCAATCATCTTGAGCACGTGAGCTCCCACTGGGCTCCCCTCAGCCAGTTTGCTCTGAAAGAAGAGCTTCGTCAGATTATAGCGCTCAGTCCTCGCCTGTGCAGCATACAGCATCTTGAGGTTCGCTATAATCTCTATAGCCGACATATCCTCATGCTGACGCTGCAGCGGTGGCGTCATAGACGCTAGCATCAGGCAAGCGACATCAATGCTATCATTGACGTGCTTTTCATAGGCATCCCGAACCGCCCTTGCGGCGTTCGGAGCGGGCTGCGGCGGTATCGCCGTCTCGAGGACATACAGTTTCCTCTCTGCCTTAAGAACGATCTTAAGGTGTCCAAACCAGTCAGAGAAGTTCGGCCCAGCAAACTTCTCCCTTTCCAGTAGGGATCGCACATTGAAGCTCATGGTGTTCGTTGCTGCAGGAATCTACAACAAGCAAGAACAGCAAGGTCAGTATCAATGTTCAGAATCAATCCAGGACTTAAGAAAGATTCTTTTCTCACTATTTTGTCTGACTGAAAAATCCAGTAAACAGTCCGAAAGAGTAATACTCTTTTAGTGAGATGGGATCCAGATTTCATACTTGGTCTCCGCGTCCCGCTCAGGCGAGATAAGTTGCACAGAGATGACAAGCACTAATTTCTGGTAGGCTGTCCCAGCCAATCGCCAACCCGTGCGATTCCCCTTCATCTTGGCAATCCAGCAGACTGTGCCAACTGAGTTGGTACAACACAGTCTCTGATCCCAGAGATGGCTGCCTCCATGTGCTACCATATGCGCCACATATGTAGCCTACATGGTCAAGCTGACCTGACCTACTCCCTGGACCACCACGTGCTATGCTGAGCAACGAGAGGGGATAAATCCCAACTCTGTAACACGCAGGTGAAATCCAGCACCGTCTGAAGATAGATGGACGTGCCCACTGAGTGGGTTCAACACGGCTCCAACGATAATCAGAAAAGTGAGGTTTCGCGTCAGAAGGCTTATCGAGCTTGATATGTTAGCGTTGGATTTTAACGGTCTTTTATCTTCTTACTATCAGGCATATCCTATGGCTATAGTAGAAGATAAACTTAAACATGCAATTCTAATTATTAGCAATAAGTAGAAAGCATGATCTTATGTGGTAAAAGCCCATGAACCCTAGTAAGACCTTAATTTTACTTAAGTCTTCACTCGAGCTCCTTGGCATCTCATCTGGTCCAACCTAGGGCCCTAGCGCCAAGAGCACCTCAGGTGCACCACTAGGTGAATGCCCCTCTTGGATGTGTGCTTTTGTGCTCTTGTCTAATCAAAGTACATTTGATCTATCTAGACAAGGTTGACTCGCAGGTCAACAACATATTATAAATTAAGTACAATGTGATTCGCAGATCACAAATTAATTTACAATTTATTTAAATCCAGGCACGCAGGCCCCAGCACAGCACACAAATGGGCAACCCACATAAGACTAAATAAACAAGCATATGGTTCAATCAACATGTGATCCAATCAAGAAATTAAAATTTTGAAAAAAAAACCCCATGGCATCAATTTTAATTTCCTTATGAGCCCTACAACCTTACAATGGTCCATTGATGGGGATCCACTCATCCATCTAGTTAGATCTTTTGCCCTTGCATGCACCGAGTCCTAACTGACCCGTGTTGACCTGATGGTCAACCATGCATGCGTCAAGGGCTGAACCACCCTCATGAGTTTTGGCAAGCGGGTGTGACCCCGGGCCTAACTCAAGTATGTTCAGTAATTGTCTCAACCAGACCTCGCTACACGCCTTTGATGCAGTCAACCTATAGCCACCTCGTGCTTGCGCACAGGTGCTATCTGGTCGACCCATCTAGGCTGTCAGATGGTCTGATCAGACTAGCTTGATCTATACTAGATGATGCCTTCAACCCCATCAACCCATTTAAGGATTTAATGTAGTGGCACCTTAGATCTAATCAACCGCGCAAGATGTAAGTTTTGTAAAACACTTAGAGCATGCGCAAACATACAAACAAAGTTGATAACCCTTAGATCTAAGGGGGTCCCCTTCAAGGGGGAGCGCAAACTTTAGGGGGTCCCCTTCAAGGGGGAGCGCATACATAGCCCATGATACAAGCGCAATCTACATGTTAGCATGATACAAGCGCAATCTACATGTTAACATGATACAAGCGCAATCTACATGTACATGTAACCATGCATCATGAAAACAAAGCATCAAGTAAGCGCAAGAAGCATGGATCACAAACACTTCTAGCAATCATATAGATCATATGGAGAGCCTAGCTCTGATACCAGTTATAGGAACCCCTAATAAAGGGGGGAAACCCTATACATGCGCATCTAGCATGCAATGCGGAAAAAGGGCTTCTAAAGATCGCATATGAACTATATAATCAACTTTAAACCAACTTAAGATCATGATATGATCTTACCATTGCCATGGATGGAAGGCGGCTTGGAAGAAGAAAACAAGGTTGATCTCCTCCAAAAGGTGCGCACACAAGAAGACAAAGACTACTCCCTTCTCAACTTTGTGCTAGCAAAAGCTTCAAGGGGTCTTATCGCATGAAGGAGATGATGAACTCTTGGCCGATCTTTCTTCTCGTCACTTTCACCACACAAGAAAGTGTGTGTCGTCGAGAGCAAGATGATGGAGAGGAGCGTTAGCCAAACTTGTGATCGAATGTGGAGACATTCATCACAATTGTCAAACCGAAATGCCATAAATGGCAAGTCATCAAAGCTTGCGTTATGCGTTCACATGAAGTGAACCAAACGCATAGCTCTCCTCTCAAATGAACCAAGCGCTCACATGTGAGCCGGTTCAATTCAATTGGTCCAATGACCAAACCAAATCAGCCCAATAATCGGTTCAGACCAAATTAAACCCTAAGGTTCAAAATCTGACCGTTCATCCTTTTAATGCTCTTGATCTCTTCGATCTAGCATCCACACTCTCGATCTAAGCTTACCGATCTCAAGCCCTAATCAATCAAACATGATCAGACTGGATCTCACTTACAATCAGAGTTTAATCTCCTTTAAACTGAACTCGAACAATTCAGTCCACACGATCTGACTTAAGTAGCCATATCATCAAATTGTGTGACCCTAAGGGTTTCCTTTAAATGTCGGTAACGATAACTTACGTTATCACGATCAGCGAGGGGTATCTAGCAACACATCACTGTCTCCCGATATAAAGGAAAGAGTCTTCCAAGACTCCACCCAACCACAGCATAAGTGTGAATCAACTCACTAGGCATGCATGATTCCTTTGCCACTGGATGTTCTTATTGGACAAGCATGTCAAGCCTGTAACTCCAATATGATGAGCATGATTAGATCAGATGCACATAGTCATCTGGGTATGGCCATACACTTCCTCAATCATCTCATATAGGGGGGCCCTTTAGAACATCACACTCCTTAAACAAGGAGACGGCAATCCTTTATCTATCACAAGTGCCCTAACCTGACTCAAGCTCACCATCCAAGATAGTCTATAATCATTATGTTTCAAATGATATTGAACTACCTCAAAACAATGACAATCATCATTTAGAAACATAAGTGATCTCAAGTCAAAGGACATGTGCCACTTAGTGCTTACAAGGATCATTCACATTGTGACAAGCAATGGAATATCCGAGTAGGGTCTGTCCAGTACATCCAATGTACCCATGAGTCTACATCTTATTCCATGCTCGAAGCATCCTATAAGATTAGCACTCATATCAGTCTCAATCATATCAAGGCTGTCTCATGTTCACCAAGATATCTCGACTAAGGACATATAGCCTGTCAGCCTAGCTGAACAGCTTTGAGACATTATTCAGAAGTACACTTATTACAGCAGACAAGGTAACAACCTGAATAATAACCATGCCTTTATAAACTTAAGAGTTTATTACATGATACTTATACAATCCCAAGGCCTCAAACATTAGCCTTAAGGGCATACCCCAACAGAAACATACAGAAGCAAAATACGACATTGCCCTGAATGAAATTACGGCCGTAATTTTAATTTTGAACGAGTCTTCCACCGCCTCCAAAAGCCTGACGTTTGTGATGTAATATCTGGAGATCCAGGGCACCAATTGAAAATCCATAAAAAGGGGTCTCTTCTATAAATCGAGGAGAAGATTCGAGGACAAGAATCATCCAATTTCGTTAAGAATCGAGGGAGAAATCGAGAAGGGCGTCCCTAGGGCGTGGCCTCTCGTCGACAAGCGTAAAGGGCACCTCAGGTAACAAAATTTACAAGAAAGTTTTGTCCAAAGGAGGAGAGGATACACCAAAAATTTCAGATCGAAAGGACTTCGATTGAGGGAGAAATTGAAGAAAGAAGATTTGATGGTGAATAGTGTTTCACAATTTACTATAGAAATACTATTCACGATATTGCAGCAGTACTGTAGTCCCAAAAATTCCCAAAATTACAGTGGTGTCTCTTCCTTTTTCGAATTCTAATTTGTCATGATTTTTTATTATATTTTTAACTCCATGGTAGCATAAACTTCTCCTAGGGACATGGGTGTAATCCCTTTTATTTCTAATGACTAGATGACTCTATTTTATCAGAATAGTTTTATTATGGTAATTCTACTTATGTGATGATTGCCTATAATTCTTCATAGTTTTCTTATTATCATGCATGTTTTAAAGTTTTCACAATATGGACTGATAGGTGATTTACTTGAGAACTTGGAACCCTAGAATTGAACATTACGAATGTTGGTGTTTATGCCCTGCAGACCAATGTTTGGACATGGTCAGGAATTGTTTAAATGTACTTTGATATAATTATTATTCTCTATAAAGGCATGGTCGTTATTATGTAGACTTCTCTACCTGCGTTGATGTATTGAGTTGCATAAATAATGTCCCAGAAGTTTGGATTGGATCCATTCTCATAAGCTATCCCCAGACAAGGTACCATAGCAAATATGGGACAGCTTTGGTACATGTGAGACTGGTGTATGGGCTGGTTAAGTGCAGGGCACAGTAACGCAGACATACAGGTGCATTGGATGCACTAGAGTGATCCACGGTGAGGATTGACTTATCTAGTCAACAAGTCAATCTCACATGCAAGAGGTTTGCATTGATCCTTAGACTTGAGGTATTCATGTCAAGATTTGATGATAGATATGCTTTAATGCAGTCTTACGTCTCTCCGTAATTGGGAAACCAAAACGACTGTCATTGGGCATGTCATAAGTCACGTAGAGACATAGATGACCAATAGTAGGATTTGCCCCTTTCTTATTGGAAGCATGATATCCACTCGGGGGCGCCCCACCTTATTGGTGCATGATAGGAATGTGTGGCCACACTAGTTGAGTCATGACCAATGCATTGGATTGATAAACTTGAGACTAATCCAATAGCAGGATATCAGTTTAGGCAAAGGGATCTATAATGCAATGGGAATCCTCGTTGCTTGTTAGGAGTTGTTGCCATAATGACTTAAGTCCTATGACATGGGTAGTAGTGATGTGTTGCTAGATACCCCTCACTACTTATGATGTTTACATCATTGCCATCGTCATATGGATCCTATGGGGTCACACGCAATAGACTCTTGACGTTGCTTTAATCAGAAGCCTTATGATCAAGTTATTGGATAACTAGGATTAATTTGGAAGATTTCATCAGCGCCAATGGGCCTGATGAGTTGGAAGAAAATTATTGGAGCCAAACTTCATTTTTGGCAGGTTGACACGAAATTGACCTAGATTGGTCACATTTGGATTAGGGTTGCATTGGGTTGGTTCCAATGGCTTAATCAACCCATGCCATGAAGTTTGGGCTAGCTCATTATCCAATGAGGCCCAATAACTAGCTGTCAAGAAGAGGTATAAGCAAATAAGGGTATAATGGGGAAGAGTTTCACCTCATTGGCGCCAAGGGCATAATGGGGTGAAGTGGGCACATGTTGCTTCATAAGGAAGCATTAGGCGCTTCCCCCTTTGTTCCTTGGACGGAAACCTTGCCTCTATGGAAAGGGTTGGGGCTGATATGGCTTGAAAACTCTTTTGGAAAGAGCTTGGGCACATATGACAAGTAGGGTGAGATTTATGGTAAAGTCTTGGAGACTTTCCTTACCTCATAAACCCTACATGCACCCAAACCCTTACCCTAGCCGAATACCTCTTGCTTGTTGCGCCTAGCCCTTCTTTCCTTGGATGGAATGCATGCCTCTAAGGCATGTCATGGGCTGATATATTGCTTGGGGCGCAAGACAAGGTCTTGGCGCATAAGGAAGGGTTGAATGGGTTTAAGGAAATGTCTTAGAGACTTTCCTTGTCGCAAACCTTTTCATCCTAGCCATACACTTGGCATGATCCTAGCCCTTGCCCTAGCCGCCTCTTGTCCTATTTATAGGACCCCTTACCGTCCCTTCTGATGTTCGACTCCTTGGAGGTGTGAGGACACATAGAGCGGCATGAGCAAGGGCAAAAGGTGACAACAAAGGCTTGGCGCAACCTTCTTCCAAGTGGCCGAAAGACCTCCTCTTCTTCTTCTCCTCTTCTTGGTGCAAAGAGAAATTGGGCTTGGTGGCTTCTCCTTCTATTGCCGCAAGCTCTCTCCCTCTCATTGCCATTGGCGCATCTTGCTTGAAGGTGGCGCTAGCAAAGAAGAAGAGGGAAGTCCTTAGCGGCATCTTCCCTATCCCCTCCTTGGCGCAAGTTCTCTTGAAGGTGGCGCAAGTGAGGTGAAGGCTTGATTCTCTTCCCGAGGCTAGCACCAAGCGTGGAAGGGAGCAACGATCAAGGAGTCGACGCGTGGATACTTGTAGAGGGCGAGCACTTGATCGTCTTCAACATGGCTTCGGCAACTAGACAAGCAAAAGAGGTACATCTCTAACACATCCTTGTGTCTTCTCTCTCGCATGGATCCTTGGGACCGGAATATGTTTCGGGTGTAATGCTTCCGCCGCGTCCTGGGACTGCAAAAATTTTAAATTACACCCGGTATTCCCTAATAGTGGTATCAGAGGTACTTGCGAGAAACACAAGGTGTATGTTTGCTTGTATGAAAAATTTTTGAAAAATTTTTCTTCTATCCATGCGCGTTTCACATAGAAAGCGTTTTCATCCAAACCTCTCTTCTCATCTTTGTGGCCGAAACTTGGATTTTGTTTATGATTGATTTAAGACCAAAGGCGCACGTGGTTTTGTCAAGTAGGACGGGCATTGTGTCTTCGGACTGGCCGGGTCTCTTGATCTGACAAAACTGCCAGCCGATAGGGTCTATGAAATCATCCTGGAACTTGATCTAAATTTTAGCATAAATTTGGTTAAGAGAGTGCTTTGGATGATGTTGGCGCATAAGGTGCTAAAATTTGATTTTTCTGGATTTTCAAATTTTACATGCGCCACTTGATTGGGTTGATATGGTCATAGCGAGTGCCCTCCTGTGTTGTGATGTGGAAGCATGTTTCCACTTGTGATGAATGCTTGTAAAATCTCTTTCCACCTGCGTGTGGTTCTCTCCTTGTTTAGAATAGATGTAGAATTACATGATAGGTTAAGACTTCATCTTGACAACAAGGAGTCTTCTTCAATCGGAGTCAGAAGTGGCACCAGCTTTGGAAGCGTGGTGATGGACTTGCGGCTGAAGGAAGGACATATGCTTTCGGCTTCTGGCATGGGCTGATCTGCTTTAGGGACTCGCAACCCTTGGATGCACGATAACATGTCACATAGCTCGTGACAAGTTATGTATATGAAAAGGGCTATGACCATATCGACCAAACTAGCATGCCTGTAATGGTTTATTATTTTATCCATAGCATGCCTGTGATGTTTTTCCTTTGCTGCCATAACCATAGGAAAACTGCATGCTAGAAAAGAATAAAATAAAAATGAAAAAAACCTCTCATTGAAATATCAAGTCAATAGCCTTCTAACGCGTAGCCCTCATCAAACTATCGATCGGTAGTGTTGTGAACTGTTTCCCACCCTCGTGGGACACACCCACTTATCTTTAGAAGGTGTGAGGTGACAATGATTTCCCCAGTCCAGTTTTAACCTGGGCGTGCCTTCGCAAGGAATTCGTTGGCCCTGGGCATAACGGTTAGGACCATACTTGACTAGTTTTTCATATGTCACTGACATGATGAATCACTAGAGGCAGCTGTTAAGAGGATAGGGTTCTGTGTTGTATCCAGCCCTCGCTGGACACAGGGCACCTAGTCTGTCTTAACTAAGAGGAGTTGTGCACGGCACAATTGGCTGGCATGCCTACCTAAGGAAGCATGGGATTCTCTGTGCATCCCAACTCACCCTCGTGAGTCGCGGAGACCTCATGTGAAATTAGGATCCTACTCACTTATTTCTATGTTGAGTTTGAGAGTTCTCAACTTGTTTTAGAAGTAGTGGGAGCATAGCATTTAATTTAAAGTCCTTGTTAAATGCTTTATCATAGTACTTATTTTACTTATTTTCTTATTGTAGATGGCATCTCCTGATCTAAGATTGAAACTTTATAAAAACAAACTGGATGGGACAAATTGGACAAAGTGGTTCAAGATTTTATCCAAGATACTAGAACAAGAGAAAAAGGTGCATCTTCTTGAAAGACCTCCATCCCAGCCCAGTGTGTATTTCACTACTGAGTGGGAGTGGAATGTCTATCTTGAACATTGTGAAGATAACGAACAGTACACTACTCTTGTCTTAGAGTGCATGACCCCAGAGGTCAAAGTTACGTGTGATGAGATGGGGATTTATGATCTTATCATACATCTCAAAGGTCTCTTCACACCATGCTCTATAGACAAAGATCAGAAAAGTTCTGTTGGATCTTCAGAGTATATGCCTAAATCTGAGAATGACCATCGTTCTGTATCTTCGAATCTAATACTTCGGAAGACTAGGAATGCATGGATATTTCAAAGAGGATTAATGGCCAAAAAGAGCATGGCAAAGAAGAAGGGATGTGATCCATCCGCTTCAGGTATTGTGTTACTGAGGTCTTTATGTCTACTTCTTATTCATGGGTACTGGGTACCGCATGTGAGACTCACATATGTTTTACATGTGCAGGAGCTCAGAAGAAGTAGGATGATTAGGCTTGGTGGGATCGACTCTCAGGACAAGGACGGATCATTGGATGCTGCTGTTGATATCATTTCACTGCCATGAAGACTCTATCTAGAACTTTGCTATTATGTGTCAGATTATGTATTAGAACATCATTCCTTTTGGAAAGGATTTCAGTTTGAAATAATATATGATATTTTCTTTAAATCTGAAATGTTCTATTGAAATGATACAGTTGATAATAGTTTGTGGCTCTATATGTAACACAATATCAGATCCATTGATTCAATTAACATCCTCTTATGGCATTGTCTCTTGAACCATCGAACAATGGTCACATCCAAAGGTCAATGGACTATTGGGATCATTATCCTTTTAGGATTATGACAAATGTGAGCCTTGTTCAAAGGAACAAAGTGACAGATGCTGCCTTCACCATAAAGGGTTGAAAAGTAAGTGGCTTGTTGGATCTATTACATAGCAATGTGTGTGGACCCATGTAAACAAGCACTAAGAGGTGTTGTATACTTCATTAGGTGTGGATATGCTTTATCCAACCCAAGTACTTTGGAGAAATCCAAGAAGTTCAAAATGAAGTACATAATCAAATTGGAGGATCTATTAAAGCACTTTGGTTGGATCAAGGTGATTAGTGGAAAATTTGATGACTATCCTAAGGAGTGTGGGGATTATCTCACAGCTTACTTAGAACACCACTGTATGGTGAATTTCAAAGAAAGAAAGAGGAACACATTGGATGTGGTTCCATCTTTTAATAGTCATGCAAATTTATTACTTTGATGCCATGTAAACAGATGTACTATCACTCCATTGGAAAGTGTGTCTGAGATAGCTTTTGATTTGGAAACTGCAAATATCCCATTTCTTCGATGGATTTAGGAATGTAATGTGCAGTGATTCAAAAGCATGTGTTTGTGGAGCACTGTAGAGTGCTTATTCTATCCCGAAGAGAACAAACTATTTGTTGCTCAAACTGCTGTCTCTCTTGAGAAGATATTTCTTTTGAAAGAAGCTAGTGGGAGTAGATTTGATTTGGACAAGGTCCAGAATCAACCACAATACAATTAGACACAAATGGAGAGTAGAATCTCACATATAGATTGAAAGTCAACCTGTAGTTCAAGTAACACAGGAACCATATACGTCTAGATGGATTCGAATTGTTGGGCATGACGAATTTTTTTTTCTGGGATAAACCTAAGACTTATGATGAAATGGAAGCGGTCGGTGGACCAGATTCCAAGAAATGGCTAAAAGCCATGAGAACCATATTGGACTCCATGTCTGCTAATCAAGTCTGGGACTTGGATGAGCTGCCAAAGGGGTAATTCCCACAGGCTGTAAATAAATCTTCTAGGAAGATAGACATAGAAGGTAACATTGTTACCTTGAAACGCAAGCTAGTGAACAGAAATTTCAGGCAAATCCACTGGGTGGATAATGATGAAATTTTTCACCAGAAGCTATGTTTGAGTCCATTAGGTATATGCTTGTTGCATTTTCTATTATAGCATGTTATGAAAAACTACTTTTCTTGTTGGATGTCTGGAAGATGATATCCATATGGAAATAGCCAATGTTTTCATATAGTGGCCATAAAGATATGCATGGTCTTATGCAAGCATGTTAAAAGAGCCTGTGTTTACAAGAAGATCAGTGGGAGCACCATAATAGTTCTTGTTCTAGAAGATTGATGATATTCTCCTCACATGGAATGACATCTCAACTCTTTACATGGTGAAGACAAGGCTTGAGAAGTATTTCGAGAAGAATGATCTAGGGAATGATGCCTACATCCTAGGCATGAGGATCTATAGATAGAGATCCAAGAAAGTCATTGCCCTTTAGTCAGTCTATGTTCATCCAAGAGTTTCTGGAAAAGGTTTATATTGGATGATTCCAAATATTGATACCTTCCAGAGAGATATGGTCTAACTCTCATAAGGATGTTGTGTCCTATGACACAGTTGGAGAGTAGTAACATGGGTCTAAAATCCTGTTACATTGGGTACAGGATAGATCATGTTTTGTATAGTACACAAGACCATTTGTGGCAAGTGCTTGGAGCATGGCCAGCAAGTTTCAATCAGATCCTAGTGTTCAGACACTGGATAACTGTGAATGCAATCCTTCGTACTTGGGAAGTGTAAAGGATTGAATTTTAGTTTGTGATAGATAGGAAGAACTTTGTGTACAGGGGTACACTGACACTTCGTTCCAATCTAATGACTATTGATCACAGCCAGGATGTGCGCTTTGCCTTGTTGTGGTGTTGTGTGCTGAAAGAGCATTATGCAAACCATAGTGGCAAAATTCTACAAATAAGGCTGAGTACATTGCAGCTCCTTGCGGCAGCAAAGGAAGCAGCTTCATTCATTTGAATTTGATTTAGTTCCTGGTGCTTGATGGTCCAGTATAGTTCTTGCTGGGGCCATAGCATAAATAAAGGAACTTAGTGCTCAAGTATGTACTGCAGCATATCATCTGATCTTAGAGATCATGGATAAGGATGATGATCAAATTTGTTAAAATAAACACAAATAGCAATCTGGAAAAACCCACTGACATAGCCTCTGGCGCAGCGGAAGCTAAATGGGTCATACTAGAGACATTGGAACTGACTAAAAGTTGCCCTTGGTCTTAGTGCAAGTGGGAGATTGTTGGTGTTTATGCCCTGCAGACCAATGTTTGGACATGGTCGGACATTGTTTAAATGTACTTTGATATAATTATTATTCTCTATAAAGGCATGGTCGTTATTATGTAGACTTCTCTACCTGTGTTGATGTATTGAGTTGCATAAATAATGTCCCAGGAGTTTGGATTGGATCCATTCTCATAAGCTATCCCCAGACAAGGTACCATAGAAGATATGGGACAGCTTTGGTACATGTGAGACTGGTGTATGGGCTGGTTAAGTGCGGGGCACAGTAACGCAGACATACAGGTGCATTAGATGCACTGGAGTGATCCATAGTGAGGATTGACTTATCTAGTCAACAAGTCAATCTCACATGCAAGAGGTTTGCATTGATCCTTAGACATGAGGTATTCATGTCTAGATTTGATGATGGATATGCTTTGATGCAGTCTTACGTCTCTCCGTAATTGGGAAACCAAAATGACATTCATTGGGCATGTCATAAGTCACGTAGAGACATGGATGACCAATAGTAGGATTTGCCTCTTCCTTATTGGAAGCATGATATCCACTCGGGGGCGCCCCACCTTATTGGTGCATGACAGGAATGTGTGGCCACACTAGTTGAGTCATGACCAATGCATTGGATTGATAAACTTGAGACTAATCCAATAGCAGGATATCAGTTTAGGCAAAGGGATCTATAATGCAATGGAAATCCTCGTTGCTTATTAGGAGTTGTTGCCATAATGACTTAAGTCCTATGACATGGGTAGTAGTGATGTGTTGCTAGATACCCCTCACTACTTATGATGTTTACATCATTGCCATCGTCATATTGATCCTACGGGGTCACACACAATAGACTCTTGACGTTGCTTTAATCAGAAGCCTTATGATCAAGTTATTGGATAACTTGGATCAATTTGGAAGATTTCATCAGCGCCATTGGGCCTGATGAGTTGGAAGAAAGTTATTGGAGCCAAACTTCATTTTTGGTAGGTTGACACGAAATTGACCTAGATTGGTCACATTTGGATTAGGGTTGCATTGGGTTGGTTCCAATGGCTTAATCAACCCATGCCATGAAGTTTGGGCTAGCTCATTATCCAATGAGGCCCAATAACTAGTTGTCAAGAAGAGGTATAAGCAAATAAGGGTATAATGGGGAAGAGTTTCACCTCATTGGCGCCAAGGGCATAACGGGGTGAAGTGGGTGCATGTTGCTTCATAAGGAAGCATTATGCGCTTCCCCCTTTGTTCCTTGGATGGAAACCTTGCCTCTATGGCAAGGGTTGGGGCTGATATGGCTTGAAAACTCTTTTGGAAAGAGCTTGGGCGCATATGACAAGTAGGGTGAGATTTATGGTAAAGTCTTGGAGACTTTCCTTACCTCATAAACCCTACATGCACCCAAACCCTTACCCTAGCCGAATACCTCTTGCTTGTTGCGCCTAGCCCTTCTTCCTTGGATGGAATGCATGCCTCTAAGGCATGTCATGGGCTGATATATTGCTTGGGGCGCAAGACAAGGTTCTTGGCGCATAAGGAAGGGTTGAATGGGTTTAAGGAAATGTCTTGGAGACTTTCCTTGTCGCAAACCTTTTCATCCTAGCCATACACTTGGCATGATCCTAGCCCTTGCCCTAGCCGCCTCTTGTCCTATTTATAGGACCCCTTACCGTCCCTTCTGATGTTCGACTCCTTGGAGGTGTGAGGACACATAGAGAGGCATGAGCAAGGGCAAAAGCTGACAACAAAGGCTTGGCGCAACCTTCTTCCAAGTGGCCGAAAGACCTCCTCTTCTTCTTCTCCTCTTCTTGGCGGAAAGAGAAATTGGGCTTGGTGGCTTCTCCTTCTATTGCCGCAAGCTCTCTCCCTCTCATTGCCATTGGCGCATCTTGCTTGAAGGTGGCGCTAGCAAAGAAGAAGAGGGAAGTCCTTGGCGGCATCTTCCCTATCCCCTCCTTGGCACAAGTTCTCTTGAAGGTGGCGCAAGTGAGGTGAAGGCTTGATTCTCTTCCCGAGGCTAGCACCAAGCGTGGAAGGGAGCAACAATCAAGGAGTCGACGCGTGGATACTTGTAGAGGGCGAGCACTTGATCGTCTTCAACATGGCTTCGTCAACTAGACAAGCAAAAGAGGTACATCTCTAACACATCCTTGTGTCTTCTCTCTCGCATGGATTCTTGGGACCGGAATATGTTTTGGGTGTAATGCTTCCGCTGCATCCTAGGACTGCAAAAATTTTAAATTACACCCGGTATTCCCTAACAAGGAACTCACCGTAAGAAATTAGGTTAGTTCTTATTTCTTGATTTTAGAAGCATAATCGTGATGTTTGATAATTTGAATCTAGGATTGAGTTATTTTGTTAAATATAAAGATCTTGTGCAAAAGTGAGGATCAGAGCATTGGAGTGTTGGTGTATATGCCCTAGGACCTAGTTTTGGTCCACTTATGTACTACTTGACTTTGATATTTATATCATTCTGGCATTTTCGTTATATATGTTTGTTTACATCTGCGCATATGTACTAACATGATAATGTCCCTGGAGACAGATTGGATCTGTGCTCGAACTATAGTCCCCAGTCGATGTACCTTAGTGGACATGGGATAACTATGGTACTTGTGAGACTGGTATGTGAGCTGGTTAGGCACGTTGTGCTAACACAGACACATGGGTATATCATTGGAGGATATACTGGATAGACCCGCTATGAGGCTATGACTTGGTGTCATTAGTTATCCTCACAAGTGATAGGAGATGCATTGATCCCTTGACTTGAAGTCATTGATCATTCTATATGGTTAGGGATTTGCTTTGATACAACCTAACACCTCGCCGTAGTTGGGAGGTCATAACGGTTGTCATTGAGCATGTCACGACCCATATGAGAAGGTCAATGGACATAAATAGGATTTGCCCCTTCCTTAAGGAAGTATGATATCCATGGAGCTCCTCTATGGTTCTATGACTGAGAGTGTGTGGCCATACCCAGGTGAGAACCTGTTTTAGTCATAGCCATGTGATTGGATGAAAACAAGTGGTGACACACTTGTCCAATCGGATATCAGTTCGGGAAAGAGACTGTAATGCATCTGTAACTAGTTGCGATGATGGGGATGTTGATGTCGATATCCATTCCAATGACCTGGGTAGCAGCGATGCACTGCTAGGTGCCACTCACTGCTTGTGGTGACCTTTGGTCAGCACTGCCAGCGTCAGAGGAACCTACAGGGTCGCACACCTTGATACTTGAGTTCTCATATTGATCGGGAAGCCATATGATCGAGTTATTGGATAACTCGGATCTAATTGGGAGATTTCATCTGCGCCAATGGGCCTGCCTGATGAGATGGAAGAATGTTATTGGAGCCAAACTTCATTTTTGGCAGGTTGACCCGTATTTGACCATGGTTGGTCACATTTGGATTAGGTTTGCATTGGATTGGATCCAAATGCTTAATCAACCCATGTGATGAAGATTGGGCTAGCTCATTATCCAATGAGGCCCAATGACAAGTTGTCATGAAGAGGAAATAGGCTAAAAGGGTAAAATGGGGAGAGACCCAACCCCATTGGCGCCTAAGGGGCATAATGGGGTTTGGGTGGCAAGAATTGCTTCATTAAGAAGTAATATGCACCTAGCCCTCTCCCATTGATGGTATGTATGCCTTTAAGGCATGTCTTGGGCTCATATGGTGCTTAGGCAATTATGGATAGGTTGAATGAGATTTATGGTAAAGTCTTGGAGACTTTCCTTGCATCAAACCTCCTCATCCTAGCCCTACACTTGTCATGATCCTAGCCCTTGCCCTAACCGCCTCTTGCCCTATGTATGTGACCCTAGCCGCCCCCTCTTTAGATGATTCATCCTTGGAGGCGTGAACACATCAAGAGGGGCGAGAGTAAGGAACAAAGGTGGCGCAACCTCTTCCTCTTCCATCAAGTGGCCGCAAGTCTTCTTCCTTTCTTCTTCTTGACGCAAGTGAAGAAAGCTCTTGACGGTTTCCTCTCTTCTTCATCCTCTTTGGCGCATCCCTCCTTGGTGATGGCGCAAGGTGATTGGAGCACCTCCCTAAGGCTTGGATTTTCTTCCCGAGGCTAGCACCGGGCGTGGAAGAAGAGGACTCGAGGCATCCGTGTGTGTGAGACTGTAGAGGGCGCACGCTTGGGCGCCTATCACGACATCGACCTCATCTTGCTCTAAGGTATTTCCTAACTCATCGTGTCGACTCTCTTGCTTGCGATCTTCACTGGGTTTTTGGGACCGGCTTATTTCGGGGACATTCTTCCGCTGTGCAATGTATGAATGTATGCTTATAACTCTGAAAAATTGTAAAATGTCCCCGGGGGTTTCCCAACAATGGTATCAGAGCGACTTGCAAGACTCGAACGATGTTTTACGCTTTTCTTTCATGCTCACATGCCATATCTCTATTTTCGTTAATAGCATGATCCATGGCAAACGATTTTTCTAAGTAGGAAAAATTAGGGTTTCTTGTTTCTATCATCCTCTCAATCTCTTCTGGATTTTTGGACTGTTTTTCTTGTCTGATTTAAAGATTAAAGGCGCACGTAATTTTGTCAACTAGGATGGGCATTGTGTCTTCGGACTGGCCAAGTCTCTTGATCTGACAAAATTGCCAGCCGAAAGGATCTCTGAAATCATCATGAAAAATAAATCGCAATTAACCAAAAGATTTGTGAGAAGAAGATGAGAAAAAGAGACTAGTTTTATGAAAATGTAGAATTGCATGAGTAAATACCTTGGTTGTGCATGATGTTGTGATCATTAGTCAAGCCCCCTTTGCATGCCTGTGATGTATCCTTGTGAGGCCTGCATGCCATTTTTCTTTTTAACTAAGAAGAAGATTAGGGTGGCGCATGTACTTGGAACTTGGCGCGTGCATACCTTGGATGGTGGCGCAACAAGCATCAAAGGAAGAGGCGCAAGCTTGCTCAGTGGCGCAAGTTAGGCATGGCCGAACCCTTGGGTTTGAGAGCTAGCTAACTTGGCTTCTTGCATTGTGGCGCATCCTCATTGGAGGAAGACAATAGCATTGGCTGTGTTAGGGAATGCCAGGTGTAATTTAAAATTTTGCAGTCCCAGGACGCAACGGAAGAAGCATTACACCCGAAACACATTCCAGTCCCAAGGATCCATGAGAGAGAGAAGACACAAGGGTGTGTTAGAGATGTACCTCTTTTGCTTGTCTAGATGTCGAAGCCATGTTGAAGGCGCCCATGTGTTCGCCCTCTACAAGTATCCACGCGTCGACTCCTTGATCGTTGCTCCCTTCCACGCTCGGTGCTAGCCTCAGGAAGAGAATCAAGCCTTCACTCCACTTGCACCACCTTCAAGAGAAGTTGCGCCAAGGAGGGAATAGGGAAGATGCCACCAAGAACTTCCCTCTTCTTCTTTGCTTGCGCCAACTTCAAGCAAGATGCGCTAATGGTTATGAGAGGGACAGGGCTTGCGACAATAGAAAGAGAAGCCACCAAGCCCTATTTCTCTTTGCGCCAAGAAGAGGAGAAGAAGAAAGGATATCTTTCGGCCACTTGGAAGAAGGTTGCGCCAAGCCTTTGTTGTTGTCACCCTTTGCCCTTGCTCACGCCTCTCTATGTATGTTCACGCCTCCTTGAAGTCGAACATTGGAAGGGGCGGTAAGGGGTCCTATAAATAGGACAAGAGGCGGCAAGGACAATGGCTAGGATCATGCCAAGTGGGCGGCTAGGATAAAGGGATCTTGAGGTAAGGAAAGTCTCCAAGACTTTACCATAAACCTCATTCAACCTATCCTAATTTGCCCGATGGCCATATCAGCCTAAGACATGCCTTAGAGGCATTCTTTCCATCCAAGGAGAAGGGCTAGGCGCAACATGAAGAATTCGGCTAGGGCAAGAGTTTGGGTACATGTAGGGTTCATAAGGAAAGTCTCCAAGACTTTACCATAAACATCTTCCTACTTCTCATATGCGCCCAAGTTCTTTCCAAAAGAGTCCTCAAGCCATATCAGCCCCAAGACTTGCCTTAGAAGCAAGTATTCCATCCAAGGAAGAAGGGCTAGGCGCCCTTTACTTCCATAATGAAGCAAAGGCGCCTCCCTCACCCCATTATGCCCCTAGGCGCCAATGGGGTGAGATTTCTCCCCATTATACCCTTTTAAGCCAATTCCTCTTCATGACAACTAATTATTGGGCCTCATTGGATAATGAGCTAGCCCAAACTTCATGGCGTGGGTTGATTAAGCCATTGGATCTAATCCAATGCAACCCTAATCCAAATGTGACCAATCTAGGTCAATATCGGGTCAACCTGCCAAAAATGAAATTTGGCTCCAATAACTTTCTTCCAACTCATCAGGCCCATTGGCGCTGATGAAATCTTCCAAATGGATCCAAGTTATCCAATAACTTGATCCTAAGGCTTCTGAATAAAGCAACGTCAAGAGTCTATTGCGTGTGACCCCGTAGGATCCATATGACGATGGCAATGATGTAAACATCATAAGCAGTGAGGGGTATCTAGCAACACATCACTACTACCCATGTCATAGGACTTAAGTCATTATGGCAACAACTCCTAACAAGCAACGAGGATTTCTATTGCATTACAGATCCCTTTGCCTAAGCTGATATCCTGCCATTGGATTAGTCTCAAGTTTATTATCCAATGCATTGGTCATGACTCAACAAGTGTAGCCACACTTTCCTGTCATGCACCAATATGGTGGGGCGCCCCGAGGTGGATATCATACTTCCAATAAGGAATGGGCAAATCCTACTATTGGTCATCCATGTCTCTACATGACTTATGAAATGCCCAATGACAGTCATTTTGATCTCCCAATTACGGAGAGACGTAAGACTGTATTAAAGCATACCCATCGTCAAGTCTAGACATGAATACCTCAAGTCTAAGGATCAATGCAAACCTCTTGCATGTGAGATTGAATTGTTGACTAGACAAGTCAATCCTCACGGTGGATCACTCCAGTGCATCCAATGCACCTGTATGTCTGCGTTACTGTGCCCCGCACCTAACCAGCCCATACACTAGTCTCACATGTACCAAAGCTGTCCCATATCTGCTAAGGTACCTTGTCTGGGGATAGCTTATGAGAATTGATCCAATCCAAACTCCTGGGACATTATTTATGCAACTTAATACATCAACGCAGGTAGAGAAGTCTGCATAATAACGACCATGCCTATAAAAAGAGTAATAGTTCTATCAAAGTACATTCAACCAATGCCTGACCATGTCCATACACTGGTCTTTAGGGCATATACACCAACAATCTCCCACTTGCACTAAGACCAAGGACAACTGGTGTTTACTCAGTTCCAATGTCTCTAGTATGACCATTTTAGCTTCCGCTGCGCCAGACGCTAGGTCAATGGGTTTTTCCAGATTGCTGTCTGTGTTTATTTTAACAAATTTGATCATCATCCTTATCAATGATCTCTAAGATCAGATGATATGCTGCAGTACATACTTGAGCATTAAGTTCATTCTCCTATGCTATGGTCCCAGTAAGAACTATACTGGACCATCAAGCACTATGAACTAGATCAAGTTCAAATGAATGAAGCTGCCTCCTTGGCTACCACAAGGGGCTGCAATGTACTCAGCCTTATTTGTAGCATCTTGCCACTTTGGTTTGCATAATTCTCTTTCAGCATGCAACACCATAACAAGGTAAAGCACAACTCCTGGCTATGATCAATAGTCACTAGACTGGAACGAAGAGTCAGTGTACCCCTGTACATAAAATTCTTTCCTGTCTATCATAGACTAGACTTCAATCCTTTATACTTCCCAAGTATACATATAAGGATTGCCTTCACAGCTATCTAGTGTTAAACACTAAGATCTGATTGAAACTTGCTGGCTATGCTCCAAGCATTTGCCACAAATGGTCTTGAGTATGATATTCAAATCATGATCCATCCCATACACCATGTATCAGGATTTTAGATCCATGTTATTACTGTCTATCTGTGTCAAAGGACACAAGATCTTTGAGAGAATCAGACCATATCTTTCTGGAAGGTATTAATATTTGGAATCATCCAAAATAAACCTCTCCAGAAACTCTTGGATGAACATAGATTGACTAAAGGGCAATGACTTTCTTGGATCTCTATCTATAGATCCTCATGCCTAGGATGCAGGCATCATTCCCTAGATCATTCTTCTCGAAATACATATCTTTCTCTTCTTCACTATGTGAAGAGCTGAGATGTCATTCCATGTGAGGAGAATATCATCAATCGTCTAGAACAAGAAATACTATTAAGGTGCTCCCACTGATCTTCTTGTAAACACAGGCTATTTCAAACATGCTTGCATCATGCATATCTATATGGCCTTGATATGAAAACTTTCTGGCTATTTCTTTATAGATATCTTTTCAGATGTCCATGCAAGAAAAGCAGTTATCATAACAACATGCCATAATTGATCATGCAATTATAACAAGCAGATCCGTAATGGACTTAAAGCTCAGCTATTGGTGAAAATTTCATCATTATCCACCCAGTGGATTTGCCTGAAATTATTGTTCACTAGCTTGCCTTTTAAGGTAACAATGTTACCTTCCATGTCTATCTTCCCAGAAGATTTATTTTACAGCCTGTGGGAGTTACCCCTTTTGGCAGCTCATCCAAGTCCCAGACTTGATTAGCAGACATGGAGTCCATTATGGTTCTCATGGCCCTTAGCCATTTCTTGGAATCTGGTCCACCGACCGCTTCCATTTCCTCATAAGTCTTAGGTTCATGCTTGATGAAAAATTCGTCATGCCCAGCATATCGAATCGATCCAGGCTTATGTTATTCCTGTGTTAATTGAACCTCAGGTTGACTTTCAAACTGTATGTGAGATTTTTCTATCCATCTGTGTCTAATTATATTGTGGTTGATTCTGGATCTCATCCAAATCAAATCTACTCCCACTAGCTTCTTTCAAAAGAAATACTTTCTCAAGAGAGACAACATTTTGAGCAACAAATGTTTTATTCTCCATGGGATAGAATTAGCACTCTATAGTGCACCACAAATACATACTTTTGAATCACTGCATATTACATTCCCAATTCCATTGAAGAAATGGGATATTTGCAGTTTGCAACTCAAAAGCTAACTTAGACATTTTCTTATGGAGTAGCAGTACATCTGTTTGCATGGCATCATAGTAGTATATTTGTATGACTATTCAAAGTTGGAACCACATCCAATGTGTTCCTTTTTCTTTCTTTGAAATTCACCACACAGTGGTGTATTAAGTAAGCTGTGAGATAACTCCACACTTCTTAGGACAGTCATCAAATTCTCCACTAATCATCTTGATCCAATCAAGGTGCTTTGATAGATCCTTCAATTTGACTCAATACTTCATTTATGAACTTCTTGGATTTTTCCAAAGTTCTTGGGTTGCGTGAGGCATACCCATACCTAATGAAGTATATATAAAACTCCTTTTAGTGCTTGTTTACATGGGTCCACTCACATTGCTGTGTCATAGATCCAACAAGTCACTTATTCCTTCCATCTTTTCCGGTGAAGGCAGCATCTGTCACATTGTTCCTTTGTACTAGGCTCACATGTATCATAGTCCTGAGAGGACAATGACCCCAATAGTCCATGGACCTTTGGATGTGATCATTGTTCTATGGTTCAAGAGACAATGCTATAAGAGGATGTTTTATTGAATCATTAGATCTTATCTTGTGTTACATATAGAACCACAAACTATTGTCAACTGTATCACTTTCTATAGAACATCTCAGATTTAAAAATATTATTTATTATTTCAAACCAAAGTCCTTTCCAAAAGGAATGATGTTCCAATACAAAAGCTGATACATAATAGCAAAGCTCTATATAGAGTCTTCAAGGCAGTGAGATAACATCAACAGCAGCATCCAATGCTCCGTCCCTGACCCGAAAGTCGATCCCATCAAGCCTCTTCGTCCTACTTCTTTTGAGCTCCTGCACATGTAAAACATATGTGAGCCTCTCATATGGTACCCAGTACCCATGAATAAGAAGTAGACAAAAGACCTCGGTAACACAATACCTGAAGCGGATGGATTACATCCCTTCTTCTTTGCCATGCTCTTCTTGGCCATTAATCCTCTTCGAAATACCCATGCATTCCCAATCTTCCGAAGTATTAGCTTCGAAAATACAGAACCATGGTCTTTCTCAGATTCAGGCACACATTCTGAAGATCCAACAGAACTCTCCTGATCATTGTCTATAGAGCATGGTGTGAAGAGACCTTTGAGATGTATGATTAGATCATAGATCCCCATCTCATCACATTCAACCTTGACCTCTGGGTCATGCACTCTAAGACAAGAGCAGTGTACTGTTCGTTATCTTCACAATGTTCAAGATAGACATTCCACTCCCAGCCATTAGAGAAATATACACTGGGCTGGGATGGAGGTCTTTCAAGAAGATGCACCTTATTTTCTTGTTCCAGTATCTTGGACAAAATCTTGAACCATTTTGTTCAATTTGTCCCATCCAGTTTATGTTTATAAAGTTTCAATCTTAGATCAGGAGATGCCTTCTACAATAAGCAAATAAGTAAAGTAAGTACAATGATAAAGCATTTAACAAGGACTTTAAATTAAATGCTATGCTCCCACTACTTCCAAAACAAGTTGACAACTCTCTAACTCAACATAGAAATAAGTGAGTAGGATCCTAATTTCACATAAGGTCTCCGCGACTCACGAGGGTGAGTTGAGATGCACAGAGAGTCTCATGCTTCCTTAGGTAGGCATGCCAGCCAATTGTGCCATGCATAATTCCTCTTAGTTAAGACAGACTAGGCGCCCTGTGTCCAGCGAGGGCTGGATACAACACAAAACCCTATCCTCTCAACAGCTGCCTCTAGTATTTCATCATGTCAATGACATATGAAAAACCAGTCAAGTCTGGTCCTAACCGTTATGCCCAGGGCCAACAAATTTCCTTGCGAAGGCACGCCCAGGTTAAAAACTGGACTGGGGAAATTATTGTCACCACACACCTTCTAAAGATAAGTGGGTGTGTCCCACGAGGGTGGGAAACAGTTCACAACACCACCGATCGATAGTTTGATGAGGGCTACGCGTTAGAAGGCTATCGACTTGATATTGTATTGAGAGTTTTTTGCATGTTTTATTCTTTTCTAGCATGCAGTTTTCCTATGGTTCAAAATAATAAACCATCACAGGCAGGAAAGGAAAAGCATCACAGGCATGCTATGGACAAAATAATAAACCATCACAGGCGTGCTAGTTTGGTCAATATGGTCATAGCCCTTTTCATACACATAACTTGTCACGAGCCATGTGACATGTTATCGTGCATCCAAGGGTTGCGAGTCCCTAAAGCAGATCGGCCCATGCCAGAAGCCGAAAGCATGTGTCCTTCCTTCAGCCGCAAGTCCATCACCATGCTTCCAAAGCTGGCGCCACTTCTGACTCCGATTGAAGAAGACTCCTTGTTGTCAAGATGAAGCCTTAACCTATCATATAACTCTACATCTATTCTAAACAAGATGAAAAATTCTTTTACAACAAGATAGGGAGAGAACCACACGCAGGTGGAAAGGGATTTTACAAGCATTCATCACAAGTGGAAACATGCTTCCACATCACAACACAGGAGGGCACTCGCTATGACCATATTAACCCAATCAAGTGGCGCATGTAAAATTTGAAAATCCGGAAAAGTCGAATTTTAGCACCTTATGCGCCAACATCATCCAAAGCACTCTCTTAACCAATTTCATGCCAAAATTTAGATCAAGTTCCATGATGATTTCATAGACCCTATCGGCAGGCAGTTTTGTCAGATCAAGAGACCCGGCCAGTCCGAAGACACAATGCCCGTCCTACTTGACAAAACCTACGTGCGCCTTTGGTCTTAAATCAAGCATAAACAAGATTCAAGTTTCGGCCATAAAGTTGAGAAGAGAAGATTGGATGAAAAATGCTTTCTAAGTGAAACGCGCATGGATAGAAGAAAAATTTTCCAAAAATTTTTCACACAAGCAAATGTACACCTTGTGTTTCTCGCAAGTAGCTCTGATACCACTGTTAGGGAATGCCGGGTGTAATTTAAAATTTTGCAGTCCCAGGACGCAGCGGAAGAAACATTACACCCCAAACACATTCCAGTCCCAAGGATCCATGCGAGAGAGAAGACACAAGGATGTGTTAGAGATGTACCTCTTTTGCTTGTCTAGATGTCGAAGCCATGTTGAAGGCGCCCATGTGTTCGCCCTCTACAAGTATCCACACGTCGACTCCTTGATCATTGCTCCCTTCCACGCTCGGTGCTAGACTCGGGAAGAGAATCAAGCCTTCACTCCACTTGCGCCACCTTCAAGAGAAGTTGCGCCAAGGAGGGAATAGGGAAGATGCCGCCAAGAACTTCCCACTTCTTCTTTGCTTGCACCAACTTCAAGCAAGATGCGCTAATGGCTATGAGAGGGAGAGGGCTTGCGTCAATAGAAAGAGAAGCCACCAAGCCCAATTTCCCTTTGCGCCAAGAAGAGGAGAAGAAGAAAGGATATCTTTCGGCCACTTGGAAGAAGGTTGTGCCAAGCCTTTGTTGTTGTCACCCTTTGCCCTTGCTCACGCCTCTCTATGTATGTTCACGCCTCCTTGAAGTCGAACATTGGAAGGGGTGGTAAGGGGTCCTATAAATAGGACAAGAGGCGACAAGGACAATGGCTAGGATCATGCCAAGTGGGCAGCTAGGATAAAGGGATCTTGAGGTAAGGAAAGTCTCCAAGACTTTACCATAAACCTCATTCAACCTATCCTAATTTGCCCAATGGCCATATCAGCCTAAGACATGCCTTAGAGGCATTCTTTCCATCCAAGGAGAAGGGCTAGGCGCAACATGAAGAATTCGGCTAGGGCAAGAGTTTGGGTACATGTAGGGTTCATAAGGAAAGTCTCCAAGACTTTACCATAAACATCTTCCTACTTCTCATATGCACCCAAGTTCTTTCCAAAAGAGTCCTCAAGCCATATCAGCCCCAAGACTTGCCTTAGAAGCAAGTATTCCATCCAAGGAAGAAGGGCTAGGTGCCCTTTACTTCCATAATGAAGCAAAGGCGCCTCCCTCACCCCATTATGCCCCTAGGCGCCAATGGGGTGAGATTTCTCCCCATTATACCCTTTTAAGCCAATTCCTCTTCATGACAACTAATTATTGGGCCTCATTGGATAATGAGCTAGCCCAAACTTCATGGCGTGGGTTGATTAAGCCATTGGATCTAATCCAATGCAACCCTAATCCAAATGTGACCAATCTAGGTCAATATCGGGTCAACCTGCCAAAAATGAAATTTGGCTCCAATAACTTTCTTCCAACTCATCAAGCCCATTGGCGCTGATGAAATCTCCCAAATGGATCCAAGTTATCCAATAACTTGATCCTAAGGCTTCTGAATAAAGCAACGTCAAGAGTCTATTGCGTGTGACCCCGTAGGATCCATATGACGATGGCAATGATGTAAACATCATAAGCAGTGAGGGGTATCTAACAACACATCACTACTACCCATGTCATAGGACTTAAGTCATTATGGCAACAACTCCTAACAAGCAACGAGGATTCCTATTGCATTACAGATCCCTTTGCCTAAGCTGATATCCTGCCATTAGATTAGTCTCAAGTTTATTCTCCAATGCATTGGTCATGACTCAACAAGTGTGGCCACACTTTCCTGTCTATTGGTCATCCATGTCTCTACATGACTTATGAAATGCCCAATGACAGTCGTTTTGATCTCCTAATTACGGAGAGACGTAAGACTATATTAAAGCATACCCATCATCAAGTCTAGACCTGAATACCTCAAGTCTAAGGATCAATGCAAACCTCTTGCATGTGAGATTGACTTGTTGACTAGACAAGTCAATCCTCACGGTGGATCACTCCAGTGCATCCAATGCACCTGTATGTCTGCGTTACTGTGCCCCGCACCTAACCAGCCCATACACCAGTCTCACATGTACCAAAGCTGTCCCATATCTGCTAAGGTACCTTGTCTGGGGATAGCTTATGAGAATGGATCCAATCCAAACTCCTAGGACATTATTTATGCAACTTAATACATCAACGCAGGTAGAGAAGTCTGCATAATAACGACCATGCCTATAAAAAGAGTAATAGTTCTATCAAAGTACATTCAACCAATGTCTGACCATGTCCATACACTGGTCTTTAGGGCATATACACCAACAGGCCGAACCCTTGGGGTCTACCCTTAAGGTTTGAGAACTAAACCATGTGAGAAGGACCTTGGAGCCAACCTTGAAGACCAAGATAGAGGGCGGCTAGGATAGGTCTTTTTTAGGGGCTTGAGTCCTATGTCAAGAGTTGAACCTCCTTTTGGCATGGGTTGGTTCAATGTCTTGAAAGGGCTTTGATCACATCATCTTTTACTGCTTTCCTTATCTGCTAAAAGCATGCCTGTAATGTTTTATCGTTATGTTATCACTATAGGATTGCATGCATGTATTGTTAGACATAAGATAAAACTGATGAGACCTTAAAAACCCTCATAATAAAATATCAAGTCTAGTAGCCTTCTAACGCGCAGCCCTCACTAAGCTATCGATCAGTGGAGTTGTGAACTGGTTCCTACCCTCGTGGGACACATCCACTTATCTTTAGAAAGTGTGTGGTGACAATGGTTTCCCAGTCTAGTTTTAACTTGGGCGTGCCTTCGCAAGGAAACTCGTTGGCCCTGGGCATAACGGTTAGGAATGGACTTGACTAGAAGTTCACATGTGCTGGGCACATGGTGAAAGTCTAGAGGCATCGTTGAGAGGTTAGGGTTTCATGTTGTATCCAGCCCACGCTGGACATGAAATGCCCAGACTGTCTCAACAAGGGGGGTTGCTTGGAGCAACCGGCTGGCGCGCCCACCTTAGGAAACATGGGTTACTTTGTGCATCTCATCCCACCATCGTGGGATGCAAAGCCTCATGTGAAATAAGGATCCCATCTCACTAGGAAGTCTTAAACTTCCCGATTGACTTTGTGGGTTGTCAATTCGATTTAAATAGTGGGAGCAGTAATCATTTAAAACAAGTCCAGTTTAAATGATTCGAAGTAGTACTAATCTGATGTTTCTTGGTTATTGTAGAACAATGGCTGTGAACAATGGCAGATGGTCACTGCGATCTACCCTGGAAAGGGATAAGTTGGTTGGATCCAACTTAAAAGATTGGTATATGAACTTGAGAATTATGCTCAAGCTCGAGAGGAAGCTATATGTCCTTGAGAAGCCAATTCCTGAGCCACTTCCATGCTTGGCATCAGCGTCTGAGAAGGATGCTTATGATAAGCATCAAGTTGACACTTTGGAGGTTGCACAATTGATGCTAACCAACATGTCGCCCGAGCTTAGAGGGCAATATGAATCTAAGAGTGCCTCTGAAATTATTTCTAATCTAAGGCAGCTCTTCGATGCATTGGTTGAGCTCAACCCTCCTAAAGTAGACATTCATTGTGTTGTGCCCAAAGGCTTAACTAAGACATTGAAGATAAAGATGGAAAGAGTCAGGAATAACAAATGCTACTCATGTGGAGGACCACCTCACATGATAAAGGACATAGTACGACTTCAGAATGAGAAGAAGAGAGGCAAGGCTTCGTCTTCATGCTCAGGTATCTATGTTACAAAAGTCAATCTTTCTACTTCTATGTCATGGGTATTGGATACCGCATGTGGGGCTCATATTTGTACAAATATGCAGGGGCTCAAGAAAAGTAGATCGGTGCGACCTGGAGAGATTGACCTACGCGTTGGAAACGGGGCACAGGTTGCTGCTGTTGCTGTAGGCGTTTTGACTCTCTCCTTGCCTTCTGGACTTCAATTAGAACTAGATAATTGCTTTTGTGTACCTTCACTTACTAAGAACATTGTATCCATTCCTTGCTTAGCAAAGAAGGGATTTAAGTTTGAAATAAATAAGAACTCTTGTTCTTTTTCATTTGCAAATATGTTCTATGGGAAGGGTACTTTGTGCAATGGTCTATATATCTTGGATATGGAAAGTTCTATTTGTAACATAAGTAATAAAAGAACCAAACTGAGTGGTTCAGTCGGTGCTTTCCTATGGCACTGTCGATTAGCCCATATAAACAAGAATCGTATCCAACAACTCCATGCAAATGGATTGTTAGATTCAAGTTCCTTGGAGGAATTTGATACTTGTGAACCTTGTTTATTAGGGAAAATGACAAAGGCACCCTTCACCAAGATTGGTGAGAGGGCAGGAGGTTTATTAGATCTCATACATACTGATGTGTGTGGGCTTTTCAATAAACAAGCCAGAGGAGGGTACAACTACTTCATTACCTTCACTGATGACTTCAGTAGGTATGGCTATGTCTACTTAATGAGACATAAATCTGAGTCCTTTGAGAAATTCAAGGAGTTCAAGAATGAAGTAGAGAACCAGCTTGGAAGATCCATTAAAGCTCTTCGATCAGATCGAGGTGGAGAGTACCTGAGCGGGGAGTTCTTTGACTATCTGAGAGAGTGTGGGATCATATCCCAACTCACTCCTCCTGGAACACCTCAATGGAATGGGCGTGTCTGAAAGGAGAAATCGAACTTTATTGGACATGGTTCGATCTATGATGAGTCATGCAACTCTACCTCCCTCATTCTCGGGGCATGCACTAGAGACAGCTTCTCTAATACTGAATAATGTTCCATCTAAGAGTGTCTCCAAAATACCATACGAGATGTGGAGTGGGAGACGCCCTAATCTCACTTTTACAAAGATCTGGGGATGTGAGGCTTATGTCAAACATCAGGATTCTAGCAAACTAGAACCTAGATCTGATAAATGCGTGTTTGTGGGGTATCCTAAGGAAACTAAAGGATACTACTTCTATGTCCCAAACGAGAACAAAGTTTTTGTTGCTCGGGGTGCTGTATTTCTGGAGAAAGAATTTCTCATGAAAGAAGTTAGTGGGAGGAAGTTTGACTTGGATGAGGTCCAAGTGCAAGCACAAGACAAAGAGATGGAATCTGAGCCACCTGCACCGGTTGCTAGCCAACCTGAGGCTCAGACATAGGTCCGGCGTAGGTCTGGGAGAATTCGTCGTGCACCTGAAAGGTACGGGTCGCTGCCGACCCAACACGATGGGATCTTCATCATTGAGGATGAACCTAGAACCTATGATGAGGCGGTTAGTGGACCGGACTCCGAGAGATGGCTTGACGCCATGCGATCCGAGATGGATTCCATGACGGCTAACCAAGTCTGGGATTTAGTTGAGCTGCCTGATGGGGTAAAACCCATAGGGTGTAAATGGGGCTTCAAGAGGAAGACAGACATGGATGGCAATATAGTTACCTATAAGGGTAGACTAGTGGCTAAAGGATTTAAACAAGTCCACGGGGTGGACTATGATGAAACCTTCTCGCCAGTTGCCATGATCAAATCCATTCGGATTCTGCTTGCTATAGCTGCATATCATGACTATGAGATATGGCAGATGGATGTGAAGACAGCGTTCCTTAACGGGAAGCTGACTGAGGATGTATATGTCACAACCTCATGGCTTCATCCATCCTGCAGAGGCTAATAAGGTCTACAGGCTAAAGAGATCCATTTATGGATTAAAGCAAGCATCTCAAAGTTGGAATCTTTGATTTGATGAAGCCGTGAGAGATTATGGCTTTATCAAAAGCGAAGATGACGCCTGTGTATACAAAAAATTCAGTGGGAGCTTGGTGATTTTTCTAGTCTTGTATGTCGATGACATACTGCTCATCGGAAATGACATCCCTAGTCTTCAAGCTGTGAAGACATGGTTGGGGAAGTGTTTCGAGATGAAAGACTTAGGGGAGGCCGCCTATATTTTAGGCATAAGGATCTACCGGGATAGATCCAAGAGGCTCCTGGCCCTTAGTCAGAGAACCTACATTGATAAGGTCCTGGAGAGGTTCAAATTGGAGCAATCCAAGAAAGGATACCTTCCAGTAAGACATGGCCTTACTCTCTCAAAAAGCCAGTGTCCTACAACACAGGCTGAGAGGGATGACATGAGTCGAATGTTGGGGTATGCCCTTAAGGCTAATGTTTGAGGCCTTGGGATTGTAACAGTATCATGTATAAACTCTTATGTTTATAAAGGCAATAGTTGTTATTCAGTTTGTTACATTGTCTGCTGCAATACATGTGCTTCTGAATAATGTCTCAAAGCTGTTCAGCTTGGCTGACATGCTATGTGTCCTTAGTCGAGATATCTTGGTGAACATGAGACAGCCTTGATATGCTTGAGACTAATATGTGTTCTAATCTTATAGGATGCTTCGAGCATGAAATAAGATGTAGACTCATGGGTACATTGGATGTACTGGACAGACCCTACTAGGATATTCAATTGCTTGTCACAATGTGAATAATCCTTGTTTGCAACAAGTGGCACATTTCCTCTGACTTGAGATCACTTGTGTTTCTAAATGATGATTGTCATTGTTTTGAGGTAGTTCAATATCATTTGAAACATAATGGTTATAGACTATCTTGGATGATGATCATGAGTCAGGTTAGGGCACTAGTGATAGATACAGGATTGCCGTCTCCTTGTTTAAGGAGTGTGATGTTCTAAAGGGGCCCCCCTGGATGAGATGATTGAGAAAGTGTATGGCCATACCCAGGTGACTATGTTCATCTGATCTAATCATGCTCATCATATTGGAGCTACAGGCTTGACACGCTTGTCCAATAAGAACATCCAGTGGCAAAGGAATCATGTATGCCTGGTGAAGTGGATTCACACTTGTGCTGTGGTTTGGGTGTAGTCTTGGAAGACTCTTTACTTTGTATCGGGAGACAGTGATGTGTTGCTAGATACCCCTCACTGATCGTGATGATGTAAGTTATCGTTACCGACATTTAAAGGAAACCCTTAGGGTCGCACAATTTGATGATATGGCTTACTTAAGTCAGATCGTGTGGACTGAATTGTTTAGGTTCAGTTTAAAGGGATTTAATCTCTGATTGTGAGTGAGATCTGGTCTGATCATGTTTGATTGATTAGGGCTTGAGATCGGTAAGCTTCGATTGAGAGAATGGATGCTAGATCGGTGAGATCAAGAGCATCAAGAGATCAATGGTCAGATCAAGAACCTTAGGGTTTAATGTGATCTGGACTAATGGCTTGGGTTAGTTGGTCTTTGAACCAAACCAAAATTGAACCAGCTCATCATGTGAGCGCATGGTTCAAGTTAAGAGAAATATGCGATTGGGAAAAACCCTTGATCGCATGTTGAGGAGTGGCTTTCTATTTTTAGAAAGCATGATCACATACGTGACCACGCCTCACCTCTTCACGCCTATTGTTGTCGCCCCTCTCTTCTCGTGTGTTTTCTTGGGGGCATTCTCGTGGAAGAGGTTTTGACGACAAGGAAGAATCGCCAAGCAGTGGATCTCATCTTCTTCATCCCTTCTCACACGACAAGGTCACTTGGAGAACCTTGCTAGCACAAGGAGCGTCCAAGGAGCAAGCCATCGATCATCTTGTGTGTGGCGCTTTGGAGGAGAACCCCATCGTTCTCTCTTCTTCCTAGACACCATCTAAGCGATGGCCATGGTATGAGTCGCTACCATTCTATTTCGGTTGATTTTAAAGTTGATCATATATCATGCATTCGATCCCTAGAAACCCCTTCCACTGCATGTAAACCTCCATATGCGCCTATTAGGGTTTCGCTCCCCCTTGTGGGGGACTTTCAATTGGTATCAGAGGAGAGTTTATATGCATGTTTGTATGATTGCTTAACTTTAGTGATCCATGTTTGCGCAACACCTTAGATCTAACCTTCATGCGAAAACTACATGATGTATGATTTTTATCATTAGCGCATGTATCTAGTTGGCGCATCCATTTAGTTTTTCTCAAAAACTTCTTTACTTGCGCGACTCACCTTAGATCTAAGTGGCGCCTGCTATAAGTCCTTAGACGGGTTAGTAGGGTTGAAGTCATCTCTAGTTAAGATCCAACTAGTCTGATCAGACCATCTGACAGCCTAGATGGGTCGACCAGATGGCACCTATGCGCAAGCATACGGTGGCTATAGGTCGACTGCATCAAAGGCGTGTAGCGAGGTCTGGTTGAGACAACCAGTGAACATGCATGAGTTAGGCCCGGGGTCACACCCGCTTGCCAAAACTCATGTAGGTTGTTCAGCCCTAGCGCATGCATAGTTGATCACTGGGTCGACTCAAGTCAGTTAGGACTTGGTGCATGCAAGGGCAGTGGATCTGACTAGGTCTGATGAGTGGATCCCTATTAATGGACCGTTGTAAGGTAGTAGGGCACATAAGGAAAATAAAATTGAAGCCAATGGGTTTTTCGAAAATTTTATTTTCATGAATGGATCACATGTTGATTGTAAGCATATGCTTGTTTATTTAATCTTATGTGGGACGCCTAATTAATGTGTGCTGTGCTGGGGCCTGCGAGCCTGGTTAAAATTTGTAAATTAATTTTTATTGTGATCTGCGCATCACATTTTTATTTAATTTATAAACTGTAATTGACCTGCGAGTCAATCTTGTCTAGATAGATTAAATTGTATTTTAATCAAACAAGAGCACAGAGCACACTTGGCAGAGGCGCATGCAGCAGTGGCTTGACCAGACGGGAGGTCTAGGGTTCAACCCTAGGATAGGCGCATTTTCCCTGGTGGGCGCACCTGAGCTGCAGTTGGCGCTTGGGCCCTAGGTTGGGCCAGATAAGAAGCAAAAGCCCCATGAAGAAAAGCAAGTGAAGACTTAAGTTAGGTTAAGGTCTTACTTAGGCTTAATGGGCTTTTACCACATAAGATCAGCATGCTTTCTATTTATTGTTTATATATTTAGAATTGCATGATTTATTTATCTTCTGCTATCACCATAGGAATTGCATGATAGTTGAGAAGATAAAAGACCGTTAAAATCCAACGTTAAATATCAAGCACGTAAAGCCTTCTGACGCGAAACCTCACTGTTCTGACTATCGTTGGGGCCGTGTTGTACCCACTTAGTGGGCACGCCCATCTATCTTCAGACGGTGTGTGATTACACCTGCGTGTTACAGAGAAGGGATTTATCGCTTCTCGTTGCTCAGCATAGCACGTGGTGGTCCAGGGAGTAGGTCAGGTCCGCTTGACCATGTAGGCTACATATGGAGCATATGTTAGCTATATGGAGGCAGCCATCTGTGGGATCAGAGACTGTGTTGTACCAACTCAGTTGGCACAGTCTGCTGGATTGCCCAGATGAAGGGGAATCGCACGGGTTGGCGATTGGCAGGGACTGCCTACCAGAAATTAGTGCTTGTACTCTCTGTGCATCTTATCTCGCCTGAGCGGGACGCGGAGACCAAGTATGAAATCTGGATCCCATCTCACTAAAAGAGTGTTACTCTTTCGGACTGTTTTCATGGATTTTTCAGTCAGATAAAATAGTGAGAAAAGAATCTTTCTTAAGTCCTGGATTGATTCTATACATTGATACTGACCTTGCTATTCTTGCATTGTTGTAGATTCCTGCAGCAACGAACACCATGAACTTCAATGTGCGATCCCTACTGGAAAGGGAGAAGTTTGCTAGGCCAAACTTCTCAGACTGGTACGGACACCTTAAGATTGTTCTTAAGGCAGAGAGGAAACTGTATGTCCTCGAGACGGCGATACCGCCTCAACCCGCTCCGAACGCCGCAAGGGCGGTTCGGGAAGCCTATGAAAAGCATGTCAATGATAGCATTGATGTCGCTTGCCTGATGCTAGCGTCTATGACGCCACCGCTGCAGCGTCAGCATGAGGATATTGTTGGGATATGCCCTTAAGGCTAATGTTTGAGGCCTTGGGATTGTAACAGTATCATGTATAAACTCTTATGTTTATAAAGGCAATGGTTGTTATTCAGTTGGTTACATTGTCTGCTGCAATAATTGTACTTCTGAATAATGTCTCAATGGTGTTCAGCTAGGCTGACATGCTGTAATGTCCTTAGTCGAGATATCTTGGTGAACATGAGACAACCTTGATATGATTGAGACTAATATGTGTTCTAATCTTATAGGATGCTTCGAGCATGGAATAAGATGTAGACTCATGGGTACATTGGATGTACTGGACAGACCCTACTAGGATATTCAATTGCTTGTCACAATGTGAATAATCCTTGATTGCAACAAGTGGCACATTTCCTCTGACTTGAGATCACTTGTGTTTCTAAATGATGATTATCATTGTTTTGAGTTAGTTCAATATCATTTGAAACATAATGGTTATAGACTATCTTGGATGGTGAATTGAGTCATGTTAGGGCGCTAGTGATAGATATAGGATTGCCGTCTCCTTGATTGGAGTGTGATGTTCTAAAGGGGCCCCCCTGGATGAGATGATTGAGAAAGTGTATGGCCATACCCAGGTGACTATGATCATCTGATCTAATCATGCTCATCATATTGGAGCTACAAGCTTGACACGCTTGTCCAATAAGAACATCCAGTGGCAAAGGAAACTTGCATGCCTTGTGAAGTGGATTCACACTTGTGCTGTGGTTTGGGTGTAGTCTTGGAAGACTCTTTTCTTTATATCGGGAGACAGTGATGTGTTGCTAGATACCCCTCACTGATCGTGATAACGTGAGTTATCGTTACCGACATTTAAAGAAAACCCTCAGGGTCGCACAATTTGATGATATGGCTTACTTAAGTCAGATCGTATGGACTGAATTGTTTAGGTTCAGTTTAAAGGGATTTAATCTCTGATTGTAAGTGAGATCTGGTCTGATCATGTTTGATTGATTAGGGCTTGAGATCGGTAAGCTTCGATCGAGAGAATGGATGCTAGATCAGTGAGATCAGCAGCATCAAGAGATCAACGGTCAGATCAAGAACCTTAGGGTTTAATTGTGATCTAGACCAAATCGCTTGGGTTAATTGGTCTTGGACCAAACCAAATTGAACCAGCTCGTTAAGTGAGCGTGTGGTTCAAATGGAGAGGAGTTTGCGATTGGGGTAAACCCATGATCGCATGTTGAGGAGTGGCTTTCTATTTTTAGAAAGCATGATCACATACGTGATCACCACTCACGTTCACGCCTAAGACGCTCTACTCTCTCACTTCTCCTCCTCTCTCGTCGCCAACAAGCTCTCTCTCATGTGGTGAAGAGGTTGACGAAAAAAAAGGAGAAGGAAGCAAATCGCCAAGCAAAGAAAAGGTTCTCTCTTCCCTTCCATACGACAAGGACCTCTTGGAACCTTGCTAGCACAAGGAGCACCATCAGAGTAGGGGACTTCTTCATCTTGTGTGCGCATCCTTTGGAGGAGATCCCTATCGCTCTCTGCTTCCAAGACGCCATCTAGAAATGGCATCGGTATGACATCTTCTATGTTTGCAATTGGTTTAACAAGTTGATCATATGTTATGCATCAATCCGATCCCCTAGAAAACCTCTTCCGCTGCATTAAAAAATTTTATACGCGCCATGCTTTAGGGTTTCGCCCCCTTCTGGGGACTTACAATTGGTATCAGAGCGGTTATATGCATGATTTATATGATTGCTGAACTGAAGTGATCCATGTTTGCGCAACACCTTAGATCTAAACTACATGCGAAAACTACATGAAGTTTGCTGGGGCCTGCGTGCCTGGTTAAAATTTGTAAATTAATTTTTATTGTGATCTGCGCATGACATTGCATTTAATTTATAAAATGTAATTGACCTGCGAGTCAATCTTGTCTAGATAGATTAATTTGTAAATTAATCAGACAAGAGCACAGAGCACACTTGGCAGAGGCGCTTGCAGCAGAGGCTTGACCAGGTGGGAGGTCCAGGGTTCGACTCTGGGACCAGGCGCATTTTCCTGGTAGGCGCACCTGAGCTGCAGATGGCGCTTGGGCCCTGGTTTGGGCCATATGAGAAGCAAAAGACCCATGAAGAAAAGCAAGTGAAGACTTAAGTTTAATTTAAGGTCTAACTTAGGCTTAATGGGCTTTTACCACATAAGATCAGCATGCTTTCTATTTATTGCTTTTATAATTAGAATTGCATGAGTTTATCTTCTGCTATCACCATAGGAATTGCATGATAGTCAAGAAGATAAAAGACCGTTAAAATCCAACGCTAAAATATCAAGCTCGTAAGCCTTCTGACGCGAAACCTCACTGTTCTGACTATCGTTGGAGCCGTGTTGTACCCACTCAGTGGGCACGTCCATCTATCTTCAGACGGTGCGGGATTACACCTGCGTGTTACAGAGAAGGGATTTATCGCTTCTCGTTGCTCAGCATAGCACGTGGTGGTCCAGGGAGTAGGTCGGGTTAGCTTGACCGTGTAGGCTACATATGTGGCGCATATGGTAGCACATGGAGGCAGCCATCTGTGGGGTCAGAGACTGTGTTGTACCAACTCAGTTGGCACAGTCTGCTGGATTGCCCAGATGAAGGGGAATCGCACGGGTTGGCGATTGGCAGGGACTGCCTGCCAGAAATTAGTGCTTGTACTCTCTGTGCATCTTATCTCGCCTGAGCGGGACGCGGAGACCAAGTATGAAATCTGGATCCCATCTCACTAAAAGAGTTCTACTCTTTCGGGCTGTTTTGCTGGATTTTTCGGCCAGATAAAATAGTGAGAAAAAGAATCTTTCTTAAGTCCTGGATTGATTCTGAACATTGATACTGACCTTGCTGTTCTTGCATTGTTGTAGATTCCTGCAGCAACGAACACCATGAGCTTCAATGTGCGATCCCTACTGGAAAGAGAGAAGTTTGCTGGGCCAAACTTCTCAGACTGGTTCGGACACCTTAAGATTGTTCTTAAGGCAGAGAGGAAACTGTATGTCCTCGAGACGGCTATACCGCCTCAGCCCGCTCCGAACGCCGCAAGGGCGGTTCGGGAAGCCTATGAAAAGCATGTCAATGATAGCATTGATGTCGCTTGCCTGATGCTAGCGTCTATGACGCCACCGCTGCAGCGTCAGCATGAGGATATGTCTGCTATAGAAATGATAGCAAACCTCAAGATGCTGTATGCTGCGCAGGCAAGGACTGAGCGCTATAATTTGACTAAGCTGTTCTTTCAGAGCAAACTGGCTGAAGGGAGTCCAGTGGGAGCTCACGTGCTCAAGATGATTGGGCACAAGGAGGCTCTAGAGAAACTGGGACACACCATCAATCAGGAGCTTGCTGTAGACATTATTCTGCAGTCTCTCCCGCCCTCTTTCGATGCGTTCATCATTAACTTTAATATGAACAAAATCGATTGTACTCCGGCAGAGCTGCTGAATATGCTCTTGACTACTGAGGAGACTCTGAAGGGAAAGCCTTCAACCTCTGTCTTGATGTTTCCTTCAAGGAACAAGAAGAAGGGGAAGAAGGGCAAGACCCCAGTCAAGAACTACAGCAAGGCTCTGAAGCAAAAGGTCAAGCGGTCGAAGGAATACAGATGTTTCCATTGTGGCCAGCTGGGTCACTGGAAAAAGGACTGTAAAGCGCTCCAAGGAGACAAGAGGGGAAGCATCGCTTCTGGCTCAGGTATATACGTGACGGAAGTCATGGTTTCATCTTCTTCTATTTCATGGGTGTTGGACACTGCATGTGGAGTTCACATTTGTTCAAATGTACAGGAACTCAAGAGAAGAAGACAGGTGGGACAGCATGAGGTGGACCTACGAGTTGGAAACGGGGCACGGGTTGCTGCTGTTGCTGTAGGAGACTATTTCATCTTTTTACCATCTGGACTTGTATTGGAACTAGACAATTGTTACTTTGTTCCCAGCATTACTAAAAATATTATCTCCATTCCTGCTCTTGTCAGGAAGGGGTTTCCTTTGAATGCAATATTTCAAAGTGTGTTCTTTCTTTAGATAATATTGTTTATGCTACTGGTTCAATTAACAATGAGTTATTCATGTTGGACATGGAATGTTCTATACAAAATATTGATAATAAGAAAGCCAAATATGCTGATGACAGCACCTTGCTATGGCATAGTCGTTTAGGTCATATTAACAAGAAACGCATTAAGCGGTTGCATGATTATGGACTGCTGGGATCATTCTCCTATGAGGAGATTGATACATGCAAAGCTTGTTTAATGGGCAAAATGACGAAGTCGCCTTTTCCTCATAAAGGTCAAAGGGCTTCAGGTTTACTTGACCTTATACACAGTGATGTGTGTGGGCCATTTAGTAAACATGCCAGAGGTGGCTATCAGTACTTCATTACCTTCACTGATGATTTCAGTAGATATGGGTATGTCTATCTTATGAGACATAAAAGTGAATCTTTTGACAAGTTCAAAGAGTTCAAAAATGAAGTACAGAATCAGCTAGGCCGAAATATCAAGGCACTTCGTTCTGATCGAGGTGGAGAATACCTATGTCATGAGTTTACTGACTATCTAAAGAAGTGTGGGATTATCTCACAGCTCACTCCACCAGGAACACCGCAATGGAATGGTGTGTCCGAGAGGAGAAATAGAACGTTACTTGATATAGTTCGTTCTATGATGAGTCAGGCTCCTCTACCTTACTCCTTTTGGGGATTTGCACTGGAGACAGCTGCAAAGGTACTAAACCGAGTGCCATCCAAGGCAGTTTCTAAGACGCCATATGAGTTATGGTATGGGAAACAGCCTAGCTTGACATTTATTAAGATCTGGGGCTGCGAGGCTTATGTCAAAAAGCTCGCCTCTGGAAAACTAGAGAGCAGATCTGAGAAATGTATCTTTATCGGTTACCCTAAGGAAACTAAGGGTTATTATTTCTACGATCCCAAAGAGAACAAGGTATTTGTTGCTCGGACGGCCATATTTCTTGAGAGGGAGTTTCTTCTGCAAGAGGCCAGTGGGAGAGAAATAAAGCTGGATGAGAATCCAGAGGAAGGACAAAGTGCTCAAGCACAGTTGGATGAGCCTGAGCCGGTGGATCAGGTTATTGAAAAACCTGAGGCTCAGACATCACGGGAACCGCGAAGATCGGGAAGGATCCGTCGACAGCCTGAGCGCTATGACGGAGTCTACATCATTGATAATGATGAACCCCTCACTTATGCGGATGCGGTCAGTGGACCGGACTCAGCGAGATGGCTTGAAGCTATGCGCGCCGAGATGGACTCCATGTCAGATAACCAAGTTTGGGATTTGGTTGATCCGCCTCCGGGAGTTATCCCTATAGGCTGTAAATGGATCTTCAAGAAGAAGATTGACATGGATGGTAACGTGGTTACCTATAAAGGCAGGCTAGTTGCGAAAGGTTTCAAACAAATCTACGGGATAGATTATGATGAAACTTTCTCACCTGTAGCTATGTTTAAGTCTATTCGGATTCTTTTCGCGATAGCTGCATATTATGATTATGAGATCTGGCAAATGGATGTGAAGACGGCTTTCCTTAATGGAAATCTGGATGAGGATGTGTATATGACACAACCTGAAGGTTTCACTAATCCATCAAATCGTCATAAAATATGCAAGTTAAAGAAGTCTATTTATGGACTTAAACAAGCATCGAGAAGCTGGAATATTCGTTTTGATGAATCAATCAGTGAATTTGGTTTCATCAAGAACGAGGATGACCCGTGTGTATATAAGAGGTTTAGTGGGAGCGTGATTACTTTCCTAGTCCTCTACGTCGATGATATCTTGATCATTGGAAACGATATTCCTGAAATGCATGCGGTTAAGGCATGGTTAAGGAAATGTTTCTAGATGAAAGATTTATGAGAAGCAGCCTATGTATTAGGTGTGAAGATCTACAGGGATAGATCTAAGAGGCTTCTCGGGCTGTGCCAGAGTACTTACATCGATAAAGTCCTTGAGAGATTTCATTTAGAGAATTCTAAAAGAGGATATCTTCCAGTCAGACATGGTCTGAATCTTTCGAAGAGTCAGTGTCCACAAACACAGACTGAGAAAGATGAAATGGACAATACGCCTTATGCTTCGGCTATTGGGTCCATTATGTATGCGATGTTGTGTACTCGCCCAGACGTCGCTTACGGGTTAAGCGTGACCAGTCGGTTCCAAAGTAATCCAGGTATGGCGCACTGGATTGCAGTCAAGAACATTTTGAAATATCTTCAGAGGACCAAAGATATGTTCTTGATATATGGTGGTCAGGAAGAACTCAGTATTGAAGGATATACTGACGCTTCGTTCCAGTCTGACCAGGATGATTTCCGATCGCAATCAGGCTATGTTTTTAGCTTGAATGGAGGAGCAGTGGTGTGGAAGAGTTTCAAACAGTCAACTGTTGCTGATTCCACAACAGAAGCCGAGTATGTTGCAGCCTCGGAAGCATCCAAGGAGGCAGTGTGGATTCGTAAGTTCGTGAGAGAACTTGGTGTCGTTCCTTCGAGTGCAGATCCTTTGGTTATCTTCTGTGATAACACTGGAGCAATCGCACAAGCAAAGGAACCACGGTCGCACCAGAAGTCCAAGCACATACAGAGAAGGTTTCATTTGATCAGGGAGATCATAGATCGTGGCGAGATCAAAGTCTGCAAGGTACATATAGATGACAATCTGGCAGACCCGCTTACCAAGCCTCTGGCGCAGCAGAAGCATGAGAAGCACTGTAATAATATGGGTTTGAGATTCCTCGACCATTAGATTAAGTGCAAGTGGGAGATTGTTGGGGTATGCCCTTAAGGCTAATGTTTGAGGCCTTGGGATTGTAACAGTATCATGTAATAAACTGTTATGTTTATAAAGGCATGGTTGTTATTCAGTTAGTTACATTGTCTGCTGCAATATATGTTCTTCTGAATAATGTCTCAAAGCTGTTCAGCTAGGCTGACATGCAGTTAAGTCCTTAGTCGATGTATCTTGGTGAACATGAGACAGCCTTGATATGGTTAAGACTAATATGTGTTCTAATCTTATAGGATGCTTCGAGCATGGAATAAGATGTAGACTCATGGGTACATTGGATGTACTGGACAGACCCTACTAGGATATTCATTTGCTTGTCACAATGTGAATAATCCTTGTATGCTACAAGTGGCACATCTCCTCTGACTTGAGATCACTTGTGTTTCTAAATGATGATTGTCATTGTTTTGAGGTAGTTCAATATCATTTGAAACATAATGATTATAGACTATCTTGGATAATGATCATGAGTCAGGTTAGGGCACTAGTGATAGACATAGGATTGCCGTCTCCTTGTTTAAGGAGTGTGGTGTTCTAAAGGGCCCCCCCCGGCTGAGATGATTGAGAAAGTGTATGGCCATACCCAGGTGACTGTGTTCATCTGATCTAATCATGCTCATCATATTGGAGCTACAAGCTTGACACACTTGTCTAATAAGAACATCCAGTGGCAAAGGAAATATGTATGCCTAGTGAAGCCTAGTGAAAAGGATTCACACTTGAGCTGTGTTTTGGGTGTAGTCTTGGAAGACTCTTTCCTTTATATCGGGAGACAGTGATGTGTTGCTAGATACCCCTCACTGATCGTGATAACGTAAGTTATCGTTACCGACATTTAAAGGAAACCCTCAGGGTCGCACAATTAGATGATATGGCTTACTTAAGTCAGATCGTGTGGACTGAATTGTTTCGGTTCAGTTTAAAGGGATTTAAACTCTGATTGTAAGTGAGATCTGGTCTGATCATGTTTGATTGATTAGGGCTTGAGATCGGTAAGCTTCGATCGAGAGTGTTGATGCTAGATCGATCAGATCAGAAGCATCTGGAGATGAATGGTCAGATCTAGGACCTTAGGGTCTAATTCGATCAAGACTTAATGTTTGGGCTGATTTGGTTTGGTCATTGAACCAAACATCTTGAACCGGCTCATGGGTTGAGCGCAAGGTTCAGATGGGAGAAGAGAGTTGCGCATGGTTCACTTGGTGAACGCATAACGCACGTAATCATGGCTTGCTATTTTGGGAACTCTCGGTCGGTTTTCAACGTGGGAACGTTTCCACGTTCACTTGCAACGCCTCCTCTCTATTCCTCTTGGGATTTCGCTCTTGGCATGAGACGACTCACGGCTGGTGGCGTGAAGGTTGACGACAAGAGGTTTCGGCCAAATTTTCATCTCATCATCCCTCAAACGATCGAGGAAGCTTTGGAGCATTGCTAGCACAAATCGCCCCAAAGAAGTAGGCCTTCTTCTTCTTGTGTGCGACAGCCTTTGGAGGAGATCTCTTTTGCTTTCTTCTTCCAAGACACCATCCAAGAGATGGCGACGGTATGGATCATTCTCATATCTATCTAAGTTGATCATATGCAATAGAAAGATCTTTGAAAGCCCTTCTTCCGCTTGCAAAATTTTATGCGCCACCCTAATAGGGTTTTCGCCCCCCTCACGAAAGGGGTCCTTCAATTGGTATCAGAGCCGATTTATCTATGCATATGATTGCTTAATGCTATATTGTGATCCTTGTTTGCAAAACATGCTTAGATCTATAGTTTACATGACATGCGAATATGATAACACATGTTTTATGTTTGCGCATGTTTCAAACTAGGCGCATCTTTGTGATCTTTGTTGTTGATGTTTTATCAAAAGAATATCACTTGCGCGCCTATCATTAGACTAAGCGCCTACTATAAACCCTTAGACGGGTTAGTAGGGTTGAAGTCATCCTCTAGGTTAGATCCAACTAGTCTGATCAGACCATCTGACAGCCTAGATGGGTCGACCAGATAGCACCCTTGCGCAAGCAAGAGGTGGCTATAGGTCGGCTGCATCATAGGTGTGTAGCGATGTCTGGTTGAGACGTCTGTTGAACGCACATGAGTTAGGCCCGGGCTCACACCCGTTTGCCAGACCTCATCGTGGTCGTTCAGCCCTTGGTACATGCATAGTTGACCACCGGGTTGACTCAAGTCAGTTAGGACTTGGTGCATGCAAGGGCACAGGATCTGACTAGAATGGATGAGTGGATCCCTATTATTGTACCGTTGTAAGGTTGTGGGGGCATATAAGAAAATTAAAATTGATGCCAATGCGGTTTTCGAAATTTTGTTTTCTTATTGGATCACATGCTGATGTTTGATGCCATATTGCCTGTTTATTAAATCTTATGTGGGCTGCCCATGTTAAATGTGTGCTGTGCTGGGGCCTGCGTGCCTGGTAATTTTTGCAAATTAATTTTTATATTGTGATCTGCGCATCACATTGCTTAATTTATAAAAATGTTATTGACCTGCGTGTCAATCTTGTCTAGATAGATTAATATGTAAATTAATCAGACAAGAGCACAAAGCACACTTGGCAGAGGTGCCTGCAGCAGTGGCTAGACCAGGTGGGAGGTCTAGGGTTCGACCCTAGGACCTGGCGCATATTCCTGGTGGGCGCACCAGAGCTGCAGATGGCGCTTGGGCCCTGGTTTGGGCCAGATGAGCTGTTGGAGTATGCCCTTAAGGCTAATGTTTGAGGCCTTGGGATTGTAATAAGTATCATGTAAGAAACTCTTGTGTTTTATAAAGGCATGGTTGTTATTCAGGTTGTTACCTTGTCTGCTATAATAAGTGTACTTCTGAATAATGTCTCAAAGCTGTTCAGCTGGGCTGACATGCTCTTTGTCCTTAGTCGAGATATCTTGGTGAACATGAGACAACCTTGATATGATTGAGACTAATATGTGTGCTAATCTTATAGGATGCTTCGAGCATGGAATAAGATGTAGACTCATGGGTACATTGGATATACTGGACAGACCCTACTGGGATATTCCATTGCTTGTCACAATGTGAATGATCCTTATAAGCAGCAAGTGGCACATGTCCTTTGACTTGAGATCACTTGTGTTTCTAAATGATGATTGTCATTGTTTTGAGGTAGTTCAATATCATTTGAAACATAATGATTATAGACTATCTTGGATGGTGAGCTTGAGTCAGGTTAGGGCTCTTGTGATAGATAAAGGATTGCCGTCTCCTTGTTCAAGGAGTGTGATGTTCTAAGGGGCCCCCCGATATGAGATGATTGAGATAGTGTATGGCCATACCCAGATGACTATGTTCATCTGATCTAATCATGCTCATCATATTGGAGTTACAAGCTTGACCCGCTTGTCCAATAAGAACATCCAGTGGCAAAGGACACTTGTATGCCAAGTGAGTTGATTCACACTTGTGCTATGGTTTGGGTGGAGTCTTGGAAGACTCTTTCCTTTATATCGGGAGACAGTGATGTGTTGCTAGATACCCCTCACTGATCGTGATAACGTAAGTTATCGTTACCGACATTTAGAGGAAACCCTCAGGGTCGCACAATTTGATGATATGGCTTACTTAAGTCAGATCGTGTGGACTGAACTGTTTAGACTCAGTTTAAACGAGTTCAGACTCTGATTGTAAGTGAGATCTAGTCTGATCATGTTTGATTGATTGGGGCTTGAGATCGGTAAGCTTCGATCGAGAGTTTGGATGCTAGATCATAGAGATCAAGAGCATCAAGAGATGAATGGTTAGATCTTGAACCATTTGGTTCAAAGAGATCTAGACCATGGCTTGGGCTGGTTTAATGAACCGAATTGGGTTGAACCTAATTGACTTGAACCGGTTCACATGGGTGAACGTATGGTTCAAGGTGTAAAGGCTTGTTGGGCGGTTTTTCCTTCAAGTGAGCGCATGGCTTGAAAACCTTCCATTTATGGAAGTGTAACGCCATGACTTGATTGGAGAAGGCTTAACGCAAATCGGTTTTACTGAATTGTCATCTTCGTTGGACGAAAGAGGATTCTGGGAGACGGTAGCTCTCGGCCAAGCGCATCTCAACACACGACAAGGACATTGGGATCTCTTGCTAGCACAAGGAAGATCCTAAAGGGTAGCCACCCCTCATCTTGTGTGTGAACTTGAAGAGGAGACCTACTTTGATCTCTTGCTTCCAAGCCGCCACCCTCTTCATGGCCTTGGTATGAGTTCTCATAACTTCAAGTTGATCATATAGTTATCATATTCGATCTTGTTTAGAAACCCTTTTCGCCATGCTTGTTATAATCGCAAGTTTAGGGTTTCTCCCCCCTTTTGAACTAGGGGTTCCTTCAATTGGTATCAGAGCTGGTTCTTGATATGATCTATATGATTGCTTCAAGTCCTTGTGATCCATACATGTTGCGCTTACTTTTACTTGATGTATGCTTTGTTTACATGTAGTTACGCTTGTATCATGCTTACATGAAGTTGCGCTTGTATCATGCTTACATCAATTTGCGCTTGTATCATGGTTAGATGAAGTATGCGCTCCCCCTTGAAGGGGACCCCCCCTAAAGTTTGCGCTCCCCCTTGAAGGGGACCCCCTTAGATCTAAGGGTTATCAACTTGCAAGCATGTTGTTTGTTTGTTTGTTTGCGCATGTTCTAGAAGTTTTCCAAAACTTATATCTTGCGTGCATGATTAGATCTAAGGTGCCACTATATTAAATCCTTAGATGGGTTGATAGGGTTGAAAGCATCTTCTAGGTTAGATCCAACTAGTCTGATCAGACCATCTGACAGCCTAGATGGGTTGACCTGATAGCACCTGTGCGCAAGCACAAGGTGGCTATGGGTTGACTGCATCTAGGGCGTGTAGCGAGGTCTGGTTGAGACACTATTGAACACACATGAGTTAGGCCCGGGGTCACACCCGCTTGCCAAAACTCATGAGGGTGGTTCAGCCCTTGGCGCATGCATGGTTGACCATTAGGTCAACACGGGTCAGTTAGGACTCGGTGCATGCAAGGGCAAAGGATCTAACTAGATGGATGAGTGGATCCCCATCAATGGACCATTGTAAGGTTATAGGGCTCATAAGGAAATTAAAATTGATGCCATGGGGTATTTTCAAAAAAAAATTTATTTCCTGATTGGATCACATGTTGATTGAACCATATGCTTGTTTATTTAGTCTTATGTGGGTTGCCCTATTGTGTGCTGTGCTGGGGCCTGCGTGCCTGGTAATTTATAAGTTAAATTTATTGTGGTCTGCGAATCACTTTTTCATTAATTTATTGTATATTTGACCTGCGAGTCAAAGCTTGTCTAGATAGATCAAATTGTATTTGATTAGACAAGAGCACAAATGCACACATCCCAAAGGAGCATTCAGCTGGTGGCGTACCTGAGGTGCTCTTGGCGCTAGGGCCCTGGGTTGGACCAGATGAGATGCAAAAGAGCTCAAGTGAAGACTTAAGGAAAATTAAGGTCTTACTAGGGTTCATGGGCTTTTACCACATAAGATCATGCTTTCTATTTATTGTTTAAATAATTAGAATTGCATGTTTAAGTTTATCTTCTGCTATCACCATAGGACTTGCATGATAGTGAAGAAGATAAAAGACCGTTAAAATCCAACGCTAATATATCAAGCTCGTAAGCCTTCTGACGCGAAACCTCGCCGTTCTGACTATCGTTGGAGCCGTGTTGAACCCACTCAGTGGGCACGTCCATCTATCTTCAGACGGTGCTGGATTTCACCTGCGTGTTACAGAGTTGGGATTTATCCCCACTCGTTGCTCAGCATAGCACGTGGTGGTCCAGGGAGTAGGTCAGGTCAGCTTGACCATGTAGGCTGCATATGTGGCGCATATGGTAGCACATGGAGGCAGCCATCTGTGGGATCAGAGACTGTGTTGTACCAACTCAGTTGGCACAGTCTGCTGGATTGCCCAGATGAAGGGGAATCGCACGGGTTGGCGATTGGCTGGGACAGCCTACCAGAAATTAGTGCTTGTCATCTCTGTGCATCTTATCTCGCCTAAGCGGGACGCGGAGACCAAGTATGAAATCTGGATCCCATCTCACTAAAAGAGTGTTACTCTTTCGGACTGTTTACTGGATTTTTCAGTCAGACAAAATAGTGAGAAAAGAATCTTTCTTAAGTCCTGGACTGATTCTGAACATTGATACTGACCTTGCTGTTCTTGCTTGTTGTAGATTCCTGCAGCAACGAACACCATGAGCTTCAATGTGCGATCCCTACTGGAAAGGGAGAAGTTTGCTGGGCCAAACTTCTCTGACTGGTTTGGACACCTTAAGATCGTTCTTAAGGCAGAGAGGAAACTGTATGTCCTCGAGACGGCGATACCGCCGCAGCCCGCTCCGAACGCCGCAAGGGCGGTTCGGGATGCCTATGAAAAGCACGTCAATGATAGCATTGATGTCGCTTGCCTGATGCTAGCGTCTATGACGCCACCGCTGCAGCGTCAGCATGAGGATATGTCGGCTATAGAGATTATAGCGAACCTCAAGATGCTGTATGCTGCACAGGCGAGGACAGAACGCTATAATCTGACGAAGCTCTTCTTTCAGAGCAAACTGGCTGAAGGGAGCCCAGTGGGAGCTCACGTGCTCAAGATGATTGGGCACAAGGAGGCTCTGGAGAAACTGGGGCATACCATCAACCAGGAGCTTGCTGTAGATATTATTCTGCAGTCTCTTCCACCTTCTTTCGATGCGTTCATCATTAATTTTAATATGAACAAAATCGATTGTACGCCGGCAGAGCTGTTGAATATGCTCTTGACTACTGAGGAAACTCTGAAGGGTAAGCCTTCAACCTCTGTCTTGTTGGTTCCTTCTAGGAACAAGAAGAAGGGGAAGAAGGGCAAGGCCCCTGTCAAGAATTACAGCAAGGCGCTGAAACAGAAGGTGAAGCGGTCGAAGGACAACAGGTGTTTCCACTGTGGCCAGCTTGGTCACTGGAAAAAGGACTGTAAAGCGCTCCAAGGAGATAAGAGGGGAAGCATTGCTTCTGGCTCAGGTATATTCGTGACGGAAGTCATGGTTTCATCTTCTTCTATTTCATGGGTGTTGGACACTGCATGTGGAGTTCACATTTGTTCAAATGTACAGGAACTCAGGAGAAGAAGGCAGGTGGGACAGCATGAGGTAGACCTACGAGTCGGAAACGGGGCACGGGTTGCTGCTGTTGCTGTAGGAGACTATTTCATTACTTTACCATCTGGCATTGTATTAGAATTAAACAATTGTTATTTTGTACCCAGTATTACCAAGAATATTATCTCTATTCCTGCTCTTGTCAGGAAAGGATTTGCCTTTGAATGCAAGATTTCAAAGTGTATTTTGACTTATGATAATATTGTGTATGCAACTGGTTCAATTAACAATGGGTTATTCATGTTGGACATGGAATATTCTATACAAAACATTGATAATAAGAAAGCCAAGTATGCTGATGACAGCACCTTGCTTTGGCATAGTCGTTTAGGCCATATAAACGAGAAGCGCATTAAGCGGTTGCATGATCATGGACTGCTGGGATCATTCTCCTATGAGGAGATTGATACATGCAAAGCTTGTTTAATGGGTAAAATGACGAAGTCACCTTTTCCTAATAAAGGACAAAGGGCTTCAGGTTTACTTGACCTTATACACAGTGATGTGTGTGGGCCTTTCAGTAAACATGCCAGAGGTGGCTATCAGTACTTCGTTACCTTTACTGATGATTTCAGTAGGTATGGTTATGTCTTTTTAATGAGACATAAAAGTGAATCTTTTGACAAGTTCAAAGAGTTCAAAAATGAAGTACAAAATCAGTTAGGCCGAAATATCAAGGCACTTCGTTCTGATCGAGGTGGTGAATACCTAAGTCGAGAGTTTACTGACTATCTGAAGGAGTGTGGGATTATCTCACAGCTCACTCCACCAGGAACACCGCAGTGGAATGGTGTGTCCGTGAGGAGAAATAGAACGTTACTTGATATGGTTCGTTCTATGATGAGTCAGGCCACTCTTCCATACTCCTTTTGGGGTTTTGCACTGGAGACAGCTGCAAAGGTACTAAACCGAGTGCCATCCAAGGCAGTTTCAAAGACGCCATATGAGTTATGGTATGGGAAACAGCCTAGCTTGACATTTATCAGGATCTGGGGTTGCGAGGCTTATGTCAAAAAGCTCGCCTCTGGGAAACTAGAGAGCAGATCTGATAAATGCATCTTTGTCGGTTACCCTAAGGAAACTAAGGGTTATTATTTCTACGATCCCAAAGAGAACAAGGTTTTTGTTGCTCGGACGGCCATATTTCTTGAGAAGGAATTTCTTCTGCAAGAGGCCAGTGGGAGAGAAATAAAACTGGATGAGAATCCAGAGGAAGGACAAAGTGCTCAAGCACAGTTGGATGAGCCTGAGCCGGTAGATCAGGTTATTGAACAACCTGAGGCTCAAATAACACGGGAACCGCGAAGATCGGGAAGGATCCGTCGTCAGCCTGAGCGCTATGACGGAGTCTACATCATTGATAATGATGAACCCCTCACTTATGCGGATGCGGTCAGTGGACCGGAGTCAGCTAGATGGCTTGAAGCTATGCGAGCCGAGATGGACTCCATGTCAGATAACCAAGTCTGGGATTTGGTTGATCCGCCTTCGGGAGTAATCCCTATAGGCTGTAAATGGATCTTCAAGAAGAAGATTGACATGGATGGTAACGTGGTTACCTATAAAGGCAGGCTAGTTGCGAAAGGTTTCAAACAAATCTACGGGATAGATTATGATGAAACTTTCTCACCTGTAGCTATGTTTAAGTCTATTCGGATTCTTTTCGCGATAGCTGCATATTACGATTATGAGATCTGGCAGATGGATGTGAAGACAGCTTTCCTTAATGGAAATCTGGATGAGGATGTGTATATGACACAACCTGAAGGTTTCACTAATCCATCAGATCGTCATAAAATATGCAAGTTAAAGAAGTCCATTTATGGACTTAAACAAGCATCTAGGAGCTGGAATATTCGTTTTGATGAATCAATCTCTGAGTTTGGTTTCATCAAGAACGAAGATGACCCGTGTGTGTATAAGAGGTTTAGTGGGAGCGTGATTACATTCCTAATCCTCTACGTCGATGACATCTTGATCATTGGAAATGATATTCCTGAACTGCATGCTGTTAAAGCATGGTTAGGAAAATGTTTCCAGATGAAAGATTTAGGAGAAGCAGCCTATGTATTAGGTGTGAAGATCTACAGAGATAGATCTAAGAGGCTTCTCGGGCTGTGCCAGAGTACTTACATCGATAAGGTCCTGGAGAGATTCCATTTAGAGAATTCTAAACGTGGATATCTTCCAGTCAGACATGGTCTGAATCTTTCGAAGAGTCAGTGTCCACAAACACAGACTGAGAAAGATGAGATGGACAATACGCCTTATGCTTCGGCTATTGGGTCCATTATGTATGCGATGTTGTGTACTCGCCCAGACGTCGCTTACGGGTTAAGCGTGACCAGTCGATTCCAAAGTAATCCAGGTTTGGCGCACTGGATTGCAGTCAAGAACATTATAAAATATCTGCGGAGGACCAAAGATATGTTCTTGATATATGGTGGTCAGGAAGAACTCAGTATAGAGGGATATACTGACGCTTCGTTCCAGTCGGACCAGGATGATTTCCGATCGCAATCAGGCTATGTTTTTAGCTTGAATGGTGGAGCAGTGGTGTGGAAGAGTTTCAAACAGTCAACTGTTGCTGATTCCACAACAGAAGCCGAGTATGTTGCAGCCTCGGAAGCATCCAAGGAGGCAGTCTGGATTCGTAAGTTCGTGAGAGAACTTGGTGTCGTTCCTTCGAGTGCAGATCCTTTGGTTATCTTCTGTGATAACACTGGAGCAATAGCACAAGCAAAGGAACCACGGTCGCACCAGAAGTCCAAGCACATACAGAGACGGTTTCACTTGATCCGGGAGATCATTGATCGTGGCGAGATCAAGATTTGCAAGGTTCATACAGATGACAATCTGGCAGACCCGCTTACCAAGCCTCTGGCGCAGCAGAAGCATGAGCAGCACTGTAATAATATGGGTTTGAGATTTCTCAACCATTAGATTAAGGTTGGAGATTGTTGGAGTATGCCCTTAAGGCTAATGTTTGAGGCCTTGGGATTGTAATAAGTATCATGTAAGAAACTCTTGTGTTTTATAAAGGCATGGTTGTTATTCAGGTTGTTACCTTGTCTGCTATAATAAGTGTACTTCTGAATAATGTCTCAAAGCTGTTCAGCTGGGCTGACATGCTCTTTGTCCTTAGTCGAGATATCTTGGTGAACATGAGACAACCTTGATATGATTGAGACTAATATGTGTGCTAATCTTATAGGATGCTTCGAGCATGGAATAAGATGTAGACTCATGGGTACATTGGATGTACTGGACAGACCCTACTGGGATATTCCATTGCTTGTCACAATGTGAATGATCCTTATAAGCAGCAAGTGGCACATGTCCTTTGACTTGAGATCACTTGTGTTTCTAAATGATGATTGTCACTGTTTTGAGGTAGTTCAATATCATTTGAAACATAATGATTATAGACTATCTTGGATGGTGAGCTTGAGTCAGGTTAGGGCTCTTGTGATAGATAAAGGATTGCCGTCTCCTTGTTCAAGGAGTGTGATGTTCTAAGGGGCCCCCCGATATGAGATGATTGAGATAGTGTATGGCCATACCCAGATGACTATGTTCATCTGATCTAATCATGCTCATCATATTGGAGTTACAAGCTTGACCCGCTTGTCCAATAAGAACATCCAGTGGCAAAGGACACTTGTATGCCAAGTGAGTTGATTCACACTTGTGCTATGGTTTGGGTGGAGTCTTGGAAGACTCTTTCCTTTATATCGGGAGACAGTGATGTGTTGCTAGATACCCCTCACTGATCGTGATAACGTAAGTTATCGTTACCGACATTTAGAGGAAACCCTCAGGGTCGCACAATTTGATGATATGGCTTACTTAAGTCAGATCGTGTAGACTGAACTGTTTAGACTCAGTTTAAACGAGTTCAGACTCTGATTGTAAGTGAGATCTAGTCTGATCATGTTTGATTGATTGGGGCTTGAGATCGGTAAGCTTCGATCGAGAGTTTGGATGCTAGATCATAGAGATCAAGAGCATCAAGAGATGAATGGTTAGATCTTGAACCATTTGGTTCAAAGAGATCTAGACCATGGCTTGGGCTGGTTTAATGAACCGAATTGGGTTGAACCTAATTGACTTGAACCGGTTCACATGGGTGAACGTATGGTTCAAGGTGTAAAGGCTTGTTGGGCGGTTTTTCCTTCAAGTGAGCGCATGGCTTGAAAACCTTCCATTTATGGAAGTGTAACGCCATGACTTGATTGGAGAAGGCTTAACGCAAATCGGTTTTACTGAATTGTCATCTTCGTTGGACGAAAGAGGATTCTGGGAGACGGTAGCTCTCGGCCAAGCGCATCTCAACACACGACAAGGACATTGGGATCTCTTGCTAGCACAAGGAAGATCCTAAAGGGTAGCCACCCCTCATCTTGTGTGTGAACTTGAAGAGGAGACCTACTTTGATCTCTTGCTTCCAAGCCGCCACCCTCTTCATGGCCTTGGTATGAGTTCTCATAACTTCAAGTTGATCATATAGTTATCATATTCGATCTTGTTTAGAAACCCTTTTCGCCATGCTTGTTAGAATCGCAAGTTTAGGGTTTCTCCCCCCTTTTGAACTAGGGGTTCCTTCATGAGCAGCGAAAGCCCCATGAAGAAAAGCAAGTGAAGACTTAAGTTTATTTAAGGTCTTACTTAGGCTATGGGCTTTTACCACATAAGATCCATGCTTTCTTTTATTGTTTAATATTAGAATTGCATGATTAGTTTATCTTCTGCTATCACCATAGGAATTGCATGATAGTGAAGAAGATAAAAGACCGTTAAAATCCAACGATTAAATATCAAGCTCGTATGCCTTCTGACGCGAAACCTCACTGTTCTGATTATCGTTGGAGCCGTGTTGTACCCACTCAGTGGGCACGTCCATCTATCTTCAGACGGTGTGTGATTTCACCTGCGTGTTACAGAGAAGGGATTTATCGCTTCTCGTTGCTCAGCATAGCACGTGGTGGTCCAGGGAGTAGGTCGGGTCAGCTTGGCCATGTAGGCTACATATGTGGCGCATATGGTAGCACATGGAGGCAGCCATCTACGGGATCAGAGATTGTGTTGTACCAACTCAGTTGGCACAGTCTGCTGGATCGCCCAGATGAAGGGGAATCGCACGGGTTGGCGATTGGCAGGGACTGCCTACCAGAGATTAGTGCTTGTCATCTCTGTGCATCTTATCTCGCCTGAGCGGGACGCGGAGACCAAGTATGAAATCTGGATCCCATCTCACTAAAAGAGTTCTACTCTTTCGGGCTGTTTTGCTGGATTTTTCAGCCAGATAAAATAGTGAGAAAAAGAATCATTCTTAAGTCCTGATTGATTCTTAACATTGATACTGACCTTGCTGTTCTTGCATTGTTGTAGATTCCTGCAGCAACGAACACCATGAGCTTCAATGTGCGATCCCTACTGGAAAGGGAGAAGTTTGCTGGGCCGAACTTGTCAGACTGGTACGGACACCTTAAGATTGTTCTTAAGGCAGAGAGGAAACTGTATGTCCTCGAGACGGCTGTGCCACCTCAACCCGCTGCGAACGCCGCAAGGGCGGTTCGTGAAGCCTACGAAAAGCATGTCAATGATAGCATTGATGTCGCTTGCCTGATGCTAGCGTCTATGACGCCACCGCTGCAGCGTCAGCATGAGGATATGTCGGCTATAGAGATTATAGCGAACCTCAAGATGCTGTATGCTGCACAGGCGAGGACGGAACGCTATAATTTGACTAAGCTCTTCTTTCAGAGCAAACTGGCTGAAGGAAGCCCAGTGGGAGCTCACGTGCTCAAGATGATTGGGCACAAGGAGGCTCTAGAGAAACTGGGGCATACCATCAACCAGGAGCTTGCTGTAGATATTATTCTGCAGTCTCTCCCGCCTTCATTCGACGCGTTCATTATTAACTTTAATATGAACAAAATCGACTGTACTCCGGCAGAGCTGCTCAATATGCTCTTGACTACTGAGGAAACTCTGAAGGGAAAGCCTTCAACCTCTGTCTTAATGGTTCCTTCCAGGAACAAGAAGAAGGGGAAGAAGGGCAAGGCCCCGGTCAAGAACTACAGTAAGGCTCTGAAACAGAAGGTTAAGCGGTCCAAGGTGAAGAGTCCCCTTCGAGGGGGAGCAAAACCCTAAAGTGGCGCAATCAAAGTAGGGGGGCAGCGGATAAAGGGTTTCATAGATCGAAGAGCATGTATCATATGATCAACTTAACAAAAAAAAAATGATTGTAAAAGAAGTGATTCGATCCATACCATTGCCATTTCTAGATGGCGCCTTGGAAGAAAGAGAGCAATGAAGATCTCCTCCAAATCGTCACACACAAGATGAGTCTTGGCTCCTTCTTGTCGTCCCTTGTGCTAGCAAGAGTCGTCCAAGGTGTCTCTGATCGAATGCAAAAGGGAAAAGAGAGCTTTTTCTTTCTTGGCGTTTTTCTCTTGTCGCCTTAGACTTCCTCACACGAGAATGCCGCTCGATGACAACCCAAGGAGGCGTCAATTGCGTGAAGAGGCAAGAGAGGGGCGACGTGAGTTCATGGCCACGTTTGAGAAGTGCTAAAAATAGCATCCCACTTCTCCATATGCGATCTTGGGTTTACCCCAATCACAAATGCCACATCACCATTGAACCATGCGCTCATCCATGAGCTGGTTCAAACCGATTTGGTCCACTAACCAAATAAACCAAGAAATAAGTCCAGATCAAAATAAACCCAAAGGCTCTCGATCTGACCGTCAATCTCTCAATGCTTCTGATCTGACTGATCTAGCATTCATTCTCTCGATCGAAGCTTACCGATCTCAAGCCCTAATCAATCAAACATGATCAGACCAGATCTCACTTTCAATCAGAGATTAAATCCCTTTAAACTGAACCCAAACAATTCAGTCCACACGATCTGACTTAAGTAAGCCATATCATCAAATTGTGCGACCCTGAGGGTTTCCTTTAAATGTCGGTAACGATAATTCACGTTATCACGATCAGTGAGGGGTATCTAGCAACACATCACTGTCTCCCGATATAAAGGAAAGAGTCTTCCAAGACTACACCCAAAAACAGCACAAGTGTGAATCAACATCACTAGGCATGCATATTTCCTTTGCCACTGGATGTTCTTATTGGACAAGCCTGTCAAGCCTGTAACTCCAATATGATAAGCATGATTAGATCAGATGAACATAGTCATCTGGGTATGGCCATACACTTTCTCAATCATCTCATCCGGGGGGGCCCCTTTAGAACATCACACTCCTTAAACAAGGAGACGGCAATCCTATGTCTATCACTAGTGCCCTAACCTGATTCAAGTTCACCATCCAAGATAGTCTATAATCATTGTATTTCAAATGATATTGAACTATCTCAAAACAATGACAATCATCATTTAGAAAACACAAGTGATCTCAAGTCAAAGGAAATGTGCCACTTGTCTCACTCAAGGAATATTCACATTGTGACAAACAATTGAACATCCTAGTAGGGTCTGTCCAGTACATCCAATGTACCCATGAGTCTACACCTTATTCCATGCTCGAAGCATCCTATAAGATTAGAACACATATTAGTCTCAATCATATCAAGGCTGTCTCATGTTCACCAAGATATCTCGACTAAGGACTTATAGCACGTCAGCCTAGCTGAACAGCTTTGAGACATTATTCAGAAGAACATATATTGCAGCAGACAATGTAAACAACTGAATAATAACCATGCCTTTATAAACATAATAGTTTATTACATGATACAGATACATTCCCACAGGCCTCAAACATTAGCCTTAAGGGCATACCCCAACAATCTCCCACTTGCACTTAATCTAATGGTTGAGAAATCTCAAACCCATATTATTACAGTGCTTCTCATGCTTCTGCTGCGCCAGAGGCTTAGTAAGCGGGTCTGCTAGATTGTCATCTGTATGAACCTTGCAGATTTTGATCTCGCCACGATCTATGATCTCCCTGATCAAATGAAACCGTCTCTGTATGTGCTTGGACTTCTGGTGCGACCGTGGTTCCTTTGCTTGTGCGATTGCTCCAGTGTTATCACAAAAGATAACCAAAGGATCTGCACTCGAAGGAACGACACCAAGTTCTCTCACGAACTTACGAATCCATACTGCCTCCTTGGATGCTTCCGAGGCTGCAACATACTCGGCTTCTGTTGTGGAATCAGCAACAGTTGACTGTTTGAAACTTTTCCACACCACTGCACCTCCATTCAAGCTAAAAACATAGCCTGATTGCGATCGGAAATCATCCTGGTCAGACTGGAACGAAGCGTCAGTATATCCCTCAATACTGAGTTCTTCCTGACCACCATATATCAAGAACATATCTTTGGTCCTCCGCAGATATTTTAAAATGTTCTTGACTGCAATCCAGTGCGCCACACCTGGATTACTTTGGAAACGACTGGTCACGCTTAACCCGTAAGCGACGTCTGGGCGAGTACACAACATCGCATACATAATGGATCCAATAGCCGAAGCATAAGGCGTATTGTCCATTTCATCTTTCTCAGTCTGTGTTTGTGGACACTGACTCTTCGAAAGACTCAGACCATGTCTGACTGGAAGATATCCTCGTTTAGAATTCTCTAAATGAAATCTCTCCAGGATCTTTTCGATGTAAGTACTCTGGCACAGCCCGAGAAGCCTCTTAGATCTATCCCTGTAGATCTTCACACCTAATACATAGGCTGCTTCTCCTAGATCTTTCATCTGGAAACATTTCCTTAACCATGCCTTAACAGCATGCATTTCAGGAATGTCATTTCCAATGATCAAGATGTCATCGACGTAGAGGACTAGGAAAGTTATCACGCTCCCACTAAACCTCTTATATACACACGGGTCATCCTCGTTCTTGATGAAACCAAAATCAGTGACTGATTCATCAAAACGAATATTCCAGCTTCTTGATGCTTGCTTAAGTACATAAATAGACTTCTTTAACTTGCATATCTTATGACGATCTGCTGGATTAGTGAAACCCTCAGGTTGTGTGATGTACACATCCTCATCCAGATTTCCATTTAGGAAAGCTGTTTTCACATCCATCTGCCAGATCTCATAATCATAATATGCAGCTATCGCGAAAAGAATCCGAATAGACTTAAACATAGCTACAGGTGAGAAAGTTTCATCATAATCTATCCCGTAGATTTGTTTGAAACCTTTCGCAACTAGCCTGCCTTTATAGGTAACCACGTTACCATCCATGTCAATCTTCTTCTTGAAGATCCATTTACAGCCTATAGGGATAACTCCCGGAGGCGGATCAACCAAATCCCAAACTTGGTTATCTGACATGGAGTCCATCTCGGCGCGCATAGCTTCAAGCCATCTCGCTGACTCCGGTCCACTGACCGCATCTGCATAAGTGAGGGGTTCATCATTATCAATGATGTAGACTCCGTCATAGCGCTCAGGCTGTCGACGAATCCTTCCCGATCTTCGCAGTTCCCGTGATATCTGAGCCTCAGGTTGTTCAATAACCTGATCTACTGGCTCAGGCTCATCCAACTGTGCTTGAGCACTTTGTCCTTCCTCTGGATTCTCATCCAGCTTTATTTCTCTCCCACTGGCCTCTTGCAGAAGAAACTCCTTCTCAAGAAATATGGCCGTCCGAGCAACAAAAACCTTGTTCTCCTTGGGATCGAAGAAATAATAACCCTTAGTTTCCTTAGGGTAACCGACAAAGATACATTTGTCTGATCTGCTCTCTAGTTTCCCAGAGGCGAGCTTTTTGACATAAGCCTCGCAGCCCCAGATCCTGATAAATGTTAAGCTCGGCTGTTTCCCATACCATAACTCATATGGCGTCTTTGAAACGGCCTTGGATGGCACTCGGTTTAGTACTTTTGCAGCTGTTTCCAGTGCAAAACCCCAAAAGGAGTTGGGTAAAGAAGCCTGACTCATCATAGAACGAACCATATCAAGTAACGTTCTATTTCTCCTCTCGGACACACCATTCCATTGCGGTGTTCCTGGCGGAGTGAGCTGTGAGATAATCCCACACTCCTTCAGATAGTCAGTAAACGTATGACTCAAGTATTCTCCACCTCGATCTGAGCGAAGTGCCTTGATATTTCGGCCTAGCTGATTCTGTACTTCATTCTTGAACTCTTTGAACTTGTCAAAAGATTCACTCTTATGTCTCATCAGATAGACATAGCCATACCTACTGAAATCATCAGTAAAGGTAATGAAGTACTGATAGCCACCTCTGGCATGTTTACTAAATGGCCCACACACATCACTGTGTATAAGGTCAAGTAAACCTGAAGCCCTTTGACCTTTGTGAGGAAAAGGTGACTTCGTCATTTTACCCATTAAACAAGCCTTGCATGTATCAATCTCCTTGTAGGAGAATGATCCCAGCAGTCCATAATCATGCAACCGCTTAATGCGTTTCTCGTTTATATGGCCTAAACGACTATGCCATAGCAAGGTGCTGTCATCAGCATACTTGGCTTTCTTAATATCAATATTTTGTATCGAACTTTCCATGTCTAACACGAATAACCCATTGTTAATTGAACCAGTTGCATAAACAATATTATCAAAAGACAAAATACACTCTGAAATATTGCATTCAAAGGAAAATCCCTTCCTGACAAGAGCAGGAATGGAGATAATATTTTTAGTAATACTGGGAACAAAGTAACAATTGTTTAGTTCCAATACAAGTCCAGATGGTAAAGAAATGAAGTAGTCTCCTACAGCAACAGCAGCAACCCGTGCCCCGTTTCCAACGCGTAGGTCCACCTCATGCTGTCCCACCTGTCTTCTTCTCTTGAGTTCCTGTACATTTGAACAAATGTGAACTCCACATGCAGTGTCCAACACCCATGATATAGAAGAAGAAAACATGACCTCAGTCACGAATATACCTGAGCCAGAAGCGAAGCTTCCCCTCTTATCTCCTTGGAGCGCTTTACAGTCCTTTTTCCAGTGACCCAGCTGGCCACAGTGGAAACATCTGTATTCCTTGGACCGCTTGACCTTTTGCTTCAGAGCCTTGCTGTAACTCTTGACGGGGGCCTTGCCCTTCTTCCCCTTCTTCTTGTTCCTAGAAGGAACCATTAATACAGAGGTCGAAGGCTTACCCTTCAGAGTCTCCTCAGTGGTCAAGAGCATATTCAGCAGCTCTGCCGGAGTACAATCGATTTTGTTCATATTAAAATTAATAATGAACGCGTCGAATGAAGGCGGGAGAGACTGCAGAATAATATCCACAGCAAGCTCCTGGTTAATGGTATGCCCCAGTTTCTCAAGAGCCTCCTTGTGCCCAATCATCTTGAGCACGTGAGCTCCCACTGGGCTCCCTTCAGCCAGTTTGCTCTGAAAGAAGAGCTTCGTCAAGTTATAGCGTTCAGTCCTCGCCTGTGCAGCATACAGCATCTTGAGGTTCGCTATAATCTCTATAGCCGACATATCCTCATGCTGACGCTGCAGCGGTGGCGTCATAGACGCTAGCATCAGGCAAGCGACATCAATGCTATCATTGACGTGCTTTTCATAGGCTTCCCGAACCGCCCTTGCGGCGTTCGGAGCGGGCTGCGGCGGTATCGCCGTCTCGAGGACATACAGTTTCCTCTCTGCCTTAAGAACGATCTTAAGGTGTCCAAACCAGTCAGAGAAGTTCGGCCCAGCAAACTTCTCCCTTTCCAGTAGGGATCGCACATTGAAGTTCATGGTGTTCGTTGCTGCAGGTATCTACAACAATGCAAGAACAGCAAGGTCAGTATCAATGTATAAGAATCAATCAGGACTTAAGAAAGATTCTTTTTCTCACTATTTTATCTGGCTTGAAAAATCCAACAAAACAGCCCGAAAGAGTAGAACTCTTTTAGTGAGATGGGATCCAGATTTCATACTTGGTCTCCGCGTCCCGCTCAGGCGAGACAAGATGCACAGAGAGTACAAGCACTAATCTCTGGTAGGCAGTCCCTGCCGATCGCCAACCCGTGCGATTCCCCTTCATCTGGGCAGTCCAGCAGACTGTGCCAACTGAGTTGGTACAACACAGTCTCTGACCCCACAGATGGCTGCCTCCATGTGCTACCATATGCGCCACATATGTAGCCTACACGGTCAAGCTGACCCAACCTACTCCCTGGACCACCATGTGCTATGCTGAGCAACGAGAAGGGATAAATCCCTACTCTGTAACACACAGGTGTAATCCCGCACCGTCTGAAGATAGATGGACGTGCCCACTGAGTGGGTACAACACGGCTCCAACGATAATCAGAACAGTGAGGTTTCGCGTCAGAAGGCTTACGAGCTTGATATTTCAGCGTTGGATTTTAACGGTCTTTTATCTTCTTCACTATCATGCAATTCCTATGGTGATAGCAGAAGATAAACTTAATCATGCAATTCTAATATTCAAACATTAAATAAAAGAAAGCATGAATCTTATGTGGTAAAAGCCCATAGCCCTAGTGAGACCTTAACCTAACTTAAGTCTGCACTTGCACTTCATGGGTCTTTAGCTGCTCATCTGGCCCAAACCAGGGCCCAAGCGCCATCTGCAGCTGTGGTGCGCCCACCAGGAATTTGCGCCTGGTCCCAGAGTCGAACCCTGGACCTCCCACCTGGTCAAGCCACTGCTGCATGCGCCTCTGCCAAGTGTGCTCTGTGCTCTTGTCTAATTAAATTACAAATTTAACTATCTAGACAAGATTGACACGCAGGTCAATTTCACATTATAAATCAATTGAACTGTGATACGCAGATCACAAAACTAAAAATTAATTTACAATTAATTCCAGGCACGCAGGCCCCAGCACAACACACATTAAAATGGGCAGCCCACATAAGATTAAATAAACATACATATGCATCATTCAACAATCATGTGATCCATCATAAAAATTAAAATTTTCGAAAACCCCATAGGATCAATTTTAATTTTCCTTATTTGCCCTACAACCTTACAACGGTCCATTACTAGGGATCCACTCATCCATCCTAGTCAGATCCACTGCCCTTGCATGCACCAAGTCCTAACTGACTTGAGTCGACCAAAAGGTCAACCATGCATGCGCCAAGGGCTGAACGACCACACTGAGGTCTGGCAAGCGGGTGTGACCCCGGGCCTAACTCAGGTGCGTTCATGGGTCGTCTCAATCAGACATCGCTACACGCCTGTCTGCAGTCGACCTATAGCCACCTCAAGCTTGCGCCAAGGTGCTATCCAGTTGACCCATCAAGGCTGTCAGATAGTCTGATCAGACTGATTGGATCTAACCTAGGGGATAACTTCAACCCTAATAACCCGTCTAAGGGTTTAATGCAGGCGCATCTTAGATCTACAATGAGTCGCGCAAGTGATATATTTTTTTTTTTTGAGAAAAACTACATCATGCGCCAACATACATGCGCAAAGAAAACAAACACAAGTTTCGCTTATGACATGTAAACATGTATTTTTGCATGTATGAAAGATCTAAGCATTTTCGCAAGCATGGATCACAAAATGGCTTAAGCAATCATACAAAAACATGCGTTAACTCCGCTCTGATACCAATTGAAGAGTCCCCTTCGAGGGGGAGCAAAACCCTAAAGTGGCGCAATCAAAGTAGGGGGGCAGCGGATAAAGGATTTCATAGATCGAAGAGCATGTATCATATGATCAACTTAACAAAAAAAAAACGATTGTAAAAGAAGTGATTCGATCCATACCATTGCCATTTCTAGATGGCGCCTTGGAAGAAAGAGAGCAATGAAGATCTCCTCCAAATCGTCACACACAAGATGAGTCTTGGCTCCTTCTTGTCGTCCCTTGTGCTAGCAAGAGTCATCCAAGGTGTCTCTGATCGAATGCAAAAGGGAAAAGAGAGCTTTTTCTTTCTTGGCGTTTTTCTCTTGTCGCCTTAGACTTCCTCACACGAGAATGCCGCTCGATGACAATCCAAGGAGGCGTCAATTGCGTGAAGAGGCAAGAGAGGGGCGACGTGAGTTCATGGCCACGTTTGAGAAGTGCTAAAAATAGCATCCCACTTCTCCATATGCGATCTTGGGTTTACCCCAATCGCAAATGCCACATCACCATTGAACCATGCGCTCATCCATGAGCTGGTTCAAACCGATTTGGTCCACTAACCAAATAAACCAAGAAATAAGTCCAGATCAAAATAAACCCAAAGGCTCTCGATCTGACCGTCAATCTCTCAATGCTTCTGATCTGACTGATCTAGCATTCATTCTCTCGATCGAAGCTTACCGATCTCAAGCCCTAATCAATCAAACATGATCAGACCAGATCTCACTTTCAATCAGAGATTAAATCCCTTTAAACTGAACCCAAACAATTCAGTCCACACGATCTGACTTAAGTAAGCCATATCATCAAATTGTGCGACCCTGAGGGTTTCCTTTAAATGTCGGTAACGATAATTCACGTTATCACGATCAGTGAGGGGTATCTAGCAACACATCACTGTCTCCCGATATAAAGGAAAGAGTCTTCCAAGACTACACCCAAAAACAGCACAAGTGTGAATCAACATCACTAGGCATGCATATTTCCTTTGCCACTGGATGTTCTTATTGGACAAGCCTGTCAAGCCTGTAACTCCAATATGATAAGCATGATTAGATCAGATGAACATAGTCATCTGGGTATGGCCATACACTTTCTCAATCATCTCATCCGGGGGGGCCCCTTTAGAACATCACACTCCTTAAACAAGGAGACGGCAATCCTATGTCTATCACTAGTGCCCTAACCTGATTCAAGTTCACCATCCAAGATAGTCTATAATCATTGTATTTCAAATGATATTGAACTATCTCAAAACAATGACAATCATCATTTAGAAAACACAAGTGATCTCAAGTCAAAGGAAATGTGCCACTTGTCTCACTCAAGGAATATTCACATTGTGACAAACAATTGAACATCCTAGTAGGGTCTGTCCAGTACATCCAATGTACCCATGAGTCTACACCTTATTCCATGCTCGAAGCATCCTATAAGATTAGAACACATATTAGTCTCAATCATATCAAGGCTGCCTCATGTTCACCAAGATATCTCGACTAAGGACTTATAGCACGTCAGCCTAGCTGAACAGCTTTGAGACATTATTCAGAAGAACATATATTGCAGCAGACAATGTAAACAACTGAATAATAACCATGCCTTTATAAACATAACAGTTTATTACATGATACAGATACATTCCCACAGGCCTCAAACATTAGCCTTAAGGGCATACCCCAACACAAGGAATACAGGTGTTTCCACTGTGGCCAGCTGGGTCACTGGAAAAAGGACTGTAAAGCGCTCCAAGGAGATAAGAGGGGAAGCATCGCTTCTGGCTCAGGTATATTCGTGACTGAAGTCATGTTTTCATCTTCTTCTATTTCATGGGTGTTGGACACTGCATGTGGAGTTCACATTTGTTCAAATGTACAGGAACTCAAGAGAAGAAGGCAGGTGGGACAGCATGAGGTAGACCTACGTGTTGGAAACGGGGCACGGGTTGCTGCTGTTGCTGTAGGAGACTATTTCATTTCTTTGCCATCTGGATTTGTATTGGAATTAAACAATTGTTATTTTGTACCGAGCATCACCAAAAATATTATCTCTATTCCTGCTCTTGTCAGGAAAGGATTTGCCTTTGAATGCAATATTTCAAAGTGTGTTTTATCTTATGATAATATTGTTTATGAGACTGGTTCAATTAATAATGGGTTATTCATGTTGGACATGGAAAATTCTATACAAAATATTGATAATAAGAAAGCCAAGTATGCTGATGACAGCACCTTGTTATGGCATAGTCGTTTAGGCCATATTAACAAGAAACGCATTAAGCGGTTGCATGAACATGGACTGCTGGGATCATTCTCCTATGAGGAGATTGATACATGCAAAGCTTGTTTGATGGGTAAAATGACGAAGTCACCTTTTCCTCACAAAGGTCAAAGGGCTTCAGGTTTACTTGACCTTATACACAGTGATGTGTGTGGTCCGTTTAGTAAATATGCCAGAGGTGGCTATCAGTACTTCATTACCTTTACTGATGATTTCAGTAGGTATGGTTATGTCTATCTGATGAGACATAAGAGTGAATCTTTTGACAAGTTCAAAGAGTTCAAGAATGAAGTACAAAATCAGCTAGGCCGAAATATCAAGGCACTTCGCTCAGATCGAGGTGGAGAATACCTAAGTCATGCGTTTACTGACTATCTAAAGGAGTGTGGGATTATCTCACAGCTCACTCCACCAGGAACACCGCAATGGAATGGTGTGTCCGAGAGGAGAAATAGAACGTTGCTTGATATGGTTCGTTCTATGATGAGTCAGGCTAATCTACCTTACTCCTTTTGGGGTTTTGCACTGGAAACAGCTGCAAAGGTACTAAACCGAGTGCCATCCAAGGCAGTTTCTAAGACTCCATATGAGTTATGGTATGGGAAACAGCCAAGCTTGACATTTATCAGGATCTGGGGCTGCGAGGCTTATGTCAAAAAGCTCGCCTCTGGGAAACTGGAGAGCAGATCTGAGAAATGTATCTTTGTCGGTTACCCTAAGGAAACTAAGGGTTATTATTTCTACGATCCCAAGGAGAACAAGGTTTTTGTTGCTCAGACGGCTATATTTCTTGAGAAGGAGTTTCTTCTGCAAGAAGCCAGTGGGAGAGAAATAAAGCTGGATCAGAATCCAGAGCAAGGACAAAGTAGTCAAGCGCAGTTGGATGAGCCTGAGCTGGTGGAACAGGTTATTGAATTACCTGAGGCTCAGATATCACGGGAACCGCGAAGATCGGGAAGGATCCGTCGTCAGCCTGAGCGCTATGACGGAGTCTACATCATTGATAATGATGAACCCCTCACTTATGCGGATGCGGTCAGTGGACCGGAGTCAGCGAGATGGCTTGAAGCTATGCGCGCTGAGATGGACTCCATGTCAGATAACCAAGTCTGGGATTTGGTTGATCCGCCTCCGGGAGTTATCCCTATAGGCTGTAAATGGATCTTCAAGAAGAAGATTGACATGGATGGTAACGTGGTTACCTATAAAGGCAGGCTTGTTGCGAAAGGTTTCAAACAAATCTACGGGATAGATTATGATGAAACTTTCTCACCTGTAGCCATGTTTAAGTCTATTCGGATTCTTTTCGTGATAGCAGCATATTACGATTATGAGATCTGGCAAATGGATGTGAAAACAGCTTTTCTGAATGGAAATCTGGATGAGGATGTGTATATGACACAACCAGAAGGTTTCACTAATCCATCAGATCGTCATAAGATATGCAAGTTAAAGAAGTCTATTTATGGACTTAAACAAGCATCTAGAAGCTGGAATATTCGTTTTGATGAATCAATCTCTGAGTTTGGTTTCATCAAGAACGAGGACGACCCGTGTGTATATAAGAGGTTTAGTGGGAGCGTGATTACTTTCCTAGTCCTCTACGTCGATGATATCTTGATCATTGGAAACGACATTCCTGAAATGCATGCGGTTAAGGCATGGTTAAGGAAATGTTTCCAGATGAAAGATCTAGGAGAAGCAGCCTATGTATTAGGTGTGAAGATCTACAGGGATAGATCTAAGAGGCTTCTCGGGCTGTGCCAGAGTACTTACATCGATAAGGTCCTGGAAAAATTTCATTTAGAGAATTCTAAAAGGGGATATCTTCCAGTCAGACATGGTCTGAATCTTTCAAAGAGTCAGTGTCCACAAACACAGACTGAGAAAGATGAAATGGACAATACGCCTTATGCTTCGGCTATTGGATCCATTATGTATGCGATGTTGTGTACTCGCCCAGACGTCGCTTACGGGTTAAGCGTGACCAGTCGGTTCCAAAGTAATCCAGGTATGGCGCACTGGATTGCAGTCAAGAACATTTTGAAATATCTTCGGAGGACCAAAGATATGTTCTTGATATATGGTGGTCAGGAAGAACTCAGTATTGAAGGATATACTGACGCTTCGTTCCAGTCTGACCAGGATGATTTCCGATCGCAATCAGGCTATGTTTTTAGCTTGAATGGAGGAGCAGTGGTGTGGAAGAGTTTCAAACAGTCAACTGTTGCTGATTCCACAACAGAAGCCGAGTATGTTGCAGCCTCGGAAGCATCCAAGGAGGCAGTGTGGATTCGTAAGTTCGTGAGAGAACTTGGTGTCGTTCCTTCGAGTGCAGATCCTTTGGTTATCTTCTGTGATAACACTGGAGCAATCGCACAAGCAAAGGAACCACGGTCGCACCAGAAGTCCAAGCACATACAGAGAAGGTTTCATTTGATCAGGGAGATCATAGATCGTGGCGAGATCAAAGTCTGCAAGGTACATACAGATGACAATCTGGCAGACCCGCTTACCAAGCCTCTGGCGCAGCAGAAGCATGAGAAGCACTGTAATAATATGGGTTTGAGATTCCTCGACCATTAGATTAAGTGCAAGTGGGAGATTGTTGGGGTATGCCCTTAAGGCTAATGTTTGAGGCCTTGGGATTGTAACAGTATCATGTAATAAACTGTTATGTTTATAAAGGCATGGTTGTTATTCAGTTAGTTACATTGTCTGCTGCAATATATGTTCTTCTGAATAATGTCTCAAAGCTGTTCAGCTAGGCTGACATGCAGTTAAGTCCTTAGTCGATGTATCTTGGTGAACATGAGACAGCCTTGATATGGTTAAGACTAATATGTGTTCTAATCTTATAGGATGCTTCGAGCATGGAATAAGATGTAGACTCATGGGTACATTGGATGTACTGGACAGACCCTACTAGGATATTCAATTGCTTGTCACAATGTGAATAATCCTTGTATGCTACAAGTGGCACATCTCCTCTGACTTGAGATCACTTGTGTTTCTAAATGATGATTGTCATTGTTTTGAGGTAGTTCAATATCATTTGAAACATAATGATTATAGACTATCTTGGATAATGATCATGAGTCAGGTTAGGGCACTAGTGATAGACATAGGATTGCCGTCTCCTTGTTTAAGGAGTGTGGTGTTCTAAAGGGCCCCCCCCCCCCCCCGGCTGAGATGATTGAGAAAGTGTATGGCCATACCCAGGTGACTGTGTTCATCTGATCTAATCATGCTCATCATATTGGAGCTACAAGCTTGACACACTTGTCCAATAAGAACATCCAGTGGCAAAGGAAATATGTATGCCTAGTGAAGCCTAGTGAAAAGGATTCACACTTGAGCTGTGTTTTGGGTGTAGTCTTGTAAGACTCTTTCCTTTATATCGGGAGACAGTGATGTGTTGCTAGATACCCCTCACTGATCGTGATAACGTAAGTTATCATTACCGACATTTAAAGGAAACCCTCAGGGTCGCACAATTTGATGATATGGCTTACTTAAGTCAGATCGTGTGGACTGAATTGTTTCGGTTCAGTTTAAAGGGATTTAAACTCTGATTGTAAGTGAGATCTGGTCTGATCATGTTTGATTGATTAGGGCTTGAGATCGGTAAGCTTCGATCGAGAGTGTTGATGCTAGATCGATCAGATCAGAAGCATCTGGAGATGAATGGTCAGATCTAGGACCTTAGGGTCTAATTCGATCTAGACTTAATGTTTGGGCTGATTTGGTTTGGTCATTGAACCAAACATCTTGAACCGGCTCATGGGTTGAGCGCAAGGTTCAGATGGGAGAAGAGAGTTGCGCATGGTTCACTTGGTGAACGCATAACGCACGTAATCATGGCTTGCTATTTTGGGAACTCTCGGTCGGTTTTCAACGTGGGAACGTTTCCATGTTCACTTGCAACGCCTCCTCTCTATTCCTCTTGGGATTTCGCTCTTGGCATGAGACGACTCACGGCTGGTGGCGTGAAGGTTGACGACAAGAGGTTTCGGCCAAATTTTCATCTCATCATCCCTCAAACGATCGAGGAAGCTTTGGAGCATTGCTAGCACAAATCGCCCCAAAGAAGTAGGCCTTCTTCTTCTTGTGTGCGACAGCCTTTGGAGGAGATCTCTTTTGCTTTCTTCTTCCAAGACACCATCCAAGAGATGGCGACGGTATGGATCATTCTCATATCTATCTAAGTTGATCATATGCAATAGAAAGATCTTTGAAAGCCCTTCTTCCGCTTGCAAAATTTTATGCGCCACCCTAATAGGGTTTTCGCCCCCCTCACGAAAGGGGTCCTTCAGTAAGACCTTAAGTTAACTTAAGTCTTCACT